>CM053029.1:519274952-519874952 GCA_028564925.1 Lithobates sylvaticus | reverse complement strand
GTGACTCCTGATCGTTGAGCTACAACCCTCGAAGTCGATCTTTTTTTTTTTTTGAATTATTTTTTTTTGAATTATTTTTTTTTTAATTTTTTTTTTTTTCTTGGGGCAAATGGGCCTATCTTGAGAAAGGGGCCTGGGGCTGCAGCTCCAATAGCCCCTATGTTAATCCGGCCCTGTGTTCATGTATATGATTTTGTGTATATCTTGTGTATGCATGTCCTACAAAGTAATGCTAAGGTTTACATGGAAATATAATCAAGAGTGTTAGTTATAACAAGAGGCTGGAAGGGGTAAATGCCAACAAGAGAGAACGGATAGCAATTAATCTGACATCTGCAGTATATGAGAAATGCTTTTTTAAGCCTGTTTTGTGCTGGCCCTGTGTTCTGTTGGTGCTCTATAGAAGTTAGTCGGGTTGATTTACTATAGACAAAAATGCTGTTCACATTTCAAGGGAAACTGCACTTTTTAAGAGAATTATCCCCAGAGATTAGTGAATGAGGTGCTAATAGTTTAATTCAGGCAGGCTCAGAAGAACTGTAAATGGCTGCTACTTTTCTTGATCATGTCATAGTTGTCCAAGGTAGACCACCATTGGTCTTAAAGTGGAACTAAAGGTCAAAAATAAGGTAAATACATCCAAAGTTTTTTCTGCTAAAAAAAAAAAAAGTCTTTGATTTGTTACTAGCATTTTTTCTTTCCCCCATGGAACATGCACAGTGCAGTCTACACCTCCAGCCTTTTCCGGCCTTTATCAATATTTCAGGAATGCACCTGGGTGGTGCAGGAGCTATATCACCAGTGGCTCCCCGATGGCAGGCCTGAAAGACGCTGAATCCAAGCAGAAGATTAGCAGAAAATGTCAGCAATAGTGACTGAGAAACAAGAAGGAACACATATATTGCATTGCTGAAGGGGGGCACACTAGAACGTAAGTGTGCATAATGTGCAACTATGTGGTGCGTACTTGCACATTATAGCAGGACCCCATAAAACCACCCCAAGATAAACCTTGGCATCAATAACATGCAACTTGCACTGAAAAGCAGACACCTCCAGGTTACTGAGGGAAGGTTTCTTGGAACCATAAAACCATAAAACTAGGGCACCATGATTTGCTAATAGTGACTTGCTGTACTTCATTATTGGTTAGTGAGGCTGCCCATCATGGTGCTAGGCCATTAGTAAAATGCATAAGAGTGGGCACCCTTTAAAGCAGGGTGCCCTTAGCATTTTTGAAAGGCCTGATATTTATGGATCCAGAAATGCTTTATAGAAAATGGTGTTTAGGCACTCAGAGGACTTCAGTGAAAGTGGCATTTTAAAAACTTCAATATAGACACAGAAAAGAACAATTTTGGGTATCTGTTTTTAAGAGGAAGTAAACTCTCCCACTCTGATGCTTCTTTTCATTTAGTCCATTGTAATAAGTAATTATAAAACTATAGCCAATGTAATCCAGCCCAAATCACATATTACTTACTGTTTAAAGAAACTTTAAAAAAACTTGTTTCCAGGAATTAGGCAGCGCCATCTTAAGTATTGTTTTCTGAGTCCACAGTGGAGTGTATCTCCGCCCTTACATTGAGCACTTCCTGTACTGTTAACCAAGCCTCCTTCTCAATCCAACGTTTCTGTGGCAACCCTGCTTCCCTGTTCATAGCTGACTTGTTTTATTTCATAGTATTTACTTGTGCCGATTATCTAGTGTTTGCCCATGTCAGTCTTATTAGCTTCAGCTGATAAGACTGCAGTAATGCTGTCCGATGCCCTGGTTTACACTGCATGTGATGTCACATGGTCACATGGGGTGTAGGAGGAAGCTCTGAGTGATTATGCAGTCCCCTGGGATTTCAGGGTTGTGTGCCATAGGAAGTCCTGATAATAGATTGATAAGTACACACAGAGTGCTGTAAATCAGGGGAGATCTGGGCATGCTCAGTGACGTCATTCTAAAGAACAAAAAGGATTACAACAATACTAATCAAGTAAGGAGATATCTACAAGCAGTGTTCATTAGGGTTTTTATGCTGATTTACATGAACAAAGTTGTGGGGGAGGGTTTACAACCACTTTAAGAAGTCATCTCACTTGCATATGAGCACTCCTTCCATTTTCTGAAACAAATGCTGAATTATATTTAGAGATCCAACTGTCTCTGCTGTGAAGTGATGGTTGATGGTTCCTGGAAATACACTTATATTACTTGGCTTAGCTGCTTGACTGCATTAGAGGAACATGTTATTAAATAGTTTCCTTTTCAGTTTCAATGACAGTCTCTCGAATCAGTTAACTAAAAATGATTAAGAAATAAATATTCAGTGACATTTAATTCTTAGAAATTAGATGTTCCAGTGAAGTGTACAATATGCAGTTCAGCATTTATTCATGGTTTAAACTCTGAATGATAGATTCCTAACAGATCGCACACCTAGTGAAATAAAAACTATAAGAAACTAAGAAAAATATCAAGCTGAACATTAAGGTTTAATTCCAAAAGCCGATATTGCTTTATGAACCAATCAAGTATATAAAGCTCATTAGTATAAAACGTTGCCGAATATCTTTCAGCTCCTTTGGTGAAATGAGGGGTATAAGTTCTTCTGGTATGATCCAACTTGACCGTGATGATAGTGTAATCATTATGCTCTTAGCCCCCGTACACGCGGTCGGAAATTCCGACCACAAAATCTGTCCGTTTTTTCCGACGGATTTTGTCCGAAACTGGTGTTGCATACACACGGTCGGACAAAGTTGTCAGAAAATCTGATCGTTCCGAACGTGGTGACGTTCGTTGCGTACTATGGAACTACGTAGAGGCTAGTAGCCAATAGCTTTGGTCTCGTAATTTGATCTGAGCATGCGTGGCACTTTGTCCGTCGGAATTCCCTACACACGATCAGAAAAAGTCAGATCGGATTTTGTTGTCGGAAAATTTGAGATCATGCTCTCAAATTTTTTCAGTCGGAAATTCCGACGGAAAAAGTCAGATTGAGCCCACACACGGGCGTATTTTCCGACAACATGGTCCGGTCGGACATTTTCCGTCTGAATTTCCGACCGTGTGTACGGGGGCTTAGGCAATTGTTGTTAAAACATGCAAGTTTCTGTATGTGTTTTAGCATTTTAGTATTTTAATTTTGTAATAAATGTTGGTAATTTCTTACCAATATTGTTGTGTAATGCCTATAAAGTCCATCATTTCCAAAAATCCTTCTTCTAATAAGTTCTTCTGGAACACACACATTGCAGTGTCACCTCAAGACCTAGCAGTCAAGAATGTTAAGGATACACTCCAAACAAACTGGAAAATTAGGCCTTGCATACATAGAACTCAACCAACCTAGAAGCTATGATGTTCCTCCAGGTACAGCTGTAGAACACAAGCCTATTTCACTTCACCTTGGTATCAGAAATTGGTAGCCAAAGAAAACCTGTTGCTGAGCTCTGTGAATATGAAGGACAAGTATTGTTCTTACCACTACCATTTCGAGGATACACTCCAAACAAACAGGAAAATTAGGCCTTGCATACATAGAAGTCAACCTGCTTAGGAGCTATGGTGTTCCTCCAGACACAGCTGTAGCACACAAGCCTACCCCACTCCCCCTGTTACTGAGAATTGTTATCCGAAGAACACCTGTTGCTGAGCTTTATGAATATGCCAGACCCGGGAATTGTCCTCACCACTGTAGGCTTCCTTTTTTTCTCAGGCACAGATGGGCCTCCTGAGTGTATTTGTGATCAATGTGAGCTCCTGTGGGTTTCCACCCAATTCAGTTCTATTTTAATACCCATAAAATTCACTGAACCTTTTTTATATCCACACAGATTCCAAATAATAGCACTGTTTCCACCAGGTAAACATTATTACTCTATCAGGCTTGGTACACATACACAATTAAGTTAAAACGCCATGGAGTTGATTTACTAAAACTGGAGCACTCAAACTCTGGTGCAGCTGTACATGGTAGCCAATCACCCAAAAAGCTAACTTTAGCTTGTTCAATTAGGCTTTACCAATAAAACCTGGAAGCTAATTGGTTTCTATGCATAACTGCACTAGATTCTGCAGTTTTAGTAAATCCCCTCCTATATATTATAGGAATGCTTAGGCTGTTTAAACAGGTGTCTACAGATATCACAGGATATTTTTCTGAATCAGCCTTTAATTATTATTATTAATAAGCCCTGCTTATTAGAGCTTACAATCTAAAAGTGAGGGTCAAGTGATACAAAAGGTAATATGGGGGGTGAGCTGATGCAGAAAATAAATGTACAGCTGTTAGGTGGGGGCAAGATAGGCCTCTCTCACAAGAAGGGCTTTCAGGATTGCCTCAGACCACTTTCACACTGGGGCGTGTGCCGCATTTATTTTAAGCTGTGATCTAGCCGCTTTTCGGCCGCTAGCAGGGCGCTTTTAATGCTGAAAGGGTTAAAACCGCCCGCAAAGCACAGCTGCCGAAGCGATTTGCAGGCCCATTGATTTCAATGGCAGGGGTGGTTTAGGAGCGGTGTATAGACTGCTCCGGCACCGCCCCAAAGACGCTGCTTGCTGGACTTTTTTCTTGGTCCTTGCGGCTTCATTTCCCGGTTCAGGATGGTCCCTGCAGTCTCTGGGACCTGTGTTTTTCCCAGCAGACAGCGGGTGGAGGGGAGAGGCGTAGACTCCTGTGGGAGTCTATGCCCGGAAGTGGGTGCAAATACCTGTATTATACAGGTATCTGCACTCCCCTTCCCCCTGAAAGGTGCCAAATGGGACACCAGAGGGCTGGAGGCTTCCGAAAAGCGGAGGTTCCATTTTTAGTGTGAACCTCTGCTTTAATGACATCCCAGTCTTAGTCCGTAGGGTTCAATATTGAGTTGGCCCACCCTTTGCAGCTATAACAGCTTCAACTCTTCTGGGAAGGCCGTCCACAAGGTTTAGGTGTGTGTCTATGGGAATGTTTGACCATTCTTCCAGAAGCGCATTTGTGAGGTCAGGCACTTATATGGACAAGAAGGCCTGGCTCGCAGTCTCCGCTCTAATTCATCCCAAAGGTCCATAAATCAGCGTGCGTGGCAGAAACCAGGTGAGGAGTAAAAAGACAAGTATGTCTTGCCTGCAGTCAAGCATGGTGGTGGGAGTGTCATGGTCTGGGGCTGCATGAGTGCTGCCGGCACTGGGGAGCTACAGTTCATTGAGGGAACCATAAATTCCAACATGTACTGTGACATACTGAAGCAGAGTATGATCCCCCTTCTTCCGAGACTGGGGCGCAGGGCAGTATTCCGACGTAATAACAACCCCTAAACACACCTCCAAGACCACCACTGCCTTGCTAAAGAAGCTGAGGGTAAAGGTGATGGACTGGCCAAGCATGTCTCCAGACCTAAATCCTATTGAGCATCTGTGGGGCATCCTCAAACGGAAGGTGGAGGGGCACAAGGTCTCTAACATCCACCAGCTCTGTGATGTCCTCATGGAGGAGTGGAAGAGGACTCCAGTGGCAACCTGTGAAGTTCTGGTGAACTCCATGCCCAAGAGGGTTAAGGCAGTGCTGGAAAATAATGGTGGCCACACAAAATATTGACACTTTGGGCCCAATTTGGACATTTTCATTTAGGGGTGTACTCACTTTTGTTGCCAGCGCTTTTGACATTAATGGCTGTGTGTTGAGTTATTTTGAGGGGACAGCAAATTTACACTGTTATACAAGCTGTATACTCACTACTCTACATTGTGTAATTTCTTCAGTGTTGTCACATGAAAAGATAAAATAAAATATTTACAAAAATTAGATACTGTGTGTGTATGTATATGTATATATATATATATATATATATATATATATATATATATATATATATATATATATATATATATATATATATATATATATATATATATATATAAACCGTATATAAATCTATATATAATATATTTATATAATTGAATATATAATCTTCACTATAATAGAGTAACAGTTCACAATCCCGCTTAATCATATAACGTATGCTAAGAATGCTTGGAAGTTGATTGAGGTTGTATTTACATTTTTCATCCTCAAGTGGCTGACTCCTTAGTCGATGACTGTAAAGTGATGATCGGATGAACACATGACTGCAGTTCTTGTAATGAGCTATGTTGCTATTATAAATTACCCAGTAATCACTTGGTTTCCAGTCTTGGCCTTTTTTACCTCTATTTATCTGGAAATGAATACTTCTGACAATTGCAAAATATTATTATGGCAGTGTGAATAATTTCCTATTTTCTAACATCAGCCCTTGTGAAGAGGCGTGATTCCTCGCAGGGTGACAGGGCTCCTGATGTGATAGTAAAGCTCCATATTGGTTGCTGTTTGTGAGTCTGGTTTAAACCAACAGGGGGAGGGGTGAGATTGGCATGGGACCTCTGCTCTTTACCTCCTCCTGACATGAGATTCAGAGGGACGGGAAGGGAGGGGACCATCCTGCTGGGAAGAAACAGCAAAGGAATTTGGGTTAATGAAACAAAGTCCTACACACTAAACATGCTGCAGTACACACATATTGTTTTCAGTATGAAAATGTTCTATGATCATCATTTTGGTCTGTTTTTATTTTATTTGTATTGATATTATTTAAATGCTTTATGTATTTAGTACATTTATTCATATTTTTATTTTTGCCAGTAAATATTATTATTATACATGATTTATTTATTTATTTTATCTTATTTTTATCTTATTTGCTGCAACGCTAATATCATTAACACGAGCAGTTATTAGTTATTATAGAAAGAGTTAAAGCGGAAGTAAAGTCTGCTAAAAAAAAATAGTTTTAAGGCCCCCAAGGTGGGTTATGCCATAATGTGCTAGTATGCACAGCATACTAGTACATTATGGCAGACATACCTGTCATATTGTGTCCTTCAGCGCAGTGATGGGACTGATCTGACTGATCCCCTCCCGATGCTTCCTTCTTCGCCCGGTCTTCCTTCTGGGTCCCGTGCCATTTTGGCCAGGCCGCGATGACGCTGCGGCATTGATCGGGGCTGTAAATGTTTGCTGAGCTGTGCATGCTAACATGACAGCTAACAGTCAGAAGGATGCATTTATGACATTAATACCCTGCCTGTGAGCCAAAAAAAAAACGTTACTTCCACTTTAAGGCTCGGTTTCCACTAGTGCGACTTTTCATGCGACTTGGGACTGAAAAGTCGCATGACAAGTCATACCCCATGAATTCCAATGAGTACCGTTCATATCTGTGCGACTTCAAAGTAGTACCTGCACTACTTTGGTCCCACTTTGATGCGACTTGGGGTCCATAAACCTCAATAATACACAGGCATTGCTTCAAGTCGTTTCAAAAAATTGCAGTAAAATTGCTGCAAAAAAACGCGGCAAAATCGCGCGACTTTGGGGTTGCAATAGTGGAAACCGAGCCTAAAGCTACACTGACAATAAAGGCAAAGGGAATGGTATACAAATCTCAAGCTGTTTTAACTTCCATACTAGAGATGAGCATACTGGTTTATGATTTCCCCACAACACAGCAGATCAGTGAATGTGATGCAGTACTGTTCTAACCCCTGGTTCTTGAGGTCAGACCCATAATAAGAAAAGACAAAGTCAAAAAGGAGAAATAAAGTTGGGACAGCCAAGGGACAGCCAAGGGTGGTTTACTATATTAATATTATAGAAGAAAACAAAAAGTGCTTTAGCTGCTACATTCCCATATCTATGGTTTCCATATGTTAGGGTTGTAGTGCTTTGTGGTAAAATGCATTTTACATACAAAACATTTCATCTCCATGTAAGACACGCTTTGCTGGAGGCCACATCAAAAATGCAGCAGGCTGTTTCTTTTTTTCTTTTTTTTTTTTTACAAACTGCACTCAAATGCATAAATCATAAACATAGCCTTATGCATTACTACAGTAAATCACACTTAGAATTAGTATCAACAATGTGCGGATGTTATCTTTGTTTTATATTCATATATATTTAAAGTAGTTGTAAGTCCCTTACATATACCAGCTAAAGTTTCTTGTTTCAGGTGATACACAGGGATTAAACAAATCCTTCTACATAGGTTGTACCTGTTTATCTGCGGCCCTCTCGCTTCTACGGCCATTCAAATTGCACAGTTTACACAGCTTCCAGAAGGCAGGGGGCAGGGATCTGAGGTCACACACTGCAAACCACAGAGAGGAGAGCTGAGTGTAATCTGAGACCTAAGTGGAGGGAAAGTACGCAGCCCTTCTAGACAATCTCATAGGGAAACATGTACAGCTATGGTTGTCAATCACCTGCTTTGTGCTGGGGCAGGGAAAAGGCTGTCTCCTGTGATTGCTTGGTGTTGGCATGAACTGTAAACAGTTACTCATGCAGATGGCGGAGGAATGACAGAGCAGGCAGAAACCACAATAGGTGCTTTGGGTTGAGGCTAGTACACACTTTAAAAGAATATGCTTTGTTCATTTTACTTACCTCCCAACATTTTGAGATGGGAATGAGGGACACCTATCAGCAAAAGTATGCAGCATAGGATACACCCCTTGCCACGCCCCCTTACAGGATAATTGTACTAAAAAACAAGATTGGTTAAACCCACAAACGCTTTTTTTACCACTAATATTTCTTTATATTGACTTTTGGAATTTACAAATGCAGCAGTTTAGAAATCAGATGAAAGGTTTAGCGCTGGAAAACACTTTTTGATAGATAAAAAGTGCATTTTATATACATCTATATAGATCAGACAAAAATGAGGGACAAATGAGGAGGAACGAGGGACATTTCTACAAATCAGGGACAATCCCTCAAAATCAGGGACAGTTAGGAGCTATGATTTTAGGCGTTTACAGCTACTTTAAAGCCTAATTCAAATACCACCCAGCAGCCCTCAGTCATCCCCTTTGCAGGTGTTTTTTTTTATTTTTTATTTTTTGCATAAATGCCTTTTTATGAGCTCTCTTCAGACCAGTTACATGATGTACAAGGTCCTTTTCTGTGGCACTGGGTGGGCTTCATGGATGCAGAAAGCAGCACTAACAATATGTCTAGATAGAATAGAATGACATACCTGCAGGGGTGGCTCATGATGCCTTGAACTGATAGGAAGTAAAATGAATGACAGTAGAAGTCTTTCACCCATAAAGGGTGACTATTGCACAGAAGGTTTTTTTTTTCATATGGGCTAGGCAATTAATTTAATTAAAGCGGAGCGCCACCCGTTTTTAAACCATATAAAAAAAAAAAAGTACTCACCTTCCTCGATCCGAAACGGCAGGTTTTTTTTTTTTTTTAAACTTACCTTTAGCTGTTCTTCTTCTTGGCATCCATCGCTTCCTGGTTCTTGGTCCATCGGATATGGGCGGGGATATTACAGCTATTACGTAATATCTCCTAGCCCGCACTGTCTCCTGGGAGCTTGTGTGATAGCTCCCAGGAGTCAGTACGGCTGCCTGGCCCGAGATCGCGCGAGACTTGCGGGACTTTCGACGCCGCCGTTGTGATGGCAACAGGAGCTGATGATGGCGCATGCGCGAGATTTCAATGAATGGGCATCAGTGAAATCCAGGAAGAGATTTCACTCGCCCACAGCCAAGATGGAGAACCGCAACAGGTTCTTTCAAATGTCATATTTTCATAGAACAAACGAAAGGCACTACTCCTGCGACCCGGACTAGTGAGTAATTAAATGACAAAATATAATGTTTATTAAGGGCTTTTAAAAAAAAAAAAACGTTAGGGGCAGTGGAGCCCCGCTTTAAAGAAATACTTTTAATCTAAAATATGTATTAAAAAAAATGAAAGTGCAATAGGAAATTGGTGGAATTGGGCTTTCATATTGGACACAGAAATATATAAACTGTATATATATATATATCTATATCTATATCTATATCTATATATATATATATATATATATATAAAATAATAATAGTTGGAAAAAGATTCACTATGGAAGTCTTGGATAACAAGCAGTGCCATTTTACTACAAGACTTATGCTTGGGCGGATACTGGTACAGGCAGAGTGACTTGAAATACAGGTGTATGTGTGTGTGTATGTGGGTGGACTATAACCTTCTTCTCCTTGGCTGTGTGTAACCATTAACCTGCCTGAGGGTAAGGGTGGTGCATGGAAAAGGAACAGGTTGATGATGTGATCTAGTAAGACTGAGATCATCTGTGAACATTTTCTAGTTGTCAGGCTTTCTCATTAAAGGATTTCTACAGTGCATGGTGGAAGCTGTTTCGTAGAGTTCTCACGTTGATTGTTATTGGATATTGGTGTTGCAGCGAAGAGTGAAACTATGCAGTTTCGATGTGAGGCTACATAATGGTATGTATGCCTAGTAGAGTGATAAGAGTGAACACTCCTTGATTTCTGCCCTGATTGGTTTACATAGCTTGGACGCAGTACACGCTGTCACTTACTACAAGGTTACCAGTTGGCAGTGTTTCCTAACTCAAAAAGATAGTTAAGAAATTATTAATCATATTTTTACCCACTTAAAAAGTGGATTTTCCAGGTTATTAATGTATATCATATATGTTTTACATTTTTAGAGGAAAGTTGTGATGACTTTTCAATGATGTTATTTTTTTTTTATCTAATGGTTGCGGAGGATATATTTGCTGCACACATATAAGATACCCTTAAAAGAACAGATCCCCGAGAAGAATGTGAAAAATGTATGCAGAGGCAATGGTTAATGTCATTGGCATGCAGGGATTCAAATATAGACTTGTGATAAGGACTTTGGCGCCTGATAAATTCCTTTGAAAACCACATTCATCGTTTGCTCGGGTAATAAAGCTTTAGTGGCATTGTAAATTTTTACAGTTAGTGTTTTTGTTTGAAAACTATATAGTGATTTCTTACAGAAAGAACAGTTATACAAGTTTCTAAAGGGGGAAAACTATCTTGGACAGTTTGTGTTGATACTTAGGAACCAGTGAGATTCTCCTCTTATGCCCCGTACACACGGTCGGATATTCCGATGGAAAAAGTCAGATTGGATTATGTTGTCGGAAAATCCGATTGTGTGTGAGCTCTACCGGGCTTTTTCCATCGGAATTTCCGCCGAAAAAAATTTGAGAGCAGGATCTCAAATTTTCCGACAACAAAATCCGATCGGACTTTTTCCGATCGTGTGTAGGGAATTCCGACGGACAAAGTGCCACGCATGCTCAGATCAAATTACGAGACCAAAGCTATTGGCTACTAGCCTCTATATAGTTCCGTACTACGCAACGAATGTCACCACGTTCGGAACGATCAGATTTTCCAACAACTTTGTCCGACCGTGTGTAGGCAACACCAATTTCGGACAAAATCCGTCGGAAAAAATCGGACGGATTTTGTGGTCAGAATTTCCGACCGCGTATACGGGGGCTTATTCTACATCTCTGTGATTGATGGGGGCAACACACTTTTCTGAGATAATTCTCTCTACAGACATGACCTATGAATAGGTCCAACATTTTTCTAATTAGGAAGATGCAAAAAAAAAATGCACTGAGCTATGTAATGTTATTAACTTCTCTAATAAAATCTAGTAATAGTATAGTATTTAGTAAAGTATAGTATATAGTTACATAGTATTGTGTCTAGTAATATAGTAATTATATTATATAATATTTATATAGTATAGCATGTTTAATATAGAATAGATGGCAAGGCCATGAACTTAAAAGAATGCAAGGTATGCCTGACATCTGTGAACATAAGCAGTTATAAAACAAAAATGGCCTTAGGGGAATATGATGACAAAGTTTACTATTAGGACCCATACTGTCATAATCTTTTAATAATTGTGTGTTGTTTCAGGTTTGCTTATACTATGTCATTATGGTTTCTATGCTCTTTGCTGAGTGTAAAATATTTGAATGTACACCTTTTGCCTAGGGAACTTAGACCTATTAAATGATGGTTACTGTGAAAATGATATATAGAAGTAAACTGGTGGTGGTCAACCTACTACCCTTGACATCCCCTGGGAGCTGCACATAATAATTAGCACTAGTAATGCTACAGGATATTGTTGGAGACTGTGACTATACTGCTGGAGATGGTCACAGACTAGAAACATACTGGAGGTGGCAATGGGGTCTGGAGATATGTTGTAGAAGACCTCAGAGATTGGCCCATGTAATTGAAGACTGGTAGAAATCTTTGGTATTACAGCCCCTTTTTTGCTGTATTACAGCCCTAAAAAATGCTCCCATTGTCGACAGCTGGGGGCCCGAGGCAAACACATAAAGTACCAAAGGGCCCATGGCTGCAGGTTGGACACCAGACAACTGTGTGTAGGGAGCTTCCTTGGAAGATACAATGAGAAATATAGGCCCAAACTCCAACCAAAACTTTTGTTTTTTCAATAGAGAGGAGGAGGGTTTGAATCTCATTCAGGGAGATTTTTCTTTACTTCCTGTCTCAGTGATGGGGCTCAGAGAAACAGGAATTGAGGAGAAATTCCCCCAAATGAGGACAGAGGCAGTACCAAAAACAGCTTCTTGTAGTAGAATGGAGGAAGGTTAGAAAATGTGTGAGGTTAGCAAAAAAAAAAAAAAACACTGACAGAAGTTCTAACCCTTTGCAGCTCTAGTCAATACTAAAAATAATGTTTTGGTGGGAGATGGGCTCCAATTCAATAAAGCATGATAGGTAAAATTTGGTAAAAGCACAATATGAGATATACCAGTAAGGTGAAACTATCCCTTTGATTGAAGCAAAACATTTAAGATTATGGGGTTATTTTACTATAAATGGAGAGTGAAAAATCTGGTGCAGCTCTGCATAGAAACAAATTGGCTTCCAGTTTTTTTGTCAGGGCTTACTTAATTGAACACGCTGAAGTAAGAAGCTGATTGGCTTCTATGCAGAGCTGCACCAGATTTTGCACTGTCCAGTTTTAGTAAATTAGCTCCTTTGATTTAATTCAGAAAAGGATTATAAAGATCATTTCCATGTGGGTTTTTTTTAAGCTGATTTTCCAGTAAATTGATTTGGTCCCATTAAAAATATTTTTATTGGGAATGTTTTTACTTTTTGTAATCAATGACGTGTGCATTTTTTAAAGCGTGAATTGTGTTTTTAGATGTGTTGTATTTTGAATTTTTCAACTTGTTATTCCCGATTAGCTAGTTCGGATGACTGAAAAAGCATGACAGTGAGCTTCAGCTGCTGCAGAAGACTTTAGACACATTATATATTGTTTCCTATTCCTATGCTTGTTTTGACATATTTCAATGTTAGCATGGTGATAGAGTAGCAATGAGTCATTTATGAGCAGAAGAGGTGCCTCCCTGATGAATTTGACTTATTTTATCACAGCTGCTCTTTCTGTTCATGTATAGGATATGCAGTAAAGTACTGCCTGAATGTGAAACCTATACTCAACGTAATTCAGGTACTTTTTCATATAGCAGACGAGGGAATATTGTTCTGATCATATTTTCTTAGGGTTATTTTTTCCTAGAGTTTACATATGTGCACATAATTTTTTCAGTGAAAACCCCACAAAGGGATTTACTCTGAGAGTTCGAGAATCATTGAACCTTATAGAGATTCATCTGAGAGATTCTCATTCATCTGAGAGATTCCTATGCTCTAGTTCTTAAATTGAGAAGCTTAATGACTACAACAGCAACCCTGCAAATGCCATAAAATTGGACCTTCCCTACCCATTTGCTTATGTGGATCTACATGAAAAGAGGTATGCAACAGCAGTCCCATTTCTGCATTTATTTGAAAAGATTATTGAAAATAGGATTAAAAATAGGCTTAAAATCTGATCTAATAGACTTTGAAAAATCGTGATTGCTGTTGCCTGGAGTGCAGGATTGCACATTGCAAAGTTGTTGGGCTTTTAGGCAAAAATAGAGCTTGCAGAGCTGCGTTAACTTGCTTAGCATGGTATGCACGTGTGATGCATTGTTATTAATTTTCAATGGTATCCCAACATTCATTCATGAAGTACTCAAACATAGCTTGCAGTGTGCTGGCCTATGTACATGGGTTGAGGATCCACTGAAAATGTGTGAGCTTGCTCAGCGCAATGTATGGTGATCCGCACACGCATAAGTGCAAATGAGCCCTAAGTAGAAATCTTAAAGTGTACTATGAATGGATCAGAACAACTCCTAAAAGAGTCCCCGCCGGCTTACGCTACGCTTTTAGTGTAGCATCAGTCTTATGGGGCAGACTGGGCAGGGAGGCAAATCGCACTGCTGCTGGTATGCAGAATCCTTCCTTTGCTCAATGCCTGGACCACATACCTTCATCACTGTGCTATATATTTTCTGCTGCATTACTGGCATGGTTATATCCTCTTAGTCCTTTACATAAATTTAGCAGAAATTTGTGCCTAAAGTGGATGTAAACCTGAAAAAAATATTTTAATGAAGACTTATACTTGGTACAGTAGAGGATGTCAAGTCATCTGTGCCCAGTCTTGCCACAAAGAGTTAATCCAGCTCTGAGCAATCCTCTTGCTTTTTTTTCTGGGATAAAAACCGTCAAACAGAGAAATTTGTGTCGCCACTTTCCCTACTGCTGTGATTGACATCTGATTTGAAAAATAGGAGTGGGGTTGCCTTGCCCCAGCCACTGCTTTATTTCCATGATTTCCTGATTAGATTGGTCGATTGTTATCATGGTGCTTCTACCACATTGTGGACTCGGTTGTGAACTTGGTTGGAAAATTATCTCTTCTCCCCTAAGGTCACCTCCTTGCCCTGGACTGATTTAGCTCATCGACCCCTGAAAGACCTTATGCCCCTCATAGTTCATGCCACATTACAGTTATGGAATGCTTATATAGATAAGGGCCTGCTCTCCTCTAGGCTGAGCCCCCTGTCTCCATTATTTTGGATTGCTTCTTTTCCCTCCGACGGCCACAAATTCCAATTTCCTATGCTGGCACCGACAGGGAAGCCCAGCCAAAATGAATTAATTGGGATCATCAGGAAGACTGTCCCTTGCATTGTTGTCAGATGGAAAAATGTCCCTTACATTGGTAGTAAGTGGGAAGAAATCCCCTCTTACATTGGTGGTCAGAATGCCACCCTTACAGACAGTTAAAAGGGTCATTGGTGCAATACTGCTGGATGGGAGGTCAAGCAGCCACAGCTCACTGAACCTCTAGTAACCTCCGGAGGAACATTAGGGTTTCAAAGAAACCTGGCTGAGAATGGCTGGTCTGGTGATTACTGGAAAAATGTAATCAGGAGTCCTACAAATGCCAGTTCCAGCTGTACTTCTACAATGATATGACATTATGTATTTAGAAGAAATTCCACCTATGAACCTTGGAGAGTTGCAGGAAGCACAGATGTCTGTGTGGTCAGCTTTTGCACTGGCATGTTAAAGAGTCCTTGGTGAGGCATTGCCATAACAGCTGATCAGGGTCAGAGCAGTTGTATCCGGCAATATAGGTGTTTCTGTTTTTTCTGGCCACTGAGCATATATACAGTAGGTCACAAAGAATGTACTGTAAGAAGAAGATTTTTTCCAGAAAACCACTGTGATGTAATTATTACAGTGCTGTCTATTAGGATATGTTACGTTATACAGTAAATGCTTTGTAGCTGATGAGAGTTGGGTAACACTGCCGATTTTACAAACCTGCGTGGAAATCACTGACCTTTTTATAGTTTCTATCGCAGAATTATAGGCAATTACATTAACACTAGTCAATTACTCCAATGCACAATTTTGACATTGTGTGGTAAATCTACTTAGTCATTTCCTGCGAAGTGTCACTCAGCACAGGTGTAGCAATGCATATAATAAAGCAACATCTTATGTAATTAAGATACTCCTAAGACATGTCATTACAAGAATACATTTATGTAAGATTTTTTATGCTCTGACACAGGCCTAAGTTTCGTTCCATTTGAAAAAAAAAACATGATGAGATAGTTGTTGGTGACTCCTATATTTCGTATCTCTGTTAATTATACATATGTTGGACTTGGATGCATATCTAAGCCTCAGCCATCAGATCATGTGATAGTCTGGGGAAATCTGTTAACGTATGCATTAACACACCATACAAAATATACGCACATCTGGTTAATGCTGAATACTCTGGCACTGATCTAAGCATTTCTAGCTGTGATCAGGTAGTGTAAAGCTAGCCATATCTACACTATATTGTCAAAAGTATTGGGATGCCTGCCTTTACACGCACATGAACTTTAATGGCATCCCAGTCTCAGTCCGTAGGGTTCAATATTGAGTTAACCCACCCTTTTCAGCTATAATAGCTTCAACTCTTCTGGGAAGGCTGTCCACAAGGTTTAGAAGTGTGTTTGACCATTCTTCCAGAAGCGCATTTGTGAAGTGAGGCGCTGATGTCGGACAAGTAGGCCTGTCTCGCAGTCTTCGCTCTAATTCATCCCAAAGGTGTTCTATCGGGTTGAGGTCAGGACTCGGTGCAGGCCAGTCGAGTTCCTCCACCCCAAACTCGCTCATCCATGTCTTTATGGACCTTGCTTTGTGCACTGGTGCGCACTCATGTTGGAACAGGAAGGACCCATCCCCAAACTGTTCCCACAAAGTTGGGAGCATGACATTTTCCAAAATGTCTTGGTATGCTGACGCCTTAAGAGTTCCCTTCACTGGAACTAAGGGGCCAAGCCCAACCTCTGAAAAACAACCCCACGCCATAATCCCCTCTCCACCAAAATGATTTGGAGGAGTGGCCCAATACTGTTCTTGGACCTCTCCTATTCTCCATCTACATCTCCTCCTTGGGTCAGGTAATAGCCTCCCATGGCTTCCAATACCATATCTATGCTGACGACACCCAAATCTATCTCTCTACCCCTCAGCTCTCTCCTTCAGTCTCCTCATGTATCAATAACTTACTAACAGACATATCAGCCTTGATGTCACACCACTTCCTCAAACTCAATCTATCCAAAACTGAACTCATTATATTTTTCATCCCCCACCTGCCTCTGCCCCTGATCTCTCTGTCAAGATCAATAGCACTACTATCAGCCAGTCCCCACATGCCAAGGTTCTAGGTGTAACCCTGGACTCTGAACTATCCTTTCGGCCCCACATCCAAACACTTTCCAAATCTTGTCATCTCAACCTCCGCAACATCTCCAAAATACGCCCCTTCCTAACCAATGACACCACAAAACTCCTAGTTCACTCCCTAGTCATCTCCGCCTCGATTACTGCAACTCCCTCCTCACAGCATTATCTTTACACAGGCTATCCCCCCTCAGTTCATCATGAATGCTGCTGCCAGGCTCATCCACCTTACCAACCGCTCAGTGTCTGCTACAACCCTCTGCCAATCCCTCCACTGGCTTCCATTCACCCAACAAATTAAATTCAAAATTCTAATAACAACTTACAAAGCCATCCACAACTCGGCCCCCGGCTACATCACTAACCTTGTCTCAAGACACCAACCTAATCGTTCCCTTCGTTCCTCCCAAGACCTCTTACTCTCTAGTTCCCTCATCACCTCCTCCCATGCTCACCCCCAGGACTTTTCCCAAGCCTATCCCATCCTCTGGAACTCCCTACCCCAATCTGTCTGACTATCTCCTACTCTGCTTGCTTTTATACACTCCCTGAAAATCCTCCTCTTCAGAGAAGCCTGTCCAGCCCCCACCTAACAACTGTACTTTTAATTTCTCCATCAGATCATCCCCCACAGCTATTACCTTTTGTATCACTTGATTAATAATAATAAAAGAAGAAATAAAAGCTAATGGAAAAGTTGAAAAAGCTGAAATACCTAACAACAAATGATGCAACAGATAATAGTTTTCTCTATTGGCTAAATAATAAACGCCAAAGCCCAAAAACGCTGCATGCAAATGTGCAAGTCACGCAAAAACGTGCAATAAAAAGTGCAATAAAACCAGTGAAAAAACGTGCAATAAAACGTGTGAAAAAACATGCAATAAAACGTGTGAGAAAACGTCAAGAAAAGTGCTCAAAGACGCTTTGCTCAGGTGTGAATGCAGCCTAAATGGTAAGCACTTCCACCTAGCAGCACTAGGGTCGCTGGTTCAAATCCCAACCACGACACTACCTGCTTGTAGTTTGCATGTTCTCCCTGTTCCTGCGTGGGTTTCATGCCACACTCCAGAGACATGCTGGTAGGCAAATTGACCCTAGTATGTGTATGTATGAATGTGAGTTAGGGACCTTAGATTGTAAGTTCCTTGATAGCAGGGACTTGTGTGAATGTACAATAAGTATGTAAGTGCTGTGTAAATTGACAGGACCTGGAGTCTGCTCTTTCTGTATAGGTGTATGTATAGCCCAACTTTTTTAGTTTTGGATAGAGTAGGGAAGAGTTAAAAAACCCTGCCAGGTTATTTTTTTGTCTGTGTACCATAAGAAAATTCTCCATCTCTTCCTTTCCCAGATATGCAACAAAAAGTTATAGGGTATCTACCAAAGTTAGGGGAATCTACTTTTAGAGAGTTGTTCCCAGGGATGATGTCCCGGTTGGAAGATTTCCCCTTACCTCTTGTTCTTGGGACAACTATTACATTTTGGATTTTCCATTACCTTTTTCTTGCTTATAATGGTCACAAGGACTATTATAATGGTGAATCTGTCCAATAGGGACACAGACAGTAATAAGTACTTGACAGGTCATCTAACCTTTTTCCCACTCTATTCAAAACTAAAACAAAAAGATTTTGCCTGGAGATCCACTTTAAAGGAAACGTTTTACTGGGAAAAAATGTCAAATGCATTTCTGACTTCTTTTTTTAAAACGCAAATGGACTGGGTGTCCCTGGATTCAGTAGTAGCCTAATCAATGTGGTGTTTATGGGCCCTTATCATTGCAATACAAGAGAGACTTCAGAGTACCTTCCTTACAGCTAGAAGATCACTTTGCTGCAATAATCTGGTTAAGAGAAAGCTACATATTGCAGTTCTTAAAACTGGTAACGTCAATGATGATTTGTCACTTTCCACAAGTTACCAAATTGGTAACCAAAAAGGTAAAATTTGTAAAAAAAAAAAAAAAAATTGACAAAATGACCTAAGACTCCACATGACGTAAAACATGTCAGAATATGAATATGAAGTCATACAATGTACTTTATCTCTCATGTTCAGTTTTCGTATAAATATCTCTATTTTTCGCTGAACAACCTGACCATATGTTTTGGTGCCACTTGATGTATGTTACCGATTCTGGTCTATATGGCCAATAAAAGAGATGTTACTAACTCCAGAAGAATGTATACATGGATGCTCCAATCTCCCTTGGACCCACTGTGGGGATTTACTAAAAATGGAGAGTGCAAAATCTAATGCAGCTCTGCATAGAAACCATTCAGCTTCCAGGTTTTATTGTCAATTTTAACTCAGCAAGCTGAAGTTAGGAGCTGATTGGCTACCATGCGCAGTTGCACCAGATTTCGCACCCTCTGGTTTTAGTAAATCAACGGTTTCTAAATGGAGCACACCACATATGAAAAGTCTTGTGCAGGTAAAATTCTGCACTTTTACAATGGAAGACAGCATATTTCTTTTGAAGCTTATGTTGGTTGTGTTTGCTTCATTCTTTAGAAGGACTATACTGTGGCCCATTTTTTATAGGCAACTGCCTGCATTAAAGCCCCAAATGATCCTGGCAGTTCAGCAGCCCCTGTGTATATAACCTAGGCGTATTGCTACTGTGTTTTAATGAAACCAATGCAAAACATTGCAGTGCTGCAGTGCAGTAAATGCGCTGATACAAAGTATGCTTGCATAGTGGAAGAAAATGCTTGTTTTGTGAATGCAGTTAAACGAGTTTCCATGCTATGTGTGTATGTTGTGGATCTCTCCCTATGGGAATGCTCTGTTGTCATTTTACTTTGTACTGGATGGAACTAACATTGGAGGAACTGCAGTGTAAACAGTGCAAATGACATTGTTATTGTGATAAAACCTGGTCACCGGTTTCCTAATGTGTTTTGATAGGGATAATTCATTTGACCAGTAATTTCTGTCTTGTATCCCCGGACATTTATTCTTGCCTTCTGTTAATTAGATACATCTCTCTAAGGGCTCAATCACAATAGGATACATGCGTTAGGTGCACATTGTGTTGATATGTATTTTAGATGTGGTGCTTTGTGGCTTTGAAAGACTTCATTTGAATGGCAGTAAATGAATAACTGCAGGTCAACACACCCCAAATAAAACATGAAGGGCTTTTGTGAATGCACTGTTAGGTAAGGGTTTGGAGAGAACAGACTTTTTGTAAAGAATGGATTTTCTCAAGATCGTCATTGTTTTCCCTGTGCAGGAAGATGCAGCAAAATACACGGCAATGCATATGTGAAGGATGAGCCTTTCGACGTTGTTCACGTGTGGAGAAGGGATGTACTGGAGTCTGAAGCATGTTTGCTATGCTGCCTAGTGTTTGTGTAGGTAATGATATCATACTCTGGACCGTTTCCAGGTTACATAGCAGTCAGAGCCTTGCTATCCTTACCTGAGGCCTTTCTACCTTTTAACCTCTTACTGAATATTATTACATTGAAGGCACAAAGCTACTGGTATGCATCTATACAAATGACTTGAGCATATCATCAGGATAAGAAAACAAACTGAGATGTTTGAAGATGGCCTAAGGCAGTTGATTGATCCTACAAACATGATCCAATCATTTGAACGGATGTCTATTATCAAGTGTCTCTAAACATGTAAATGCAGCTCACCTGAGGATACACATATAAGTGATGGAGATGGGAGGACAGACAGCTTTTGGTGCCTGCTTAACTCAAAGACCAGCAATGGGATTACATTTTTAGACCCATCCAGTTGAACGTTCCTCCAAGATTGGTCAGCCTTGGTCATTCCTGCTACTACAGGTATGAGATTGTTGCCTGATTCAGCTGAAATTATCAAGATTGGCCAATAACCATGTAACAGCTTTGACCAGGTTAACACATTTGTGGTGACCAATTAAACATAATGTTGACATAGTACAACATACAGGCAGTCCCCGTGTTACAAACAAGATCGGGTCTGTAGGTTTCTCCCTAAGTTGAATTTGTATGTGATTTGGAACAGGTAAATTTTTTAAGTGTAATGCCCCGTACACACGATCGGACATTCCAACAACAAAATCCATCGGATTTTTTCCGACGGATGTTGGCTCAAACTTGTCTTGCATACACAAGGTCACACAAAGTTGGTCGGAAATTCCGAACGTCAAGAACGCGGTGGCGTACAACACGTATGACGAGCCGAGAAAAATTAAGTTCAATAGCCAGTGCTGCTCTTCTGCTTGATTCCGAGCATGCGTGGCACTTTGTGCGTCAGGATTGTGTACACACGATCGGAATTTGCGCGATCGGATTTTGTTGTCGGAAAATTTTAGATCCAGCTCTCAAACTTTGTGTGTCGGAAATTCCGATGGAAAAAGTCAGATGGAGCCTACACATGGGCGGTATTTCCGTCAACAAGCACATTTTCTGTCAGAAAGTCCGACCGTGTGTACAGGGCATAACTCCAGCCAAAAAAATAATTTCCACGTTTTTTGTATAGTATAGAGAAGAGTTATCACCCCTGTAATGTTTGTTTTGCTGTCTGTGACCTTGTTCAGAAGATTTCACCTCACTTTCTGTCCCCGTGACAATTGGTTTTTGAAAATTTTGGGTTGTCGTGGAAACAAGGATTGGTGATAAAGCTTCAGTGAAGACACCTTTTTCCCAGGATGACTCTTAAAGGAGTGAATTTCCCTTCCATTTAGAGTTACTACCACTTCCTGTTGTCTCCCTCCATTTGTAAGTATGAGTCATATGTAAGTTCAATGAAAGTAACTCGGGGACTGCCTGTATATGAATAAATTGTAGTCAATTTTTTCACACGTAGTCCTTTCAAATGTCTTGTGTACAAGGATATCAAGCACAGACTCAAGACAAATACAGCCTCAAGTTACTTTCTAAACAAAGGGCCAGTTTACTGTCCTTCAGACTTTAGAGGGGCCAGACTGTGGCCATTGTAAGGTGAAATTGTCCTGACATCAGTGGGAGTAAACAATGCATCTTTGGCATTAAAGGGAGGAAAAGTGCACCAACGTTAGTGTCACTGTGAGGAATAGTGCCTCGTTGTTGGTGTCAGTAGAATAATAATGCTCCATTGTTGATGTCAATTGGAGGAACACTGTCCCCATTGTTGGGGTCATTGGGAGGAATACTTTCCCATCATTGATATCAGTGGAAGGAATCATCGTTGGTGTCAGTGTGAGGAACAGTGCCCCATCGTTGGTGTCAGTGTGAGGAATAGTGCCCCATTGTTGGTGTGTCAATGGGAGAAATAGTGCCCCATCATTGGTGTCAATGGAAGGAATAGTGCCCCATCATTGATGTGAGTGGGAGTAGTAGTGCCCCATCGTTGGGGTCAGTATGAGGAATAGTGCCCCGTTGTTGGTGTCAATGGGAGAAATAGTGCCCCGTTGTTCATGTCAGTAACAGGAAATGTTCTCCATTGATGGTGTCAGTGAGAGGAATAGTGTCTTTCATCAGTGGGAGGAAAAGTGCCCCAAAGGCCGGATAAAGGCAAGCAAAGGCCCGCAGTTTAGAGACCACTGCTGTAGACTACTAATGCTACATTTACATTGCATTCCCTTAAATAGACTAATAACAGCAGTTTGAACATGTAAGAATAATTCCTGCTACATTTTTAAAAACAGTGCAATGTATGACCAAAGCAACACTGAATGCAAGTACAGTACATGGTAGTATACGATCCAAATCAAATTCTGCATTCAGCTTCACAAAGGACTGTCACCAACAAAACACACACTCGTGTACACAGGCTGCAAGGCTGTCCACCCAAACTTGACATTTCGGATTAAATAATCTGTCAATTTTTTGAGATCTACATAATAAAAGCCCCAGTTTCCACTCTCCTCCAAGGTCATTACAAGGGTGTTTGTCTCTGGATCATCCACATGTTAATTTTCTTTAGAGTACAGCAAATCCATAATGCAACTGAGTCAAGCATTAGCCGTGGCAGCAGAAAGTCCATTCACAGGAACATCTCGATGGTGGAGTCAATAAAAGTTAGAGGATGTCAAGTTGTGTATAAGAAAACTGCAGTGTCTGTTTTGGTGCGCTTAGTGCTCAGAAGTAGGGTTCCCACGTGTCCCGGATTGCCTGGGACAATCCCGCAATTGCCAGCTCTGTCCCGAGTCCCGGGCACCCTCATTCCGGGACAATACAGTGTCCCGGAATGGCACCTGGGTCGATCTACTGCCCCCTAAAATAGACTTTGCATCATCTCTGTCTGTCACTGTCTCAACCTGTGGTGGACCCCCAGCTGGCAGAGACCCTTCACCACCGCCGCTGGCTCAGTGCTCAAACTGATTGCTACCTGCCGCCCGCAGGTGACCCCCCCAAAAGTGAAGAACTACAGGTCCCAGCATGAACCGCTCAGAGCTGAAGATGTTTCCTGCATCCCTGCACACATGATGGCTCCTTACACCCGCTTACTGTCTCTTCTCTCCCACTACTTGTTTGCCTCTCACTACACCTGTAGCAGCCCCCCCACCATCCCACTGTCCCCCTGTCCATCCCACGGTCCCCCTGTCCATCCCACGGTCCCCCTGTCCATCCCACGGTCCCCCTGTGCATACCACTGTCCCCCTATCCATCCCACTGCCCCCCTGTCCATCGCACTGTCCCCCTGTCCATCCCACTGTCCCCCTGTCCATCCCACTGTCCCCCTGTCCATCCCACAGTCCCCCTGTGCATCCCACTGTCCCCCTTTCCAACCCCCTGTCCATCCCACGGTCCCCCTGTGCATACCACTGTCCCCCTATCCATCCCACTGTCCCCCTATCCATCCCACTGCCCCCCTATCCATCCCACTGCCCCCCTGTGCATCCCACTGTCCCCCTTTCCAACCCCCTGTGCATCCCACTGTCCCCCTGTGCATCCCGCTGATTTCATACGCCCCTGCCCAAAAAACCGTCAAATAAAAATGTCAAAAATCATCTTTTGGGGGGGATGGGTGTCCCTGAATGGCAGTTTGGAAATGTGGTCACCCTACTCAGAAGGGACTGCTTAAAAAGCCTGTGGTACCTTCCAATCACTTTGATCTTTCTGATAATTGATAAATGAGCCAAGCCTTAGCCCCCGTACACATGGTCGGAAATTCCGACCACAAAATCCGTCTGATTTTTTCAGACGGATTTTGTTCGAAACTGGTGTTGCATACACACGGTCGAACAAAGTTGTTGGAAAATCCGATCGTTCCGAACATGGTGACTTCATTGCGTACGACGGAACTACGTAGAGGCTAGTAGCCAATAGCTTTGGTCTCGTAATTTGATCTGAGCATGCTTGGCACTTTGTCCGTCGGAATTCTCGACACAAGTTTGGAAAAAGTCCGATCGGATTTTGTTGTCGGAAAATTTGAGATCCTGTTCTCAAATTTTTTAAGTCGGAAATTCTGACGGAAAAAGCCCTCTAGAGCCCACACACGATCGGATTTTCCGATAACATAATCCGACTTTTTCAGACTTTTTCCATCGGAATATCCGACCGTGTGTACGGGGCATAACTCTGTACAAGTGTACCTGAAAACCTTCCAAGTATTTTCCTATATGATGGTGTACAGGCAAGACATACAGAGCTGGGAGGCTTCTTTTTCTGGAATGAAAAATTACTGATCATGATCTCATCATTTCCATTACCAACAATAAATCAGAATTGCTTGTTGTCTACGAGTTTTAACTTCAGAGAATCTCATACTGGAGGATTGAAGTGAGGTGGCTTTCTGGCATTTTGTATTGTATGGGAATTCCCATTTATGAACAGCGCATAGAGCACTTTCAAGCAACATGAAACACAAAGCCGCTCTTCTTTTAAAGCCTCTGTATGTTTATTGAAGTATTCAGCGCACAAGCTGACCTACCTGTCCCAAAGCCCTAATGTGTATCACTCCAACCAGAGCTTATATGTAGATGGAGTGAAACGCGTTAGCCTTGTGGGACAAGTGGATCAGCTTGTGCATGGAATTTTTCTATAAATATACAAGAGGCTTTAATGGAGAGCAACTTCCGTTTTCTTGTTGCTTGAGGGTGAACTTTATGGAGCAGCCACCTACTGCTGGAGGACTGCGCCCAGTGTTGGAGGGGGAGGTATGCCCGGAACAGAGAAACTTCAGATCGGCAGCACACCCACACAGGAAGTAAAGTAGAAAATCTTT
Source organism: Lithobates sylvaticus (assembly GCA_028564925.1). Taxonomy (NCBI): domain Eukaryota; kingdom Metazoa; phylum Chordata; class Amphibia; order Anura; family Ranidae; genus Lithobates; species Lithobates sylvaticus. The sequence goes on along the minus strand of CM053029.1, from coordinate 519,849,763 downwards.
ATTGAAGCATAAATGTAATAAAAACACTGGAAGGGTACAGGCAGGTGAAATACAGGTAGGTTGACGCATTTCACACTATAGAAGTGTATAGGAGGTATGCCTTTAGCAGGGCTGAATACTTGTAAGGCATGGATGCATAGCGCAATTGTCTGCACAGAATTAAAAGTGATATTATGAACTGAATGTATTATATATTTGGCATATAATTTGGTATATTATTGTTATGGGTCTTTAAATATGGCTGCTTATTTGTTTATTATAGTATATCAGTGAGCACAGAGTGGGGATATAACACATTTGATACTCTGAATGACAGCGTCACTTGTAATTATACAGCACACCATGTGCCTCTGGTGGTCAGAGGTGGTCTCTATGCACAGGGAGGTCCCATTCATATTTTAGTTGATCATCTTTGGTTGTTTTTTGGGTGGCTTTTTGAGCATTTGTACATTCAATTTGTTTAATTTTTAGCCAATGGAAAGCTAGTTACTAGACAAGAAAATGCTTGTTTTGTGCATTTTTCAGGCGCTCCTATTGAATTCTGTTGGGGAGAAAACACACCAAAATAGACTTCAACAATAAATCAGAGTTGCTCATTGTGATTTCTACCTTAAAGTGGAGTTCCAGGCTAGAACTAACTAAGCTTAAAGTGGTTTTAAACCTCAGACATGAAATATGAACAAAGCATATCCCTCTATAGTGCATACTTGTCTCAGTTAAAGCGGAGTTCCACCCTAAAGTGGAACTTCCGCTTATCGGATTCCTCCCCCCCTCCGGTGCCACAATTGGCACCTTTCAGGGGGGAGGGGGGTGCAGATACCTGTATAATACAGGTATCTGCACCCACTTCCGTGACGAATTATCCGGGCCAATTATATTGGACCAATAGATACGCGCAGCGCGACTCGCGCATGCTCAGTAGGGAACTGGGCAGTGAAGACGTTGCGTCTTCACTTCCTGATTCCCTGACAGAGGATGGCGGCGGGGCAGCCGAGAGACGAGCCATCGCTCGTCACATTCTGCCGACACCGCTGGAACCTGGAACAGGTAAGTGTCCATTTATTAAAAGTCAGCAGCTGCAGTATTTGTAGCTGCTGACTTTTAATATTTTTGGTGCGGGTGCAGCTCCGCTTTAAGAGCACTAAGTGTCAGGTTTGACTGCTGCTTGTTTGCTCTGTTATCGGCACTGTTGAATCACTTCTGACAAGTTTTCCTGACACCAAGAGAAAAATAGTGACAGGGCAGGGACCTCCAGCTGATTGACAGTCTCAGCTGTGTTCTTGTGTGGAGGGGGGGGGGGGTGTCCTCCAATCAGCTCTCAGAGCTATCCTCACTGAGCTCTGCAGAATGTAACTTCAGCTCTCCGCCCCCTTTTTCTGAACTCTCAGAAAAGCTTTAAAATTCACCACTTTGAACGGATGTAGGTATGTCCCTACTTTGAGGACAGATATCATTGTTATGGCAGCAGCTAGCTGCCATAACCCCGGTATCCCCGTGTTCGGCTGGCGGTCCGGTACAAGATAAAAGTGGTCTCTGCGGCGGATTCGCTGCAAGATCCCTTTTATCAGCGGCAGGAGAGGGCCTCCCCTCCTGTCGCTTATTGGAGCCGTCGGCAGTGGCGGAGGCGATCGGATCCTTCCTGTGGCTGTGCATGGAGACAAGTCAGAGGAAGATGGCCCCCACCCGTCTCCTTGACACTGCAGGGCGGAAGTGATGTCTAAACGTCACTTCCACCCATAGCTCTTAAAGGGCCATTTTATTTTTTTCATTTTTTCAAATGACAAAAAATAATTTATTTTTATTTTTTTATTGCATTTTAGTGTAAATATGAGATCTGAGATCTTTTTGACCCCAGATCTCATATTTAAGAGATCCTGTAATGCTTTTTTTCTATTACAAGGGGATGTTTACATTCCTTGTAATAGGAATAAAAGTGACACCATTTTTTTAAAACAGTGTAAAAATAAAAAATAAAATGTAAAATAAATAATAAAAATAAAAATGTTTTTAAACGTGCCCCGTCCCGCTGAGCTTGCGTGCAGAAGCGAACGCATACATGAGTAGCGAACGCATACATGAGTAGCGAACGCATATGAAAACGGTGTTCAAACCACACATGTGAGGTATCGCCGTGATCAGTAGAGCAAAAGAAATAATTATAGCCCTAGAACTCCTCTGTAACGCAAAACATGCAACCTGTAGAATTTTTTAAATGTTGCCTATGCAGATTTTTAAGGGTAAAAGTTTGTTGCCATTCCACAAGCGGGTGCAATTTTGAAGTATGACATGTTGGGTATCAATTTACTCGGCGTAACATTATATTTCACAATATTAAAAAAATTGGGCTAACTTTACTGTTGTCTTATTTTTTTAATTCAAAAATGTGAATTTTTTTAAAAAAGTGCACTTGTAAGAACGTAATTTTCAAGCAAAAAAAATGTTTTTAACTTGTAAACACCACATCCAAAAAATAGGCCCGGTCTTAAAGTGGCTAGGGTAGTTGGTATAGGTGTTAGAAGGGGGCAGGAGCAGTTTTAGGCTTGGTTAGTTTTGGCCAAGACTAAACCCCTGAAAAACAATGCCACACCATAATCCCCCCTCCACCAAATGATTTGGACCAGTGTACAAAGCAAGGTCCAGAAAGACATGAATGAGCGAGTTTGGGGTGGAGGAATTTGACTGGCCTTCACAGAGTCCTCAACCGGATAGAAGACCTTTGGGATGAATTAGAGCGGAGACTGTGAGCCAGACCTTCTTGTCCAACATCAGTGCCTGACCTCACAAATACGCTTCTGGAAGAATGGTCAAACATTCCCATAGACACACTCCTAAACCTTGTGGACAGTCTTCCCAGAAGAGTTGAAGCTGTTATAGCTGCAAAGGGTGGGCCAACTCAATATTGAACCCTACGGACTAAGACTGGGATGCCATTAAAGTTCATGTGCGTGAAAAAGGCAGGTGTCCCAATACTTCCCGAATAATAGCCAATGGGAATTCAGCGAAGAGCAGTTCAGTGTAATCAAATCAGTGAATACAGATGTGCAATTTATGACTTTGTGTTATTGATCACCATCGCTGTATATACTGTACTAGTGGGCTGATAGATGGAATCAGCATGCTAGTGCATTTCATCCTTCTTGGCAATCATGTTTACCATTGGTATTCAAAAACAGATATCCCCGGAGGTGCACGTTTTATTACACCGGTGGGTATGAAAGGTGCAAAGAAAAACCCTTTCCGCCTACTGTATTCTCAGTATGTGTGTTATATATAGTAGGATGTCCCTGTAAATATATAGTAAGTGCAGTGAGTATTCCTGTGTGACAGCAGGAACATGTTTATTTGACATTTCACACTTCCTTTATGCAAACTGTCAAATATGGTCAGATCCTCGACAGAGGGGACAGAGAATCAAATGACTGAGCTACATTTACATATAAATAAATGTGTGTGATTGATATTTACTAATAGGATAAGAAGAAATTGTACCCATGTCTATTTGAAAATAAAATCCAGGCGTGGAATAACCCCATAAATCACTGTATGGGCAGGATGGGCATTGGAAAGCCACAAGAGAGAATATGAAGTCTGATACCGGCTCATGTTTATTGCTCATCAATGTATATAAAATCCACAACTTGGACCAAAAAGGCGCAGTCCTGCTATTATTTTATCTGTGGAAGTTCCTCTCCGTGTTGATTTTGCACTATTGTTCTGTAACCAGCCTTTGTGATAGATCGGCCTGATGTGGGTAACTGACACCAATGATGGGGGTTATTATTATGGACGCTGACACCAATGATGGGGGTTATTATTATGGACACTGACACCAATGATAGGGGTTATTATTATGGACACTGACACCAATGATGGGGGTTATTATTATGGACGCTGACACCAATGATGGGGGTTATTATTATGGACACTGACACCAATGATGGGGGTTATTTTTATGGACGCTGACACCAATGATGGGGGTTATTTTTATGGACGCTGACACCAATGATGGGGGTTATTATTATGGACACTGACACCAATGATGGGGGTTATTATTATGGACACTGACACCAATGATGGGGGTTATTATTATGGACGCTGACACCAATGATGGGGGTTATTATTATGGACGCTGACACCAATGATGGGGGTTATTATTATGGACACTGACACCAATGATGGGGGTTATTTTTATGGACGCTGACACCAATGATGGGGGTTATTTTTATGGACGCTGACACCAAATGATGGGGGTTATTTTTATGGACGCTGACACCAATGATGGGGGTTATTATTATGGACACTGACACCAATGATGGGGGTTATTATTATGGACACTGACACCAATGATGGGGGTTATTATTATGGACACTGACACCAATGAGGTCACTCACTCCAATGCTGGGGGTTATTATTGTGGCCATGGACTCCAATGTGGACCACCATGACACCAATGATGGGGTTTGTTATTATTATGGACGCTGACACCAATGATGCAGGTTGTTAATATTATGCAAACAAAGATTTGGGGGGCACACCCTAAAAAATGCATAAAAGATGGTGCAGACATAAGACCATACAGACAGAAAAAAAAGATTACAGTGCACACATACAAAAATGACAGTTAACTCCTGCAAGGCTATTTAAAAACACCTGAGCATATTCAGAAAATATGGGGATTTAGTTACACCATATGGCCATATAGTGCTAAGCACACTACTACGTCAAAGTACCCCAATATCAGTGGGTCCTACGCTATCCATAGAATGGAAGATTCTGCTTCTCTGAACCATGGGAGACATACACTCCTCTAAATGGGGGTTATTATTATGGACACTGACACCAATGATGAGCGTTATTATTGAGGTCACTGACACCTATGGTTACTATGGGGGTTATTATTATGGACACTGACTCCAATGCTGGGGGTGATGGGGGTTGTTATTATTAAGGACGCTGACACCATTGATTGGGGTTGTTAATATTATGGACGCTGACACCAATGATGGGGGTTGTAATTATTATAGACGCTGACACCAATGATGGGGGTTGTTATTAATATGGACGCTGACACCAATGATGCGGGTTGTAATTATTATGGATGCTGACACCAATGATGGTGGTTGTTAATATTATGGACGCTGACACCAATGATGGGGGTTGTTATTAATATGGACGCTGACACCAATGATGGGGGTTGTTATTTATATGGACGCTGACACCAATGATGGGGGTTATTATTATGGACGCTGACACCAATGATGGGGGTTATTATTATTATGGATGCTGACACCAAAGATGGGGGTTGTTATTATTATGGACGCTGACACCAATGATGGGGGTTGTTATTAATATGGACGCTGACACTAATGATGGGGGTTGTTATTATTATGGACGCTGACACCAATGATGGGGGTTGTTATTATTATGGACGCTGACACCAATGATGGGGGTTGTTATTAATATGGACGCTGACACCAATGATGGGGGTTGTTAATATTATGGACGCTGACACCAATGATGGGGGTTGTTATTAATATGGAAGCTGACACCAATGATGGGGGTTGTTATTAATATGGACGCTGACACCAATGATGGGGGTTGTTATTATTATGGACGCTGACACCAATGATGGGGGTTGTTATTATTATGGACACTGACACCAATGATTGGGGTTGTTATTATTATGGACGCTGACACCAATGATTGGGGTTGTTATTATTATGGACGCTGACACCAATGATGGGGGTTGTTATTATTATGGATGGTGACACCAATGATGGAGATTACTGTTGCAGTCACTGACACCAATGCTGGGGGTGATAGTGTCTCCTCGGTCGGTAGTACACAGTACAGGAGGAGTGATATTTTGGGGTACATTCTGATTTGATCTGATAATCTGTACAGGAACACTCCGCTATAGTGCGGCCCTCTGGAGGTGTCGGGGGCCGGATGTGGCCCTTTATTATGATAATGGTGTCCGGTGACCGTACACCGTGTACAGGGCGGGCAGTGTGATCTCCTACATCCATCCCACCGATCCCAGTCCCGGCTCCTCCGCTCCGTCCGGCCCACGTGTAGGGAGGGGAGCCGGCTACGTCTAGCAGAGAGGGGGAGGGGGAGGCGGCACACAGCTCACAGCTCACACCGGACACCCCACCAGTCCGATCCCGGCCCGGTCCTCGGAGAACATCGGGCGGTGTGCGGGGGATGTGATCGGAGGGATTATCGGGCGGTATGCGGCACAGATCCGATACTGGACGGAGTACGGAGAGGAACCCGATCCCCGGGGTGTAGAGCTGTGAGCACCGGACACCCCCGACACCGAGGTGAGTCCCCGGGACCCGCTCCGCTCACCGGACTCTATATACATGGCATAGAGACAGTCCGATCACCGGGGGAGGAGAGCTCACCCCACCGCCGCTTTACCGGATCCCTCCGTGTGTCTCTATGGAGGAATCTAATACCGACCGACCGATCGATCCCACCATATCCCAATATTGGCTGATCTCTCTCTCTCTCTCTCTCTCTCTCTCTCTCTCTCTATCTCTCTCTCTCTCTCTCTCTCGATATATATCTTCTCTATAGGATTATATATAATGTGTGTGTGTATATTTATGTATGTATATATATACACACACAGGATCCTCTCTCTATCTATCTATCGATCTATCTATATATATATATCTATATATATATATATATATATCTATATATATATAATCCTCCTTCTCTCTCTTTTTTTTATATATATATATATATATATATACATATACACACACACATACACACACACACACACACACACACACACACACACACACACACACACACACACGATCCTCTCTCTACACTTCTGTGTGTGTGTGTGTGTGTATATATATATATATATATATATATATTGGATATCTATAATATAGAGAGATCGATGATCACATGTACTATATATACATAGACAAACGCTCTCATATGATCATTTATAGATAAATACACACATATAGTGTACACATACTGTACATCTTACATTTTGTATGTGTGTATATAAGATATATACATTTTTATGTATGTACTCTATCCGTATTAAAGATTGAGGATCACCCCATGGTCATCCTCCTCTGCCACCATTCTAGTATATTGGGTATACTATGTATTACAGGAAATACCCTGCCCCCCGTCTCTGTATACTCCTTTATCATGTATTTATTTCAGGTACTTGCATAGCGCCTTCAATTTACACAGCGCTTTACATATATATTGCACATTCCCATATGGATATAGAAGTGTAGATTGTTATCTTGGTATATTGTAGTTTCTCAGTGAGTGTTATTTCTGTGTGTTCGATGGGTGTAGTATTGTAGTATTGGGGGGGATATTGTTGCACTGATGTATTATTTTCTCTGACAATTGTTTTGGTTATAAAAGCTGTCAGGACTGTACTGATTTTTGGATTGTTTTAAATATTATTATGAGTCTTTAAAAAGTTTCTGCACTTTTATTTATATAATAGAGTTTAAGAAAGTGCAAACTTTTTGAAGAACCATCGCATTAACAAACATAAATATTTGTTATTTTTTATTATTATTTAAGCGGCATGATGGAATTTTAGCATTGGAATAGACCTTCTAATCCTCTCCCCATAGTGATCTTGTACAGCCTCTCTTGCACAGTACTGTGTTCATATTTAGCCTCTCCCAATAAACATTCTATCAAGAAATCAATAATCAGCATTGAACATTTATCATAAGGAAGGGTCACCTCCCGCTCCGTTCCTATAGTTGCCACCTCATCCCTTTAAACCCGAACACATATTAATTACACAGCTTCTGTGGCTGATTAAGGTGGTAATTAAACTCACTTGGTGCCTTATCTGCATTAAATTAGCCTCAGAACCTGAGTAATGCAAAAGGTGTTCGGGTTTAAAGGGGTGAGGTGGCAACTCTATCTGTTCCTGGATAATGTATCTTCATGATATAAGAAAATATACAGTGAGCAAATCGGATTGGATTCTGAGCGGAGTAGTCCTGGTGGTCTTGCAGACTGACATGCAAGACAGATGAATAAACATGGGACTTGTGTGATATGGATCCTGGATGTGTGTTGGGGGTCCTCTGTTCCTGGACTCCTATTTGTTATATATACCTGAGAAAGGAAAGATGTCTACTGTTCAGGAACCAATCAGCGGTCATTATCCCAGAGGAGAGTCCATATGTCAGTATTTGGGGACCCAATATTCTATCATAATACATTTATTCATTTTGAAGCCATGTCTTTGCATGTTCCTAGGATGGTTGGGCAGGGCTGCTGTAAAAAGTAAACATAGGCTTTGAGTATGTGCTGGTTGAAATTGCTTTGCTGCTTTACTGCAAACCTGGCATTAACAACACAGGGGTTTCCATTGTAGCCTATTTTAATGCAAATGCTAGTTGCTTGGCTGATCTTATGCTGATCCTCTGACTTCAGTACTCCTGTAGGTCACTGATCTGGAATGAATAAACAAATCACATGTATAGTCAGATGTTCTTGCCTGCATATCGATCGCTGTGTTCCTATATCAGCACACCTATTAGGGTCTCACTGTGTGCCTGGCATTTTTCTGCACCCAATCGACACCATTCACCGCAAGGGAGCAGTTGTTTTCTATGTGCCATGTTCACACTTCAAGCATTGAGGTGGGTTGCAGCACGTTCTATAGAAATGCAGACATGCTGTATTTTTCTGCAACATAATGGAGACTAGCCTGGGCAGCTGTAGTCTGCAGAAAGTGTGAACAGGCCCTAACTGGTCACTAAAGCACTATCAACATAACAGCCAGACAGCTAGCATTTTCGAAGGAGCGCTCAGCATGGCAGCATACCTGTTTTCCTCAAAGTGACACTAAACCTTATTCCTTATTCATTTTTTTTTTCTATTCAGAATACATACTTGAATATAATTATTTATTTAATTTTATTTATTTTTTTTAACTTGAGTTTGGTATTATTTAGGCCTCATGCACACTAGGCATAAAAAAACACCACGTTTTAAAGTGATTGTAAAGTCTCTTTTTTTTTTCTATAAAAATATTAAACATGTCATACTTACCTGCTCTGTGCAGGGCCTTTGCACAGGGAAGCCCAGATCCTCCTCTTCTTCTCAGGTCCCTCTTTGGCTCTCCTGGCCCCTTCCTCCTGTCGGCTTGCTATGGGGGCACCTGAGCCCAGTTGCAGCTCTGTGTCCATTCAGACACGGGGCCCCTGGTTTGACCCTGTCTCCTCTCTCTCCTGATTGGATAACTGACTTTTGACAGCAGCGGGAGCCAATGGCGCTGCTGCTGTGTCTCAGCCAATTAGGAGGGAGAGTCCCAGACCGCTGAGGCAATCGTGGACATCGCTGGGGCTCAGGTAAGTATTAGGCTTTTTATCTTAATGCATAGAATGCACACATATGTGTTTAGAGGCAGAAAAAAAACCCCAGGGCCAGTGCGTTCAGGAGAGGAGCATTTAATGCGCTTAAACGCATGTAAACAAGTTTAAGCCCAGGTTCACACTGAGCTGTGGGAATGAAGCCGTGCGAGTTCAGCTTGACACATCTGAACGCATCTAAACATGGTTTTAAGAGCTTTTTAACTCTGCTTTCTCTTGCCAGAAGAAAGGCATTTATAAGTGTTACAGGGTGCATGAGGCCTGACTGATACTTTGTTTGTATCCCATCCATGGATATACAGTAATTGGTTTATATGGGGGACACATGGAGGCTGATCATAGTCGGTGTTTACAGGTCGGACTGCGTTTCCTATCTCAGACTGCAGATGATGTCTATAGCCAGGTAAGGCTACATGCACATTGCGGCTGTGCGCCAAATTCCAGCATTTTTGTGCTGCCAGGAGAAACGTGCTGCATTTACCCCACTGCCCACAGCCTGTCGAAGCTGAATACCTGCAATCCAGGTATACAGCTGCAGTGTATTTCAGCCTGTCAGACTTTGACTGGCTGCAGGCAGTGGGGCTACACACCCTGTGTGCATGAGGTCTCAAGCGTGATGGTTTACAAATAAAAATGGTAACATTGTGTTAACACAGAGCAAGCTTTTCAGAAGAAGGGGGTCTAACATGAAACTATTTGTCATTGTTAGGTAAATATCACCATTCTTTGTATTAATTCCATTGGGAGCCATAAAATAAAATTGTTTTGAATGTGTGTTGATGAGGAAGCTGTCATTATATGAATAAACCACCTACTATCCAGTGGCGGCGCCCGTAATGCAGGGCACAGGGGCACGGCCCCATCAATGCATCTGGCCCCCTAAACTACATGCTGGGCACCGGATGCATGGATTCCCACATTTTATTTTTTATTTTTTGAAGCACATGATCAGAGCCTGGGGCTCTAATTGGCTTAAAAAAAGGGTGGGCTCGGGGCCCACTCGAAATATTAATCACCAGCTGCCACTGCTACTATCACTGACTTGTGTTTAGAGGGTCAGGCTGCAGGGCCATCACTGTGATGCAATGATTCTATGATATGTTTCCGCCCCCTTTTCCTCCTGGCAATTCAGAAAACACACAGGCTTCATTTTGTGAATGGATGGGAGGAGAGGGAGGCAGTTATAACCTCAGCAGTGGGGTCTATGAGACTTGCAGCTCTTACACCAGAGTGCTCACGTTTCAGATTACACCAACACTGTTCAGCCATAACATTATGATCACTGACTGGTAAAGTGAATAACATTGACTGTCTCATGACAATGGCACCTGAAAGTGGGTGTAATATATTGGGCATCAAGTGAACATGTTGCCCCTGAAATTTAAGTGTTAAAGGCAGAAAAAACAGGCAAGTGTATGGATTTACGCAACTTTGACAAGGTGTAAATTGTATTGGCTAGATGACTGGGTCAGAGCATCTTCAGATCTGCAGCTAATGTGGGATGTTCCCAGTCTGCTGTGGTCAGGACCTTCCATGAGTGGTTCAAGGAAGGATAACTGGCAAACCAGTGACAGGGTCATGGGCAACCAAGGCTCATTGATGCACACGGGAAACGGTGTCTGGCCTGTGTAATCCGGTCCAATAGAACAGATACTGTAGCTCAAATTGCAGAAAAAGTTGATGCTGGATCTGATAGAAAGATGTCAGAACATCCAGGGCATCCCAGTTTGTTGTATATGGGGCTGCATAGCTGTGGACTGATCAGGGTGCCCATGCTGACCCATGTCTACAATCAAATGCATCTACAATGGACACTTGAGCATTAGAACAGAACCACAGAGCAACGGAAGGAGGTGGCCTGGTCTAATGAATTTAGGAATGCTTTGCCGAACACAACAATCAGTTTAAGGTGTTGACTTGGCCTTCAAATTCTCCAAATCGCAATCCAATCAAGCATCTGTGTGACATGCTAAAAAAACAAATCCGAACCAAGTAGACCCCACCTCGCAACTTAACTTATAGGACTTAAAGGTTCTGCTACAGATGGCTTGGTGACAGATATCACAGCAAACCTTAAGCGGTCTAGTGGAGTCCATGCCTTGACAGGTTATGGCTGATGGTAATAATGTTATGGCCGATCTGTGTATATTCAGGGTGGTCAGCATGCACATTGAGGGGTTCTTCTCCCTGGTGGCTCTCGTCATATTTGAAATCGTCATAATTTATTCACAGGAAGTTGAGCATGAAAAAACATCACAGCAGAGGAACTGTAGTTAGTTATCCATAGAGTACAAGTCTGGTGACACCTCGGTACTTGTACTTCTTTGCTGCATTCCCAGCTATGTACAGTAGCTGAAGGTCCATACCTCTGTAAACACCTAGAGCTGGGGAAGAGTCTGCAGGACCCAGAGTATTGCACTGCGATTTGCTTTTCTACAATGCAAAAAAATAAATAACTGCCCATTTTTTGCAGTATTTATTTATTATAGGTACTTACAGTATATAGGGCTGTCAATTTACACAGCGCTTTACATATATATTGCACATTCTCATCAGTCCATGCCCTCAAGGAGCTTACAAGTTCTAAGGTCGCTAAATCACAGTCATACATACACATATTAGTGCCAATTTAGACAGAAGCCAATTAACCTACCAGCATGTCTTTGGAGTGTGGGAGGAAACTGGAGTACCCAGAGGAAACCCACGCAGGCACATGCAAACTCCTGGAAGGTATTGCCATGGTTGGGATTGAAACCGATGACCCTAGTGCTGCTAGCCAGAAGTGCTAACCACTTAGCCACTGTGCTGCCCCCATGGGTGCAATGATCTTCATTTAAAAAAAAAAAAAAAAAAAAAAGTGGAGTTCTTCTTTAAAGCAGTATTATGACTAGTTGTAATAATTGGGTTTATTATCAATTAACATGTTGATCTTGACTTTTTGGTAAAACAATGATAAACAGTAATTCATATAAAAAGGATTCATTTGGGTTGGTATGAAATGATTCATGTCTTTATAGAAGGAAGCATAGTACAGGGGTGGGAAGACGCTTTGCAGTTTAAAGTCACTCAGCTGTCATCGCTGTCATAGTGTGAACTGCTGACACTTGGCAGTCAATCTATCGGGAACAAGAGAGTATAATTCAAGTGACTTATTTCAGATCCTATTAGTGCCTTGAAGATCAGATATTTTTCTCTAGAAAGCAGATATTTTGGATTTTCATAGTCTTCTGGGCCAGTTTAGGATGCCTATATGTATCGAGACTGCTTGACTTGAATCGTGGTGGCTGATATCTTTCTGTTTATGGAGATAATTAAAGTGGTATTAAAGCCAGAAACTATAATGTAATATATTGCAGTTTACTGATCCTTAGATTGGAATTCTGGCTTAAAGTGATATTAAAGCTTTTTTTTATAACAAACATGTCATACTTACCTGCTCTGTGTAATGGTTCTGTATTGAGCAGCCCCAATCCTCTTCTTCTCAGTGCCCCCAATAACAAGCTGCTTGCTATGGGGGCACTGGTACATGCTCATTCCAAAGCTCCACTCTGCAACCATAAGAGACATAGAGCTGTGGCTCGCCCCGCCCCAGCCAATGAGGAGAGAGCGACCTGGGACAGTCAAGGCTCCCATGCACATAGTTGGATAGAGAGGGGTCTCAGGTGAGTATTGGTGGGGGGGGCAACACACAGAAAGTTTTCTACCTTTATGCACAGAATGCATGAAGGTATAAAACCTTCAGCCTTTACAACCACTTTAAACCTAACTAGTCTTAAAGCTGTGCCCTCCTAACACCTATGCTTACTAACCTGTGTAAGAAAGATGTATACGATTACCTATATTTAGGCCGCTCCAGTCAGGTTACGCAATCTTCCCTGGGTCAGCCAGTGTGGCTGCAGGGGGAGAGGAAGGAAGGCCAACAACAGGTGGGTCATTGAAGCCTATGGGTAACATTACCACTCCAGGCTTTACCAGCAATTGTCGAGTGCTCTCTCCTGCACCTGCTGCTGGCTGACACGGGGAACATGTGACCAGATTGAAGTGGGCTGAAAAAAAGGTAAGTATATACATCTTTTGTACACAGGTTAGTCAGCATGGGTGTTAGGAGCGGGGAGGGGACAGCTGTAACAGTAGTTGGGGTAAAGCTTGAATTCCGTTTTTAAAGCGGTTCTGCACTCATTTCATTTAGTAAATCTCTTTGCCTTCCAAATCAGGCAAAGAGTACTAAATGAAATGTTTTTTTTTTTTTTTTTTTTTTAACTTACCTTGTAATTGAAGACTTCCGGTCTTCTCCCTCTGCGGCGGCGGGCGGGGTCTTGCGTCGATCGTCGTCACGCCGCACTGTCTCCTGGGATCTGGTGTCATTGATCCCAGGAGTCAGTGCGGGCATCTTCCGAAATCTCCCGAGATTTCGGCCGCATCTGCCGAAATCTCGTGAGATCTCGGCAGATGAGCCGTTACTGCGCACGCGCGAGTAACGGCAGTGCATGCTGGGCCATCTAAAGTTCCTGTGGGTGTTTCACATGCCCACAGGCAAGATGGCCCCCAGCACTAAAGAAGAAGACGAGGAACTTCATCGGACGAAAACCGGCGGCGATCGAGATGGAAGATGGAACAGGTGAGTCCCCTAATAAAGGTAAGCACACTTTATATTACATCCTAAAAAAAAAATTTTTTTTTCAGAGTGCAGAACCGCTTTAAAGCCTAAGTTTTTTTAGTCACAAATAAAAAAAAAAAAAAAATCAGCACAAGGGACATTACTTCCAGTGATTAGGATGTTCTTTGTGCTGCTGTCTCCTCTATTAGTTTAAATCTTCCTCCAATCCTCCACCTGACTAATGGCCCATACACACAATCCGAATATCGTACAAAAACTGTCGTCTGAGGAAGAATCGTACAATAATCGGATTGTGTGTACACTACTTTTCGAGAGCCGATCATGACAGTTCATCTGATATTATTAGACAAGCACGAAAATGTTCCTCGTATGATACCAGATCGTACGATTTTCGTGTAGTCAGTATAGTTGTTGTCCGGAAATACAATACAAATACATTACAACAAATGACATCACTTCCGATTTTTTTTTTTTTTTTTTTTTTTTTTTTTCTGTCGTACGAGAATTTTTGGGACTTTAGTTACCTATTCAATTTCTACTTGAGACTATTAAGCGGAAAAAGTTGTACGCTATGTCGTACAATATTCGGATCATGTGTACGGGCCATAAGGATGGGACGAACACTGTAATGCCCCATACACACGGTCGGACATTCCGACCACAAAATCCGTCTGTTTTTGTTCCGACGGATTTTGTCCAAAACCTTTCTTGCATACACATGGTCGCACAAAGTTGTTGGAAAATCCGATCGTTCGGAACGAGGTGACGTACAACACGTATGATGGGACTATGTAGAGGCCAGTAGCCAATAGATTTCGTCTCCAATTTTTTTCTGAGCATGCGTCGGAATTCTCTACACACGATCGGAAAAAGTTAGATCAGATTTTGTTGTCGGAAAATTTTAGATCCTGCTCTCAAACTTTTTCTGTCGGAAAAAGTCAGAGCCCACACACGATCGGATTTTCCGACAACATAATCTGATCGGACTTTTGCCGTCGGGATTTCCGACCATGTGTACAGGGCATTAAAGTCTATGGAACACGAACATGAAAAATCAAAAGTGCTAGTTTTAAAGGCTTATATGCATGGTATTGTCATAAAAAATGTTCGGGGACCTGGGTCCTGCCCAGGGTATTAAGGCAAAAAAAAGTTTTAAAAACTGAAGTTTTTTCAGGAGCATTGACCTTTTAATAACGATTAAAGTGAAACAATAAAAATGAAATTCCTTTAAATATAATGCCTGGGGGGTGTCCTTAGTATGCCTGTAAAGTGGGGCAGTTTTCCCGTGTTTTGAACAATACCACAGCAAAATGACCTTTCTAAAGGAAAAAAAAGTAATTTAAAACTGATCGCAGCTGTAATGATTTGTTGGATCCCGGCAATATAAATAAAACTCATTGAAAAAAAAGAGCATGGGATCCGCCCCAGTCCATTACCAGGCCCTTTGGTCTGGTATGAATATTGAGGGGAACCCCTCTAATTTCACATGATAATCTGCCAGTCTAGGGTGTCTGCATTCTGAATGAAAGAGCATCAGATCTTCCTTTCAACCGCAGCATTGTGACATTTCAATAAAAAAAAAAAAACATGCTCAGCACTCCATCGAATCGCACTGCATACCGCCCACAATGCTGTAATGCTATGGCTGGTGTGAAGCGGCCCTGACTCCCCTGGGCTTTATGATATGCTTTTCTATTTTCCAGGATGACAATGTAAGAGTCATGATATATACTAATTGAACATCATTGAAGGTTTTCATACATAAGATGAGATAACAAAAACATCATTTGTAAGCTACTGAAATCCCTATGTCACCAGTGATGTGACTGTGGGAGGCAATGTCATGCTACAAGGCAATTAAGCTCAGACGGGGAGCAGAGCTCTGGGGGAGCAGATTGCGCATTCTGCGTGTCTTCACAATATTTAATATTGAGATTTCGGGTTCAGCTGTTCAGTAGCTTTCCTTAGTAAACCGGATGAATTTGTTATGCGTACAATAAGAATTAGTTTAAATCCACTTTCTCATGTTCAGTTTTGTTCTGATAAATGACAATGTCCCTGATATGGTTTTAATGTCAGAATGGCAGGAACAATTGTCAGGTTTTTTTTTTTTTTCATTTTGTGTCGCCGATGGTTGCCATGGTAATGTTCTATTACCCTGTGCAGAGATCAGGCTTAAAATAGAAATATTCTGTTATATTTGTTAATTGCTGTAAAAATTACAACTATGTGAGAAAGCACATCTTGGTATAGGATCGGGTCCTTTTCCTGCATTTATTATATATAGAATTTGTTGGGGGATGGGAATTAGAAGGTGCATATAGTATAGAGGTCCTTTAATATGTTGTGTTTTGAGCAGCTTTTGAAAAACAGCGCCAAAGATGCAGCATGCTGGACTTTTCAACGTGCATTTTGACCAGGTACATAGGACCTAATGGGGAATAGTTTATCACATTTTTTGATCCTCCTTTTATTTTTTATCTGTTTACATTCAAATAAAAAAAGACTAGCAAATGGGGAAAATTATTTTATTAAGATAAAGGCAATATTTCTAACCTTTTCTAGGGGAAAAAAAGGTGAAATCTGATTACAGCCCACGTTTCATTGATCTGTTGATATAGAGCCCACACTGTGACCTCTGGAATCAGTAGGGGCTCATTCACATCATTAGTTCCAAAAACCAAGAAAAAAGCCATTCCGTCTTATTGCGTGATAATTTTTTTTTGGATATTTAGTGATTTTTGCATTCAGACACAGTGGGGTTGATTTACTAAGTGCTAGTTCACACCAGATGCAGTTCTGTGCACTTTTTGTCTGCACAAAATGCATGCACAGTGTTTTCCATGTATTCCAATGGCTCTAGTTCACACCATGCAGTCAGATTCTGCACCGGAAACTGACTGCATGGTGTGAACTAGAGCCATTGGAATACATGGAAAACACTGTGCATGCATTTTTAGTGCAGAAAAAAGCGCACGGAACTGCATCTGGTGTGAACTGGCACTTTGTTACAATGTATTACCATGGGGGTATGTAATAAAACTAAAGAGTGCAAAATCTGGTGCAGCTGTGCAAGGAAGCCAATTGGCTTCTAATCTCAGCTTGTTTTAATTTTAGCTTTGACCAAAAAACCTGGAAGCTGATTGGTTTCTATGCACAGCTGCACCATATTTTACACACTCCAGTTTTATTAAATCACCCCCATTGTAATACATTGTAACATAACATGGCGCATAACATTCAGAAGTAAAATAAATAATTAAAAGTGCTGCAATGTGCATTAATAGGGCATTTCCGCAAATGTGTATTACGCCATGATGACACCCACACTGTGATGTGGAGGGAAAAGTTTCCATTTTGGGCTGGTGTTTTTAATTGGTTACTATCTCTTCTATTTAACAACAGACAATAGGATGACATAGGATTTCTGTTCACTGTAATATACTTGTAATGGGCGTTGCAAATGTGTTTAAATTCCCCCCACTTATTCATGTGGACTAATACACAGTGATTACACAAAGCCCATTCAGACCTTGGCATCCTGGTGCATTGTGTTAAGCCTAGTACACATGGGCCGAATGTCGGGTGACATCAGCCAGTTCAATAAAAAATAGCCAACATTTGGCCCCTATGTATGACAGCCGGTCCGACCCGGCTTCTGTTGGATGTGGATGCTGGAAAATGAGCAGCCTGCGGGCTCCCGATCAGCGCTCTCAGCCAATGGCTGAGAGCACTGACTGGAGTGTTCTGGTGGGGGCCGTCCCCCTGTCAGAACACAATAGCTCAGCAGGGGAGATTGCTGTACTAATATCAGCTGTACATTTTTTTTTTTTTTTTTTTTTTTATTTCAACCGCTCGGTTGAACGGAAAAAAAAAATCATGGTGTGTACTAGGCTTTGATGTGCGGTGCAACCAAATGTCCCAAAAATACGGTTGTAATAGATGTAATATAATTGTGTGTAATAGATAGATATATCTATCTATCTATCTATGTTTTTATATGTGTGTGTGTGTATGTATATGCTTATGTGTGTGTGTGTGTGTGTGTGTGTGTGTGTGTGTGTGTGTATGTATATGTATGTATATATATATATATATATATATATATATATATATATATATATATATATATATATATATATATATATATATATATATATATATATATATATATATATATATATATATATAATTTATTTTTTTTTTTTGTGAATTGAAGGGTTAACATATTTGGAATGCTTCTATTTCCAGTTGGCCTTCTAGACTATTTAACAGACTGGTGACACTATGTACTGATGTACTGTAGTTGTAGTCATTTGTTTGGCTTGATGAAAAGATTTTGCACGCTTGAAACTGTTGCCAGTTTGTTGTGACAATGTAACTGATTTATTTTAATTATTAAGGAAGAAGCGTGTGCTACAACCTGCCTTTTGTTTTCTTATGTGTGTATAAAATGCTATAAAGTCTTGGAGGGTGGACAGCACCAACAGTTTAAAAACAGTCACCTATGAATGTAACCAGGTGTGTCCCAAAACAAAGTACAAGGGGGTTGGTTGGCGCACAGAGAGCAGAATGTATTGTTCCTATTAAAGAATAGTCCAGTAAATTGAAGCATTCCTGCCCTTTAATTACTGACTTGTAACCTGCAATAAAAATTGAGATCTGTCAGTCCTAAATGTAATGTATAAATAAAACACTTTAGATACTATATTCATAGCAAATTTGTGCTTAAAATAAATCAATAAATAAAATTCTGAGTTCACATGTAATACATGTTCAATCAGGCCAACTGAGTCAAAGTGATCAAGTTGGCCAGCCTGTGTTGTGTTTTGTGTGTGTGTGTGTGTGTGTGTGTGTATATATTTTTATATATGTGCACTATATTACCAAAAGTATTGGGATGCCTGCCTTTACATGCATATGAACTTTAATGGGATCCCAGTCTTAGTCTGTAGGGTTCGATATTGAGTTGGCCCACCCTTTGCAGCTATAACAGCTTCAACTCTTCTGGGAAGGCTGTCCACAAGGTTTAGGAGTGTCTATGGGAATGTTTGACCATTCTTCCAGAAGCACATTTGTGAGGTCAGGCACCGATGTGGACAAAAAGGCCTGACTTGCAGTCTCCACTCTAATTCACCCCAAAGGTACAGAGAATAATGAAGGCACCAAATTTGTAAATATATATTATATTGGGTTGACATGCAAGCCAGTCGAGTTCCTCCATCCCAAAATCGCTCATCCGTTTCTTTATAGACCTTGCTTTTTGCACTGGTGTACAGTCATGTTGGAACAGAAAGAGGCCATTCCCAAACTGTTCCCACAAAGTTAGGAGCATGACATTTTCCAAAATGCCTTAGTTCACATGTGTGTAAAGGCAGGCATCCCAATACATTTGCTAATATAGTGTGTGTGTGTGTGTGTAAAAAGTGTATTTGATATAAAAAGGGTAAAGAGATCCAAATAGTCCAGTACGTTTTGAACAGATTTTATTTTTTTTAAATTGTTTCCACATTGCACAATAGAATAAAAACTTGTTTTCCTTTTGAAGCTCCCTGCAATGAGGCCAGTCCTTGGTTGTCTCACATTCAAGTTGTTAAATGTTTAGCCAGGGAAATATACCGGTGGTAGGATAGGGAAGTGAACACTCTCACTGTTCACAGCGTCTCCTAGTCCCCTTCCGGTTTGCGATAGCCTCCTCGTGGAACGCAAGGAGCGTCAACGTCACTTCCGGTCGTCGTATAGGTCACGCCCTGACGCGTTTCATCATCACGACTTTCTCAAAGGGCGTGGCCTAACGACGCGACGTGCCGGCTTTTATTGGTGTCTATTTTAACACTATGTGCGCCGCTGATCTAGTCAGACTCATGCGCATCTAAAGGAAATACATGAAAGCAACCATACCCCTCTAATTATCTATTGCTAGACAACCAGTTAATTTTTACAAATTTGGTGCCTTCATTATTCTCTGTACCTGAATTCGGCAAACAGACCGCAGCGCTGATAATTAGTGCTCCATTGATTATCTGCTAAGTTTAGCACTGCAGTACAGAACCCCCATCACCCCCGCACTTACTGGAGCACTGGGTTGTGGAGGGGGCATGGCTAGCTCAGGCTCAGGAGGCTGAGTCAGGTACCAGTCAAGGACTCTGGGAGGTTCCAGCCTGGACCGGCTCTGTGACGTCAACTGACAGTGAGCTTCAGGTCGCTGTCTGATGAAAACGGGTCACAGGAATGCAGAAGGAACTGCACTCCTATGATCCATAGGAGAAGTACAGAAAAACTAGCTTTGGCTGTACTTCTCCTTTAAACACTGCTGTGATGTTAGAATTTGGGTGGGCAGATGAGAGAAGGGAAAAAAATGTGGCTTAGCCCTGTTTTTACCTCCTTCCCATCCACCCGTGTGAAAAAGCCCCTAGGCTGGATTTTTTTAATTTTTTTTATTTTTTCCAGTTTTGCGCTACAGTTTAACATGGTTTCCTATGGAACACGTTCTGTAGTGCAAAATGCAAAAAGCACTAAAAATGCATAGGTGTGAATCCAGCCTCAGGCATTTTCCTGATTGGTTGGGAATGGTGACCTTCCCCTACTCAGTTTGTGCAATGCTTTACAGGCAATATAGGATGCCTATATTAAGACAGATTCACGTACATGTGATGGGTATATGGAAAGATACCTGTATGTTTGTTTGATTTTATGAATATGAATACATAAATTGAAGTTCAGCTTTAATTCTCTGCTCCAAAATGTATCCAGCGTGGTTTTTGGTGTATCTGAAATAGCAGGCATAGGTACAGTATGCATCTTTAGAACTGAACTGAGTTTTATCTACAATTCTCTTTTTAATTAACTATATAATTGATATATTTTAAATATAAGATATAACCTAGCACCACCAGACTATTGCTCTGATATCTAGGGTGGTGTCTTTATCGTCAGTGTCGTGCTCCTCTCTATGACCCCAAACCTTTCTTCTAGATGGTGGTTTGAGGAAGCGGTGGGGTTTTGGGTGAGAAGATGTGGTGAGGAGTTGCGGTCAGAAAGACTGAATATAGGAAGCTGCTGTGGGTTAAAGTGTCACATTGAAATTTCTGATGTGTTAAGTTTTACCATAGGTTTTACACATTCTCCAAAGTCTAGACTGTGTGAAGGTCATCAGAGCCAGCTGATAGGACCATTCCCTCTGTGCTATATAGATATTTTCTCTGTGTGCTAAATCCTTTTATGTCATTATGTTTTACAGCCTAACTCCAGGATTTATTTAACTTTAAATTTGGTCCAAATTAGCTATTTCCTTTGACTATTAGAAGCCCCCTTTGTCAGTGCTATATAAATTGTATGTAGCATCAGCCACATACAGTATACAGCACTGGGTTCCGGCAGCGGTACTGGGACTTCCTATCCTGTTCCCCGAAACAAAGTCATAGCTGCTCAGTCACTCATAGGAAGCATAGTATTTTATGAATGAATACAAGATTTCCTCTGATTAGGCAAAGCCAGGTGTGAGCGGTCAGTACATCTGCTTACATCCCTTTCTCTGCCTGTGCAGTGATTACACTACATGAGCAGAGCCTGTCAGGGTTAACTTATAACTAAAGGCAAAACTTTTTTTTTTTTTTTTTTTTAGTTTTGGATAAGAACACCTGTCAGGTTTTTATTGCTGTCTGTGCCCCTGTTAGGGAGCTCCACCCTCTCTATTTGTCCTGTTTACCATTAGCATTGAAAGAAAAAGAAAATCCCACATTTTGGGTTGTCCCCAGAAAAGTAATAGAGGGGACATCTTCCAATGAGGATACTAGTTCGGGTGACTGGGGGTCCCCAAGGGATTCAGTTAATTTGCAGGGATTTCTTCTCACTTCCTGTTTTGGTTATGGGACAGGAAGTGAATGTAAATCTCCCCAAAGGGACACAAAAACCCCCCAAAAAACATGTCAGTGGTTATAACACTCTAACATACTCTACCAAAAATGAAAAAAAAAAAACGTTTTCCTATAGTTCTACTTTAACACCCCCCCCCCCCCCCGCTCTGAGCAGGATGGGGGTTCGGAATGGCAGAGTGGTCGGAGTATGCCGCTCCAGTGGTCATGTTCTCTGTGCTGTATCGTTCACTGCCACAGAACCTTCCTAATTAACAAAAGGTGCTTGCACCCTTTTCTAAGTAGGAGCAGCACTTGCTCCATTTTTATGTTTAGAAGAGTGGTGCAAGATTACGCTTGCTTATTCCCCCCAGTCTGTGTATCTGAAGCTCATCGGTGCTCATTACTACATGTGCATGTAGGTATGAAGCCAGCCTCATATGTGTTGCATTTGAGAGGGATTTTTTGTTTAGTCTACTTTACTGGCAAAATGCATAGGCACCACCAATGCAGTAATCAAGCCCTTTCATGTCTACTGCATTGTTGCGATCATGGCCCATTTAATGCTATATATATATATATATATATATATATATATATATATATATATATATATATATATATATATATATATATATATATATATATATATATATATATATATATATATATATATATATATATATATTTATTTATTAAAACCTTGGTTTGAGAGCGTTTTGCAAGTCAAGCTAAATTTTATAATACATTTTGACTTGATATATAAGTAGCGTCATGTCACAACTGAGTATAAAAGAGAAGAGAGGCTCCTCTAAGTGTAGTAATATGGTTGCATTTAATGAAGGTACAACATTTAGCAACTCGCATGGTTGATGATCTAAGTATGCAGGCATCCGGGGTATAGCTGTCCAGATAGACCATCCTCCACACCGCCATCGACGTCATCCCTTTCACGCTGCACTCCACAAGTGGTTCAAGCCTCGCTTTCAGATCACTCCACTGCAGGGTAGTCTTTCTGTCACAATTGCAGACCGACAGCGGTGAGAATCGGCGGTGCGGAGGACAGTCTATGTGACTGACTTTACCCTGGATGCCTGCATATTTAGATTTACCTCTTTTAATCATGTGAGTTTCTAAACGTTGTACCTTCATTAAATGTAACCATATTGCTACACTTAGAGGCGCCTCTCTTCTCTTTAATACTTTGTAGCTCCTGCTGGATTTTGCTTCTTATCCCCTTGTGGAGGCTGCCATTTGTGAATGGAGATTTTATGGTTACACAACCTATTACAGTGCTATGATCTTTTTATAAGGACTATAAACTGAAGGACCTATGAATAAATGGTTGTGGAATAAATCCATTATTTCTTATGGGGAAATTCACTTTGATATACAAGTGCTTTGGGTTACAAGCATGTTTCCGGAACTAATTATGCTCACAATCCAAGGTTTTACTGTATCTTGTATGGGAAATGCAGCAAAATTGTGAGTTGTCAGGTGTGAACAAGTTCAGTACATTTTTATCGCTGTGCCATAACTGTTCTTGAACCTGTTGTCAGAATGTCCTGACTTTTCCAGTCTGGGAATTGGACTCTGCATTTACTGTGATTTATAAGAATTGATGTGTTTATAGCCATTAGTGCTGGAAACAAAGCTAACACCTACATTTTTATCTTATGTAATGGCTCCTAACTTAGTGCTCTTAGGTAAACCTTCCAAGCTGTTCATAAAAAGAACTGCGGTGCCCGCACTTTGTCTTCTCCTGTCACCCAGGTGTAGTCACCTCAGTTAATCTTTAGCGTTTGGAATGAATGAATGAGGATTACCATATTGTTATTTAAATAAAGAACGGTCTTACTAGCTGACAATGGTTTTAGAAACATATTGATAAAGATTAGTCACATAAAGACTATATCTTCCTTCTCGTGTAAAGATTATACGTTTCTTTTAAAGTGGTAGTAAACTTTTTTTTTCTTTTTTTTACTTACAGATAAGCCTATAATGAGGCTTGCCAGTAGGTACTGTGAATATCTCCTAAACTTGGACAGTTTAGGAGATATTCACACTGCATACAGCCAATGACGTCACAGATGCATGCGCTCTGAAGGGGTGGCATACACTCGCTGTCCCTTTAGAGCTTCATGCCAAGGGAGTGACGTCATCGCGACTCAGCCAATCAGTTGGCCAGAGCTCTCAAACCCAGAAGGAAGACCATGTGGAGATGGAAGACCTGTCAGCGATAAAAATGCACCGCTGGAGGGCTTCATTCTAAGATACGCATTTCATAACATGCTAGTATGCAATGCATTATGCCATTGTCTAGCAGGGTGGCTTACTACAGCTTTAAAGTGGACCTTGCATGATTATGTAAAGGCATTGTACACTTTCAAATGTTTTCATTGGTTTAACTAATTTTAAATTAGTGTAGTTATATTCCCTGTACAGTTTGTTTACCTTGAGATGATGGGATCACATGTGATGGCTGCAGCTTTTCATATATTGCTTTAACTAGCCGGTCCTCCACATGTCAAGGGGACAAGACAGCTTCCTGTTCCGGGTCACTCGGCATTCAATCCATGCCCCCACCATCCCTTCTGTGTTGTATCACACATATTGAAGTGCTAATGTGATGAAACACTGCATGCATGAGATCTCATGTGTGTCTGTGAATGCTCTGCCTGCTTGTGTCTGTGTCCCATCTAATTACTGTATAGCTCTCACCTGCACTAGCAATAAACTGAGACCCAGGGATTGTGGGATATGTAGTTTCTTCTCAGGAAGTGACAATTCCTTGACTAAGGACAGTGGTCATGCATTAAAGGGGAAGTCCAGCCTAAGCTCGTTTGGCTGGGCTTCTCCTATGGGTCACAGGATTGCAATTTATTTTGCACTCCTGTGATCCGTTTTCAGCTGCTGACATTACAGAAATCAGTCCAGGCACCGTGTCATTGCGACAATAAAGCCTGGATCTGCCATGCTGCTGAGAGCCTAAAAAAAAAAATGTATTATGATTTGTACATTTTAGGTGTTTTTTTTGTGCAGGAAGGCAGCACTGCCTGTTTTTTGGCCTAAGCGGGCCCCCCCCTGCTGCCAGGAATTGCTTGATCACAGCAAAATGCCACCGGCAACTAAGATGCCCATACATTACAAACTGTGGCGTTCTCGCACATTTGTGCAGAAAAGGCCCCATTTGTGTGCAGATGCACTGCTGTCATTTCCTAGGTCCCAAATACATGGCAGAAATTGGCGACATATATAAAACAAAACTTATTAACCTGCGCCAAATGGAATGATATTAAATAAACATAAATTGTGAAAATCGCATTGCAATCACCATGCGATAAAATAATCACGTGACACACACTACTGCTGCTGCTGCCTGAAAAGGTTAAATAAACCTTGAAGACTGGAATATAAGCAATTGGAGGCTGCGCTAGCAAATGTGACTCACCACTGTGAGTATAAGTGAAACATATACAAAAACATATACAGAAAATTAGAGGCTGAACTGGCAAATGTGACTCACCACAGTGAGTGTATGTGAAACAAATATGAAAAACATATATATTAATATAACAAACAAATTGTGCAACAATGGCTACAATATTGGAATAGTGTCAAAGGTGACTTATTGCATTGATCAAATATTCGATCATAGGTGATGGACAGAACTGATTGGGCAGACTAGACTATTAGAATGATTAAAGTCATAAATTGCAGGTGGTCATTTGAACGATGGTCCCCTTTTGAAACCCCACTCACCAAAACGAAATGACCCACGGCTTTGCAGTCCTAGGGTCTTGAAAACGTATTTGTGGGACGGTGAAGTGGATGAAGTAAAAGATCCTATTGGAACTCAGGGTAGATCAGCAGGGACTCCAGATAAATATCAAAGCCGTGGAAAGGAAAGAAATAAAAAACAACATGTGTGGTATCGCCGTGATAGACCTGTAGAACACTGTGCAATAGTAACTCACTACTGAGCAGACAGGGATCAGCGAGTTCCGGGTGCGCGCTTGGCGTGCGCTCCAAAGCAGAGGAAGCAGCGTCACTGGCTAACTGACCGGAAATTGCGTCAACGCGTTTCGCCCCTCCTCCAGGGCGTCATCAAGGACCTTGGTCATCAAGAAATTGGCGACAGACCTTGCAGGCTGGCAGCATGGAAGAGGAATAGGGGAGGGAACGGATGCAGCACTCATAGCTAGAGTTTGTTTTCATTCTATGGAGGATCTTTTGGGGGTCCTATAATATAGGTGTAATTTAATTAACTGCATCCTAAAACATATCAATCCAATTCATACATTGCCATTGCTTACTCAATGAAGAATACGTTTACATTTAGTCTTCAGTATACAAATGATACATTTCCATAAACAAATTTATTAAATTGTGTTTGTTTTAATGACATTGATTCACAGATGAATATGTAGATGGTTTAGGAGGTTATGAGAGAAGAAGCCTTATAAAATGAAGGTGGTGTAGCTGGGAATGATATTGAACACAAAGTGGACTTCCTGTCTAGTAAAAATGTTCATGTTTTACCGGCAATGGCAGCTTACACTAAGAGCCCATTCTCACTGCATGTTTTGGTCTGCATATACAAGGCAAGTGAATGGCTGTACACAGCCGCCTGCTTGTAAATACCGATGGTTTTTGCATTAACGCTTAATAACGCAGGGGGCATATGGCATAATTCCCAGAATATGCCACTTTTGTGTTTAGGAAAATACGCTGTTTGAGCATGTTATGGGTAAACACTGATGCAGAAGCCATCCACCCGTGGTGCAAGAAAATAAAATTGCATAATCTATGGTCTGCCTAAGATTATACACCATTCACACATACCATTGTTGAGAAGATCCCCCTTTTGCCGTCAAAACAGCCCTGAGCAGAGGTTTATGAGCATGGAAACCATTAAACCTCTGATGGTATGCTTTGGTATTTGCACCAAGCCATAAAAAGATCTTTTAAGGCCTGTAAGTTGTGAGGTGAGGCCTGCATGGATCAGACTTTTTCCAGCACAGCTCCCAGATCCTCGTCTGATTGAGATCTGGAGAATTTATAGGCCAAATCAACACCGCAAACTCGTTGTGTACCCTAAACTATTCCTTAACCAAGGAATACTGTTTCCATGAAGGGGTGTACTTCCAAAGTAACATCCACGTGAATGTCAGGACCCAAGGTTTCCCAGCAGAACATTTCCCAAAGCATCACACTGCCTCAACCTGCTTACCTTCTTCGCATCCTGGGGCCATCTTTTTTCCCAGGTAAACAACGCACATGAACCTGGCCATCCACATGCTGTAAAATAAGTCCTGATTCATCAGACCAGACCACCTCCTTCCATTGCTTTGTGGTCAAGTTCTGATGCTCATGTGCCCATTGTAGGCGCTTTTAGCTGTGGACATGAGTCAGCATGGGCACCCTGACTACTCTGTGGGTACACAGCCCCATGCACAACAACTGGAGAAACCCATTTCTTCTGCTTTCAACACATCAACTTCTTGGACAACATGTTCACTTCCTGCCTATCCCTCCCTCCTAGATTGTAAGCTCTAACGAGCATCGCTCTCTGATGGCTCCTGTATTGAATTGTGTTGTAACTTTACTGTCTGCCCTCATGTTGTAAAGTGCTGCACAAACTGTTGGCGCTATATAAACCCTGTATGATAATAATATGTCCCACTGACTTTCAAATGGGATTGTAACAAGATAATTTAATGTTAATCAGATAAATATATGAAGCAGCGCTAAAAAAACAAGCTTTAATACTTGGTGTCACCTGGTGGTGGAAGCACTACGAATTGTGGGGACACTGATGGAGCAAGTGAATCATGGATGATTTGTTTCCTTAGAACATTCTTGATTCACATATTTTTCTTTTTTAGCCCTTGTTAACAGGCTCTTATGGACACCTATTAACATATTTGGTGTGATTTTTTTTTTTTTTTTTTTTATACATGTTTTTTCACCTAATAAGTTTGATGTCATTATATTGATTCATTTTTGTGTTTTCACAATATTGAGTTAAATTTTTTAGAGCTGCTTCGTATATTTATCACAATTCTTGCATCTAGTGTCAGCGATTGGTTAAGCGGCTGCTCCTTTTTAATATGTTTTAGCGCGGATATCCTATATGATTTTATAATTAATGTTTTTCACTTAACCTACCTGTGATCTTAAAACTGAGTTCCACCCTGAAGGTTTTTTTTTTACATAACCTTTAAACCTATAAAGAAACATTTGGAGGAAAAAATGTTTTTATACTTACCAGAAATGCCCTGTTGCTATGTATTCCTCCTAATCTGTCACTTCCTGGTCCGCGGCGCTCCTCGTCACTTCCTCCCTCGCCTGTGCTCCTGGGATATGTCATCATTTCCCAGGAGTCTGTGGGCAGTACTGTGATCAAAAATCGCATTATTTCCTGACAGGAAATTACGCGATTTAAGGCGGATCACATCAATGTTGCCATAACAATGGGGCAGGACCTTCCTCCGTCGCCGCCCGTTTTGGCAACTTTAGAAACAATCGGCGCTAAGGCTGCCAATGAATCACGCATGCACGAGATGGAGAGGTGCATGCTGGTTACCCAGCATGCACCTCCCCAAGCTAATCCCGGAAGAGGTATTGATTGGGGTTCACATGCCCACAATCATGATGGCAAAGGCCAGAAGAGGATGTACAAACTTGTGAGTATAAATTATATGTTTTATCAACGATACTATTAAACATATGTGATTGTTTTTTAATATAATAATGCATTATTCTCAGATCAATTAAAAAAAAAAAAAATAATTGTCCGTAACTCCACTTTAATGTTATGGCTAATCGGTGTATGTTCTTCATGTGGATTGAAAAATTAGAGGGGGAATTTGACTGGAAACAATAGACAAAACTGTTATTATTATTATTATTATTATTATACAGGATTTAGATAACGTCAACAGTTTACGCAGCGCTTTACAATATAAAAGGGAAACAGTACGGTTACAATGCAATAAAATACCAGAGGGTTAAGAGGGCCCTGCTCATAAGCGCTTACAATCTAACAGGGTGGGGCAAGTGGTTCAAAAGGTTGTAACTGTAGGGGATGAGCTGATGGAAGTGATAAAAGATTAGTTGGAGGTGTGATAGGCTTCCCTGAAGACATACATTTCAGGGATTGCCTAAAGGCAGCCAGAGTAAGAGATAACCGTACAGACTGAGGTAGAGAGTTCCAGAGGATGGAAGAGGCTCTAAAGAAGTCCTGGGGGCGAGCTTTAGAGTAGGGAGACAAGGAAGCTTGAGAGCAGGAGATCTTGGGAATAGCAGAGAGGAAGGTTTGGGTGATATTTGGAGACAGAATTGGTGATGTAGCTCGAGGCAGAGCTGGCTTTGTATGTTGTTCATATTTTGACTTTAATTTGCTGGGCGATCGAAAGCCAGTGTAGAGATTGGCTGGAGAGGGGTGGCAGACACTGAGCAGTTGGTAAGGTGGATGGGACTGGCAGCAGCATTCATGATAGACCGAAGAAGGGATAGCCTATGGAGAGGCCTATTAGAAGGGAGTTGCAATAGTCAAGGCGAGAGGTAACAAGGGAGGGAATGAGTAGCTTGGTGGTTTAATTCGTTAAAAAGAGGTGAATGTTCTTTACAAATTTGTGCATGACACAATTGAAGCAATAAGCTATTTTATGGACTGTTTCAATCACATTCAGTTTTGATTAGCATCGGCGAGCGGTATTTAGAAGCCAAGTAATCGTAATCAGCAGTTTAGTGTGGGTCTCTTTCTACATTGGAATATTTACTTTGGCAGGGTTGTGCTGAGATCCTTAGTTCACTCTCTATAGGGACACTATCTGCAGGAGGTTTGTGTGTCCTCTCGTTGTATGGATGCTCTAGGCCAGTGATGGCGAACCTTGGCACCCCAGATGTTTTGGAACTACATTTCCCATGATGCTCATGCACGCTGCAGTGTAGGTGAGCAGCATGGGAAATGTAGTTCCAAAGCATCTGGGGTGCCAAGGTTTGCCAACACTGCTCTAGGCTCTTTCCACAACTAAAAATATAATGGACGATTTATTAGCTTCCACCCCAAACAGGCCCTACAGCTTGACTTTAGGAGCTGTTGTGGGTGATCAGACATATGGGACTGCTACCATGTTGTCTCGCATACGATTGATGATGATTATTATAGTTTTTGTATTATCTTCTTTCTTTAAACTGGAAAAGTCTTTGTTTATTGTGTAGCCGCAGTAAAAAATGTCCACGCTCTATGGATGAATTATGACACTCGTGTACTATCCAGCACTTGTCAAGCAGCACTTCTAGCATTGCAAATAGAAATATTGCAATATGTGACCAAAGTTAATTATGTTGTGTCTGTAACAAATCCCCAAATGAGAACATAACCGAAATATATTATAAAGGATAAGTTGTATTCCAAGCATCAGCTTGTAATAAAATAATTTTCCTGCATCAGAACCTAGAGTCCCCATACTTAGAAGAATATTGTGCCAAGGATCTATAGGTCTAGAGAGAAGCATCTGCGTGTAAAGAAATTAATTTCCAAAATACAGATTAAGCGCCCAGACTGCATTTATTTTTAGATTTAATAACCGTGATATGACCAGACACAAACACAGGCAGATAAAGGACGGATTACCAACACAGGAAATAATTTATTTGGAATCAGTTAAACGTGTTACATAAGATGCTTATACTCTCGGTATGCTTGCTCATGGCAGTGTTCACCAGGACAGGCCTGTCTACCTTCGTCTGTCCAATCGGCAGATCGTCTATATCTACAGTCAGAGTAGGCTTTATTAATATTGTTTCTGTAGCAGTTTTATCTTGCTAACACTATACCCCATCTATGCGGTATATATTGTGTGCTGATCTACTTTAGAAGACATTTAAAGGAGTGTTTTCTCCCCACCGATACCTATAAAGCCATAAGGATCCATCCATAGCTGTGGTTTGCATGGCCGCTCATCAGACTGTCATGTGTTCTTGGCGCCCACGAGGATACCAGCCACAGTTCTGCTTTTGTGAGAATCTGAACACTGAGACTGATATTGTTATAAATGTACAGACCTTCTTACAAAAGTCTTATATTTGACCTATTTCGATAAAAAAAAATTTTTTTTTACAAAAACTAACCAGATTCTTGCATAGACCTAAATACAGCTGATACTCTTTAGAGCAGGGGCATCAAAACTTTCAAAACAAAAGGCCAGTGTACTGCCCTTCAAACATTAAGAGAGCCGGACTGTGGCCAGTGGGAGTAGACAGTGCACTGGCATTGGTGGGAGTAAGCAATACAATAGGCTTGGTGGTCAGTGGGAGTATAACAAAAAAAATGCATTATTGGTTTCAGTGGGAGGAATAGTGCCCCATCACTGGTGTCAGTTGGACAAATGGTGCCTCATCTCGTTCCTCATCTCTTGTGTCAGTGGGAGGAATAGTGCCCCATTGTTGGTGTCAGTGGGAGGAATAGCGTCCCATCGTTGGTGTCAGTGGGAGGAATTGTGCCCCATTGTTGGTGTCAGTGGAGAGAATAGGGCCTTGTATCAGTGGAAGGAATAGGCCCCAAGGGCCGAATAAAGGCAAGCAAAGGACCACATCTGGTCCCCAGGCTGCAGTTTTAAGACCCCTGCTTTAGAGCAAAAGACAGGCATTGGATGTGTACCGTATATACTCGAGTATAAGCCGAGTTTTGTCAGCACATTATTTTGTTAAAGTCAATCTGTCACTATAAAATGCAGTAGGCAGCACTGCTACAACTGAGAGACAGAATGCAGATTCTAAATCAATGGTATATGTTCCTTATACATATTTATGACAGCTGTAGGGCGTATTTTTGTTTGTAAAATAAACTTGAAATAGTGACTAAGTCGATAAACAAATCTATTGCATGCAACTGTAATATACACCGTATATACTCGAGTATAAGCCGAGTTTTTCAGCACATTTTTTGTGCTGAAAATGCCCCCCTCTGCTGCAGAAAAGTGCTTAACTCGAGTATAAGCCGAGGGGGGGCATTTTCAGCACAAAAAATGTGCTGAAAAACTCGGCTTATACTCGAGTTAAGCACTTTTCTGCAGCAGAGAATGACATTTTCCGACCCGACTTTGAGGTCTCGTATCTCGGGGCTACTTGGTGCTAGGAACCCCAAATTTGGTGTGCAAACCAAGTGGAATTAGCACTACAACATATCCAATTTGGGGTTCCTAGCACCAAGTGGCCCCGAGATACGGGGCCCCAAAATCGGTCAACTGTGTCCATCTGAAGCAATGTTATTTCGGGACACTTTGGGTCCAGAGACTGCAGCTAGGGGGCATCTAGGAACCCTTAACTACCAAGTTTGAAGTTCGGGGGACCTATGGCTGCAAATGGGCACAGTGAGGCTGCAAATGGGCACAGTGAGGCTGCAATGGGCATTGTTGACCCTCTTTTCCACTTAATGTAGCTGCGCATTTCTCACCCTAGGCTTATACTCAAGTCAATAAGTTTCCCCAGTTTTTTGTGGCAAAATTAGGTGCCTCGGCATCGGGTCGGCTTATACTCGAGTATATATATATTTCATGGGCTGTTATTGGCAATTGTTCAAATATGTCTTGACAGCTATTCAGTGTCTAGCTTTTTTTCACTACTGAACAAGTATAAAAGAATGATGGAAAATTTCGAACATTATGGCAAACGCATGCTTCATAGCTTAGTACGCTGAACCTTGTTTGATTCAAATACCTTTTTAATAATGAGTCAATCCAAGTAATGGCTGAATTACGGGGCAGTTATTTTCAGATGTTTAAGGTGTGAGTGTTTCTATGTACAGTACTGTATGTATGCATATGTGCGTGTGTGTGTGTATGTGTGTGTGTGTGTGTATATGTATATATATATGTATGTGTATATATATCACTTTTATTATGCAGCAGTATTTAGAAATGACTTTAAATTCCAGATCCAAGTGCTTTTAAAGGTATGCAGTTGAGTAAGCGTAAATCCAAGATGCAGCATTTCCTGTAAAACAGAGACACGTCACTGTATGCCAGGGTGGCACGATTCCAGGTCTCTGTGATCTGCAGAACAAATCATTTAACTGCAACACCTAATTTAGTCATGATCTTCATATCTTTGCTGTCGCTCACCCTGAAACCAGGCTTGGATAGTTCAAACTGAGCATATGATGAGAAAATCCATGGGCAGAGGTTATCTGCAGTGAAATCATATGTCATTACGGTCAGAAGATCCAGATGTGTAGATGGCAAATTCCTGTAAAATTTGAGGCTGATTATTCTTCACATGCAGGTTTCACTGAAAGTATTTTCTGATTATTTATTTATTACAGGTACTTTTAAAGTATCATCAATTTATGTAGCACTTTACATATACAGTATCTCACAAAAGTGAGTACACCCCTCACATTTTTGTAAATATTTTATTATGTCTTTTCATGAGACAACACTGAAGAAATTACACTTTGCTACAATGTAAAGTAGTGAGTGTACAGCTTGTATAACAGTGTAAATTTGCTGTACCCTCAAAATAACGCAACACACAGCCATTAATGTCTAAACCGCTGGCAACAAAAGTGCTTGCTTATACCTATACCTATGTTACACCTATACACTTTTTTTTTTTTTTTTTTTTTTTCTACTACGAAATTTTAATGGTTTTGTTGTCAGACATCTAAAGGGTCTATTGTTTGTACTCATGTAGCTTATGTTATCTTAGGAAATCGCTCTCAGACAGTGAAACTGAGAGCATTCACCTCAGAAACCCGGGCAATCTCTTGCGGAGTCCCTCAAGGATCACCTTTGTCGCCAGTGCTCTTTAACATATACATCCGCCCACTCCTCAAAATCATCAGAATATCAAACCTCTGCTTCCACTCATATGCTGATGACACGCAAATATACTTTCGTATCACTGGACAAAAAGACCATCATCAGCAACTAGAAAAATGCCTCAACTTGATAGACGACTGGATGACCACCAGCTCCCTCAAACTCAACAAATCAAAAACAGAGCTTCTTATTCTACACGCAAATCAAAATTCCCGGACCAAGATCCCTTGGACACCACCCACCATCTTTGGACAGACCATCCCCCCAAGCACCAAGGCCAAGAGTCTCGGAGTCATTTTTGACTCAGAAATGTCAATGGATACACAAATAGGAGCAGTAGTCAGTGGTTCTCACCATCTGCTCCGCCTGTTATGCAGACTCATCCCCTTCATTCCAAAGGAGGACAAAGCAGTGGTAGTTGGAACAGTCATTAATTCACGACTTGACTACGCAAACTCCCTTTACATAGGATTACCCCAATATCAACTTGCGCATTTACAACTCATCCAAAACATGGCGGCAAGGCTGATAACAGGAAAAAAACCCTGGGAATCCATCTCCCCTTCCTACATTGGCTAACCGTAAAGAATCGGATCACATTCAAGACCCTCTGCCTCACCCACAAATGCACACATGGAGTCGCTCCTCAATACCTACTCGAGAAAATAAAACACTATACACCAAATCGCAGTCTCCGATCATCTAACCAAAACCTCCTCATCATTCCCAAATCCCGCTACAAATCAAAGGGAGAACGGAGATTCGCTGTCCAAGGACCATGGCTATGGAACGCTCTACCAACCGACATCCGCATGGAAGAAAACCATCAGGCCTTCAGGAAAAAACTCAAGACCTTCCTCTTCTAAGTTCTAAGAAGCATGACAACAAAGCACGAATACAGCGCCTTGAGGCGATTCAGTTCGCATTGTAGCGCTATACAAATTATTCATTCATGTATATGTGCTCCTGTTGAAGGACTACATGTATAACCTGTATCTGTGTCTTTTCCCATTTAAAGACTTCTTAAATAAATAAAAAAAATGCTACTTGCCTGGCATTATGATGTTTTGGCTTTACTACTTTGAGTCACTGACCTGGAACAAGCATAGATATAAGAACTTCAGAAGCTAATTTGCTGCGTACGCGATTTGGGTCAGTGGCTTGGAAGTAATGAAGCCAGACAACCAGCGTTTTTTAGAAGATGACCAACAATGGCAGCCTCCATATTTCTCTTTTGCCTGATGTTCTTCAAGTGGTGTATTTAAAGCGCATTTGTTATTTTTTGGTGCCCAGTCTTTTCCTTCAAGCAGAAGAATTGAAAATGTGGATAACATGTGCTGGAATCTCCTGTGACCTTGTCCTGTAGTCTTACAATGGGAAGGTTCTGTCTCACGTGGCTAGTGATACGTCTTTCCATGTCGTTCTGTTCAGTGATGTATGGCAGAAGTGTTAGGCATACAGCCAAACAGAATTTAAGGTGGGAAAACAAACAGCTGAAAATGACACACACACTCTGGAAAAGAAAGAGTTGGCAGGTGTGAGCGGCCAGTATTTCCCATAGGCTGTTCACACCACAAACATTAGGCTTCCGCAGAAAAGAAAATTTATGTTTTTATAACGCTTTTAGCATTTTTTAATTTTGTTTTTGTCGTTTGTGCAAGTGTGTCATACACACTTGCATCTGTTTATTTAATTTTAGGTATAATGTTATGTGAGAATGTTCACGGGAACCCTTTTTTTCCTGTTGGAGAAGAGCAAATATTAAAACAAAAATGGAATATATTGCAGTTTAGCAATCCTAAAGCCTCATACACACGATCGGACCGTGGACCAACTTTCCCGTGGATTTTTGTCCAAAGGGCGTTGGCCCCAAGTTGGTATTGCATACACACGGCAGGACTTTTTCAGCCAACTTTCACCAAATCACTTGGTTTTTCTGCTCTTTACCGCCACCTTTGGTCAACTTCTGTATTGTTTTCTGATCTTTTGCATTGGTTCTGCATTGGTTTGTACAAAAGTCCTTTGGTTTTGTGTACACACGGTCGGACTTTGGTCCATCGGACTTTTGTTGGCAGAAAGTTGGTCCGTTCGCACAGCCAACAAAAGTCTGATGAAACCTGGAAAAAGTTGGTCCGATGGAGCGTACACACGGTAGGATGTTGGTCCAAAACAGCTAATTTGCATGTTGGTTGTCAAAAAGTCCGCTCGTGTGTACGGGCCTTTAGATGTACTAATTTATATTGTTTTTTGTTTTCTTTTTGATTTGCACCTGGTGATTCAGCCAGTAAGTCTGTTTTTTCTTTCTCCAACTTTCTTTTAATAAGAGACCAAGCTTTTATTTATGTAGAACCTTTATCCCAAAAGGAAACTGTTACTGAAACTCTAAAAAGTGATAGCTGGAGTTCAGCTTTACATGCCGCAGAAGACTGTGTGCAGGCAAGTAGGTGTATTTTATTGCTAAAGAGATATTGCCATGTCTCTTCTGTGATAATATCAAAATAGGCCAAGGAAAATACCAAGCTCTACTTACCGATCAGCCTGCGACCAACCAAATTGACATGTCTAACGGTATGCGACAAAAAAGGATGTTTCCAACAGCTGTCGGGTGCTCCCGCCACCATTGCGGGTAAGGGAACCCTGCAGTGTAGCAATGCGGCTTCACGCC
The DNA here is from genome assembly GCA_028564925.1 of Lithobates sylvaticus. NCBI lineage: Eukaryota > Metazoa > Chordata > Amphibia > Anura > Ranidae > Lithobates > Lithobates sylvaticus. Next base: position 519,813,398 of record CM053029.1, on the reverse strand, counting down.
GGGTCCCTAATGCGCATGCGCGAGGCCCCACTGTGCTCTCCTACTGACCCGGGGATGGGGGAAGGAGGAGGGAGCTGAGCTGTGACGTAATGCGCCATGGCCCAGACTCCTGGAAATGGGGACAGGTATCCGCTCCCCCCTTGCCCCCCCCCGAAAGGTGACAAATGTGGCACCGGAGGGGGGGAGGAGACCAATGATGGGAAGTTCCACTTTTGTGTGGAACTCTGCTTTAAAGTCCTCTTTTTTTTTTTTTTTTTCATTAAAAATAACAAACATGTTATACTTACCTGCTGTGCAATGGTTAAAGCTAAAAAAAAACACTTTACAACCACTTTCAATCTGTACACTATCTTATTGCATCATCTGACACTTAAAGACCATGCAGTATCAGATCAGTATGATTTTATGGCTATCTGTACACTTTCATTTCAAAGAGATCTGTACATTGTTTGTTTTTTTTGTTTTTTTATCAAGCTTTTGACTTGGACATCCAGTAAATGATCTCCTGCACTCTTATCTCATAAAATGCAGTGTCATAAATCCATTCTTGTTTCCGTGTGTTCATCTCTCCACCCACATGTCATATTATCAGGAAGAATCTTCTATGGCTGTGCATAGGAGAGTCCTTGTAGAATTTTAGACGAACCCTCCTATTGCATGTCCAGTTTTGATTCTCCTCTTCACCCTCTGGGTAGCGCTGAATATATACATTTCTAGATTTGACACTCTGCCTCGGTCAGTTCCTCTCTGTTGCTGGCGGCTGTGTCAACTTTAATTGCATTTGTTCTGATGATGGCCGCATTCAGCTTGAACAGCAAAAGTAACAAGTTCCTTATTGGAATTATGTGAAAAAAGTGTATCTCAGATGTGACCTGTCTAGTTGTGTGTGGATGGCGGATTATGAGCTGACATGCAGGATGGACTTTTATTGCTCTATGCTCCTTGTAGTAAGAGCAGTACTGGTGGGTTTTCTTGATGTTTGCATTAGAAGTCCAAGTGTTTGATTTGATCGGCAGTGATACTTGTCCTTTTCTATTCTGTAAATTTTGTTTTTTCATTGGGGCCTACCTAAGTATTGACTTAATCCACAGTAAGCTTTGTGCACAAGTAGTTAGTGGTTGCAAACTCTTATGCAGCGTACACACGGTCGGAATTTCTGATGGAAACAGTCCAATGGGAGCTTTTCATCGGAATTTCCGACCGTGTGTATGCCCAACGGTCTTTTTCTGTCGGAAATTCCGACGGACTTTCGTGTGTATGCAATTCCGACACGCAAAATTCCGACGCATGCTCGGAAACAATTCGACGCATGCTCGGAAGCATTAAACTTCCCTTTTTTTATAGTTCTGTCGAACGCATTTTATGGCGCTGTGTTATTGACCGGTGTGATCGTGTGTAGGCAACACAGCTTGAGCGGAATTACGTTGGAAAAACCGTCAGAGTTTTTTCCGACGAGAATTCCGATCGTGTGTACGCGGCATTACATATACCCAGTAAAGTGACTGGCCTCAGGTAAAATGGAAAAAATCCTGCTACATAAGTTGTACCCCTTTTTATCTATCACAATCTCTCCTCTATATCTTTTTATAGTGCAGAATTTATACAGCATGTCTGAGCTTCCAGAAAGCAGGGGGCGGGGAGCTGAAGACGCACTCTGCAGAGCTCAGTGAGAGCGGATTGGAGGGATAAGACCCCCCCTACTTGCACACAGGAACCAAACTGAGGCTGTCAATCCAAAGCCTGTGTGCTGGAGATCATTCCCTTGTCACCTTTTTTCTCTTGGTGTCAGAAAAACTTGTCAGAAGTGATTCGTGATGATAGAGGAGTGAGGCAGCAGACAACAATGACACTTAGTGCTCTGGATTGAGCCAAGTACACATTAGAGAGAGATATGCTTTGCTCAAGTTTCATGTCTGAGGTTAACAACCACTTTAAAGCATAACTAGGGGCAACACTTTTTTGTTTAGGTTTGGATAAGAGTTAGAACCTCTGTCAGGTATTCATTGCTGTCTATGTCCTCATTAGAGAGGTTCACCCTAATTGTCCTGATCACAAATGTCACTGGGAATGAGAGTGAGGGTAGATCCAACATTAGTTGGATGAATAGGAATAGAAGGGAAAACTTCCATTGGGGACACTTGTTCCCTGACAACCAGGAATATCCATACACATCAGGGAGGAATTTTCTCACTTCCCGTTAAGTCTACAAAACAGTAAGTGAAAATTAATTTAACAGAAGACTGACCCTCCCCTACTCCTATTTTAAATTAAAAAAATATATAAAATTTGGGCTTTAGATATATTTAGGTTCACAGGTTGTTGCCAACTCACATGCTGTAATGAAACTCAGTCAAAGTCAGGGGTCAGACTCAGAGACCAGTAGCTATAGCAATAAAGAGGGTCCCACCAACCACCTGGACACGTATACAAGCAGGTCACCCTGGCGGATGTCACCCGAGGTGTAGGGTCACACACTATCCAGTATTCACCAGAGCTCCTGATGGTTGCGATGACTTTTGCTGCGTGTTAGTGCCAGGTTGAGAACCTCAGGGTCGCTCCACCAGGAGGTGAGCAAGCCGGGGTCCAGCAACAGGCCAAGCAGGTAGGAAACAAGCAGAAGCATAGCCAGTAAATAAGCCAAAGGTCAGTAACAAGTGGTTGCAGTTTAGGATCAAGCAGAAGCCTAGTCAAGGAGCAGGCCAAATGTCGATAAATGATTACAAGTTGGGATCAAACAGAATCCTAGTTCAGGAACAAGCCAAAGGTTGGTAAGGAGTTGTAGTGGTGATGAGGACAGTTGCAGATACTCAAAGGAGCAAGATATCGGTTGGAGAGAGCACAATAAACTGGCAAACAGGATGTGCAGGGTGATGGCTTAAATCAGGAAGTTCATTAGAGGAGCAAGGATTTCAAGGTTTACCAGAAACAAAAAAGAAGGCAAGATTGTACTAAGGCAGGAGTCTCCAAACTTTCTAAAGAAAGGGCCAGTTTGCTGTACTTCAGACTTTAGGGGGCCGGGCTGTGCCCAGTGTGAGTAAACATTGCCCGATCTTTGGTATTAGGGGGGGGGGGGGATTGGTGTCAGTAGTGCAATAGTGCCCCATTTTTGTTTGCAGTGGAAAGAAATTATGCCCCATCATTGGTGTCAGTAGGAGGAACAATGCCCAATCTATGGTGTCAGTGGGAGGAATTATGCCTCATGGGCCAGATAAAGGCAAGCAAAAGGCCACATCTGGCCCCAGGGTCGCAGTTTGGAGACCGCTGTACTAAGGGATCAGACAAGGAGCTGTCCAGCCTCTCAGGTGACTCTACTGCTAAATGCAGCAGAGGTCGTGGGTTCAGATCCTGATCCTAACCGGTTTATACACTGCATAATTACCTATGCCAGGCTACATTAAAGTTAAACTCAAACTCAAAAATTCCACCACCGTAGTAGGGTTGTGCTCACACTGCAAGACTTATGCCGCGTACAAACGATCGGAATTTCGGCCAGCAAAAGACCGATGTGAGCTTTTTCATCGGAAAATGTGACCGTGTATGCTCCATTAGACTTTTGCTGGCCGAATTTCCGCCAGCAAAATTTTGAGAGCAGGTACTAAATTTTTCAGACGGAAAAAGTTTATATTGGAAATTCTGATCGTCTGTAGAAATTCTGACGCGCTAAAGTCCTACGCATGCTCGGAAACAATTTGACAGATGCTCTGAAGCATTGAACTTAATTTTCGCGGCTCGTCATAGTGTTGTACGTGACCGTGTTCTTGACGGGAGGAATTTGGTGTGACCGTGTGTAGGCAACACAAGCTTGAGCGTAATTCCGTCGGAAAAAACATCCAAGGCTTTTCCGACGAGAATTCCAATCGTGTGTACCCGGCATTATGCCCCGTGCACACGGTCGGATATTCTGATGGAAAAAGTCTGATCGGATTATGTTGTCGGAAAATCCGATCGTGTGTGGGCTCTAGTGGGCTTTTTCCGTCGGAATTTGAGAGCAGGATCTAAAATTTTGTGTAGAGAATTACGACGCACAAAGTGGCACGCATGCTCAGAAGAAATTTGGAGACGTAAGCTATTGGCTACTGGACTCTACGTAGTCCCGTCGTACGTTTTTATACATCACCTTGTTCGGAATAATCGGATTTTCCGACAACTTTGTCCGACCGTGTGTGTGCAACACAAGTTTCGGACAAAATCCGTCGGAAAAAATCTGATGGATTTTGTGGTCGGAATGTCTGACCGTGTGTACGGGGCATTAGTTATCTGATCCTCCGTTCCTCTTTGCTGCTAGACCAGTCCCTGCACCATGTTCTCTAATGGTCTAAGGTCCTAATGTCATCAAAAACCAAAGCAGGGTCTATAGACCTACAGAGGACATGATGATGCAGAGGGACAATTCACTGCTGGAGCGTCATCTGCTGGGGTAAAGGTGCTTTTACCCTCCTCTATAATAAACGCACGCTTAACCCATGCAGTGTGGGCGCAGCCCCTCTAACAGGGAGAGTTTTCAGGCTTGGCAGATCTGGGCTTAAACAGTGTATTGCGCATTTTTATTTTAGCTTCTTGCTTCAAAGCAGGGGTGATATTAAAAGATAATGACTATCCACCATTTGGCCCATACTGAACATTCCTTTTCTCTCTTTTTAGAAAACACAACAAAAGTTTATGAAAATCAGGGAGTGTGTAGCGGTTTTCTGCTGTACTTTCCTGTAGTCAAAGCTTTAATAACTAAAGTGACCTGAACAGAATTTTTTTCCCAAACGTTGACTCCCATGTTCAAGATGAGTTCTTTAGTAATACCACTAATGCTAATAATGTGCTGGAAGGCTGATGCATGACATGAGGAATTTGTGGGGGAATTGCATTTTGATGGATGACACCATTCCAGCGGTGGCTCATCCATTTGTCACTGGCATAAGATCTACCTCTGCAATTTCAAAAAAGATTAAATCACGTTGAAAACCCTACATGGCCTCACTGAACTGTGTGGACTATGGGTGGCGTTGCTATTAACAATGCAGCTAATAATCATTTTTTTGGAATTTTATTTTTTGCTCGCAGTTTGATTCTTTTATTATGTTATTGAAATGGAATTACAATTTTAATGTCTTATGAATGGTTTCCCTTCACCCAGAACTCTCCTGTTGCATGTCAGTATGTATAGTGCAGTATTGGCAAAATATATCCGCTTATTGTATTCGGTTTCAGTGGTTTCAGTGGTGTAGCTCCTGTTCTTTGTATTCTGTAAATATTCAAGTCTCCTTCTGTGATATTTTTACAATGCTTTCCTTGACATTCCCATGTCTCCGTCCAACTCCTGTTTATTTTTAATATCCACACTTGCATTGATTTTCCTCAATGTGCTCTCCTTGTTGCTTACGTCTGTGAAGGGAAAAATCATAAAACATTTTTATCAGCCTTTTCCTTGTCTTAGAAGCCTGCAGTTAACCGCAATGTATTTTAAGACCCTCCTGATTTTTACATTCAGTAATTCTAACACTGAATGTTAAACTGTCCGCTGTTTTACATTTGCATTTCCTCGCTGATCTATTCGAAATGCATAAGGAATCTGTGGCATGCACCGCTTTCTAATATGAAAATCCCTCTTAATCCCTCAAAGCATTTTGTACATTGGTGCAGCATCTCGTATGCTGACGGCAGCAGTTTGAGGCCCGTAAAACCATCTCAGAAACTTGATTAACAATATAATTTACACGGCTGTCACACCAGGATCTTTAAGGCTGAGAACTGGTTTTATACTGATTGGAAAGTGTTTTCATCCTGTAATATCGCTGCCTGTTTATGTTCAGTTATAAGTAGGCACATGGGTAACTCTTTAGCCCCATACACACGGTCGGATTTTCCGATGGATTCTGTCCTATCGGACAATGTTGTCGGAAATTCCGACCGTATGTAGGCACCATCGGACATTTTCCATTGGATTGTCCGACGGACAAAGTTCTATCTCCTGCTCTAAAAAATTTTCGACAACAAAGTCCGATCACACCAATTCCGTTCGTGTGTAGTGAATTCCGACGGACAAAGTGCTACGCATGCTCAGATCACATTACAAGACCAAAGCTATTGGCTACTAGCCTCTACGTAGTCCCGTCGTAGGCAACAAACGTCACCACGTTCAGAATGATCGGATTTTCCGACAACTTTGTCCGACCGTGTGTATGCAACACCAGTGTCGGACTAAATCCGTCGGACCAAATCCGATGGATTTGGTGGTCGGATTTTCCGACCGTGTGTATGGGGCTTTTGTGGTTTTTAGGCATTCGTCTTAAGGTAATATACCTGCAATATACACTATAATTTGTTTTGAATATTCAGACATATATAGTTAAGACTTGGTGTTGGGTAAGGACTACAGCTGATCCATGTGATTTTTTTTTTTTTTTTTTTTTTTTTTATATCAATAAAGTATATTGCATTGCAGTTTTGCTAAAATATGAAGAAGATACAATGCAGGTAGAAGCAACGTTTATTTTTGCACTTGCACCTATAGGTTAGCCTATAATAAGACTTGTACCTGCAGGTTCCATGATTGATTATCTCCTAAGCCTGCATTGTTTAGGAGATTTTCACACTGCATGCAGCTGGTGATGTCACTGGCCCATGCCCTGTGCCACAGTCCATGACTTCCACGCAAATGCGTGGGAGTGAGGTCATCGCGGCATGGCCAATCAGACAGCCGGAGCATGCAAAACCAGATGCAAACTCTCTCAGCGTTGACAGCCTTGTCCTTTAAGTTCTCTCTCGATTCTGGTGATCTACCAACCTAACAAACAAATTTCCAAGTTTATCTCACCTCCTTTTCATTTTGTTTTTGGTAAGGTTTGACCCCTGAGGACCCATAGACATTTAAGATGACAAAAGACCAGTGTCCTCAGTTTGGGTAGAGTGTGTGTGTGAGAGAGCAAGTCAATATCTACTGTACGTATGTAATGCCTGGTGTCCCCTCCAGACAACGTTTTGCAGTCATGCGATCAGAAACTGCCCATGTAGCATTGCTGTTATGCATTGAAACTTCCTTAATACATAAACATATTCCGACTGCTGGTTCTCAATGTCTGAATTATAACATCACAAAGCAAGGTCTATAAAGACATGGATGAGCGAGTTTGGTGTGGATGAACTTGACTGGCCTGCACAGAGTCCTGACCTCAACCCAATAGAACACCTTTGGGATGAATTGGAGAGGAGATTGTGAGCCAGGCCTTCTTGCCCAACATCAGTGCCTGACCTCACAAATGCACTTATGGAAGAATGGGCAAACATTTCCACTCAATATTGAACCCTACGGACTAAGACTGGGATGCCATTAAAGTTCATGTGCGTGTAAAGGCAGGCGTCACACTACTTTTGGTAATATAGTATATCACATTGTTCCCAGTGTCCCCTTTACCGCACATACCAGCGGCTTTGCCCTCAATGTCATGTGATGCTGGTGTGAACTGGCCCCCACACTATTCACCTTCATACTTTGCGTGTCCAGTTGCGAGTTTAAGCGGTAATTTCTAATCACATTTATTCTGCTAATACAAGTCTTTCAGTGTCGGTGTCTGACCTTGATATTCTGCCCTACTTTCATTAATGTGGATTACCAGACATGGTAAGGGAGATTTTTAGCCATAGATGTCTATTAGGAATTAATCTCGCTGTCAGTCTGCTTTTTAGACCTTATGAGCTTGTTAAGCGTATTAAGGAAATGTGCATTTTTAGGAGTAGCTGGTATGCACCATATGAAATGACAGGTCTATTATGTCCTGTATAAGATAACAATTCTGTAACTGGGATGGAATTCAGTGCCTTCTGAACAGCCAGCCCCAACATCTGTTTCTTCAATAAAACTGGCCACACACATTGCAATCTTTAGATGTACCAACAATTATTTAGTGCAAGAGCCTGCTTGAGGGATACAAATTGATTGAAGAATTTAGGTAGGTCCTTGTACTTTGACCCCCCTTCTTAGATTGTAAGCTCTAATGAGCAGGGCCCTCTGATTCCTACTGTATTAAAGTGTATTGTATTTGTACTGTCTACCCTTAAGTTGTAAAGTACTGCATAAATTGTTGGTGCTATATAAATCCTGTATAATAATGCGTAGCTTTTGGTAAAAATGAACAGTTCCGATTGAACAACGATCTAGTAATATGTATGGCCATATCTGTCCTCTAAATCCAATGGGAACAGAGGGAACTCTAGATTCCTTTTCATTTATTTCCAGGCTAACTATCTCTGTGTTCAGGACTACTTTCCTGCCCCGTCTGTACCGCTGCTGTATCCCAATAGAGTAAGGCCCCTTTCACACCGGGGCGTTTTTCATGCGGTGCAGCGCTAAAAATAGCGCCTGTTCACCGCATGAAAAAATCCGGCCCCTTTAACTCCAGTGTGAAAGCCGGCGGGCTTTCACACTGGAGCGGTGCGCTAGCAGGACGGCAAAAAAAGTCCTGCTAGCAGCATCTTTGGAGCGGTATAGGAGCAGTGTGTTCACCGCTCCTATACCGCTCCTTCCCATTGATTTAAATGGGAAACCGCGGCAATACCGCCGCAAAGCGCCGCTACGGCGGCGCTCTGCGGGGGTGCTTAACCCTTTTTCGGCCGCTCGCGGGGGGGTAAAACCGCACCGCGAGCGGCCGAATACCGCGATTAAAACGACGGTAAAGCAGCGCTAAATATAGCGCTGCTTTACCGTCACCGCGGCTCCCCGCCCCAGTGTGAAAGGGGCCTAACATAGACTGCCTGCATGCAGCTCCAGCTGCCTAAACAAATGCTGTATGGGCCACATTGTCCATGTAAGTGAGGTCTTACTCAGAGAAAGACTAACATAAAGGAAAAGCTACTGCTGTGCCCTTTCCTCACCATGTATCAAATGTTCCCTCAAAGATTTTAGATACATTGCTACATTGAGATACAGTATATACTGTGTGCAACATTGTACATGTTTATCTACACAGGTTAGCTTCTTTTTGAAGGTGACTCATTAGTCATCATGCTATATTATTATTATACAGGATTTATATAGCCCCGACAGTTTGCGCAGCGCTTTACAACATGAGGGCAGACAGTACAATTACAATACAAATCAATACAGGAGGGATCAGAGGGCCCTGCTTGTTAGAGCTTACAATCTAGAAATATATATAATACATAATCACACATTTGTTAAAGTCATACTAAAGGTTTTTTTTAAACTTCCCTCTATGCAACAATATTGGTTTAGACCCTGTGTATAGCCAGCCAGTAAGGTCCAGTTTTGCAGGAAAGAGAGGTTGATGGGTATGAATGGCCAGCGAGGTCCAGTAATGCAGGAAGGAGAATAGGGATGGGTATGGATGGGCAGCAGGGTCCAGTAATGCAGGAAGGAGAGGGGGTGGGTATGGATGGCCAATGATGTCTGGAAATGCAGGAAAGAGAGGGGGAGATGGGTCTGAATGGCCAGTGAGGTCCAGCAATGCAGGAAGGAGAGGGGGGATGGATGGCCAGCAAAGTCCAGCAGTGCAAGGAGGAGAGGGGAATAGATATGGATGGCCAGCGAGGTCTGGCAATGCAGGAATGAGAAGGGGGATGGGTATGTATGGCCAACAAGGTCCAGTGATGCAGACAGGAGAGGGAAATGGGTATGGATGGTCAGCGAGGTCCAGCAACGCAGGAAGGAGAGGGGAGAATTTAGAATAGACCCGGGGGATGATTTACTTCATATCTGCACCAACATTTTGTCGCACTCCACTAATATCTGGTGCACCACCATGTGACAAATGAACAAATCCATGTGCACTAGTTTGATTATTTTGTATTATGACATGCCAATTAAGCAGACCTATAGAAATTGGTCAATTTTTCTGCATTTGTGCCAGTCTTTGTTATCCCCTTCCATAGTGGACCAGTATGAACTGAATTTTCCACCTGTAGTGGTTGAAGAATTCCAGGACATGAATCATTGGAAGTACTTGGAATACAGACAGCTGTGTTTTGGCAGAATGCATTTAAATCCCAATGGAACATTTTTGCCCATTTTCTCCTTTGAGAGGCGTCGTGCTTTAGAAGCAAATGATAAGCTATGCGGTCCTCTCGGAGCACCAATGGATCTGAGGGTGACACAATCACAGAGCACTTCCATTGTAAGATCCAGCAAACTGAGATCCTGCTTATTATTGCCAGAAATCTCTCCTCTTTTGCCTGGCCCATTCGAGGCAGCAGAGGTGATGAATTGCATTTTGATTGACACGGCTATATTTTGCATTGTATGGATGATTGAGGGTTTCCGTCTTTTGGGATACATTACGTAAGCTATGATTTGTGTGGATTGGTCATAACAAGCCCATGATTCACAGCATACACTATGGGTGATAAGATTTGTGTGCAACTCTAAGAACAAATCTATGTTTTTGACAGAAAATGACTGCGATTTCCCCTGAGCTGCACGACTTCGGCCCAGCTATGGACGGGGTTCAGTCAAATCTCCGTCATACATTAAAAATCGCATTCTGATGTCTCACAAAAATAATAGAAACCGCTACAACAAAAATAATAGAGCAACATGTGTGATATGATAGGATATGAAGTTACTTTTACTGTTTTTCTCTAAACGGGTTTGCTGGTTGATTTAACAATGTTCTGTTTTGTAAGTGGAATTTGCTGGTCTTGCTGGATTTGAACTGCATTGCTGCACTGTTCACCAGCCAATTAAATTCTGACAGCAGATAGAGGAAAAGACCTGGTCTCAGCCAAAGAGGAGGTGGTAGATCCATGCTCACCACGTTATCAGATGTACTGGAGGATGTGGGAGCCGTGTTACCCTCCGATCGGGTCACTACAATCCATGCTCACCACGTTATCAGATGTACTGGAGGATGTGGGAGCCGTGTTACCCTCCGATCGGATCACTACAATCCATGCTCACCACGTTATCAGATGTACTGGAGGATGTGGGAGCCGTGTTACCCTCCGATCGGATCACTACAATCCATGCTCACCACGTTATCAGATGTACTGGAGGATGTGGGAGCCGTGTTACCCTCCGATCGGGTCACTACAATCCATGCTCACCACGTTATCAGATGTACTGGAGGATGTGGGAGCCGTGTTACCCTCCGATCGGATTAATTACACAGGTTCTGGAGGATGTGGGAGCCGTGATTAAAGAGGAAGTAAACCCTTTAAAAAACTTAAAAAAATTAAAGAGAAGAAGGAAAAAAAAAAAAAACCTGCAAGACAAAGGCATAATTGGCTAGTATGCATAGCATACTAGCTAATTATGTATCACTTACCTGAGATCAAAGCCCCGGCATCGGTTCTCTTCTCCCCCTCCGACCGCCGACATGTTCTCCCGGAGTGACTTCCGGGTATCGCGGCTCCAGCGCTGTGATTTGCCAGAGCCGCAATGCCGTCACTCCGTGCATGCGCACGAGATCGCCATAGTACAACTGAAGCATCGGCATATAGCGCCGTTGCTTCAGTTGTCGCAAGTGCGCATGTGCCGCATGACATCGGCACATGCAAATACAGGTATATCTCCTAAACCGTGCAGGTTTAGGAGATATCCTTGTTAGCTACAGGTAAGCCTTAATTTAGGCTTACCTGTAAGCTAAAGTTGTAAACAAGGGTTTACAACCACTTTAAGGTGGTAATTAAACTCACGTGGTGCCTTATCTGCATTAAATTAGCCTCAGAACCTGTGTAATTCATATGTGTTCCATTTTAAAGGGATAAGGTGGTAACCCTAAGCATGTGTTCTTGGGTCTGGCTATGTACCTTATACCCTCCATGTCATGTCCCATACCATTCCTGTCTAGATAAATTGTTGTAGACTGCTTGAAGCGGTATTAAACCCAAAACCAAAAATGTAACATATTGCAGCTTACCAATCATTAGATGTGGTGGCTGCATTCGGTTTCTTTTTTTTTTAGGCTCCCCCCCCCCCCCCCCCCTGTTTTCACCTGGTGATCTGGCTTGTAACACACCTCCTGTATTGGGCCCCTTTCACAGCAGTGGACTGATCAGGTCTGCCTTGCAGTTTTTCAGACGGGCCCGATCAGACCACCCATTGTTCTCTATGGAGCAGCAGATGTCAGCGGACATGTGTCCACGGTCACCCGCCAGCATCCGATGTGGTCTACTAAAATCAGATGGATGGGGATACGTTCGCCATCTGTCCAGCAGATGACAGTCGAATGTAAACAGACAGACCGTGCATAGAGAACAGCGGGCTGTGTCCCTGCCCACTCTGCATAGCGGAGCGGATACGGACCTGTCATCCACCTGCTCAGCAGGGATCAGCAGAGAGATCCCCCACTGAGCAGGCAGATCCTCTTGGTGGATTCCGCTCTGTCTGAAAGGGGCCTTAGAGTGCCTCCATTCTGGATGAAGGAGCACAGGGGGCAGATTTGGACAGCAGCATTGTCAGTCTTGGGGAGGAGAGTGTTAGATGTACTAGCAGATTTAAATAAAGTGACAAGCTGAACTCAAGCTCACACTTTATGAGCAGTTACAGCAAACCGTTTTTTCTTTTCCCTTTTGTGATAAAGGTTACACAAAAAAATAAAAGCTGATCATTGTCAGATTAAATGGCACCAAAAAAAAAAAATGATACAAATTTTAGTTTGGGTACAGCATTGCATTACCGCACAATTGTCATTCAGAGTGTGACAGTGCTGAAAATTGGCCTGGGCAAGAAGGGGGTGAAAGTGCACAGTAGGCAAGTGGTTAATTCCCAAGAAATACCTGTTAATCCTGCCAGAAATAAAGTGTGCGGTCCTCTCTGCTGTCATCAGTTAGCCTTGTTTACAGGTTTGTTTGTAAACTACAGATCGCTGTCCCACATGTTAAGGAGATGAGGTGTGAGGGAGGTGTTATGCAATGACCAAGGCTCTCCAGCTGAAACGCGTCTGCTTTTTTGTTTTCCTACATGTGCTAATAAATTATTCTTCTGGATTGGAGTTGCCGGACATTTTTCTATTTTGTCTATCTATTTGGGTGTTGTCTGTAGGACACTGCAGCCTGAGCACCCACCTCTGGACTCCGCCCTGCCTGTTTGTATTCCCCTGTTTAGGGCGCTGCACCTTTTGTGTTTGTAGGTGTTATGCAATAGTAAAGTACTTCCTGACTTTGGGTGACAACATGGCAGAGGGGTGTCAGCAGGAGGATAGCCAAACACTGAGCTTCCCAGTGAACGGCTGTGTCAGCACAAGTCTGAACATTGGCGGACAGGCTGTTCTCCCAGCACAGCAAGAAAGCTGACCACACTAAAATGGATGTTCTCTCATGCCTATCATGGTCAGTTTGAAACAGGAAAGCAGAGGGACTGGCAGGAACACCAGGGACTCCATACAAGGAGAACAGGAGACTTTCTCATACAAGTACATGGTACAGCAGGCACATATCGGAAACTGCACTATAGGCACTTAGGGACCAACCGCTGACGTTATACGTCGGTAGGTTGACGTGGAATACCGGGGTTATGGCAGCAGATAGCTGCCATAACCCTGGTCTCCCCTTAAACGGTGGGCGGTCCGCTTTCTGTTAAAAGTGGTCTCTGCGGCGGGTTCACCGCAAGATCACTTTTATTGGCGGCGGGAAAGGTGCCCCCCCTCAACCGACGCTTACCGGAACCATCGGTAGCGGCAGAGACGATTCGATCCTATCCCCTCAGTAGCATGGAGCCGAGTGAGGGAATGATGGCCCCCACTTGGCTCCATTACATTGGATGACGGAAGCGACGTCAAATGTTACTTCCACCCAGTGGTCTTAAAGGGGATTTTTTATGGAAAAAAAATTACATTTTATATTTTTTTTTATTGCATTTTTTAAGTGTAAATATGAGAGCTAAGGTCTTTTTGACCCCAGGTCTCACATTAAAGAGGTCTTGTCATGCTTTTTTTCTATTACAAGGGATGTTTACATTCCTTGTAATAGGAATAAGTGACCCAAATTTTTTTTATTTTTTTAAAAGGACAGTGTAAATATATAAAGTAAAATAAATAAGAAAGAATACATTTTTTAAGCTCCCCGTGCAGCCGAGCTCACGCACAGAAGCAAGCCGCGCCCGCATATGAAAACCGTGTTCAAACCATACACGTGAGGTATCGCTGCAATTGCGTGTTAGCAATAATTCTAGCACTAGACCTCCTCTGTAACTCAAAACTGGTAACCTGTAGAAATTTTTTAACTTCACCAATGGAAATTTTTAAGTGACAAAGTTTGTCACCATTCCACAAGTGTGCGCAATTTTGAAGCATGACATGTTGGGCGTCAATTTACTCGCGTAACATCATCTTTCACAATATAGAAAAGAATTGGGCTAACTTTACTGGTCTTATTTAATTCAAAATACTGCGCAAATATGGTGTGACATAAAGTATTGCAATGACCGCCATTTTATTCTCTAGGGTGTCTAAAAAAAAATATATAATGTTTGGGGGTTCCAAGTCATTTTCTAGCAAAAAAATTATGATTTTAAATTGTAAACAACAAATCTCAAAAAGAGGCTTGGTCCTTAAAGAGGAGTTCCACCCATTAATAGAACTTTTGCTGATTGGATTCCTTCCCCCCTGAAAGGTGCCAAATGTGACACCGGGGGAGGGGAGAAAATCCAATCAGCGGAAACTATTCAAATCCAGGTATCTGCTCCCACTTTTAGGGAAAGATTGTGTGGCGAACTACGTAATGTCCGGCCCCTCCTCCTCCCCCCTGCTGCCTTCTGGGAAACACACAGAAAGCGCAGCGCGACTTGCGCAATCGCAGTAGGAAACAGGCTGTGAATCTGCAAGGCTTCACTTCCTGTTTCCCTTAGTAATGATGCCGGTGTTCTATCGAGAAGTGCCCGCTATCGAGAATGGCCCCGGACAAATGGTGCATGCGCCGTACGGAACAGCTGGTTTTACAATCAGCGCTTGAGACGTCGCCTGAGCACAATAGCCGACGGAAGAAATGTTTGTGATTGTGCCTCGTGCTGTCGAGGCGTGTTCGTGTTGGAGAGGGGCGGATTTGTACATGATGGGGGCGCATTTTTAATTGCTGGCCAGTGCTGCAAAACAAATATTTTTCTGCTTAAAAATGCGCCCCCATCATGTACAAATCCACCCCTCACCGACCTGAACATGCCTTGGCAGCACGAGGCGCAATCTGACACACAAATTTCTTCCGTCGGCTATTGTGTGCAGGCGTCGTCTCAACAGCTGATCGTAAAATCAGCTGCTGTGCTGTTCCGTACGCGCATGCGCCTTTCGTCTCGGGTACTACTCCACAGTGGGCACTAGCCAATAGAACACCTGCATCCGGAGCCGTGTTGGCTTTGGGCGCCCTGGACAGGTATGTGTCCTTGTATTAAAAGTCATCAGCTGCAGTATTTGTAGCTGCTGACTTTTAATGTTTTTTTTTACCCAGGCTGGAACTCCACTTTAAGTGGTTAAAACAGCAGAGAGAGTTATGTAGCTGCACACACAGTGATTATCTTATGAACTGTCCCTGGAAATGGTGGACAGGACCCGAGTTGTCATTTCCTGCACATGTAGGCACGTGCAGTCAGCCTCTCTGTGGGCACTGTGCCCTCTCTAGACATGGCGCTACGGGAGCACCGGGGAAGGAGGGGTGTGGAGACCCGGGTTTGCGTCTGACGTCTGCCATCATTACGATGGGACGCTGTGACGTTTCCGGCGACGGGCGGGACGGAGGGAGAGGTCCGCCTCTTTCTAAAGTGCCCGAACAGTATTAACCATTGATATGCCGGTCAGCGGGCGCCGGAAAGTTTGTGCCTGGCTTCTCGTGCTGTACACAGAGCCCCGGTGAGCGGGCGGAGCTGTGACCCGGCTCTGCCCTCTCCTTGTCCACACAACTCGTTCTTCCTGGTGTTTGTTGTTATTGTTAGAGGGCGGGGCTTGTGAGAATCGTTGTTCCGCCCCCGGCTCCTCCCCGGCTACGCCCAGTCCAGAGTGAGCGATCCATCAGCCCAGTATAGAACGTACGTCGCCGTGTCCGCACTGCTCCCCGGTAATAGGAGCCGGGCGGCGCTGTGTCACCTCCCGGGAGGAGCCGGTGTCCGCTACCGGGGGCTGTGTGCCTCCCTGACCGGAGATGACGAGGGTGAGGCGCCGACTCTTGTCTGTTAGGCCACTTACTTCTAGCCGGGCCACCTGTAGAGTCTCACTGAGGGAGGGGAACTACATGTCCCAGCCGGAGGGGGTAGGGGAGGGGAGCACTGACTTAGTACACTGTTACCAAGAGCAACCGGACACCATTATTATCAATGTTATTATTATGGGGGACTGTACACTGATTACATGTCTGTGTCCTCTACTGTCTATATACTCCTCACCCTCCTCTCCTCCTCTCTATAGTCTCCTCTCTGTATACTCCTCTGCTGTGCATACTCCTCTCCTCCTGTATACCCCTCACCCTCTCTGCTGTGTATACTCCTCTCCATACCCCTCACCCTCTCTGCTGTGTATACTCCTCTCCTCTGTATTCCCCTCACCCTCTCTGCTGTGTATACTCCTCTCCTCTGTATACCCCTCACCCTCTCTGCTGTGTATACCCCTCACCCTCTCTGCTGTGTATACCCCTCACCCTCTCTGCTGTGTATACTCCTCTCCTCTGTATACCCCTCACCCTCTCTGCTGTGTATACCCCTCACCCTCTCTGCTGTGTATACTCCTCTCATCTGTATACCCCTCACCCTCTCTGCTGTGTATACTCCTCATCCTCTCTGCTGTGTATACTCCTCTCATCTGTATACCCCTCACCCTCTCTGCTGTGTATACTCCTCTCATCTGTATACCCCTCACCCTCTCTGCTGTGTATACTCCTCTCCTCTGTATACCCCTCACCCTCTGTATACCCCTCACCCTCTCTGCTGTGTATACTCCTCTCATCTGTATACCCCTCACCCTCTCTGCTGTGTATACTCCTCTCCTCTGTACACCCCTCACCCTCTCTGCTGTGCATACTCCTCTCCTCTGTACACCCCTCACCCTCTCTGCTGTGTATACTCCTCTCCTCTGTATACCCCTCACCCTCTCTGCTGTGCATACTCCTCTCCTCTGTACACCCCTCACCCTCTCTGCTGTGTATACTCCTCTCCTCTGCTGTGTATACTCCTCTCCTCTGCTGTGTATACTCCTCTCCTCTGCTGTGTATACTCCTCTCCTCTGCTGTGTATACTCCTCTCCTCTGCTCTGTATACTCCTCTCCTCTGCTCTGTATACCCCTCTCTTCTGCTGTGCATACTCTTCTCCTATATGTACTCCTCACCCCTGACTGCTGTGTATATAACGGCTGTGTTGTCTTTGTATCTCCTCAGAATACGGTGATGGAAGAGACGGCGATATGGGAGCAGCAGACAGTCACTCTCCACAGGGTAAGTCGCCATCCATTCCCTGTGTGTAGCTCAGGATACGGGCCGCCGCTGGGAACAATAGACAAAAGCCAGATGTCAGGAAGCCGAGGAGAAGGAAATCAGTTTTGTCATTTTCCTTTTGTCACAATTAGTTGTAAACTTTGAACTCATTGTTGTCACTTTGTTGCGGTCCTGGGGAGTCAGGCTGGGCTCTGCTTGGTATTGGATTCTTGGATAGATTTGCTGTGTTTTGCAAAGTGGGGGGACTAGACAGTCGTCATTCACACGGGTGATGAGGTCTGTAGTCAGTGAATCAGCCGTGTGCATGCAGGCAGCCTATGTAAGTGTACGGGGACACAGCCACTCGGCCCATTAGGACAGGTTTACCAGTGCAGGGGAGTGGCAGTGCCCGCTGCCTGTGTTCGGGGGTTGCTTTCCACCCACCAGTCAAATTACACTTTCATTGGCTGCCTGCACAGAGCCCCTTTTTTGGATGATTGCCAGGTTCTGCATGCAGGCAATCCATGTAATTGTATGGGGACACAACCACTCATCCCGATTTGACAGGTGGGTGATGGTGGTGATTATGGCCACTGTCAATCTGGGATAAGTGACCGTCTCTGAGCATTCCCATACACTTGCATAACTAACACTAGGAACTAGGAATATTTACATTGTATTCATAAGTACATACGAGTGTTCAGTTTAAATCACAACACTGGCAGCTAGAAGAGGGTGAAGAATTCTATGCCTGCATACACAAAGCCTAAAATTCTTCTGCATCCTCCGTTATCTACCAGTGATCTAATGTACCTGTATACACCCGCATGTAATGTGTTCTATTTTATGTTTTACGGCTCTGAACACATTGCTGCATTGAAGATCTATATGCAGCTGTGTGCGTCACCCCATAGACAACAATGCACTTGTGTTGTACTTTATTTTGTCCATATGCAACAGGTCTGCATTTTCTCAGATTTCTCTGCACTGTTTTATTTTAGAACTTGTCTGTAGCTTTTCTTTTCCTTTTTTTTTTGTTTTTTTTTTTACTTTACTTTAAACATGCAGTACTTTACTGCATGTATGTTGTTTGTTTAAACAGTCTATAGCTACCTGCATTGGTCTACATTGTGGTGTTTTTGAAAACGTGCAACTTTTTTATTGTCTTTACACCTGTAGAATTTAATTTGCATGCTTGGACAAGAAAGTGTAAAAATCGCTTGTCTGACCATTTGATGGCGCTTTCTTGGATTTGGCTGATTTTGAATGTCTTTTTATTCGAGTACCATGTCAATGTCCCGATTTTTGGAGAACGAACATTCTACTTGCAGATTAAAGGATAAGTTCACTTTACAAAAAAATAAACATTTTTGCAAGAAAAAAAAAATGCATTTATTTATGTCTGGGACATGTAAAGCATTGCACCCACAGTCGTAGATCGTGGGTGCAATGCCATGCTCCTGCAGGCTGTCTGTGTAGCTGTCTGCCTGTACCTATGATATGGTCAGGCAGTTACACTGTGACAGGAAGAATCAATGAACTACTGTGATCAACAGTGTTGTGGTAGTTCATTGAGAACTTCAGGCTGACAGCAGCAAAGGATGTCGGGATTTGTAGTTTCCCCATTCACAGAACACTGTGAATGGATGATGTGGCTGCATGGATCCCCACATGGCTGCGTTTTTTTTTTTTTTTTTTTGAGAGGGAGAGAGAATGAATATATTTGCTTACTCTGGTGGAAAGCGATTATCAAGTCATCCTCTGAAGAGAATTGAACAGATGGGCCGTATGATCAGTGCAGTTTGCTGGTGTGGACAGGGGGCCGTATGATCAGTGCAGTTTGCTGGTGTGGACAGGGGGCCGTATGATCAGTGCAGTTTGCTGGTGTGGACAGGGGGCCGTATGATCAGTGCAGTTTGCTGGTGTGGACAGGGGGCCGTATGATCAGTGCAGTTTGCTGGTGTGGGCCGTATGATCAGTGCAGTTTAAAAAATATATTTTATGGGGCTCCTAAACATAGTATATTGATTTCTCCCGTCTGAAAGCGTTTATCTTTTTATCAAAATAAATGAAGAAAATAAGAAATTTCATGATAAGCAAAAAAACACCAGAAACTTGAAAAGTGCAAATCTGTGAATTACTTTTTGACCCCTTTTACACCGAGGGCGTATTGCAGGCACTATAGTGTTAGAAATAGCGCCTGCAATTCGCCCTCAAACTGCTGCTTCATTGTCTGCAGTGTGAAAGCCCGAGGGCTTTCACACTGCAGCGGTGCGCTGGCAGGGCGTCACAAAAAGTCCTGCCAGCAGCTTCTTTGGCGCGGTGAACTCCCTGCTCCCCATTGAAATCAATGGGGCAGCGCTGTAATACCGCTGGCAAAACGCCGCTATTGCAGTGTTTTGCTGGGGGTTTTAACCCTTTCTTGGCTGCCAGCGGGGGGTAAAAGCGCCCCGCGAGCGTCCGAAATGCGCCGCAAAGCCGACGGTAAAACGCCACTAAAAGTATCGGCGTTTTACCTCCGACGCTATAGGCGGATCGGTGTGAAAGGGGTCTTTGGGTTACTTTGAGTTCCCTCTCTGAACGAATGAATGAAGTCTTAGACCATCCATCCTGCTCCATCATAGGAGGTTTTCTCAGATGTGAGCTGTCATCTGAATCTGACCGGTGATCAAGGCCCGGGCTGGGTAATTATCCACAAGCGATACACCACTTGCTATCTGGTAACCGTGAAATGTATGTGGTGGAAGGATTTGCCGTGTTTGTGAGTCCCCAACACCTTGAGAGGACTCTGAAAAATGATTAATTTACATTGAAGAGTGATTCACAGATTTGCACTTTTCTAATTTCTGGTGTTTTTTTTTTTTTTTTTTTGCTCACTATAAAAATAGTTTTCTTCATTTATTTTGGTATTTAGGTTCACCGTGTTAAATTTTGATATACAGTAGTTACTATTAGTGCAGCTCCTCTTCTTTTTTTATATTCACTGTATGTATCTTATGACTGAGTTGCTGCTGTTTGTTCATTTAGATTATTTAGCACGGTTTGTCTTTTGTATAGTATTCTATTTATGTACATTTTTATAGTTTTATTTTTTTGAAATTCAAAGAGAGCTTGTCATTAAAATAAATAAACTGCTACTAGTATAAGTTTGGGTTTACACCTCCGACGGATGCGGCTCTCAGCAGGGGTCCAGTGCGTTCCTGTTCTCCATTTCATGGATGAATTGGGCCTGAATTGTTGCCTGAATTCAGCCCTGAAACTGAGCCAAAGACACACAGCGTTCTGTGTAAGCCGCCGCAGCCGCAACGGAGATATGTGAACCGGCTCCATAGCGAGCCGCTCACATTCTCCTGTCATGCGATTTGGATGCGGAGAAACCCACATCCAATTCACGTAGGTCTACAGTACCCAGAGATGCCGGCACATAGCTGCGGCAGCTTTTAGTAGCCCCTGATTTGGCTAAATGTTGGCCTGTCCTGACAGGCAAAGCTTCAACGCTTCCTGGTGGGGCTGGAACTTGCCGCTCTGTCCTGCCTGCTGAACATTTCCTGTGGGTGAGGCAGCCAATAGGAATGTAGTGGGGAGGACTGTCAGGAGCTACATGTATATAAATACTGGCAGTGATACCAGATGATGTAGATGGCCCATCTGCCTGGCACTGGTCTTGTACCATACATTCAGGTGTGTGGAGAAGTCAGGACAGCGCTGGCTGCCGTGGTTCCTCTTGATGCCCCTACATCACTATTGTGCTCTGCAGTGACAGCAGGAGAAGCCACAGTAGCCAGCAGGTGCCCGCTATTCAGGAGCTGGAGGAGTCCTATAGGGTCCGTTCTGGGAGCTCTGCTCAGTGTGAAGTTTCAGCAGACGGGTTGCCGGACACAGAGGTGGTAAAGCTGTCACCATTGATGGTGTTTTTTGTAACTCCCTGTCAGGATCCCTTTCAGGGTTATAAGAAAGCGCTTTTATGTCCGGAGCTTTTTGTTTTTCTTAGTGATAGTCTCTAAAATTGTTCAGGAGAATATGGGCTCGTTTGTTGGTGTGCTTTTCAGCATGCATTTCACAGGAGTTGAGGAGGAGATGTTGCCGCTTTTAACCCTACTGTGCCAACCCACTGTGCCGCTACTGCATGCAGTGCACATGTTGGCAATGTGGCCCTATTCACCTGCATCACGTTTGGGGACAGTCCCATCTGCCAAATGCGACATGCCCTTTAATCTTTGCCAAAGCATGTGTAGTGTACAGCCCAGAGTGGTTCTATTTCTATGTTGTAGGTGGGTGGTAAAACTGAAGCTCAACTGCTCGCTTTTACCACTGCCTGACTGCCCATGTGAACAAACCCTGTGACTGGCTGATTAGAGACACCATCCTCTTGCAAATGTAGGCCCACCCCTCCCACAAATGTTATCTGTCCCCGCTGGGAGTAGACAGTGATTATTGTTAGCGGCTATAACAGCCACTAGTGATAATCGCAAGTGAATCCAGCAGGCTGGTTGTACCCAAGTTGAACGATCAAGCAACTTGGTACATTCAGCCTGGCCGCACGATTCGGACCATCCATGGCCAGCCTTACTTTAAATGAATATTTTACAATAAGTAGTTTTTTTTTCTGCCTGTAACCTCCCCTTTGTGTTAACCTATGTGTCCATGCACACTATAGGGTGTATCAGGAGTTTGGTGGCAGGGGAGATGACCAGTGTTCTGGCCAACAGAATGTATTAACACCGGGTATGGGAACGCGCATTAACGCCCATGCAAAATGCAGCTTTTTACTGTGTTTTTGCTGCTGGTAAACTCCTGTAGACGAAAGAAAGCATCACTAGCATACAGTGTATGAGGCCTAAAAAGCACCTGAAATGGTAGGGCTGCCTTTGTCGGTTACCGGTTAGGTTATTTCTGCCCTGCTTTACCAAAACATCATTTGGAAAATGGTTGTGATGGCACAGGCGCATTCCTGTTTTATGCCTTCTTTTTTAAGAACTTGTATGGATTCAGCATTTTAAAATGTTTTGTAAAATTACATATTAAATAATTTTTTTTTTTTAAAGCAATATTTAAAGCAGAACTTCACTCTCCCAATCAGCATTGATTATTTGTAATCCTCATGCTGCCAGAATTGGTAAATGGATAGGAAGGCATATGATACTTGTTTTAAATTTACATTTCTTCCATTACTTCCTGGCTTTGATGCCTAGGCAAATGATGTCATACATCCCAGGAGTCTTCAGGAGGGGTTTTCTCAGCTAAGCCCACCCTCCTGCATGCATGCTTGAGCTAAGGGCAGAGGAATTTCAGGAAGTAAATGCTACATGAATCATTTGCCCTACTCAAGATGGCCAGAAAATCTAAAGTGATTTCTCAACAAAATAAAGCATGAAGACATGGATGGAGGGAGGAGTTGCTTTCAAAATCGGAAATTAATAAAATTGTGTTTTTGGTGCTCGGATACAGTGAAGATCTGCTCTAACGATGTTTATAGCACTTTTATAAATGTGATTATTCCTCCCTACACCAATCCATGATTATATTTTTGGCCTCACTGACACGGGTGTACCAGTTCGTACACCTATGTGAAGGACCGCCTTCACCCGCCCAGGAAGCACATGTGTTGAAATCAACAACAGGTGCCCGTCTGCATGGATCTCCAAACTCGCTCTTCACTGGGTCTGATGCCCACAGATCAAGATGCAGACAGACTGCCCTTCACACAGATCAGTACGCCATGTGAATGCGGCCTAACAGTCCACATTTCCATATGCTTAGATATGCATGTTAATTGGTCATAGTGACTGTGGACTCATTTCATATTTTGTGGATATTAATGGAGCAAGTTAAACCTCATTACCGAGACACTTATCACTCCACTTTTACATATGTAAGGTTTTTGCTGCACTCATGGTGAGATTTGATGATCATTTTGCAAGCTCTGGAATTTTTACGGCTTTACTGGGCCAGACCAAGATGTCCAAAGCAACTCACTGCACCGATTGTTGGAAAACCACACAGAAACATGGGTTACAGCCAGAAGATCCATCTCCCCAGCAGCCCCTGTCTGTTCTGACATCCCTTCTCACACTTTTAGTAGAAGTGCCCTTTACCCTCTGCTGCTTTTCTTAGCAAATATTGACACCTGTAATACTGTAGCCAGTGCCACACATTCCTGTACAGAATAGCCGGTCGCCTTTGGGAAGCTTGCCATGTGCTGCACTGTCGGTACTGTTACCTGTGGATGTGTAACAGATGGAATCTGACAATCGCGTCTGTCCGGACATGAAACTCGCTTGAGTGAAGTTTTGGGGAAGTGTTTGTGTACCTCTGAGTATGCAAACATTGCCGTGGGCCTGGGTTCTGTCTGTAGTAAACCGGTGCCGTTGGAAGTGGTGAGCAATGTAGAATCCAGGACAGTTGGTATTTCTTGCTTAGAGTGGAGATGCATTACAACCTCTGCCAGGATTTTACAATGGTCTGTTCTGTTGGGAAGATGTCCCTCATTTCTTGACATGAGTGTCTCCTGGACTGGCTGCTTTCAACACCTGGTGTCTATGGTACCTGCTTTCAGCATTTGTTGGGATAAAACTGAACAGAGATATGAAAACCTCCATCAACTTTTTTGTTTCTCTGCGGATAACATACTGAAGCCATGTTCCCCGTGCCTCCTGTCATTCCTTAGGCATAAGCCCCTAGACATAAATATGCACCTTTATCTGCCCTATCACATCAGCGGACACCTTTTTACTTACTACTCACAGATGCCCACTTTGCATAAAACGTTATTGTACCAGTGATCGCTGCATCCAGCTCTGCTTTTCCCATTGATGTGTTTCAATGAGGAACTAGGGTTGTCTGTTTGAATCCAACCACGTCATTATCTGCATGGAGTTTGCATGTTTTCTGTGCCTGCGTGGGTTTCCTCCTGCACTCCAAACACATGCTGGTTGGTAAATTGGTTCCTGTCTAAATTGGCCCTAGTATGTGCATGTATGAATGTGAGTTAGGCTGGCTTCACACTGGGGCGGTGCGGGGCGGCGACGGTAAAGCAGCGCTATATTTAGCGCTGCTTTACCATCGTTTTACCCGCGGTATGCGGCCGCTAGCGGGGTGGTTTTAACCCCCGCTGGCGGCCGCAAAAGGGTTAAAAACCTCCGCAAAGCGCCGCTGCAGCGGCGGTTTGCGGGCGGTATCCCCGCGGTTTCCCATTGATTTCAATGGGAAGGAGCGGTATAGGAGTGGTAAATACACCGCTCCTTCACCGCTCCAAAGATGCTGCTAGCAGGACTTTTGTTGCGGTCCTGCTAGCGCACCGCTCCAGTGTGAAAGCCCGCCGGCTTTCACACTGGAGTGAATGGGGCCGGTTTTTTCAGGCGGTATACAGGCGCTATTTTTAGCGCTGTACCGCCTGAAAACCGCCCCAGTGTGAAAGGGGCCTTAGGGACCTTTAGTTTGTAAGCTGACTGAGGGCAGGGACTGATGTGAAGGTACAATACATGTGTAAATTGATGGCGCTGTACAAGTACCTGTAAGCCTGTGTTTCCACTTGTGTGGTGCTGGAAACCGCATGCGATTTGGATTGGAATTGCACCACATTACTATTCAAATCACATGCGATTATTTTCAGTGCAATTTGAGTCCATTCATTGTATGGGCTCAATTCACACTGCCCAAAAAAGGCATCTATTTTTTTATTTTATTTTTTTTTTATTTTTTTTGCGGTGCTGGAAATGCTCAAGATTCGCTGCGTTTCCCACACCGCATACATGTAAACTGGGGCTGATAAATAGTCAATAACTCGATGACTTACAGAGGACAATGAAGGCCGTTGCACCTAAAACATCTGGTTCAGACACAGGCATTTTAGTATTTGTAGCAACAAAGGACAGCACAAAAAACTGCTTTGCTCAACTGTTGTGAGCCGTGAGGTTCAATATTCCATTTTACCATGTAAACTCGGTGGGGGGGACTCCACAGGTATCTGATAGGGTTTTATTTAGGGAGCTGAAGTTGAGCAGTGTTACATTACATCACACTGACGCCTTTCCTTCTTATTGTGCCCATTATGGGCTCATTCACAACTGTGCGTTTAAAGATGTGTAGATTTTGTATATGGCTACTTTGTTTTTATGCTCTATAATGCATACAATGTAACGTTATTATTCCTTTGCATCTATATTGCAATTTTAGTTGTCCTGTTGGGGTGCTGTTTATTACAAGTGGCACGTGCATCTATTTATTTAATACAGTTTTCATTTTTGCAATATAAATTAAGCTTTAAAGTGGAATTTTAGCTTTAAAAATGTGCCAAATATTGAATACATGCTTCCACTATATGGGCAAAAAATTAAGTGTAGCGGGAAAAAAAAGAGGCACCAACACAGTTGAATTTGAGTGCAAATGCATGTGTTTGGGTCTTATGTGTTCCACCCATTAGCAGAAATTTTTGTTAAATTTTTCTCTTTTTATATCAGGGTTTCTCAACCAGGGTTCACCAGAGATGGCTAGGGGTTCCTTCATCAATGAGAAATTTCTGCCTTTCGGATAAGTTCCCACTGACACCATTTATCCTTTAGCTATCTGTAAGACCCCTTTCACACTGGGGCGTTTTTCAGGCACTTAGCGTTAAAAAAAGTGCCTGTAAAGCGCTTGAAAGAAGCCTCATCTGCAATCCCAATGTGAAAGCCCAAGTGCTTTAAGAGCCCTTTCACACTGCCAGCGCCGCTAGTTTAAGCTTACCGGCGTTTTTCGAGCGCTAGTGGGGCGCTTTTAACCCCCGCTAGTGGCCAAATAAAGGGTTAAAAGCGCCCACAAAGTGCTGCTGCCAAAAGCGATTTTCAGGCGTTTTGCAGGCGCTTCCCATTGATTTCAATGGGAAGGGGCGCTTTAGGAGCAGTGTATTCACCAATCCAAAAGCGCTGCAAAGAAGCGGCTTGCAGGACTTATTTTGACAGCGCAGCGCCTCATTGTGAAAGCACTCGGGCTTTCCCATTGGGATTGCAGTTGCGGCTTCTTTCAGGTGCTTATTTTAACGATAAAGCGACTGAAAAACGCCATAGTGTGAAAGGGGTCTCAGTGTGAAAGCACTCAGGCTTTCACATTGGGATTGCAGTTGCGGCTTCTTTCAGGTGCTTATTGTAACAATAAAGTGACTGAAAAACGCCATAGTGTGAAAGGGGTCTCAGTGTGAACGCCTTCGGGCTTTCACATTGGGATTGCAGGTGAGGCTTCTTTCAGGCGCTTTACAGGGGCTTTTTTTAACACTAAAGCGCCTGAAAAATGCCCCTGTGTGAAAGGGGTCTTAGGCTGGCCATAGACGGTTCGGATCTTGGTCGGTTCAGCAGGAACCATGTATGGGCAGGTTGAATGCACCAAGTTGATCAAGGTACAACCAGCCTGCCAGTTCTTGCATGCGATTTATGGCTAGCGGCTGATATAGTCGCTAACAATCACTGTCTTCTCCCAGCAAGGACCCCCCGCCGGGAGAATACAATGACACGGTAGGGGGAATCATGTGTTGATGGGGGAATCGAGTGAATTCCTTTCCTGCGACCCATGGTTGCAGGAAGGCAATCTGCACAGTGTATGACCTGCTTAAGAGGGTAAGTCTTCCCAATGTCCAAGTGTAAGGGGCATTCTTCCCACTGACCATCGCACTAATGTATCATAAGTCATTTTATCAGGGGTTCCCTGAGAAAAATTATTTCAAAGGTTCCTCTGTGTGGAGAAAGGCTGATTTATATGCTTTTTGCTATAAATTCATTATTTAAATGAAGAAGGACTTGCACAGAGTGGTAGCTTGTCACAGAGCATGTGCCTAATATGCCACAGCTGTGCTTGTAAACAAGCGGTGATGCCAGGCTCTTGCAGCAAGAACAATGGACCTTTCAATGTCAATATTTAGAATCTACAATTTGTATTGTGTGAACTTTTGCCAGATCATTTTATAAGCCTCATCGGTGTGTTTGCTGGTCTGCAGAGTGGAATTAAATCAATGACTTTTACACAAATATTGCTGATATTTTTGAACACTTGGCAAATGAGCTGTTGAGAGATTTTTCTTTCTTTTTTTTTTTTTTTTTTCATCAACTGCTGTTAGTTAATTTTTGTGTATATTGAGGTAATTAGGAGAGTAGTGGCTAGTGAAAATAAAAGACAAGTGTAATTAATATGAGACATGATTTTAAATGGCAAAATTTCATTTATTTCTAGTGCTGTTTTCCAAAAAGCAGTTTTTTTTTTTTTTTTTTAATGTCCAGGCCTTTGTTTTTTATGTCCAGCTTACGTGATGTGGCTTTTGTTCTTATTGCTGTAATTTGGAAAAAGAAGCATGGCTACAGTGGCAGGCTGGACTCTATGTATTGGTAAGCATTCCTTGGACTAAAGCAGTGGTCTCCAAACTGGCCTGGGAACCAGGTGCGGCATTATTCCTGCCACTGACATTAAAAGCGGGACACTATTCCTCCCCACTGATGCCAGCGGTGGGGCACTATCGGGTGGATTTGATTTTAAATCATGATTTAATTCACAAGTAAAAAGGCTTGATTTATATCAACTCAATTTAAATCATAATTTTTAAAAAGCAACTGTCATCTCTGTTCTGCAGCAGCTCCTCCTCTGACCCACTGTTGACTCACCGACAGTCCCATTCAATTTAATGGGACGGCTGGTGATGCGGCAGTGACGCAACAACGTGAGGGACGTGGCGGCAGCAAGTGAGTGAATGCCCGCTAACAGGCGCTGCCATTATGGATCTGAAATGACAGGTGCTCTTTAAATGTAAGAACTTATTCTTGCTGGTAGTTAGAATCTTTAATATTTGCAAACAAAATGAAGGTTTCCTATTTAGAATAATAAGTGGTCGGGTTAGTAAAACGGCAATATCGGGACCAATTCAATCATACAGTTTATAGTGTACATAGGGGGTTATTTACTAAAGGGCAATGCACTTTGCTCCACAAGTGCAATCGTTGTAGATCTGAGGGGGACATGCAAGGAAAATAAAAAAAAAACAATGCACATGATTGGATGATAAAATCAGCAGAGCTCCCCCCTCATTTCAGACCTTTCCCTCAGATTTACAGCGACTGCACTTCCAAGTGAACTTGTAGAGCAAAGTGGATTTTCCTTTCATAAATAACCCCCATAGGTATGCAAAACAATGGGATAAATGAATATTCCTGAACTTGGCTTTTTTTTTAGGCTGCATTCACACCTGAGCGTTTTGTCGCCTGAAGCTACAAAACGCTAGAGGGGAAAAAAATCCATTATTCTCTATGGAGATGGTTCACATCTCCACTCCAAAACACCTGAAGCCCTACGCCTGAAGCTCAAACAAGTTCCGGACCCTTTTTTGTCGCTCGAATCGGGCAGATTTGGGCGTTTTTCTTCTTTTTACATTGGTGACCTTTTTGCTCTGCACAAAATCGCAGCAAACCGCGGTAAAAACCGCTGGGAAATCGCGGTAAAAAACGCTGCAATTCGCGCGATTTTCTGCCTGAAAGGTGTGAATGCAGCCTTATGGTTACTGTGAAATTGTGTGAATGCATCAATTCAGTGCATGTTTTCTGAGCTTGCAGAGCTTGGATTCATTGAATTTGTTTACCAAAAATTTTAAATATTGCAGAATATACAGCCTCATGCTACATAACTAAGAAACTATCTTTACATAGATTTCTACTCCACAACCATTTTATTAAAATAAAGTTGATATATATATATATATAGATTTTTTTTTTTTTTTTTAATTCATTTATTTTTTATCATTGATTTATATCCACACTGGGCACTATGCCTCCCCACTGACGCCAGTGGTGGGGCACTATTCCTCTCCACTGTTTGCTCCCGGGGCATTTTCTACTCATACTGACCCCAGTCTGGGCCCCTCAATGTCTGAAGGAAGGACAGAAAACTGTCCCTTTTTGGAAAATTTTTGGAGACCCCTGGACTAAAGAATAAATCTGTCGGTAAATGATTTCGTTCCGAGACCCCCCCCCCCCCCCCATTGACTACATATCTTTTAGGATGATTATTCAATGATCCTACAATAGATCTTTCATTAGAGAAATATTGGGGTTGCCATTGTTGACTTTTCACGAAGAAGGGTAGTTGACTGGCTTGTATGCTCATCCACTGGATTCAGCCATAGGAAAGTAAGAAATGGACCTGTTCTTTCATGACATGAATAAACTAAAAACCTTTTCAGCGTTGTACATTGTTACACTTGGATAAACTGTGGCTATTTTATTCTATAGGTTAGAAGAAGTATCTGCTGCATAGGCTTCTGTGGAGGCTGATTAGGAAACGTCATATTTGATGGAAGCCTATCAACGTATGTTTCTGTATAACCTGTGATAATTATTAGAAGATGCCAGCACATACCATCTTCTCCTTGTGCTCAGATAGAACTTTGCATCAGTCCGTGAACTACAGGAGCATCTAGTTAGGTTGCCAAGTGTAGAAGTCCAGGGGGTATGTGCCTCAGATATGGGGATTTGCAATACGGAGTAGTGAACATATTACAAGAAATTTGTATGTTTTGGCACCTTGTGAGGCCTTATGTTATAGTGTTTCTCAACTGTACTCCATTATCTTCCTCTCTGTAGCATCAGATGTTCATCAAGTATATTCTGGTGCATGGTGGTTTATCTAAAGTGCTGCCAAAAGTTTTATTTTAAAGCCTGAGATCTGACTTTTCAGGAAGGTTTGGCATACAGGTGTAGTACGGCGCTACTTACAGGATGAAGCAACCTTTCAGACAGAACGTCCGCGATCGCCGATTGTATAGCGTGCGCTCCACGGAGGCAGGAAATGGCGTCACTGGTTAAGCCGCTGGCCAGAAATTACGTTGATGCGTTTCACCCCTCCTCCAGGGCGTCATCAGACATCACTTCCGGCCGACGGAGGATGAAATTTATACTGAATTTAGAGAACTCCTCCCAAAAGGTGGAGCATAATAACCAATCATGGTCCGGGGACAAAGACTCACTCTTAATCCTGCTTCATCATCTTTATTTGCATAAATAAAAACGTTAACAAAAGAGCAAAAGGACAAAAAGACGTCCTTCCTCTTTGAATAAACATTTAAAACACAAAAACATTTTGAAATATATCTAAAAAGCGTATAATGGAAATAGGAACTTAAAGAGGGATTGCATCTAAAAAAAAAAATAAAAAAAAAAATATTAAAAGCCAGCAGCTACAAATACCGCAGCTGCTGACTTTTAATGAACACTTACCTGTCCCAGGGTCCAGCGATGTCGGCAGCCGAAGTCGAGAAATCGATCGGTTCTCGGCTGCTGCCGCCGCCTTTCTCGTTGAGGGAATCGGGAAGTGAAGCGTTGCGGCTTCACTTCCCGGTTCCCTACTGTGCATGCGCGAGTCGCGCAGCGCAATGAGAATGCTCCGCGCTGTCTCTGGGATCCGTGTGTGTCCCAGCAGACAGCACGGCGGGACAGGGAAAGGCATAGACTCCCGTTGCCAGTTTGCTGTTTTTTCGTCTGTGGACCACTTTTGGATGGTCCTGACCACTGTAGATCAGGAACATCCCACAAGAGCTACATTTTTGGAGTTTCTCTGATCCTGTTGTCAAGCTATTACAATTTGGCCCTTGTCAAAGTCGCTCAAGTCCTTTATGCTTTACCATTTTTTTTTCCACTTTCAAAACAGATAGCACTGTAAAATGAAACTGTGTGTGTGTGTGTGTGTGTGTGTATGTGTGTGTGTGTGTGTGTATGTATGTGTGTATATGTATATATATATATATATATATATATATATATATATATATATATATATATATATATATATATATATATATATATATATATATATATATACATATACATATACATATACATATACATATACATATACATATACATATACATACACATACACATACACACACACATATATATATATATATATATATATATATATATATATATATATATACACACACACACTTTTTTTTCTCTACATGCCCATTCCTTTCCCAAATTTTAACAATTGACTTACAGTTGCATGCGAGAGATTTGTTTATAGACTTAGTCACTATTTCAAGTTTATTTTACAAACAAAAATACGCCCTACAGCTGTCATAAATATGTATAAGGAACATATACCATTGATTTAGACTCTACGTTCTGTCTCTCAGTTGTAGCAGTGCTGCCTACTGCATTTTATAGTGACAGATTGACTTTAAATTTATATTCCTGCCCAGCAATGAGATCCGCCATTGCTACGTATTTGGATTTTATTCTCTTTCCTTTGTCGCAGGACATATAACACGGTGGGTTGACATGCATTATGATGGAATCACACAGTAACAGCAATGAAGTTACTTTGCAATACAAAGGGGGATTTGTGGGAGAGCCTTTGCTGTGCATGTGTGGTTCCCAGTTATCCTGTCCTCCTAAAATGATAGGATTAGTTTTGGGTGGAATTGTTTGGTAAGTGTTTGTACAGTTTCCTCTGCACAATAAATAATACATGGACGTAACTGGCTGTAGATTGCTTTGAATGAATAAACACAGAGAAGCATAATTAAGTGTCTAGACATCAGCAAACCCTTTTATTATACTGCGGAATGTTGGAGATGATGGTAGAAAATGTCTATTTATACGTATGTAAGCTTTCTATCTCGTGAATTCTAGATGGCTGTGTTTATTAGGACCTAGTGGGGAGTGTTTTGATAGTTAGCTATTTATATTTTTATACTCAACACAGTCACTTTATGTAGGAACTTAAATTATGTAGGGATAAACAGGTCTATACAGTTCATATGAGGGTGGAGTGGTGTACTATACTGGATAGGAATAGAGACATGACAGTCCTGACCTGCTGGCAGCTTGTGGTTTCTGCAAGTACCTGTGTTAGGCTTCATGTACACTGGCCTACATTTACCGGAGCCATCGGAAAACGCAAAACGCAGCAAAGTCATGGCACGTGTTTGCTGCAGTCTGTGTTTTCCCGTGGCAGACGATCAAAACGTTCCTATCCTGAACTCTATTCGTCTGCGTTCAGGGGATGGAGGTTGAAACTCACCCAAACGTGGCAGCTCCTTAAAAAGCCTACAGCCCTGGCCAAAAGTTTTGAGAATGACACAAATATACATTTTCTCAGTGTGCTGCTTCAGTGTTTTTAGATCTTTTTGTCAGATGTTACTATGGTGTACTGAATTTTAATTACAAGCATTTCATAAGTATCAAAGACTTTTAGGGAAAATTTATATTAAAGCGTTTGTTACCCTAAAAAAAAAAAGATCCTGTTCCCTTTAAAGCATGAATAACAATGCTTGTGCTGTGTAATTTGCCCCCCTGTATAACCTAAAATACCTGGCTGATCCTGCTTGGTTCTGCCGTCCCCCTGTAAACTGACCACGGTTTATCATGGCTGCTGATCCCTGACGCTGTGGTCAGTTTACATGCCTCTGTCAGCCGCAGCTCTTGATTGAATGATAGAAATCAGCAGAGCTTTCCATCATTTCAGATCTACAGCGACGGCACTTCCAAGTGCACAGTGAATTTGCCTTTTAGTAAATTAACCCCATAGACTTTTATGGAGTTGAGGTTAGGAGCTTTGGCAAAAAAAAAATTGCCAACAGTGCCTAAACTCAAGTTTAGGAGCTGCTAGTGTAGACTAGTGTACATGATGCCTTATGCTGGCCAAAAAAAATATAGAATTTCAGCTGAGACTGGTCGTTTTCCAAAAGATCGTTCGACATTGGTGCTGTTAGTGGTCTCATCTTTGCCATTGATTTTAACAGTAGGCCCGGCTAATGTCGATGGTTCCAAAGAAAAACCTTTACCATTTTAACCAAAGTGTATATGTGTATGTTATATTCGAAATGAAAAAAACAATGTTGTTGTTCTTGACCGATCACTTTCGATAATGGAAACCATTTTATCCGATCAGTTAGTGGACAAGCCGTCGCTATCGAGCGATGACCAGTCTTATGCCCCGTACACATGGTCGGAATTTCCGACGGAAAATGTCCTATCGGACCATGTTGTCGGAAAATCCGACCAAAGTTCCGTCGGAAAAAATTTGAGATCCTGCTCTCAAATTTTCCGACAACAAAGTCCGATCGTGTGTAGCGAATTCCGACGGACAAAGTGCCACGCATGCTCAGATCAAATTGCAAGACCAAAGCTATTGGCTACTAGCCTCTACGTAGTTCCGTCGTACGCAACGAACGTCACCACGTTCAGAATGATCGGATTTTCCGACAACTTTGTCCGACCGTGTGTATGCAACACCAGTTTTGGACCAAATCCGACGGATTTTGCGGTCGGAATTTCCGATCGTGTGTACGGGGCATTAGTCTTCAAAGCGATCCTTTTATCCTTGTACAGCTTCCTTGAATCCTAGGCCCAGGCTGTACATGGGAACTTGATGTCTGCTCAGTCTATATCTGGTAACTGTGTGAGGGGGGGAGAGCACTGTATGAGTGTTGGGGTGGGGGCTATATATACAGTACGGCCTCTGTGGTCAGTGAGAACTCTATACGATCAAAGCTGCACTGTTGCTGGTTCATACATTTTCAGGAGTCATTTCCAGGTCTGATTTATCAATCCAGGTCAATAAAGGCACAAGTACTGGATGTAAGCCTATAACTTAGTAATGTTTTGGGAAGGGGTCAGGTATTCAGCTCAAGTGTCAGTGCCCTGACATGTACTACAAAGATCAATACATTCATTTGTCTGCTTTTCACTATGACAGTTATGTCAGATGTGGACAGATTTCACCCAGATCCTGCATAGGATTATACAGGTAGCTGTAGTACACATAGTAAAAGTGCAACTCCAGATTTTTGTGACTTTACGTGGTATGTAAAGAAAAAGTTACCTTTTTAATTAGTTTTATCCCACATCCAAACTGCTGCTTTGCATCTCTGTTCTTCCAGCCCACAGCAGCTCTCGTACAGGCAAGTGAGAGTCATGTTTTAGCTGCCCCATCTCTCCCCTTTTCCATTCACAGAACTCAATAGGGGAATTAAAAGCAGCCCCAACATCGCTTTTCTGGCGGTAGTTTCCTTAAAAGTGGTTGTAAACCCTTCCATATGATGAAACAAACCCTCCTACATAAGTCCTACCTGTTTATCTGCAGTCTTCTCTACATCTGTTCAAAGTCCAGAATTTATAAAGCTTCTCTGAGCTGTCAGAAAACGGGGCAGTGAGTGGAATTTGCACTCTGTAGAGCTGTCAGGAGAGCTCTGAGAGCTGATTGGAAGGAAGGGACACACTCCCCTTAACTCGGTACACAGGAACAGAGTTGAGGCTGTCAATCAGCTGGAGGTCCCTCCCCATCACCATTTTTCATTGGTGTCAGGAAAATTTGTCAGAAGTGATTTGTGCTGATAGCAGAGAAACGCACATAAGAGACATTACACTTTGTTCTCTTAGGCTGGGTTGACACTTAATTCAGGTGTGGCTTACAGCAGGGGGGTCATCCCTGTTCTCTGTTTCAGGGACTATTGGGGGGCAAATTTTTGCCTGAATTCAGACCTGAAACGGAACCAAAGACGCACAGGACCCCTGTGTAGCCGCCTCGGAGATGTGTGACCATTGAGAGCCGGTCACTGTCCTGTCATGCAAATTGGATGCGGAGTAACCTGCATCCAATTTGCATAAGTGTGAACCCAGCCTCAAAGTGTTACTAAACCCACAACAGTAAATCAGTAGATAGTACAGAGCTTTGGGAACACTCTCTGCACATGCTCAGTTTGGTGTGTATTGCTATTTCTTTTTGTTTTTTCTTGGGAATGCAGGTTATCAGCAAAGGGCCAATCAACACTGTCCAGGAGAATAAAAACTCCTCCTACAATCTTTAACCAGACACTGATAGAAGTCACAAGACTGCTATATATTGCCGATGAGAAATATATTTACTAAAATAGTTGCATGTCCATGTTCCGTGTAGTGTGGGAGACCAGATATAGTGAATGCAGGTCCTGGGTATAGTAACACTTTAAATTGGTTGTAATCCTCAGACATGAAATATGAACAAAGCTTATCCCTTTTATAGTGTATACTTGTTTCATTCCAGAGCACTAAGTGCCTTTTTCTGTCTTCAGTGGCTAGAAAGGGAGGTATTAGTGCCCAGCGTGGACCCATCCTCAGTACAGAGTGACACAGACAGATTCATGTACATAACACAGACACAAGCACCGATACCTTCAGTGCTGCGCAATAATGCAGTTCTAAAGTGTACATGACACCCTTTTTAAATGAAAGTTCTTGTGCCTGGAGTTTAGCTTTAAAGAAATTCTAAAAGCTGCTTTATTTTACCCTAAAATAAAAGTTTATATTTACCCCCTTGGTGCACTGATATTGCACAGAGTGGCCCGAAACTCCTCTTCTGAAAATTCCCAACCAGCAATCTCAGCTCCTTTTTCTTCTGTGTCTGACACCATGGCAAACCGCTGGGCTGTGTGCATCCATTGTCCCCCGCTTCCTCCTCACTGTATTTGATTGACAGCAGCAGCAGCCAATGTCCCCTGCTGCCATCTGTCTGTCCTGTGAGACCAGGGAGAAAGAGCAGTGCTGTGGCAGACGGGCACAGAGCTGGATCCATACTGGACTCAATATGTATTTAAACCCAACAACAAAACTGTATTGAGGCTTATCAGTCCTTAGAAGTAGGGTTGCTTCAATATCTAGTCAAGTGCAAGCCGACACGGAGTACTGATACCTTTTTGCTGTGCGATTTGAACCCATAGAAAATGAATGGGCTCAAATTACACTGCAAAGAATTGCATGAAATTTGAACATGAATACGGTGTGATTCTTGTCCGAATCGCATGTGGTTTCCAGCACCGTTCCTGTGTAAAGCCAGGGTGAAGTCACTATGACGAGCCTGGGTTCACACGGGACCGGTGGGGGAAACCGCTCATGATTCGGACTGGAATCACACCGCATTCTTGTTCAAATCGAGTCCGATTATTTGCAGTGCGAATTGAGCCTATTCATTTTGTATGGACTCAATTTGCACCGGAAATGTATCCGTTTCAGGTATCATTTGCATGAGTACAAACGCTTAGTATGAGCACCGATACCGCAATCGGTGCAACCTTACTTAGCAGTGGCGGCTGCATTTGTTTTCTTTGCTTTTTTCACCTGGTGATCCTGCCAGTTACACACTTTCTATCCTAGGATTATTTGTACTTGGATCCAAAACATGGGGAAGTGTGCATGTACTGAAGATATGTACTGCATATGTCCCCCCCCCCCCCCCCCCCAGACATACACTTCAAAAGGAAAAGAATAAGATTGTTATTCTATGCTCTGAGCATCACGAAGCAGTCATGCTGTTATACCTATTATAGATAATATTGCTAGGACCAGTATATGGTGTAGTAGGATGATTTCTGCACACTGCTAAAATAACGTTGATTTCCCTGTGTACACATCGCCTCATCTGACCCCACTGGCAGAAGTTATTTGATAGCATGTGGGAAACTAAGACTTTACGGAAGCTGTGACCTGGCGACCTTTAAGTGACACTAAACTCTGGTTTGAAAAAATGTAATTCCATTCAAGTATGTATTCTTAACTTGAAAAAGTTCCTTCTGTTGCTCTCAGCCTCCTCCAGATCTCCAAATTCCTTTCTTGCTGCTGTGACTTCCTGTTAGAGGGTGGCTACGTTCATCCTCCATGGTCCCCGCTGTACGTAGGAATGTAGCCACTTTTTGGGTGGACTCTGGGATGTGTGGTGTGCATAGAGCAGTACACATGACCGCTACTAACTCGTACTTTTTGTTCCCAATAAACAGATGTGGAGCTTTTGGCAGATGTTACAAGGAGGCAAAAAAACTCAGTAAGAAATGATTTAAAGGGTAACTCCACTTTTGTACGAAAAGATAGCAAATAAAAAAAACATATACAACTGTGACAAAAGTCATATTGTAATTAGTGGTGCACCGAAATTTCAGCCGCCAAAAGTTATCAGCTAGAAACTGTGTTTTTGGCAAATGACTGAAAGAAGAAAAATGCTGACAATAGAGCGGAAAGGGGGCGGGTCCTCCCTGGATGCCGTTCATCTCCTCGCAGAGCCGTAATCTCTATGTGTCGCGGAGCTGAATTGTCCAGGTGGCCGCAGTAACTACGTCCTGCCTCCTGTGATAGACGGCACACTGACCCAATGGCGGGATATTGAATCAGTGTGACGGGATCACAGGAGGTGCGACATTGTTACTGCGGCTGGGAAATTCTAATCCAGCTCCGTGACACAGCGGGAGATCACAGCTCTGATCTGGGCACTGGCGAGGCTGCGTCTGGCGGGCACTGGCGAGGCTGCGTCTGGCTGGCACTGGCGAGGCTGCTTTTGATCTCTTGTATCATGTCTGCTAGAGGTGCACCGAATGGAAATTTTGTTAATACTATTAGCAGTGTGTGTAAGTAGGAGACTGCAGACTGCATTTTTCTTGACCTTTCTTGCACTAAAGGGGCCAATAATGGCCAACAATAAATTCATATTAATTTAAATTGTTGATAATAATTAAATGGTTGACTATAATAC
The DNA here is from genome assembly GCA_028564925.1 of Lithobates sylvaticus. Classification (NCBI taxonomy): domain Eukaryota; kingdom Metazoa; phylum Chordata; class Amphibia; order Anura; family Ranidae; genus Lithobates; species Lithobates sylvaticus. Next base: position 519,775,558 of record CM053029.1, on the reverse strand, counting down.
AATTATATATAAAAATATAAATATTTTTTAAAAACTCATTTTCGGTTTTTGGCAAAGTGCATCATGCATTTTCGGTTTTGGCACCAAAATTTCCATTCTGTGCACCCCCTAGTTGCTGTAAATTTTCTGTAAAATGTAATGCAATATGGCTACCTGGGGGTGTTCTGTACAGAATGTCCCCCCGAAAATGGTGTTTCCTAATTTTCCCAGAAGTCTGCACTAAGATACAGGTCTGCTTTTGGGCACCGCCTGCAACAAAAATATCATTTTTATCACATCTAAAGGAATCCAGACCCTGCCACTTTTCTCCATTAGACCCCTGCAAGTGCAGCAGCTGATTGATAATTATAAAATCATTCTCATTCAAATTCACTCTGCACTTGGATACAGAGGAACAAGCAGCTATTTTTTCAGAATAACATAAGGTAGGAATCTGCAACAAAAGTTGAGAAGCGGTTCCTGCAGAGATTTGAATCGTCCATGGCTGGCCTTGGGGTTCGTTCACACAAGCTTTGGTTTTGCACAGCGGCCCCATTCAGATTTCAGCTATGCCTGCTGAAGGTAACAGGGGTTATAATTCCTGTCGCAAAGGCTGTGTATGGGCAGCTGAATGTACCAAGTTGATCGATCCACTTTGGTACAACCAGCCTGCTGGTTTTACTTGCGATTATCGTTCTGCTTGCGATTATTGTTATAGCCGCTAACAATAATCACTGTCACTGGGAGAACACAATGTCTCGTCAGGAGGGATTCCCTTGTCTGCACTGTCTGTGTTGATGGGGGGAATAGTGCAAATTTCTTTCCTGCAACCCGTGATCATAGGAAAGTAATTTGCACCATCTATGGCCGGACTTAGAGAGGTGGGTTGTGAAGAGTATAGCTATATAGGACTGGTCACTTGTATAGGCTTACTATATGGAATATATTGTGTTCTACTCCTGGGTGGCCTGCTACAGCTAGTAAATAATCATTTAGCGAGATGTGACTTTCCCGGCTTGTTTGTAGCATCCGTTAGATGTGAGTAAGCTGCACAGCATGAAAGGTCTGGCCAATGTAGGATTAGCAGCCAGCGTGTGAACCTAATTCTTGCAGTGGGTTAGTCACAAGGAATAGTCCAGATGCCAATGTGTGATTAACTTGGAGGCTTTGGAGTATGTTTACCCTTATTAGAAGTGCCAGGCCATGGAGTTTGACACAAGGAAGGAATCATTTTGCAAGCTGTACTATATTGCAAAGAACAACCAGTCCAAAATATTGTCTGTCGCAGTATTGGCTGTAGATTTTCCCTGTATGGTTTAAAAAGGGTTTACATTTCTTATAAAAATATATATTTATTAGGAAAATGGGATGAGCAGGAGTGTTAGGACTTTTTGTGCATTTGTATAATTTGTATTGGTCTAATCTCACCATTAACCATCTAATTACCGTATTTATCAGCGTATAACACGCACACTAATTTTAAGAGGGAAGTTTCAGGAAAAAAACCTAAATAAACAACTTTGAATTAAAATAAGGGTCCGTTCCCATCTACAGCCTTCTCATCTCCCATCCATGCAGCCTGATCAATGCCCATCTGCAGCCTAAATGCAGCCTGATCAATGCCCATCTGCAGCCTCAATGCAGCCTGATCAATGCCCATCTGCAGCCTCAATGCAGCCCATCTGCAGCCTCAATGCAGCCTGATCAATGCAGCCTGATCAATGCAGCCTGATCAATGCCATCTGCAGCCTCAATGCAGCCTGATCAATGCCCATCTGCAGCCTCAATGCAGCCTGATCAATGCCCATCTGCAGCCTCAATGCAGCCTGATCAATGCCCAGCAATGCAGCCTGATCAATGCCCATCTGCAGCACATATCTCATCAATGCAGCCTGATCAATGCCCATCTGCAGCCTCAATGCAGCCTGATCAATGCCCATCTGCAGCCTCAATGCAGCCTGATCAATGCCCATCTGCAGCACATTTCTCATCAATGCAGCCTGATCAATGCCCATTTGCAGCTCATCTCATCAATGCAGCCTGATCAATGCCCATTTGCAGCTCATCCCATCAATGCAGCCTGATCAATGCCCATCTGCAGCACATATCTCATCATCAATGCAGCCTGATCAATGCCCCCTTTTTGCCTTAATGCTCATCTGCAGCCTCACCATCGATGCAGCCTGGACAGTGCAGGAAATCACTGAGCCGTCATTTCTCATGTTTACTCGGCTTTCAGTCAACACACACACACACACACACACACACACACACACACACACACACACACACACACACACACACACACACACACACACACACACACACACACACACAGTCCTGCCTCTGCCATAAACATTGGACCAGCGCCTGTGATAGACAGAACACTGGTCCAGTGACGGTTCGTGAATTCCGGCAGCGTTCGTTCCCCTCCAGAGTACGCTGTCTGCGTATAACACGCACCCGTGATTTTCCCCCTATTTTCAGGGGAAAAGGTGCGTGTTATACACCGATAAATACCGTAGTTGTGGCTGGATTTTTCTGCATTGCGTTTAGCTTGTGTTTACACACACTTGGGTTGATGTGCATTTTAGAGAAAAAAAAACATTTGCATTGGATTTTTTTTTCCCCTCATGTCAGAAGCCAAATTTTTTTTTTTCCCCCTTAAAGTGGTTGTAAACCTCCCACATGAAATATGAACAAAGCATATCCCTCTATAGTGTGTACTTGTCTCAGTTAGGAGTACGGCGCTTTACCGTCGTTTTTGCAGAGGTATTTGACCGCTAGCGGGACGCTTTTAACCCCCCACTAGCTGCCCGCAAAAGGGTTAAATCCGCCCGCAAAGCGCAGCTGCATCAGTTCGGTGGCGCTGCCCATTGATTTCAATGGCCAGGGGTGCTGTAGGAGCTGTGTGTACACCGCTCCTACAGCGCTGCAAAGATGCTGCTTGCAGGACTTTTTTTTTTTACCATCCTGCAAGCGCACCACTCCAGTGTGAAAGCCCACGGGCTTTCACACTGGAGTGAGAGGTTAGGTTCTTTACAGTCGCTATAGCGCATAAAATAGCACCTGCATAGTGCCTGTAAAGTGCCTCAGTGTGAAAGCAGCCCAAGTGTCTGGTTGCTGCTTTTGTTCCTTCTTTTATCAGCATCAATCATTTCTGACAAGTTTTCCTGACGCCAAGAGAAAAAGGTGACAGGGAGGGACCTCCAGCAGATTGACAGACTCAGCTGTGTTCAGTGTGCTGTGTGGAGGGGGGGGTGTTCCTTCCCTCCAATCAGCTCTCAGACCTCTCCTCACTGAGCTCTGCAGAGTATAACTTTAGCTCTCCACCCTCCTTTTCTGAAATCAGACAAGCTTATAAATTCAGCACTTTGAGTGGATTTAGCGAAAAATTCAGATAACCACATACAAGCTATGTTGGAGAATTTGTTTAATCTCTGTGTATCACCTGGGCATAGTTCCTTCACTGGGTATATGGAAGTGTTTACTGCCACTTTAACGTGTTGCAGCATGTTGGCGTTTTGCTTTTAAGTGCAGCAAAGGGTAAATCCCATGAAGCCGTACATTATTGCAGACCCACTGGTATTGGAATGGATGTCAGTCTCAGCCTGGGCTCTTGTCAGGCCACGCCCCCAACACATTTCACCCCGCCCCTCAGAGCTTAATTATGGGGATTAAGTGCGTTTTTAGGTGCAGCATATTCCATTTTCACCTACGTCTACCCACATGGTGCTTTGCTTTGAATTGAGAATATTAAACAATGGATTTCAGCTGCTTGTTGTGTTGGGACTGTGATGAGCAATGCAGCCCAATGTATGTGGTATAAATGAGCCATTTCAGTTTGGCTGTTCTCCTAAGTGGTACACATGAAGCTTTTATACAATGTCATTTCATCAGTGTAGGCCCAGTCTTCTGCAGGAATTCATTGATTTCTTGCCTTGTATTTTAAGAGCTTTTTCACACTGACGGACCGTATGTCCGTTTTTCATCCTTCTGTTTTAGGATGAAAAACGGACATGCATGTATCCCTATGGGATAGCGGGTGTCAGCGGATGAGCATCCGCTGACACCCGCTCTCGTCCGTGCCCGCTATGCTCCGTTTCTGCAGACGGAGGAAAACCCCATTTTTTTTTTCATCCGTCTGCAGAGCGGATCGGGTGACGACGGACTCTATGGTCCGTCGTCACTCGATCTCCCATAGGGGAGAGCGGCGCTGTGACAGGTCCGTCCCTGCACAGAGTGCACAGACGGACCTGTCATCTTCCTGCTCAGCGGAGATCGCTCCGGCGATCCCCGCTGAGCAAGCGGCTATCCACGGGGCGGATCTGCACTGATCCGCCCCGTGTGAAAGAGCCCTTCGGCTTTGAAAGGCAGGGTACACTGCACAAAGTCCTTTTTAAAAAGGAATTTCAGAATTGACGTACTGATCTCATTATATAGGTTGTCACATGGTAGCCCAGGATCAGCGCCAGCCACTTGGAAAAAAATGACAGTCTCTATTTGAAAATGCATACAGTCCAAAAAAACATAATGGCTTACTTCAGCAAAGGAACACAAACCTAAATGAATAATACATTATCTAGTCCATTTATTCTGTCTAGAGGGACAAGGCAGGGTTGCCCCCTGTCCCCACTACGGTTTGCCATAGCAGTGGAACCTCTTGCCCTTGCTATTAGACAATCAGCGGAAATGGTTGGGTTCTGACGGGCAGGAAGAGAGGATAAAGTGGCCCTTTATGCAGATGACGCTCTTATTTTCCTGGGGGATACCTCAATTTCATTAATGAAACTTATGATCCTCGTCTCCATATTTGGGCTATTTTTGGGCTTTCAGATTAACTGGGACAAGTCTGTATTACTACCATTTAGATGAGATAAAAACCTCTACTAAATTAAGCTTCCCAAATTCAAATTAAGCATACAGTGAGATATTTGGGGATAGAGAGATCCTGGAATGTAAATGATTATATTAATCTGAATATTAAACCCTTATTAGTGAAATATAACCACTTAAGCCCCGGACCAATTTGCAGCCAAAGGACCAGGCCCCTTTTTGCGATTCGGGCACTGCGTCGCTTTAACTGACAATTGCGCGGTCGTGCGACGTGGCTCCACAACAAAATTGGCGACCTTTTTTTCCCCACAAATAGAACTTTCTTTTGGTGGTATTTGGTTTTTATTTTTTGCGCTATAAACAAAAATAGAGCGACAATTTGATAAAAATGCTATATTTTTAACTTTTTGCTATAATAAATATCCCCCAAAAATATATAAAAAAAAATGTTTTCCTCAGTTTAGGCCAATTACGTATTCTACATATTTTTGGTAAAAAAAATCGCAATAAGCGTTTATTGATTGGTTTGCACAAAAGTTATAGTGTCTACAAAATAGGGGATAGTTTTATGACATTTTATAAAAAAAATTCTTTACTAGTAATGGCGGCGATCAGCGATTTTTTTTTTTTTAATTTTTTTTTTATAAATTTTTTTTTTTATTTTTTTTATTGTGACTGCGACATGGCGGACACGTCGGACAATTTTGACACATTTTTGGGACCATTGGCATTAATACAGCGATCAGTGCGATTAAAAATGCATTGATTACTGTAAAAATTTCACTGGCAGTGAATGGGTTAACCACTAGGGTGCAGTGTAGGGGTTAAGTGTGACCTATGTGTTTTTTTTTTTTTTTTACTGTAGGGGGCGTGGCTTGGCGTGTGACACCACTGATCGTCTTTCCCTATGACAGGGAACAGACGATTAGTGACAGTCTTACTAGGAAGCACGGGGAGGGGTTTGTTTACACTTACCTCCCCGTTCTTCAGCTCTGTGACCTGATCGTGGGACACTGGTGGCGATCGGGTCCTGCGGCCACAGTGACGGAGCTCAGGACCCGGTGGGCTCTTAAAGAGCAACGTACCTGTACGTGCTTGTGCCGTACCATTCTGCCGACGTATATGTGCAGGAGGCGGTCCTTAAGTGGTTAAGGATAAATGCCAAAGCTGGTGTAAGTTACCATTTAACAATGATAGGCAGAGCAAATCTTGTTAAAATGATCTGGACCCCACAATTACTTTGTGTTCAATAACTCACCTGTATGGATCGCAGTATTCTGGTTTAGAAAAATTGAATCTCTTTTTAGAGAACTTATTTGGAAGAAAAAACAACCACGCATAAAATTACCAACCTTAATGTTAACCAAAGAAGTCGGTGGATTGGCGATTTTCCCATCCAAAAAATAATTTTTTTAGCCTCACAATTGCTACACTTTTGTGGGTGGGCTGTAGTATCAGACTCTGGTCCTGTACAGAGTTTGCTACTATTAGTATATGACAATTACCCATTGGAGATGAGAAATCAATTGTCCTACAATATATTTGTTATGGGTAAGTTGTTTGACAAGGTATGGCAGGAAATGAAAATGCCCCCAAACACACTGCTATATATTGTGGTAGTGCCGAGGACTCTATGGAAAAAGACACTCTGCCCACATCCCGAATTGGAATACACAAAGGGAAATTTTTCCTCTATGGGACTTTGAAAGGCAGAGAGTCTTCAAACAGTAAAGTTATATCAAAAGGTAAATTTATTGAAAAAACATGGTGATGATAAAAGAATTTGGATGCATATATAAATCAGGGGATAGAAAACAGAGAAAATGACAGCGATACAATAAACACCACACAACTCGGTCCTGACAGTTTGACTAGGACAAGAAAGACTGACGTGTTTCAAGGTTGTAAATAGTGAAACCTCTTCTTCAGGGGCTGGTGGTGGGGTGTGAAGGTTGTCTGAAAGTTTTAACAAAAAAAAAACTGCAATGAACCGGCAGAATTAACTCTATGCTATATATTAATCATATACATATAAGTAAGTAAAAGATAATCACAAGCATATAATAATCATACTTAAAACACACTGCTAAAGCAACACTTGAGTGGTTTAAGGGGAAACGTGTAAATGTGTTGGAATGGCCTAGTCAAAGCCCAGACCTCAATCCAATAGAAAATCTGTGGTCAGACTTAAAGATTGCTGTTCACCAGCGCAAACCATCCAACTTGAAGGGGCTGGAGCAGATTTGCAAGGAGGAATGGGCAAAAATCCCAGCGGTAGGATGTGGCAAGCTCATAGAGACTTATCCAAATCGACTTGGAGCTGTGATAGCCGCAAAAGGTGGTTCTACAAAGTATTGACTTGAGGGGTGAATAGTTATGCACATTGACTTTTTCTGTTATTTTGTCCTATTTGTTGATTGAAGATTTTTTTTTATTGTGAAGCAAAGTTGTGGGCATGTTCTGCAAATTAAATAATGCAAATCCTCAAACAATCCATGTTCATTCCAGGTTGTGAGGCAACAAAACATGAGAAATGCCAAGGGGGGTGAATACTTTTGCAAGGCACTGTATAATGTAACCCCCTTATATGCTATAATATGCAGTCTTTCTATCCTGGCTCTGCCTGTACGGCTTCCATACTCCAGTGCCTTCCCCCAGTGTTTGCAGTCCCATCCTACCCCGGCCTTTCCTGACATTTCTCCTTTCTAGCATGGAAACCTTTCCTACAAAATGTTAATCAAGGCTCCATGTTGACGGGTTGGAAAGGTGTCTATTGGGTCCCAATAAAAAGCGTTCCTTCAATCTGAATAGTATACAAAAAGGTACATGTACAGGCCTTTTTTGTTTTGAATATAGTTTGAAGAAAATGATGTACATGGAGCCATTGAGCCAATGAGGAGAGGGAGGGGTGGTGCTAAGCTGCAGCTCAGTGTGTGAATGAACACGCAGAGCAGCGGCTCATGAGCGAGTCTGTCTGAGTGCCCCCAGAGCAAGATGCTTGCCCTGAGGGCACTTGGCAGGAGAAAGGGGCCAGGAGCGTCGGTGGGGGACCTGAGAAGAGGAGGATCGGGGCTGTTATGTGCAAAACCACTACACAGAGCAGGCAAGCATGACATGTATGACCTGTTTATTATTTTAATGTAAAAAATACTAAGCTTTAATATCGCTTTAAATGAAAAATACACTATGCAAGCTATTTTACCTAAATAGGCTGCAGACAAACAACATGGGCGTAATAGACTTTCGTTTCAGTCTAGGCATGCAGAGCTGGCACTTGGTGCATCCCCATTAAATCAAGGAGGTCCATGCTAATTCTGTTCAATTACTAAGCTGTAGAAAGTGCTATTCCTTCTTTCAACAGAGTGTGCTTTGCAGGAAAAGTCTAGCAGAAAGTACGGGGGGTTCCTATACACAGATAGTAATGGGACTCAGAACTGTTAGAAAGGTGGTGACTGTGTGTTCTTCCCCATATGTGCCCGTTGTCATACAGGGCATGATGTAGGGGCTGAGAGTTCAATAGGTGCCCATATTGAACATATCTGGGTAGTACTAAGAAGAAATGGCAGTAAATAATTATAGCTCCATTTATATGTTCTGTTATGCCGGTCATTGCTTTCGCAAACTATATTATTTCAAAGGTACGTTTTAACTTTTTTTAAAGAATATGTCAACCAAACATATATCCCTGATATGTGCCTACTGTACCATGTACTTGAATCAGAAAGTATCCTTTTTCTCTTTGTATTGCTTCCTTTGTGTGAAATCCCTGGTGCCAGCCAGTCCCTCTGCTTTTCTATTAAAAAACTGACCACACTAAGCAGGGCAGCACAGTGTGGTCAGTTCTCAAGCTGTGCTGGGAACTCAGCCTGCTCTTCTCCATTGTTCAGACTTGTCCTGGAACTCCCCCTCCCCCACACAGCCTTTTACTGGGAAGATCAGTGTACTGGGTTTCTTCTCCCCCAGTCGGTCCGACTTATGTCGGACCAGTTAAGACGGCTCCCATAGGGAAACATTGATTTTCACACGTCATGCGCATGAGCTCCCAATGTCGGAGCGTTTGTTGTACCAGTGCGAAACCCGGCCTTATGCAGCTGAAGACAGAGGCAATGTAATCACTTATATAAATATTTGTTTTCCCTTTTTTATTTTATTTTTTATTTTTTTTATAATTGTTTATATGTGTACACAAATGTTTTTGCATTTAATTTCTTTTATAAACTGAATGGGTTGATTTTTACAAGGTGAGGGTTTACCAGCGTGGCTTCAGTCATGCAACTTTGAAGCCGATATCCCTGCGCGACTTCATTGCAGCTTTCATTTGACTTTTAACAGTCGGATGTCAATGCAAGTCTTGATGAAGTCGCTCCAAAGTAGTGCAGGAAACTTTTTCTTAGTCAGAGTGACTTGAGTCATAGCGATTTAGAATGGTTCAAATGCCATTAATTGGGTGCCACTTTGTCGCAGGACTGAATGTATCAATTTGGCTTAGGCTGCTTTCACACTGGGGCGGTGCGGGGCGGCGACGGTAAAGCAGCGCTATATTTAGCGCTGCTTTACCATCGTTTTACCCGCGGTATGCGGCCGCTAGCGGGGTGGTTTTAACCCCCGCTAGCGGGCGCAAAAGGGTTAAAAACCTCCGCAAAGCGCCGCTGCAGCGGCGGTTTGCGGGCGGTATCCCCGCGGTTTCCCATTGATTTCAATGGGAAGGAGCGGTATAGGAGTGGTAAATACACCGCTCCTTCACCGCTCCAAAGATGCTGCTAGCAGGACTTTTGTTGCGGTCCTGCTAGCGCACCGCTCCAGTGTGAAAGCCCGCCGGCTTTCACACTGGAGTGAATGGGGCCGGTTTTTTCAGGCGGTGTACAGGCGCTATTTTTAGCGCTGTACCGCCTGAAAACCGCCCCAGTGTGAAAGCAGCCTTACAGGAAAAGATTTTCTACAGCACTTGCTGTAGATGACGGTGACTAGCGCTACTGCAGCTGTTTGCTTCTTGCATGTTAAATGGTAACCTTGATGAAGACTAATTTTTTTATTTTTTTTTCCCATAGGCCCCAGGATTTGGATTTGGGATCGCAATATCAGGAGGTAGAGACAACCCTCATTTCCAGAGTGGAGAAACATCAATAGTCATCTCTGATGTTCTCAAAGGAGGACCCGCTGAAGGCCTGCTGCAGTAAGTGTTGTCTTTTAATCTACATGTATACCTGTTGGTATATCCAAAGAGTAATTACAGTATTTATCGGCATATAACACGCAGCCTAATTTTAAGAGGGATGTTTTAGGGAAAAAAACATATATTTTTAAAATAAACAACTTTGAAGCAAATTAAAGGTCAATGTCCATCTGCAGCCTGATAAAAGTCCTCGATGCAGCCTAAACAAATCAATAAAGCCTGATTATTGTCCTCAATGAAGCATAAAAAAGTCCACAATGCAGCATGAATAAATGCCTTTATTTAAACGATATCATTTGCAGCCTCACCATCTCCCTCACCAGCAGCCTGAATCAGGAAATCACTGAGCCGTCATCTCCTCTCCGCTCGGCTCTCATGTTACACACACACACACACACACACACACCCACACACACACACACACACACACCCACACACACAGTTCCGCCTCCGCCATCAGCATTGGACCAGCTCCTGTGATAGGCAGAACACTGGTCCAATGCTGATGGCGGGACTGTGTGTGTGACGTGAGAGCCGAGTGAAACATCGATAACAACAGTATTCAAAATCAGTTTTTAGACTTGTCAGTCTCATATTTCAATGCAATGCTCATATTCAGTATTGTTAAAAACTGTTAAATTGTAAATAATTGGCCTTTAAGTGCCGGTTCACACAGGGGCAACCCGACTTACAGCATGATTTTGCAAGGCTATTTGGAGGCGACTTCAGCGTGACTTTGAGCAACTTGCAACACAACTTAGTTGCCTCCAGGACAGGCGACGTTGGCTGTGGCCAATCACAGAATAATCAGCTCTGTGGGAGGGAGGGGGTTGCGTTTGGGTTGGGTAAATGTGGGGAGTACCTGGGTAAATTTTCTTTTTCCTGTAAAGTTGCTTCAATATAGATGGATATCCGACTTGGAGGCAACTTCCATTGAAATCTATGGGTACAAGTCGGAGTGACTTCAGTAGTGTACATTTAAGACGTCTCTCATTAACTTCTATGGCATTTCTTATGTCCAGCAACTTGGGGTGACTTGAGGACTTACAAGTCAGATCCCAGGGTACTGTAGTGTGAACCGGCACTTGGGCTTGGTTCCGACTTATAAAACCCCAGGTTGCGTGACATGTGAAATCCCATTTTAGTCAATGAGAGCTGTCTTAATTGGCACTATTGAAGTCGATCTGACTTTAGAAAAGGTTCCTGTACTTCAAGGTAACTTCTATCTGACTTGTGCCCATAGACTTTCGTGGAAGTTGCCTCCAAGTCTGATCCTTATCTTAATTGTTGTGATTTGGATTCAACATTGCAGGAAGATTACCCAGGCATTCCCTGAAGTTGCCTCCAAGTTGCCAGGCAAAGTCATACCAACTTTCTGGTTGCAGCAGTGTGAACTTTGTCTTACGCCTGTCTTACTTTGGGTCTTTGCTTGCTACTGTATATATTCCACACCTTGCCTTGGTAGCTTGTTTCCATAGCACAGTGCTGCCGATTGCCTGCAATGTTTGTCATGTTTTGCTTGTACTGTTACTTCTCTGCTGAAGCCCCCAAGCTGATATATTATATCATACAGATCATACACAGTCTATATTTAGGGCAAGGCTTACAAAACACCACTTTTATAGGCATTGGCTTTATTTTCTGTCTGTAAACGCACCTCTGTGTTAGCCTATGTGTCCATGCGCACATTGGCATTTACAGGCTAAAAAAAACCTGTCACCACTGCGTTCAGCAGAGGAGCTCTTTGCCAGAAAAAACACTTGACGCGCCTAAATGCATGTACACACGCCTAAATGCTAGGCACAATTAGTGCTTGAGCCTTCATTCATTCCAATGGCCAAAATAAATTCTTATTTTGGCCAATGGAAGCCATTAATACTGAAACGCTTGACGCTCCTAAACGTGTGTGCTTTTGGGTGCATTTTTGAATCCGCTTTTCCTCCTGCCAAAAGAAAAGGCATTCGGGGAGCTCAGTGTGCATGAGGCCTTAAATAGAAAAGAGGCACGTGTTTGATAACGGATACTATTACTATGCACCAAGCTAGCATTACATTGACAATGTCATAACTTTCTTTTTATTTGTTGTAACCTTTCTATTCATAAAACTGTTTATCAAAGAGTCTGCAGAAAATACAGCCTTTTCAGACATTTGTCATTAGTTTTTACGTTTTTGAAGATATCTAGGGCAACTTTAAATTTCAGACTTTTGTAGCTCATCTCAGAGGTGCAACTCTTGTAAGTGCACGTTTGTTTTGTTATGATGAGGGTGTTCCCTCCATGTTCTTGATGCGGTTGATACTGTTGATTGTGCTGGCTAGTCGATTAAAGATATTACTGTTGCTTCCTATTTTTTTAAAGTCCAAGTGCAGCCAAAACAATTACAGAAATATCAACACAAGGGACATAACTTATAGTCAGTAGGATGTAATCCTTGTGCTGGTGCTTCTTATGTTTGTAGAAATTCTAATCTGTCCATGCCCTCCTCCCGATACCGTAACCTTGCAGCGCGGAGGTTAATAGAACTGAGAGACTGTCATAGACTCTCTCATCAAGAGAACCCGATTATGCCTGTCCTTTCCATCTTGCTTTTTCATTTATAGAATTTATACTAACTACAGCTTCTATGAATGGAGGGCAGCAGATGACTGAAAGATCCACCCCTTCTATTCATAGCTTGTGTTTCATTCATAAAAGGTGTAATACGGCTTCTATGAATGGAGTAGATGGACATAAAGGGTAGTCATAGTCAGGCTCTCTTGATGACTGCCTGAGAAAGCCCCTTAGTTCTGTTAACCCTTCTACTGGAAGATTAGGGTGTCGGGGATGGGCGGGGGTGGCGGTTTACAGCCAGCTATTGGGACGCTTTATGGTTCACTTCATTTCTTGGTTCCTGTGTAACATGCCCTCTTTACCAGCACCAAGTCAGCTCCATATCTTTACATTTCCTCTGCCGTGTTTAACATGAGGCATCATGCACTCCTCTGGGATACTTTCTTCTGCTTTGTCTCACATATATCGTTGTTCTTAACACCTCAGTCTTTGAATCTCTGTCTTAAAGTCTGATATCCTGAGGTAATCCTTTCACGGTTGTAGATAACATTGGTATTTAGCCTGTACTATTTAAGGAATCAACTGAATGAGGACCAGTAAGGCATCTGTTTCTGAAACCGCTGATTCTAGGGTACTTATCCACTTGGCAGTCATGCTTCTGGACCTTCGATTTGAATTTTTCCGTCCTGGGAAGAACAAGACTGGGCTCTTCTGTCAAGGCAGAAGTAGTATGAAATCTTTAGCATCTTGGCAATTTATCTTTTTGGAATAATCTTCACTTCAATAAATTGCTTTTTGGAGTTAAGCTGCTTTTTAGTTTTTAACCCCAAAAATTTACCTTTGGAATGCCAGTAAAACACAACCCAAAAAGACAACAGAATAATGGGTTACTGCTGTTCTGACACAATTATAAAGAATGATGGTAAATCCAGTTAGGTGTGTAATATTTACACTGAAAAAAAAATTTCTTGAACACATGTTTATTCACACCTGAGCAGAGCGATTTTCCGGTGTATTTTTTTTAGCATTTTTACATGTGTATCCAAGCCTCAGGTGTTTGGTTTGAGCCAATGGAAAGCAATCGGGGATAGAATCCGTTCTTACAGGCTAAAAAAAAAGTGCAAAATTCTTGATTTGTCCCCATTTAAGTCTATGGGGACAAAAATTCTCAATTCTGCCTTTTTAAAGTAGCTTAATTCTGGCATGGGGTATCTGAACACTCATATTAAAGTGGTGGTAAACCCACTCCACTAAAAAAAATAAAATGCATAGCATACTAGCTCATTATGAAATACTTACCTTAGATCGAAGCCCCCGCAGCGGTCCCTGTACACTGGTTCGGCCGCTGACATCGCTCCTGGAGTTATTTCTGGCTAACGCCGGCTCCGGTGCTGTGATTGGCTGAAACTGCGACAACGTCACTCGCGCGCATGCCGCCAGTTACGGCACGTCAGCTGACGCAACGGCACGAACGAGTGCGCATGTGCCGATGACGTCAGCACATGCTGATACAGGGGATATCTCCTAAACCGTGTGCCTCATTCAAAGTCCCAAACCCTCTCCTTATATTCTTTTACATGTACGCCTTGCTTGAGGAAATGTAAGATTGAAGCATTGCCACATTGACGTGTATGTAAAGCAAGAAACATTTTTCTACTTTTGGATATCCAGATGATGGTACCTAAACGCGGTGCGGTTTTGCTGCGATGAATCGTGGCAGACCGCAAAGCGAGAAGCTTGTCACACAGAAGCTTCTTTTGAGTTGCAAGCTTCAGGCAATGCGGTTTGCTGCGTTTGTTGCATGATTTATTGCTGAACAATCATGGCAAAACTGCGTTCATTTCAGGCGGTCGTACACAGCCAGTGCTCGGCTGGCTGAAATTCTGCAGGAATGATATGCACCTGTCAAACAGGTGAGGAAAAATTGGTCTTTGGGTGTCGGTGGTGCTTTCACACTGTAACCCTATAGGGGTACTCTTGAAAGCAAGAATTGGCCTTGCTTTCATTTCTCATTTCCTATCTGGTAAAATGTCAGTAGGACAGGAAGTGAGGGTAAATCCCTGTAACGCAGTCCTAGATAGCTGTAAGGCCTCACAGGTGTTCTAACTCCTTCTTTTTATTTTTAATTTTTTTTCATGCTATCCAAAACTTAGACAAACGTTTTGGATGCACATACACTTTAAAGCGGAACTTTACTCTCTCAATCAACATTGACTATGTTTTATATTTCATCAGTTAACTCCTGATTTCCAGCCCTAGGCAAATGTTGTCATGCATCCCAGGAGTCTTCAGGAGGTGGGGGGGGGGGGGGTTCTCAGCTAAACACACCCTCCTTTCTGCAGTCCTGAGTTAAGGGCAGATGGATTCTAAGAAGTAAATACAACATGAATAATCTACCCTTACTCAAGATGGCCACAGTCAGAAATGTTAGGCGGGTGTTTTTCAAAGTGACTTCTCAGCAAAAAAAAGCGTGGAGACCTGGATCGATGGGGAGTTTGTGTTGCATGTCAGAAAATAGTCGAATAGTGTTTAGTTTGTAGTGCTCAGATGCAATCATTTTCAACTGATGCTTAACCGGTTCCCGACCGGCGCACGCCGATATACGTCGGCAGAATGGCACGGACAGGCAGGAGGGCGTAATATATATATATATATATATATATATATATATATATAAGTCCCTCCTTAATGCCGTCCATGCCATCGGGAGCGGCATGCTCCCGTGCCAGTCGGGACCCCCGTGAGGCGGGTCCCGCGGACTCGATCGCCGCGGGGACACCCGCGATCGTCTCACGGGAAGGCAGAACGGGGAGATGCGGAAATGGACAGCATCTCTCCGTTCTGCCTAGCAACTAGTGACGCCGATCTCTGCTCCCTGTGATTGGAGCAGAGATCAGCATTCACTAGCTGACAGCCAACCACAGTAAGAAACACACCCCTAGGCATGCTATAAACCTATCCCCTATCTTGTAAAAGCTATAACTTCTGCGCAAACCAATCAATAATCGCTTATTGCGATTTTTTTATTTTTTATTTTTATTTTATTTTTTTACCAAAAATATGTAGAATACGTATCGGCCTAAACTGAGGAAAAAAAAAAAGTTTTTTTATATATTTTTGGGGGATATTTATTATAGCAAAAAATTAAAAAAAATGCTTTTTTTTTTTTCTCAAAATTGTCGCTCTTTTTTGTTTATAGCGCAAAAAATAAAAACCGCAGGGGCGATCAAATACCACCAAAATAAAGCTCTATTTGTGGGAAAAAAAGGACGTAAATTTTGTTTGGGAGCCACGTCGCACGACCGTGCAATTGTCAGTTAAAGCGACGCAGTGCCGAATCGCAAAAAGGGGCCTGGTCCTTTGGCTGCAAATTGGTCCGGTCTGAAAGTGGTTAAGCTGGCCATACACCATACCATTTTCTTCTATTTTCTTTAGATTTACCTTCAACTATGTAGTGCAAGGGCCTTCCTGATTGCATACAAATTGAAAGTGTTTAGGTTTGACCTCCATTATTATATGGTTTTGATAAATCTAAAGGAAAGTTGTACAAGAACATTGTATAATGTATGGCCAGCCTTAGGGTTTTGAAAAGTGGATGGTAAAATAAATAGGATAACTACCCTGTTTCCCCGAAAATAAGACCTAGCGTGATTGTCGGTGATGGCTGCAATATAAGCCCTACCCCCCAAATAAGCCCTAGTTAAAGTCCTTGTAGGTCTTATTTACAGGGTAGGGCTTATTTTCAGGGAAACAGGGTAGGGATTATTTGGGAGGTAGGGCTTATATTTCAGCCATCACCGACAATCACGCTAGGTCTTATTTTCGGGGAAACGGGGTAAGAAGTATCCCTTCATTTTCTAAGGTATAAGAATGAAATGTGTTCCTGTACTCCTGCACTTGTGCTGCTGTTCTATTTCCTTATGAATAATTTAATTGGCAGACTAACCACATGTAGAAAGGTGCTGACCTTTGACCCGTGTTTGGAGAAGTGGCTTGTGTATGTACATTACACTCTGTATTCATGATAGAGGTGTACTGCAACTGTTTTGTTGCATTTAAAACAGGGATCTCCAAACTTTCTAAACAAAGGGCCAGTTTGCTGTCTTTCAGACCAAGGGCTGGTCTGTTGTCATTGGGAGTACAAAATGTCCCATCAGTGGGAGTCAACAAACCCCCGTCATTGGGAGGAATTGTCCCCCATTGTTGGTGTCCTTGGGAGAAATTGTGCCCCATCATTGATGTCATTGAGCCCCATTGTTGGTGTCCTTGGGAGAAATTGTGCCCCACCATTGATGTCATTGGGCCCCATTGTTGGCGTCATTGGGAGGAACGGTGCCCCATCGTTGAGGTCAGTGAATAAAATAGTCCCCCAAGGGCCATATAAATGCAAGCAAAGGGCCAAAACTGGCCCCTGGGCTGCATGTTGGAGACCACTGATTTAAAAGAACTTCTGCAGACTTTTGAGAATATATATTTGCATCCCTCTGCCTTATAAATCTTGTATATCTGCAATGTTAACTTGGCATACATGTGATTTATTGATAGTTTCATCAGTAGAACTTGAATACCTACCTGTATGACTGAAGGACTAGTTTCTGTTTTTGTGTCTGGGTTTCCTTGTGTTTCGTGTTTGAAGGAGGTTTTTCAAACTGTTTTCCCTTTTTACTTGTCAGGCTTCATTCCTCTTTGCATGCTGTTGGCATATCCTATGACTTTAGATGAGGGCCAGACAGGATAGGTGAAAGCAACAGTTCCTTAATACTAAAGTAAACTTTCAAATGTCTACTGTTTCTCTATGGAGCCTGCGCCAACAGACACGAGTCTAGGGAAACAATGCTGTGTGTGACGGCTGCAGCTTTGTGATGTTATTTCGGCCATTATGTCTGTGGGCATACAGTCCCTCCTAGAACTCAGTGCTTCAGACTTTTATTTTTTTCTTGACTTTCCTCCTCCATCTGCTCAGATTTCAGCTAGTGGTTTTGCAATTACATTTTATACCGCCTCCGCTCGGCTTAAACTTTAAAGCAGGGTTCCCTTTGCAGTTGGAAATAAAGCAGTGTAAACCTGTAAAGAAAAAAAAATGTGCTTAAAAGTAAAGGTGTTATTGTGTAATTCATACATATGCAGTTCACACTTTGGTTTTATTTTAACTGCATTAGCATGGCTAGCTGAAAATGTATGAACACTACATTAACACCTTTTGAAACAGAAGATACTTTGTGTTTTTTAATGGCTCGGTTTACCTATTTGTAGCTCTATAGAGCATGTCAAATGGTTCAAATATGTTTTCAGTAAAAAAAAAAAAAAAAAGATTTATTTTTCCCCATTATCTTCTTTCGTTTGTAATGTTAAAGTGATACTAAACACACTGTTTAATCCACTTGTTTCTTCTATTTCTGTATGTGGACGATGGCACTGTAATTATTTTAATTGAAAACAAAAACGTCTCTTTCCTAATCGATATACAGCTGTCACATGACCAGCTCTTTCCAATCCTGTCTGCAGGGAAACATGAGCAGGATGAGCTTCTAGTCCTCTGCTGCCAGTCACATGTTCAAAATAAAAACAGAATTTGGAATACAGAATAAAAATAAAATTAATATCCATAAACTGTTTTAAATTGTCATACAAATGTATATTTGAAATCAAATATTTTATTATTTTTTGACAATAACATGGTGTGGGTGGATTTGTGCCAGTCACAGGCCAGTGTGAAGGCCAGTTATAGGTCGGGCAGTGGCCATTTGTACTGTTGGAATACTGGTGAGGGGACACACTGGACACCTTTTTGCTGCCAGTGCGCCCCTGTGCCTTTTAACCACTTCTTGCCCGCCGTCATATGACACCCTTGGGTTTGTGCAGGGATATCTGAATGATGCCGTCAGCTACAGGCATCATTCAGATATCATCTTTTAGTGCCGCCGATTCCCTACACCATGAGAATCATAGTGGCTGTTCCGCCGCTTGATCATCCCCCCCCGCCGCCCTCCGGTGCTTCTCCCGACTCACTGCTGCCATCGGTGAGTCGGAGAACGGATACACCGGCCCCAGATGTTGACCATAGAGATTTCCGGCGGACCAGATGGTCCTCGGAGTCTCTGATCTTTCCGAGGCCGGGCGCGATGTGATGTGACGTCACGCCCGGCCTCTGCATTCAAACAAATGGCGCTGCCTCGGCTGGGAAGCGGAGATCGTGTTTTTTTAAAAAAAAATGTATTTCAGGCTTCCCAGTTTAGAGGTGAGATGTGGGGTCTTATTGACCCCATATCTCACTGTAAAGAGGACCTGTCGTGCTATTACAAGGGATGTTTACATTCCTTGTAATCAGAATAAAAGTGATAAAAAAATAAATAAAATAAAAGTGTCAAAATAGAAAAATTTAAGTAAAATTAACAAAAAAATATATATATTGTTTTAAAGCGCCCCTGGCCCGTGTGCTCGCACGCAGAAGCGAACACGTATGTAAGTCCCGCACACACATGAAAGCGGTTTAAAAAAAAAAAAAAAAAAACACGTGACGTATCGCCACACACGTTAGAGCGAGGGCAATAATTCTAGCCCTAGACCTCCTCTGTATCTCAAAACATGTAACCAGTAAACGCTTTTAAATCATCGCATATAGGGATTTTTAAGTACCGATGTTTGGCGCCATTCCAGGAACGTGTGCAATTGTGAAGCGTGACATGTTGGGTATGTATCTCTTTACTCGGTGTAACATCTTTCACAATATGCAAAAAAATTGGGCTAACTTTACTGTGTTTTTTTTGGAGGCTTTCAAAAATGTATAGTTAGTACTGCAGCTTCCGCATGTATTTGCAAATGTGTGCAAACTAAACCCCTGTTTTTAACGTAAACTTTTAGACAGGATAAATTGGTTGTTTGCAGACTGGTTGGTTTGGTTTGACGTGCATCACCCTTTCATGTGCTCCTTGCTGTGAAGGCCAGTTATAGGTGGGGACAGTGACCATTTGTTTGTACTGTCACGCACCTCCAGCCTGTGTCTTAGAATAAGAGGGAGGTGAAGCCACCATTATTCTACATGTAATATGCCACCCCCATAGTGTTTAGCTCAGGGCTTGACAAATTTGCTTGGAATCTAGGAGCCAGCTAAAAAAGTTAGAGCCAGGTTTTTTTTTTGACAACGACTGACAGGTGGCACTGGGCACCGTAGGACGTCCTCCCAGAACCTTGCTCCTGCGCGCCCCCTGGGGCGCGCACTCGGGAACATACGTGACCGCCAGGTCCCGAGGACTCGGCGCATCGCGGTAAACGGCCGCCGATAGCGGCCGTTTACCATGTGATCGCTCTGTCAAATGACGGTGCGATCACATGTACACAAACCGGCGTCACGCCATGGCGCCGGTTCCTCCCTCCCTCCCCTCTCTGTATCGATCGGTACAGTAAGAGGGGAGAAGCTGAGAGGGGGAGAGATGGGACCAGCGCTGTGGGCTGGATGTGTAGTGCCCACAGCACTGGTCAGTGACAGCTACACTGCCAGCACTGTGCAATACACTGCCAGCACTGTGCAATACACTGCCAGCACTGTGCAATACACTGCCAGCACTGTGCAATACACTGCCAGCACTGTGCAATACACTGCCAGCACTGTGCAATACACTGCCAGCACTGTGCAATACACTGCCAGCACTGTGCAATACTCTGCCAGCACTGTGCAATACTCTGCCAGCACTGTGCAATACTCTGCCAGCACTGTGCAATACTCTGCCAGCACTGTGCAATACTCTGCCAGCACTGTGCAATACTCTGCCAGCACTGTGCAATACTCTGCCAGCACTGTGCAATACTCTGCCAGCACTGTGCAATACTCTGCCAGCACTGTGCAATACTCTGCCAGCACTGTGCAATACTCTGCCAGCACTGTGCAATACTCTGCCAGCACTGTGCAATACTCTGCCAGCACTGTGCAATACTCTGCCAGCACTGTGCAATACTCTGCCAATAAATTTTAATAGAAACAAAGATTTTTTTATATATTTTTTTTTTACCGAATTTTCAGTATTTTTTTGATTTATAGCACAAAAAATAAAAAACACAGCGGTGATTAAATACCACCAAAAGAAAGCTCTATTTGTGTGAAAAAAAGGACAAAAAATTCATTTGGGTACAGTGTTGCATGACTGAGTAATTGTCATTCAAAGTGTGAGAGCACCGAAAGCTGAAAAGTGCCCAGTGGTTAACATTGCACTAGCATTGTTAGAGGTGTTGCAATACCAACGGCCACCACAAGATGGCGCCATATTACAGAAGGATTTCAGAGGGCCGCAAAAGTTGCAGCCTAAATTTCTGGCCGGCGCGGCCCGATGCGATCGCACGGCGGGGGTCGGGGTCCACAGGTTGACGGGGTACCGCAGCTGTGTAGCCCCAGGCGCCAGGTCCCCAATTCTAGTCGCAATTACGCCCGGGCGACCGGGGTTTGTCGAGCCCTGTAAACGGTTAGTGGGCATGGTGGAGGGAGGGAGTGGGCTTTTATTTACCACTGTGTATACGCCCAAATGTGTGACTTTTATAATCACATGGGCTGCTCAGATGTGATAGTGAGGAAATGCTCAGCATAGAAACTCACTGAAAACTGAGCATGTGCAGAGTTGCCACCACAGCTGCAAAATCAAATTTTTTTTTTTTTTTACAGAATACAGAAAACAAATCTCAGTTACTGAGTATGAACAGCATGTAATACACCATTTTATTGATAGTTTTTTATGATGTGGTTTAGTCAAACTTTAAGGTGTAATTGTAGTATTGTAGATTAGTCAAGTGCTTTGTTAGAGTTACTAATGGTGTCTGATCCATACCCCTTTCTAGGATCATATAGCTGTCTGTTTACCTTTTTGAAGCCCTTTTATTCTAGTTTAGTGAGGACCACTACATATAAGCTGTCCACGTAAGTGATTGTTAGGAAAGCTTGTGTTGTGTGAGAAACTAGGATAACATATTTGTCCCTTTTGTCACTGTGTTTTACTGGCCTTGAAAGAAATGGACAAGGTAACGTTACTTGTACTTGGTCTTGAACTCTACACAATCTTATGCTCAGCTTTGTCAGCAGTAACACAGGGTCAGATTTCCTGCTGGGTTTTAACTGGTTTCCCATGGGGAGGTCTTGGCACACCACCTGTCCTACCATGACAGCGAAAGTCTGTGTGAGCTGAACTTCTTGGTTACCTCCTTTTGGAATGCATTGTCCATAAGGATAATCCAGTAAAGGCTGGGGACATCATGCTCACACAAACCTCTGGTTGTCATTGGAGGACCAGAGGTCTGGTATGAAGAACAACATCAAAGGCACATTGGGGAATCCAACGCTCACCCCCTACAAAGAAAAAAAGGCTATTGTGCCACTTTTTAATTTTAATCCCTATGGTGAAAAGGTTAAAGTGGTTCTAAAGGCGGGAGGTTTTTTACCTTTAATGAATTCTCTGCATTAAGGTAAAAACCTTCTGTGTTCAGCTCCCCCAAGCCCCCGCTAAATACTTACCTGAGCCAGGTCTAGATCCAGCGCTGTGCCCCAAGAGCAGTGGCTATCCTGGATATGGAGGCATTGGCCAGTGGTTCCTGCTATCAATCCACAGCCTGAGAGGAGATTGCGGGGGTGGAACCGAGCCAGGCGGTTTGTGTCAATGGACACACAGAGCCCAGCTTGGGATCGAGCCCACTCAAGTGCCCCATAGCAAGCAGCTTGCTATAGGGGCACTCGGAAGGGGGGAGGAGTAGAGTGCACTGGTGTGGGACCCCAAAAGAGGAGGATCAGGGCTGCTCTGTGCAAAATCATTGCACAGAGCAGGTAAGTATGACAAGTTTGTTATTTAAAAAAAAAAAATCGCTTCAATTTAAGAACTAAACCTTTCTCTTCAGGTTTTAGTTGCCCGGGGATGTAGGTTTTTGTTGGCAACATAAGCGGTACAAGAGTGTGGTTTATACTCTGCAAGTAAAGTTTCTGGGGGGGGAATGCAAAAATGTAAGGGTACTTTCACACTGGGGCGGGCGTCGGCAGTAAAGTGCCTCAAAGATGCTGCTTGTAGGACTTTTTTGGGCATCTTGCCAGCGCACCGTGAGTGAGAGGAGCTTTACAGGCGCTATTAATGCTATAGTGCCTTTAAAGCGCCTCGGTGTGAAAGTAGCCTAAAGGTTTATCTATGTTTAAGGCCTCATGCACACTGGACGTTAAAAAAACTTTATGAAAACGTCAGTAGCTTTGCAGTGGGTTTTTCAACGTTTTTGCAATTGCTGTTTTTAGCGATATTTATTTTTGATTTTTTTTCCCCCAATTGGCGTTTTTTGATCAAACGCTGGTTAGCTGCGTTTTTGCGTGTTTATCGCCATTTATCAGCGTTGTTTGACGTTGTATCGTTTTTACAGCTGGAAAAACTTTTCTCAGAACCCACTAGTTTTGGGCTTTTTTTTTTAACCACCTGAGACCCAGTATACGTCATATGACGTCTTTTTGGTCTCAGGGGTATATCTGAATGATGCCTGTAGCTACAGACATCATTCAGATATTGCCGGTTTCAGCCGGCGATTCCCTGCACCATAAGAACGATCATAGCGGCTGTTCCGCCGCTTGATCGTTCTTACGGGCGGCGGGAGGGGACGCCCCCCCTCGCGCCGCCCTCCGGTGCTTCTACCGACTCACCGCTTCCATCGGTGAGTCGGACTCGGGATCCGCCGGCCCCCGGATGATGATCATAGAGATTTCCGGCGGACCAGATGGTCGCCGGAGTCTCTATGATCGTTCGGAGGCCGGGCGCGATGTTATGACGTCACGCCCGGCCTCTGCATTCAAAAAACGGCGGCACCGCGGCTGGGAAGCGGTGATCGTTTTTTTTTTTTGATTTTAGGCTTCCCAGCCTAGAGGTGAGATGTGGGGTCTTATTGACCCCATATCTCACTGTAAATAGGTCCGATCATGTAATATTCCTATTACAAGGGATGTTTACATTCCTTGTAATAGGAATAAAAGTAATCAAATACTTTTTTTTTTTTTTTAAAGTTGTTGAACTAAAAAAAATAAAGTAAAATGAACAATAAAAAGAAAAAAAAAAAAATTTAAAGCGCCCTGTCCCTGCGAGCTCGTACGCAGAAGCGAACGCATACGTAAGTCCCGCCCACATATGAAAACGGTGTTAAAACCACACATGTGAGGTATCGCCGCGAACGTTAGAGCGAGAGCAATAATTCTAGCCCTAGACCTCCTCTGTAACTCAAAATATGTAACCAGTAAAAAATGTTAAAGCGTCGACTATGGTGATTTTTAAATACCAAAGTTTGGCGCCATTCCACAAGCGCATGCAATTTTGAAGCGTGACATGTTGGGTATCTATTTACTCGGCGTATCTTTATCTTTCACATTATGCAAAAATATTGGGCTAACTTTACTGTTTTGTTTTTTTTTAAAGCAGGAAACTGTTTTTTTTCAGAAAAAAACGCGTTCGAAAAATTTCTGCGCAAATACCGTGTGAGATAAAAAGTTGCAACGACCGCCATTGTATTCTTTAGGGTCTTTGCTAAAAAACATATATAATGTTTGGGGGTTCTATGTAATTTTCTAGCAAAAAAAATTGGAATTTTACATGTAGGAGAAAAATGTCAGAATTGGCCTGGATCTCAGGTGGTTAAAAGCCAAAAAACGCCCCAGCCAAAAACTGCTGATAACAGCCTATGTGTACATGGGCACATATATAACATGATGGGGAGATTATTGACTAGAAAAAAATGTGTGAAGCCAAAAAGGTCCAGTGTGCATGAGGCCTAAAGGTTTTGCTCATCTTTAAGAGACTCGGGTTCCCCACCAAAGTTCTTGGTTCTCCTCACCTCAGTCTCCATGCTTACAAAGCCAATCCCAAACCCCTAAGTGAGGACAGACATGTATAGCGAAGTGCATAACTTTTTTAGTGTTGGAATATTGATATTGTGTAAGAAGTTGGTGGATTATTCTGTTCACCAGCAATCAAAAGAAAAAAAAAAAAACGGAATTATTGGGTTTGAGTTTGTTGACCATACAATGTCATTCTCTCGAAGCCGTAGCTGAGAGAACACTTTTTATGGGCGTATGAATTGCCTAGTATGTTTATTCACTGTGCTTGCCAACACGGAGTTTTGTTGCTTTTTATAATCTAGTAATGCCCTATCCAACAGACCTCACACTGGTAGAGGAAGGAGCAGCGACACTGGGCTAGACAAGGTCCTATTGCTTTGCACAATGCTCAACATGTGTACAGAAGAGGAGAGCACCGCAATGGCCTCATTAATGCACTGTCATCTTATTCAGATGGCAAGCTGTGAGTAGGAAGCCAAATTTGGCAGCCACTTATTAGATGGGCGCTACCAGTATTACCTAATATTAATCTAGGACAAATGCTGTTGGGATCCTGAAATTGTGAATTTATTATATTACCCACTAAATTGGAGTTGCACTTTAAAAAAAAAAAAAAAAAAAAAAGAGCTGACACCTATCAGTACAAAAAAGTACTACGTTATTGTATTCTTGCGTGGTGGACCCCCCCCCCCCCCCCCCCCCCCCACGCCCGTTTGTCAAAGTACACAGATCAGCACTGCAGTGGCTGGTTAAATGCTGTTTTTTCCAGCAGAACAGTTCGACTGAAGCCAGTCTAACAGCCTGCTGAACCGGCCAAATTTTGATCCGCGTGTACCCGGCCTTGAGACATAGGAGAATGGATGGCTATGCAGACACTCTTCCACTGCCCTCGGGCACATGACAGCTGTTCACTGTTGACACCATAAACTCAAACGATTGGCTCTTCCAATGGTTTCTTGCCTATGGAGAGACTCAGAACATGGTTCCGGGCAACTAAAGCGGAGGGTTATTTTTTGGGTAAAATAATAGTCGTTCAGAAAAGGTTTTCCAACGTGCTTGATAACTTGATTCCCCAAGAAATCTTAACAGCCTATACGTTTGGAAGCATGGAAACATTGCCCAGCTGACTGCCCTGTCTTGTCTATAGGGGCATTGGGATAGTATGTGCCAGTATGCGTGTTCACCATACATGGGTAATGGTGGAATTGACATGTGTTGACCATTAAGAGTTAATACAAAGACAGGAACAGTGAGCACTACAAGCAGGTGTGACTGCAATATAGATTTGTTATAATACTGTGCAGACCATTAGAAAAACTAGGTATGGTTGCTGTATATACTTGTGTTAGCCCTTTCTAAAAAAAACATTTAAAATTAAAGGTAAATTCCTATATTCAAACATTAATACTTTCTGTATTGTCTTTGCAGGGAAAATGACCGTGTTGCAATGGTCAATGGAGTGTCTATGGATAATGTTGAGCATGCGTTTGCTGTTCAACAGTTGAGAAAGAGTGGTAAAAATGCCAAAATTGTAAGTTATTTGTTTTTTATTTTTGTTTTTTGTTTTTTTCTTAATACTATGTTAATTTGTTTTCCTTATGCTATGTGTCCTGACTCCCCAGCCTGTCAGACAGTCTAAGATTAATTTAAGCCTTTCCTGAAAAGCTTTCTAGAAATATTCAGCTTTATAAGTAGACACGGCTTTTATGGGTCGCATATTGATTGTTGGTAATTAATGTGGTTACTTTAAACTTGGCACTTTAAAGATCAAAATGTATGTTATGTTAGTGTCACATATTTTAAAAGCTTGGCATCCATACATCCAGTGTTTTAAGCCAATTCATAAATTCCACATCGTTTTATCCATTGTTCAGCGTTGGGCACCTCGACAGCATTTTTATTAGACGGATTTTGCTGCTCTTGGATTGATCTGAATTATGTGCGATCAGCATTTTCCTTGAAACAAATTGCTCAACATGGCTAATTAATCTTTCCTCATATTTTTTGCACAGCGGCTGATGGAATACTAGTAATCATATTACAATTCAGCTTCTTATGTTATTAAACCTGGCATCTTATCTTACCATTCCCATCAAACCCTTTCCAGACTATACGACGGAAGAAAAAAGTTCAGCTTCCTGTGGTTCGCCCTGACCCAGAGCCAGTATCTGAAAATGAGGAGGACAGTTACGAGGATGAGGTGCCTGACCAGAGAAGTGCCCACAGTGGCCCTGGTGCCAGCAGGAGAAGTGAGAAGAGCTGGGTAAGGGACAGAAGTGCCAGCAGAGAAAGAAGTTTATCGCCTAGATCAGACAGAAGATCTGTCGCTTCCAGTCAACCTCCAAAACCTTCCAAAGTGACCTTGGTGAAATCTAGAAAAAATGAAGGTATGTTATATTTGTGGTACTTTTTTAAG
Organism: Lithobates sylvaticus; assembly: GCA_028564925.1. Taxonomy (NCBI): domain Eukaryota; kingdom Metazoa; phylum Chordata; class Amphibia; order Anura; family Ranidae; genus Lithobates; species Lithobates sylvaticus. The sequence goes on along the minus strand of CM053029.1, from coordinate 519,748,774 downwards.
ATTTATTTACATGGGCGTACTATAGCATACGCCCGTGTTTACCCACACAGGGATGCACAGATGTTCCTTGCATACCCATGCAGGCAGTCCCATTTGTTTTGAGGCTGCGAGGACACAGCTACTCCTCCCATTTTGACAGCCTTGCGTAGCCCCAAATGCACACTGTCTGCATTCACATGGTTGTCAAATTGTGAGCAGTGGCTGTGTCCGCGAAGCAGCTGATTCCCAATTAACATGAATGGGACTGCCTGCATGGAAATGCACAGAATATCTGTGAACAGGGCCCTCGCACGAGCATACACTATAGTACACCCTAGTGAATGAGGCCTAATTCAGTAGTCCTACAGCGGGCAAAATAAATATTGAACATGTCACCTTTTTTCTAGGTATAGTTGCTATTGACATGACATTTTCACCACATGTCAGTAACAACCCATGCAATTCATATAAAAAAAAAAAAAACAAATACGTTCAGCAATGAAGTTGTGTAATAAAATGGAATGACGCAGGGAAAAAGCTAACTGAAATGAATTTAATATGTTGTACAAAATTCTTTGTTAGTAATGACAGCTTCAAGATGACTCCTGTATGGAGGAACTAGTTGCATGCATTGCTCAGGTATGATTTTGGCCGATTCTTCTACAGAGTCTTCAAATCTTGAAGGTTCCGTGGGCATCTTCTATGAACTCTGATCCTTAGTTCTTTCCGTAGATTCAAGTCAGGTGATTGGCTGGGCCATTCAAGCAGCCTCATTTTCTTTCTTTGAAGACAATTAAAAGTTTCCTTGGCTTTGTGTTTAGGATCATTGTCTTGCTGAAATTTCCACCCTCGTTTCATTTAATTTCTTCATCCTGGTAGATGGCAGCAGATTTTTATTAAAGCGGAGTTCCACCCTAAAGTGGAACTTCCGCTTATCGGATTCCCCCCCCCCCCCTCCGGTGTCACAATTAACACCTTTCAGGGGGGAGGGGGGGTGCAGATACCTGTATACAGGTATCTGCACCCACTTCCGTATAGCTGCCCCGCCCCTATCCGGAGCTGCCCCGTTGTGCCTTGGGAAACACAGTTCCCAGGACACAGCGGGGACCAATAGAGGCGAATAGAGGAAAAACATTTGTATATAGATATAAAAAAGTGGGAATTTTTTTTTTTTATATTGTTTTTATAAGTAATCACATTCCCTGTGTTCTCAGCTGGAGGGGGGGATTTCACGCAAAGGAAGCAATGCAAAGAGAACAGGGTACTTTCTCATACAAGTACATGGTACAGCAGACACATATCAGGAATATCAGGTGTTGGGGTAACAAAGACTTTAATGAAGCAGGTTGCCACAGAGCACTGAATGATTCAGTTGCCAATTTAGAAGAGCTGCACCACCATTGTGCCTGTGCAAAGACTTTTTTACAAATGCATGCCATACATAATTGGGTTGATTTTCTAAAACTGAGAGTGCAAAATCTGGTGAAGCTCTCCATAGAAACCATCAGCTTCTACTTTTTTTCCAAAGCTTAATTGAAGAAGCTAAAGTTAGAAGCTGATTGGTTACCATGCACCGCTGCACCAGATTTTGCGCACTCCAGTTTTAGTAAATCCACCCCAAAGGGTCTTTTTTATTTTAATTAGTTTCTTTGATGCACGTTTGTTCAGCCCAAGGGCCTCTTCACTCGGATGGGCTTTTGATGACCGTCCATTAACTTAAAATGGAACTTGTGAAGCATTTCATAGTATTTAAAGGAGTACATTTTTCATGAATTTTTCTTCTGCTTTTTAAACCCCAAAAGCTCATTCAAAACTGATCAGTATGAAAGGGTCCATGTTTGCTATTTCTGTTTTTGGTATTGTCCTTCTGCATCATTTTTGAGGTTGTAGTCCTGTATCGTACTACCCGTGGAATAAGTGTGTTTTGTGTATTTTGTTTTTGCAGAATATGGTTTAAGATTAGCCAGCCATATTTTTGTAAAGGAAATCTCTCAAGATAGTCTGGCAGCGAGAGATGGAAATATTCAGGAAGGCGACGTTGTGCTTAAGGTAAGGGTTTCTTCTATAACTTACAGGTTAGCAATATACTAAGCCAGCTTCTTGTGTGCCCTAAATTGCAGTCAAATGTACTAGGGGGGATTTACTAAAGTAGAAATGAAGTGAACTTTTATTACACAGCACTGCACATGCAATAAAGCATTCCTATTGTTTCTTATATCTATGCAACTAGTGTAGTGTGGTTTCAGATGTTAAATGAGTACATAACAAATGGTTCTGTTAGTTCACACTTCTCTGTTCTCTGAAAAGCGCTTAGTGCTGAAACGCTTTTCAGAGTGTGAATAAGCATCAGGTGTTCAGGAGGCAATCCCTGCCGCCTCCAGAAAGCCTTTTTATTTTTATTTTTTTGCAGAGCAGCAATTTTCAATGGGATTAATGGCTGCAAGCCAAGAGTTTGACTTGAATGAGTTTAGTAGTGACGGTACTGCCTGTCAACTTGGCTTGCTGCAATACATTTTCTGCAGCATGTGAACAGCCTCCTGCGACTTTATAGTAGGCTTTAGGTGGGTCGTCTATGTGGCTGTAAAACTGTGGCTCAACCCTCCTGTTTTTATCCTCTACCTACTAGGCCACCCGTATGAAATAGTCCTTAAAGAGGAGCTTCACCCTGTAAACAAAAAAGTAAAAGCCAGCAGCTACAAATACTGTAGCTGCTGACTTTTAAAAAAACACTTACCTGTCCAAGGACCCAGCGATGTCCTAACCCAAACTGGCTCTTTTACTGGTCTTCAGGTTCAGGTGCCTGCATCTTAACTACGAGCAGCCGACTGTGACTCCTTGCGGCCATCACAGCTATCTGCACACTGTGCCCTGTGAATAGTCCCGCAGTCTCCTGGGGACCCTTGACGTGTCACAAGAGACTGCGGAGGAGGGGAGGGGAGTGGTGGCTGAATTTCCGGTCAAATCAAAGTTGCGATCTCCTCAGAAGTGGGAGCAGGTACCGCCCCCCAAAAAAAAAAAATACATTCCAATTATTGAAGAGGGGAGGAGGAGAAGTGGAACTGATGTTTTTTTTTTTTTTACCTTCATACATTCTATGCATGAAGGTAAAAAAAAACTTCTGGGTGCAGCCCCCCATCCAGCGATGTGCACGAGAGCCTCTGCTATCCCGGGACTCTTATTGGCTGAGACAGCAGTGGGACCACTGCTGTCAATCAGACAGTGAGCCAATGAGAGAGTGGGGGGGTGGAGCTGAGTTGCGGTTCTGTTTCTTATGGATGCATAGAGAAGGGCTCAGGAATGAGCATGTACCAGTGCTCCCATAGCAAGCTGCTTGCTATTGGGGTCCCTGGTCAAGGGAGTGGAGCCAGGAGACCCAGCGGGGGACCCGAGAAGAAGAGGATCAAGGCTGCTCTGTGCAATACCACTGCACAGAGTCAGTGGCGTATCTAGGGTATGGCAGATGCGGAGGCGGAGCCTAATGCTCCGCCTACGCTCCTTTCTGCAGCTGCTTCAGCTTCTCCACGGAGCGAGGTCTCCCGGGTCTGTGTGATGTCACGTGACTGTGAGGACTCTGGAGGCTGGAGAAGAGAACTCTAAAGAGAACATTATGTCACTAGAGAGAAGAGAAAAAATTGGAACCCCCAGACAGCAGCACCTGGAAGGATTAGCACTGCAGCCGAGAAGCAGGTACAATTACAGAACCAGTCAGTCACCACGATCTTGAGCATCAAATATAGTGCTCAAACAATATGGATTAAATAAATATGCTTAGCCATAGATATCACAAATAAAGTATAATAAAGTGATTTGTGCAAGTAGTACCTGCTTTTGCACAAATCAATTTTAATACACTTTATTTGTGATATCTATGGCTAAGCATATTTATTTAATCCATATTGAGCACTATATTTGATTGGCTGCTTGCTTCTGCTTGGGCCTGGCACACACGCACAATCGCACATGGTGGTGACTTAAAGTCATAATGTGTGATTATGCGTGTGTGCCAAGCAGACAGGGCTGGTGCTCTGTCGAGAAATGCCCGGCTATCGAATAGTGCCCAGGTGGAACTGCGCATGCGCCGCACGGAGCCGCAGAACAGCTGAGTTTACGATCAGCTGTTGTCCCGTGTGGCCGAGGCACGTTCATGTAGGTGAGGGACAGATATTTACATGAAGGGGGCGGATATTTCAATGATGGGCAGTGCTAGGGGTGGAATTTGTATTGATGGCCAAAGAAATTTGCAAAATAAATCTTTATCTGCTATTCATTTTGAACGCTGCGGGCGTGTTTAGTCAATTGAAGGGCAGATTTTTCTATATTACATAAAGGTTTCTTTACCAGATTTGTTTGTTCAGCGATAAAAATTCCGCCCCTAGTACTGGCCATCATTGAAATATCCGCCCCCTTTATGTAAATATCCGTCCTCGCCTACATAAACATGCCTCGGCAACGCGAAACAGCTGATCTTAAGCTCAGCTGTTCTGAGGCTTCGTTCTGCGCACGTGCAGTTCCGTCCCAGCATTTTTCGATAGGGGGTACTTCTCGACAGAACACCGGCATTACCACTAGCCAAACTAGGCAGCTGCCTAGGGCACCTGGCCACTGGTGATCCTATTCCCTCTCTACCTCTGTCCAATGTCAGAGGCGCTGGCGCCGCATTTATGGGTGCTGATGTTACTGCATTTATGGGTGCTGATGTTACTGCATTTATGGGTGCTGATGTTACTGCATTTATGGGTGCTGGTAAGGCCACATTAATGGGTGCTGATGTTACTGCATTTATGGGTGCTGGTAAGGCTGCATTTATGGGTGCTGATGTTGCTGCATTTATGGGTGCTGGTAAGGCTGCATTTATGGGTACTGATGTTACTGCATTTATGGGTGCTGATGTTACTGCATTTATGGGTGCTGATGTTACTGCATTTATGGGTGCTGGTAAGGCTGCATTTATGGGTGCTGGTAAGGCTGCATTTATGGGTGCTGGTAAGGCTGCATTTATGGGTGCTGATGTTGCTGCATTTATGGGTGCTGTTTTGGCTGCATTTATGGGTGCTGATGTTACTGCATTTATGGGTGCTGATGTTACTGCATTTATGGGTGCTGGTAAGGCCACATTAATGGGTGCTGATGTTACTGCATTTATGGGTGCTGGTAAGGCTGCATTTATGGGTGCTGATGTTGCTGCATTTATGGGTGCTGGTAAGGCTGCATTTATGGGTGCTGATGTTACTGCATTTATGGGTGCTGCTGTTACTGCATTTATGGGTGCTGATGTTACTGCATTTATGGGTGCTGGTAAGGCTGCATTTATGGGTGCTGATGTTACTGCATTTATGGGTGCTGGTAAGGCTGCATTTATGGGTGCTGGTAAGGCTGCATTTATGGGTGCTGGTAAGGCTGCATTTATGGGTGCTGATGTTGCTGCATTTATGGGTGCTGGTAAGGCTGCATTTATGGGTGCTGATGTTACTGCATTTATGGGTGCTGGTAAGGCTGCATTTATGGGTGCTGATGTTACTGCATTTATGGGTGCTGGTAAGGCCACATTTATGGGTGCTGATGTTGCTGCATTTATGGGTGCTGATGTTACCGTATTTATGGGTGCTGGTAAGGCCACATTTATGGGTGCTGATGTTGCTGCATTTATGGGTGCTGATGTTACCGTATTTATGGGTGCTGATGTTACCGTATTTATGGGTGCTGATGTTACCGTATTTATGGGTGCTGGTAAGGCCACATTTATGGGTGCTGATGTTGCTGCATTTATGGGTGCTGATGTTACCGTATTTATGGGTGCTGATGTTACCGTATTTATGGGTGCTGATGTTACCGTATTTATGGGTGCTGATGTTACTGCATTTATGGGTGCTGATGTTACCGTATTTATGGGTGCTGATGTTACTGCATTTATGGGTGCTGATGTTACCGTATTTATGGGTGCTGATGTTATGGGTGCTGATGTTACTGTATTTGATGTGCACAGAGTAGGTAAGTATAACATGTTTATTTTAATTACGGTATAAAAAGAAAAGGCTGAGCCTTTAATACAGCTTTAAGTAACCAGCATACTGTATTTATCCATATATGAATGTTTTTATGAAGCCTGATCAGTAGCATAAAAGTTTGCAGTTTGCCTTCCTTTCATCATCAGCCTGGTGCAGGATTATACAAGACTCGGTAAACCTGCCGGCATTATGATCTTCATAGGACTGAATAAGCGGCTTCTAATTTTGTGAGAAATCTTGTACTTATGTACGCTTGACACTGACCGCTGTTAACAGAATTACACCTTTCATCGATCTGATCTTTGCATGTAGGACTTGCTGTTCTGTGAATAAAATAGTTCAGCTGGAAAATTGGACTAAATTATAAGAGTGGGTGAAAGCAGAGGCAATCGTTTTATTTGCTAACAAGAGCCAACTTCTCTTTTTCTGCTTGTAGGGTACTTTTGGTTTATTGGCAATCTTTGTTTCACAGCTCTGCCTGTCTTTTCATTTCTGCAGTGACGCTTGCTCAACAATTCCTAGGGATGTTGATCAATAACACTAGCTGAGTTTACATTTCTGAACTACAGGAATCTGGAGCCCTCTTATTCATGGATGAAAAATGTGGGGATAAAACTGCTGATGTGAGATTCGTGGTGTCCTGCCTTGAAATTATTTCACATCAGTAGCTAAGATTTATGAAGTCGCAGTTCTTTCTATCGCATACAAAACAAGTCTCGCTATTATATGGGAGGAATGCATCTGCCGTGTGTGTGCTTTTTGATTCTCATCATGTTCGAACCTGGTCTAATGCCTTAACATGGATTCTATTAAACATAATCTTCTCATTTAAACAGTTACCTCTGGTGCTGGTCACATGACCAGTACCTTGGCACTGACTGACCACATGATCTTTTCTAAAAGCAAAGTAGTCTGAACAGGAGATGTGCATATGAATACATAAGGCTCGGTTCACATATATGCGGGACCGGTTTCTGTGCAGAGTCTGCTGCGGTTTCCATTCAGCGGTTTAGGGGCGATTCAGGTGTGAATTTGACACCTAAATCGTACCAGAACCAGACTGAAAAACCCACAGGACCCTTTTTTTAATTTTTCACCACAACCGGCCTGCATATATGTGAACCGGCTCTATTGAAAGCTGGTCTGGTTCACATGTTATGCAAATCGTATGAGGTTCAAAACGCATCCGATTTGCATATATGTAAACGGAGCCTAAAGGAAGATATTCTTTTTGGATAAATTATGGATTTGTAGCACTGTTAGGCTCCATGCATACGAGACGCTGTTAAACCCGCGTTCAGAGGCAGTTGGACACTTTTTTTCAACTGCCCCTGAACGCATGCAATGTTATCCTATGTGTCCATGTACACAGTCTCGTTTTTATGCAGTTGCGTTTAACCTCGTTTTTCCAGAAGCAAAAAAATGGGTTCAGACACTTTGCTTTTCCACGTTTCAGATGCAAAGCGCGGCACCCAAGCTTAGCCACATTTGCGTTTTATAAGCGTTTTTAAAGGAACCCAATTTTTTGGACCAGAAAACTCAGAAATATGATGGTAAACCATAAAAAATACTAAAAAAATTGGTTTAAAATGTCGTAATTGCTTTAGATAGTTCATAGAGCATATATACTCACTGATGCAATGCCATACAAAAAACTCTAGTTTTTTAGGTAGCTTGAGGAATGCCTCCACTTCTTTGCCCCAACCCTTCATCCAATTTCTAATCTAATCAGTGACTCCACCTAGTCTGACCAAAGCATAGCAATGTATTTTTTTCACAAAGAAAAACTTGCATACCAATGTCTAGTCAGCCCCAACCCCCCACCATGTTTGTGAAATATCCAACGGACATTCGCTGTGCCATCCACGGATGGGTCCAATATCGCCGAGCTCTGACTTCTGGACCTCTCACGCAATTTGCGAGGACGTTGCTGCCTCATCAAGAGCAACATCAGGAGTATTTCCTGACATATATTCAATATGGGATCCATTTCCAAAAAAAAAACCACGGAAAGAGAGGCAAATGCAAGTGTACAACTGCTCTCTGCTGCTGCTCACTCTGATCAAAATGGCAGAAATGGTTAATAATACATGCGTTCTGAGCTTGGGGAGGGTCTATATGATGTTATCTTTACAAACGCTTTTAGACGCAAACGCGGTTAAACGTGGCTAAACGCAGCATTAAAACGCGGCAAAACGCGCGTTTTTAAACGCAGGTTTCTGCTTTTTAAAACATGCGTTCAGCAGAGTTTGCATCTGCGCCTCGTGTGCATGGGGCCTTAATTCTACCGTTGATGATTTTCATGAATGAGTCACCCCTTTTCTCAGGCAGCTGGTCATGGGCTATGCAACTAATCAAAGTGATGGTATATATATTTTTGTTTATCTTTTATCTACAGGTAAGCCTATAAGGCTTACCTGTAGGTACTGTAAATATATCCTAAACGTGCACATTTTAGGAGATGTTTACTTGTGAAGCCGACAGTGATGTCACTGGTTCATGCTCTCTGAAGAGACTGCATACCCATGTCATTCCTTCAGAGCCCTGTGCCGTAAACAGTGATTTCATTGCGGCTCATCCATTCAAAGAACCGGAGCCGCAAACCCAGAAGGAAGACTAGGTGAAGTTGGAAGCCCTGTCAGTGATGACAGTGTGCCACTGGAGGGCTTCATTTTTAAGGTATGTTTTACATAATGCGCTAGTATGTCATGCATATACTAGCACATTATATCATTGCCTTGCAGGAGGTAAAGATATGTTGTTTTTTTTTTCCCCTCAGTTTACTATCGCTTTAAAAATAAAGAAGTCCTGCGCCTAGAGTATAACAAAAAGAAGTGACCGCTGCACACAAGCAATACCAGAGTACAAAATATGAATAATAGAACACACAAAGGTTTGCTTTTTCTTTAAAAGTGAAAATATCAAATAGTCCACAAATAAGTATAATAAAGTGAAAAGAAAAGTCTCATTGCGCGACAATTAAAAGAATCTCAATCCCGTGTAAATCCCAAAGAGAGACAGTGTTATGAGGATATCCACGCCACCAGGATGCACCCACTGCTTACTACAACAATTGTATCTCAAACAAGAGAAGTCACATAAGCTCAACTGACATACATCCATGCATCATAAGATACAGTGCCTTTAAAAAGTATTCATACCCCTTGACATTTATCACATTTTGTCATGTTGCAGCTGTATTTTATTGGGATTTTATGTGATGGACCAACACAAAGTGGCACATAATTGTGAAGTGGAAGGAAAATGATAAATGGTTTTCCAACTTTTTTACAAATATGTGAAGTGTGTGGGGTGCATTTGTATTCAACCTCTGAGACAATACTTTGTATAACCCCCTTTCGCTGCAAATACAGCTGCAATTCTTTTTGGAGATGTCACTCTCTAGATGTGCAAAGCTGGTAAAGACATTTTTGCCCATTCTTCTTTACAATATAGCTCAAGCTTTGTCAGATTGTATAGAGCGCATCTGTGAACACCAATTTTCAAGTCATGTTACAGATTCTTAATTGGATTGACTTAGCCATTCTAAGACATGAATATGCTTTGGTCTAAACCATTCCATTGTAGCTCTGGCTGTATGTTTAAGGTCGTTGTCCTGCTGGAAGGTGAACCTCCACCCCGGTCTCAAGTCTTTTGCAGACTCTAACAGATTTTCTTCTAAGATTGCCCTGTATTTGGCTCCATCCATTTTCCCATAAACTCTTACCAGCTTCCCTGTCCCTGCTGAAGGAAAAGCATCCCCGCAACATGATGCTGCCACCACCACGCTTCACGTGGGGATGGTGTGTTCAGGGTTCTATACTGTACAGTGTTAGTTTTCCGCCACACATAGCGTTTTTGCTTTTAGGCCAAAAAGTAAAATTTTACGTTTTTGGTTGTAACATGACAATATGTGGAAAATGTCAAAGGGTATGAATACTTTTTCAAGGCACTGTATGGCTTCAGTCGATGGAAATCAGCGTCATCACTGGCTCTGCCACACAAGTTCCTATATCACTCCACATCAATGTTCAGAGGAAGAACAGATGCTCATAGTGCAACCCAGAAAAACATAGGTAAAATATATTAATCTTTTGCACTCACACGTATACAGCAGCAATTCGCATAGACAGAAGCTAAGATGGTGCCGCCAGAACTTCTGCCAGTGTGCGCAATGACCTCACTGGCCAAAGGCTCCACCCAACACATTTTCTACACAACTGTCTTTGTCAGAAAAAGATGTTGTTGTATCTGTTCTTCCTCTCCTATGGCAGTCACCTACTATCTATGACATTGATTTGGAGCCAGTGATGACGCTGTAGTATTTCCATTGATTGAAGTCATATCTATTGACTCTTTTGAGATCCAATTGTTCTGGTAATCGGTATGTTTATCCTGGTGGCATGGATATCCTCATAACACTTGCTCTTCTTTCGACTTACACAGAATTGTAATTCTTTTGGTTGTCACAGACTTTTTTTTCACTTTGATGAACTTTATTATACTTATTTGTGGACTGTTTGACATTTGCAGCTAATTGCAGCAAACCTGAATTGCTAGAATGGGCAAAGGACCTGTTTTAATTGCAGACATTTATAATATTCAGAGACTGTTTCTGAATATTGCAGCAACTGTAAGCAATATAGCAGATTACAGTTGTTCTTCTTTTTGTGATCAGTTGCAGGAGGCTATAGACTGTTCTCAGTCATGTGGAAACACCGGTACAAATGTTCTTATGTAGCAAAGGCCATATGGCTGCAGTATTTAAATGGGAAGTTAATGCTGGTGTGTATAACTGGCCTGGCTTTTCTTTTGCGATATCTCCCCAGTGTTCTTTCCAGGTCAAAAGGTCAATAAGCCCAACCACACAAGTTGTAATCTAACATGCATTTCTCTTGATCTCATTGGATGGCAAGGCTATCCTAGCGTGTACATTCAAAGCTTTGATAAAATTTGATAATGTTTTTGGGATTGTTGAAAAAGATTAGATTTAGAGGAATTTGCTAATTCAAGTAACTGAGTTGTAAAGTTTGTTTCTAATAATTGTGGTCGAAGAGGTTTGTAAATGTAACAATTTTTTTTTGCAACTAATTAGTGACGTTTTAAAGTGGAACTCCACCCAAAAGGGGAGGTGCTGCTTAAGGCCACCTCCTCTTTCAAGAATGGCACTTTGGAAGGGGGGGCTGGTGTAGAGGTTATCTGATTCTAACAGATACACGCTACACTTCCGTTTTGACCACCTAGTCAATCAGAACGGAAGTTCTCCAATTCCCTCCTCAGTCTTCTGGGACACATCACAGGTCCTAGAAGATTGGGGGGGGGGGGGGCTTTTCAAAATGTGCAGTGGGCACCCAGCTGTCGCAGCTGGGTGCCCACAGTCGAACCAAAGAGAGGGCGGGGCGGTGGGGGGGGCTGGGGGGGGGGGCGGGGGGGCTTGGGGGCGGCGGGGCGGCGATCGGAGCGGGGTGGGCGGCGCGGGACACGGGGGGGATGGGGGAAGGGGCTGGGCGGGACGGGGGGGGGCTGAGGGGGGGTGGGGGCTTGGGGGGGTGGGGAGAGGCCAACAAGACCCGGGCCCCGAACACAAGGGGGGGGAGGGGCCACGGCCGGGCGCGGGGGAAGCCGCGGGTGTAACGGGCGCAAAAAATTAGTGATAGGGGGGGCTGGGAGGCACACAAGACGGGGGGGGGTGGGGGGGGGGAGAGAAACAAGGAAAGCGGGGCTGGGGGGGGGGGCTTGGGGGGGGGCGGGGGGGCTTGGGGGGGGGGGGGGGGCAAAGCCGAGGGGGGGAAAAAACAAAAGAAGGGCGGGGGGTCACCAAGCAGGGCGGAAAAAAAGGGAAAAAATAACATGGGGGGCTTAGGGGGGGGGGGGGGGGGGGGGGCTTTGCGGGGGGGGGAGGGGGGCTGGGGGGGGGGGGCGGGGGAGGGGGGGGTCGGGGGGCTGAGAGGTGGAGAGCTTGGGGGACCGCTTGGGGGTACTTGGGGGGGGGGGGGCGGGGGCGGGGGGGGGGCGGGGGGGGGGGGCGGGGGTGGCGGGGGGGGGGGGGGTGGAGAGGGAGAGAAAAAGAGGAGAAACACTAACATAAAGCTTACGGGGGGGCACGGACCGGGATCCGGAACACCTAGGGAGGCAAGGAAGAAACTGGGGGGCGGGGGGAGTGGCGACCAACAATCTTGGGGGCTCAGTCTTTCGGGGCACCAGTCGGGGGGGGCAGGTCGGGGGGCTTGGCAGGGGTGGGGGGGGGGGAGGGGCTGGGGGGGGGGGGCGGGGGGGGGGGCTCGTGTGGGGGGGCGGGGGGCGGGGGGGGGGGGGGTGGGGGGGGCGGGGAGAGGGGCGCATGGGGGGGGGGGGGAAAGTTAAGAGCTGTCGGGGGGCTGGGGGGCTGGGCGGGGGGGGGGGGGGGGGGGGGGGGGGCGGGGGGGGGGGGGGAGGGGGTCTTGGTGGGGGGGGGGGCGGGGGCGGGGCTGGGGGGGGGGGGGGGCGGGGGCGGGGGGGGGGTGGGGGGGGGGGGGGGGGGGGGGGGGGGGGGGCGGGGGGGGGGGGGGCGGGGGGCGGGGGGGGGGGGGGGGGGGGGGGGGGCGGGGGGGGGGGCTTGGGGGGGGGGGGGGGGGGGGGGGGGCGGGTCGTGGGGGGGGGGGGGGGGGGGGGGGGGGGGGGGGGGGTGGCGGGGGGGGGGGGGCCGGGGTGGGGGGGGGGGGCGGGGGGCGGGTGGGGGGGGGGGGGGCGGGGGGGGGGCGGGGGGTGGGGGGGGGGGGGCGGGGGTGGGGGGGGGGGGGGGGGGGCGGGGGGGTGCGGGGGGCGGGCGGGGGGGGGGGGGGGGGGCGAGGCGCGGGGGGGGGGGGGGGGGGGGGGGGGGGGGGGGGGGGGGGGGGGGGGCGGTGGCGGGGGGGGGTGGGGGGGGGGGGGGGGGGGGGGGGGGGGGGGGGGGGGGGCGGGGCGGGGGGGGGGGGGCGCGGGGCGGGAGGGGGGGGGCGCGGGGGGGGGGGGGCGGGGGGGGGGGGCGGGGGGGGGGGGGCGGGCGGGGCGGGTGGGGGGGCGGGGGGCCGGGGGGGGGGTGGGGGGGGTCGGAGTGGGGGGGGGGAGGGGCACCGGGAACCCGAAGGCTAGTGAAGAACTAGCCCGGGTTAGGACGGCACTGGATCGTGGAACGGGTGAGTGGCTGTTTATTAAAAGTCAGCAGGTACAGATTTTGCAGCTTCAGACTCTTAATTTTTACACAGGAGACTGGAGCTTCTTGTTAAATTCTAGATTACTGTTAAATGAGTTCTGATTGCAGAAAAAAAACTTCTTGATGCATTTGCATGTAGAATCATGCGTTTTCTTCACCTTGTATCAAAACATATGCAATTTCCATTACAAATTGGCCAGCCTTCCACTTTATTGCCCAGTTGGAATTTCTTTGCCATGCTTTGACCTGGCATTTATCTGTTGATTAAGTAAATGGAACATTATTCTGAAAACATTATTTTCAGTGTTCTAGATAGCAGTGTAAACCAGTAGCCAACACGTCAGACACCAGTCATGCTTTGCTTGCAGGATTTGGTACAGACTAAATACATCTGGTCTTTGTTAACTTTGTGTATGTCACTCAATCATTTAGAAATAATTTACTCTAAGCATGAATAACCAGTAATCCCTCCATTGTTGTTTTGCAGATTAATGGCACAGTCACCGAAAACATGTCTTTGTCCGATGCAAAAACATTGATAGAAAGGTCAAAGGGTAAATTAAAAATGGTAGTTCAAAGAGATGAGCGAGCAACTCTACTGAATGTCCCAGATCTAGATGACAGCCTTCATTCTGCAAACGCTTCAGAGAGAGACGGTATGGTGACATTGTGGAAATAAATGATGAAATCAGGCAATTACTTAATTAAAATCCATGCATTTTGGAATAGAGTGGGAAAGTTCACTTTTCTGTCTGGTTTTTATTTTGTGTTTTTTTTTTGAGAGATTTTTCTCTACCATCTGGCATCTGTACAAGAAACAGCGGTAGTGGTTATCACAAAGATGGGAAAGCACAGACCGAAATTTAAAAAATCCAGTTTTAACACTTCCATATTGTTTTAAAAATGTGTGGTTGTGTTTTTTATTTATTTATTTTTAATTTTTTTTAATGCCCCCCTTTAAAATAATTTCTGTCATTTCCTGTCCTCACAGGAGGAAAGGGGATATATTCACAAGTGGGACACAGACGGCAATTAAACCCTGACATACACTTTAATGTATAAATGAAAAGCAACACACCGAACAGCTTAGTGATTCCAACCTATTGCTCATGTTATTGATACAGATGTAATACAGCACAAGTTAGCACAAATATGCATGTTTATTTTTTTAAATCAGAATTCACCATAAATAAATCAGACCATGAAACTAGATCTAAGCAAATCCTGATGCATAGTACAGCAATGTAAGAACCAGTGTCAGGATGGTGAGATTCTCTAAGAGGAGAATCTGACTTAAGAAAGGTGTCCTCTACCTCCATTATAGTTTCCAGATCTCTTCATATCAGTGAGCTACTTTATTTCTGGTTCTTCTCTACTACTATCTTTATGTAAACTTGTGGATACTTGGAATCTCACCATCCTGACACTGGTTCTTACATGGCTGTACCACCTGTCAGGATTGGCTTATGTCTAGTTTCAAGGTCTTTATGGTGAGTTCTGATTTAAAAGAATAAACATGCATACTCGCCCCTATGCTGCAGCATTGCTGTGATGGTGGGGTGGGGGGAGCAGCTGACTCTGACTCTCAGCTGCGTGCCGATCCTTTCAGACTCTGGAGTGGCTCTGACGTCAGCAGAGAGCGGGCAATAGTAAGTGCACTCCTGTGACCCACAGAAGACGTATGACCCAAAAAGCTTTGACCATACTTCTCTTTTAACAATATTATATTCTTTTAACAATGTAATATATGTATAAATAAAACAATCAGTTGGTTAAACACTTAGCTGTTTGGTGTGGTGCTGGTGTAGTGCTTTTCATTTCTATTATATTGGGGTTTTGCTATTTATTTATTTATTTATTTTTTAATGTTTTCATGTATATTAGGGTGTGCATCTTTTGTTTTCTCTTTACTGACCCTGCCCTACTCTATCTAGAACAAAATATGTTTTGGCTAGAGTTGGGCTTTAAAGAAGAACCTCTTCAGAAATTGCTTGTTGCTAGGCTGAAATGCTGATCAAAATGGCTTCAGTTCTTTGTGGGGAATCTTCGCATTTTTCTAAAAAAAATAAAAAAATAGGTACTGTATTGCATTTGTGTGAACTAAAATTTAAGTTGCATGTCATTTTTACTGAAAATTTGCTTTTGATAAGCAGCTGTGCTAATATCGTGTGGCAAAACTGTGTGTCTCTGCTTTAAAGTGGTTGTAAAGTCACATGTATTAATTACTTTGATTCTCTGCTTTAGGTTCCTGTTCAGTACAGTGTGTGCGTTTTTTTTCCTAAAATTATAATGCTAAATACCTTATTTCCCGAGCCCTGCTGTCCTGTCATGTGACCTCCCTCTGCTTCCCTTCCCGAGTAAGTACAGTGGGAGGGGCTGAGATTCCTCTTTGGTGCATGCAAGATAGCAGAGGGAGATCACATGTCTGCACAGCAGAGCTCTGGAAAGAAGGTATTTAGCATTATAATTTTAGGAAAACACACACACTGTACTGAACAGGGACCTAAAACAGAGAGGATCAAACTAATTAATACATATTTCTTTACTTTACAAGCACTGGAGCAGCTACAGGGAATAGAATTTCCCAGGCATTAGAGTAGAGGAGACAAGAGGGGCGGAGAGGAGATTGGCTCATACACAGACTATGGAAGGGACGGAGAGAGGGATGCGAAGGGGGGAGATGCAGAGACGCTGGGTGACAGGCATGTAAACTGACCACGCTATCGGAGAGAAGCAGCCATGATAAATGTGGTCAGTTTAAAGAGGGGAACACGGGAACAGACAGGATCCGCCAGGTATTGTACAACAGAGAAAGGGACAATTGACATGGCAAAAGCACTGTGCTATATCTCGTACCTTAAAGGGACAGGAGATTTTTTATTTTTTTATGGTTACAAACACTTTAAACAAAATTTTATATAATATTTTGGGGGTTTTAATCTTCAGGCCTAAAAACATGGATTTGAACATGTCTGGTTAAAAAAGAAAAAAAGGAAAGGTGCAAAAGGTTTAAAGGATGTTGAATCTCATATAGGATTGATTAGGGGATCACTGGTGGGTCAGTTTGTGGGAGGAGGATTTACATTCGGCAGCTCAATCCTCCACAAAGGGAGAGAGTGCTAGGAGCTGTTTTGAGAGCAAGGAATTGCTTGTGTGGGTGTTTCCAATCTTTGTAGGTAAAATCATCGAATAGGATATGAGAAGGAAACATCTTGGTGGAACATTTAGGTCTATAAAAACCAAGCCTAGACATCATGGTTGGGGAAGTTACTGTGGAATCTTCTAATTTAAGAGTTGAATGCACAGTCCCAGTTAGAAAGGAAACACTAAAGTTCAGCTGGTGGGGTCTCTCTAGGGAGTAACTCCACATCCGAGAAACAGTCCTTAGACAGAATCAAAAATACTGAGCACTTTTGTGTCCGATTCCGCTGAGTAATATTGTGACCGTTTAAGCCTTTGCAATCAGGGGGAACAATAGACTGTACTAACATTAATCTTTATATACCAGAAGAAAATAAGTTTGCTGTGAGACAGGCTTATGAATGAGCACCCAAGGCCGAAAGGGAGGGCGGGGCAGATATGGTGCCAATAACCAATGTGTAAAATCACATCTCTGTAGAATAGGCTGCGCAAGGGGCTTGTGGAGAGTGGAAGAAAGAGACTGAAGAAAGATTCTCCTTTTCAGAAGGTTGCAGGAACAAATCAAACGGTGCACACGCTCACTAGTTCAGTACTGCATCTTCAAACTAGGCCAAGCAGAGAAAACTGCAGGGGATTTGAAATTACAGCCACCCGAAAACCGCTGTAAAACGACTCCAAGGTGCAATAAAAAGGGAAGGTTCCCACTAAAATAAAGTACAATGCGCAGCATGCAAATTAAATGTATTTTGGAGAGCTAAAAAAAAAGAAGCGATTTAACTTCCTCTCGCATACTGCCTGGCCATATACAGCAGCTTCTTAAGAAATGCCAAAAACAGTAGAAAAAAAAACGAGAAAAAAATCCTCTTAGGTTTTTCCGACGGAGTTCTGCTGAAACAGTCTTGCCTACACACGATCACACCAAAGTCCGACCGTCTAGAACACGGCGACGTACAACAGGTACGACTTGACTAGAAAAAGGAAGTTCAATAGCCAATAGACAATAGCTTCCGTCTTGTACTTGCTTCAGAGTATTCGTCGATTTTGGTCCGTCGGAACAGCATACAGACGAGTGGTTTTCCCGATAGGAATTGGTACCGTCGGAAATATTTAAAACATGCTCTATTTCTAGGTCCGTCAGAATTTTTGAAAAAAAATAAAAAAAGTCAGTTGAGGCCCACACACACACGATCGGAATATCCAATGAAAAGTTTCCGTCTGACTTTTTCTGCCGGAAAGTTCGACCGTGTGTACCGGGCATTAGTCTTCAGAGACAGAGACAGGAAAACTGCCACAATTCTGGTCCTGATACTCTGCGATTTATCCCTAGATAAACTGGGACTTACCTGAATAGAAGATTTCAGTGCTAACTGGGTTGTCACTGACAACGGAAGGACCTGTTAATGTCCCTGAGTTCACAAAGAAAACTAAATGAACTGGGAAAACCTCCACTTGTTGGCTAACTGGAAAGACTTCAAGGATATCCAATATGGATCTACCAGTAGAAAAAAATCCCAAAATTCAAACAACAAATATAGCAGAATGGAAAGAGTTTTCCATTTTACTTGGGATAAGCAAAACTGAGGAGGGAGAGGTTTAGGGCTGAAACAACTAATCAACATAATCGATTTATGAAAATGGCTGTCAACTATTTTCATAATTGATTAGTTGGTTAGCCGATTAGTTGACACGCATCCATAATGCATTATTTGTTTACATATCAGAAAATACAGTGCAGCACACATACAGCTCAATATATTGTTCATACATCTCATTATACACATTGCACTACACCCTTCATACGTGTCAGTAAGTGTCCCCCGCCAGCGCTTCTGGCGCCTCCTTTTTTTCTTCTGAGTGTCCCCATAGAAAGCCACTTGCTTTGGGAGCACTTGTGTGGGCTCACTCTTAAGGTGCATTGTGTGTGTCCACTGTCACACACAGCATAGCTTGGCCCTGTCCCCTGCTCTCTCCTGGCTGGGATTGGTAGCAGTGGGAGCCAATAACTCCTACTGCTGCCTTAATCTTCAGAGAGGAGAAAGAGAACCGAGAGAGATGCTGCTCAGGGCACAGCATAGGATCGAGTTGGGGCTCAGCTAACTAAGGGGGGAGCATCCGAGTAAAAACCTTCTACCTTTTAGAGCCACTTCAAGTTTACTGAGCGCTCCCGGGTGTATACCTGCTCTTGGTTGCAAAACATTTGCAAACATATTCTTGTTGAAGTGCTTCACAACTGCGTTCAGTCTCAGAATGACAGAGGTTAGAACCCTTGGCCCTTTTAAATGCATTCATTTTAAGGGTAATCTTTTATTTTGTTTAGCATTTTGCGTAATACTCATTTCTTATTGGGCATTTCCACTAAAAACTTCTTATTTTACTTTCACAGACATTTCAGAAATTCAGTCGCTGACATCGGATCATTCCAACCGTTCACATGACCGGCCCCGCCGCAGCCGTTCACGGTCTCCTGACCAGAGATCGGAGCCTTCAGACCATTCCAGACATTCTCCACAACAGCACAGTAACAGCAGGTGATGGCTTCATTAGTCTTTGTTTTGGGTTTGGAACTTTAATACATAGGTTTTATATGGTACATAGTATTTTTTTTTTTTTTTTTAATCTTCTGAAATCCTTTAACATAAAATAAAACATTTTGGATAGATTTTTTTTTTTTGGTTATACGCATTTAAAGTTGAGAAACAAATGCTTTAGGGTAAAGGTGAGTTGAATGTATTCTGACTATGGGGCGAATGTACAATTTCTGCTCTGGTGTTATCCATATTGAGAACATCATCCTGACATATCACAGATGTTGGGAATCTAAGCACACTGCCAGAACACATACACTTGCTGCAATAACACCTTTAATGACTCATGGGAAAAGCAGCTATAATTTTGTACAAGTTGTCACCTAGAAACAAAGACAGATTGCTAGCTTAGCCCCACATAATTCCTCCACATTCAGGAGGTGATATTCCATCTACTGTTCACAACTGAATATTTAACTTCAAAAAAAGCATCCTATCCTGTACTAGTCTATTCTCCAGCCTTAAAGTGTTACTAAACCCAGGACCCTGCATTCACTATATCTGGTCTCCCACAGAACATGGAAATGCAATTATTTTAGTAAATATAAACTGCTAACAACCTTTTCTCATCAGCAGTATATAGCAGTCTTGTGCCTTCTATCAGTGTCCAGCCAAGCACTGGTTAAAAGCTTTCATTCTCTGACTGTACTATGAGGCTGCATGACTTTTTACCTGGACAGTGCTGATCACATGCACCCTCCCCAAAAAAACTCTCTAGCAATACACACCAAACTGAGCATATGCAGTGGGCCTCCTAGTGCTTTGTTCTATCAGGAGATGGCTTGGGGACAGTAAAAGAAGGGGAGGATCAAAGAAGATAGGATCAAACAGCCTTTTTACACAATGCAGAGAATTAACCCCTTAGGTTCCACAGTGAGTATAACCAGCATGTTTTACTGCATATACAGCCTGATTTTACTGTTGTGGGTTTAGTAACACTTTAACTTCAGTTACATGTCTGCAACAAACATTGCCTCTGGAATTTATATGGCCTCTTTTTCTGCCTTTTTTCTTGCTGTATGTCCCTGTAGTATTGTAAAGTTTCAGGTTGTTTCACATTAATTAGCTTTTTCTTTCTGTTTTCTGAATGTTTCTGGTTATTTAGTCAGTTGTCTCCAAATTTTAGCCTTGAAAGAGGGAGTCCACCTAAAAAAAAAATAAAAAATATTAAAAGCCAGCAGCTACAAATACTGCAGCTGCTGACTTTTTAATAAATGGACACTTAAATGTCCCAGGGTCCAGCGATGTCAGCAGCCGAAGCCGAGCAATCGCTCGGTTCTCGGCTGCTGCTGCCATTCTCTATGAGCCAATCAGGAAGTGTAGCGTTGCGGCTTCACTCCCGGTTCCCTAGTGCGCATGCACGAGTCACGCTGCACGTCGTAAGTGGTCCCCGCTATCTCCTGGGAGCTGTGTGCTTCCCAGGAGACAGTGGGGGGTGCGGGAAGGGTCGTGACTCCCGCGGGAGTCTATTCCTGAAAGTGGCTGCAGATACATGTATTAGACAAGGGTTTGCACCCCCCTCCCCCCTGAAAGGTGCCAATTGTGGCACCGGAAGGAGGGGGGGGTGGGGGGGAGGAATCAGATGAGCGGAAGTTCCACTTTTTCGGTGGAACTCCACTTTAGGAACTCTGTAGCTATTTCTACACTTTTTCATATTTTTTTGTTTTTTTTTAATTGTTCATTCTTTATTCAATTTTCTCCAATACAAAAATTCAGCAGCAGAATAGTCATTACAATCATCATAAAAACAGAAAACCCCAAAAGAGGGAAAGAAAAAACGTTTATCACATATTTTCCTGCTCCGATATTGTATAATAAACACTTTTTCATATTTCTAGTTTATTGACTTCTATTATTGATCACTTCTGTTCCTAACCCCTGTCTGTCCCACCACTGTAAATTGACGCCTTTCTGGCACAGGGGACCGCCTGGGAGGAGGTTCACGTTGTTTCTTGCGTGCAGCTCCACGCTCCAAAGATCATTGTGATCGCTGTGATGTGTGAAATAATCTGTTACCATTCTTAATGTTTTCTGTGAATTGTGACCCTCTGCCCTCGATTATAGCTGCATTCCGGTGGCAGGGTGTACTGTTGCGTATCCCCAACTCCTGCAGTACCTGAGCTATAAGCACTTCTGAGTTTGAAGCTGTCAAAATCCTGATACAGCAGGACTCTCTCTATGATCTCCATGTGCTACAGGCAGAGAAGGCAACATCTGTTGTGCATTAAACTTGCAAAACTGTATTTTTCACATTTTTGAAAATACCCTGAAAATTTCCCTGTATGTTTTTTAAAAAGATATCCAGGATATTTCTAAAAACAGATCATTTAAAAGAGAGGCTTTAAAAAACATCCATACTCACCTAGGTGGATGCAGCATTGGTCTGATGGGACTTGCACTCCTGATTCCTGATCAGGAATCGGAGGGGGCGTGGCCGAGCCCGCAGCTCTTTGTGTGAATGGGGACACAGAACTGCGGGTCGAGAACACGCCTTCTTGAGTGCCCCCAGAGCAAGCGGCTTGCTGTGCGGGCACCTGGCAGGAGGGAGTATCCAAGAGAAGGATAGGGCTGCTCTGTGCAAAACCATTGCACAGAGCAGGTAGGTATAACTAACATGTTTGTTTAAAAAAAAAAAAAAAACACTAGGCTTTAATATTGCTTTATGGCTAGGTTCACACTGGTACGACAAACGCTCCGACATTGGGAGCACATGTCGCATGACGTGTATAAAACAATGGTTCCCTATGAGAGCCGTCTTAACTGGTCTGACGCAAGTCAGTCCGACTTTGAAAAAGGTTACTGCACTACTTTGGTCTCACTTTGATCATACTTCAGCCCATTGAATATCACTGAAATCAGATCGCCATCCTAACCATCCGACATGGTAATTACAGCAGCAGTAAAATGAATAGATGTCACACTGGGATTGTTTTGATTGGTCAAAGGACAAGTCAGACTATCTCAAAGTGGGAGCAAAATCTTATCCTGTTCAAGTCAGATGGAAGTAGGACCGATGTAAAACTGATGTTGGAGGGCAAAGTAGGATAACA
This sequence comes from Lithobates sylvaticus, assembly GCA_028564925.1. Classification (NCBI taxonomy): domain Eukaryota; kingdom Metazoa; phylum Chordata; class Amphibia; order Anura; family Ranidae; genus Lithobates; species Lithobates sylvaticus. The sequence continues at coordinate 519,726,843 of CM053029.1, read as the reverse complement.
GTCGCATCGTACCAGTGTGAACCCGGCCTAAAAGAGATGTATGTTTTTTTTTTTTTTTTAAGAATCGTACTTGCCTAGGTGGATGCATGTTAAATGGTGGGAATAATTCCCAGGGAAAGTCGGTAAAAAGTGACCCCAGACAGTATGCTGTATCAAAATAGTATTAAAAATGTATTGGATTCAAAAATATCAGTCAAAACAAATAAATGTAACAAGCCTCCACCTAGCACCAAAAAACAACATTGTTATTAGTTAAAAATATGCATACGTTGTTATTTCAGTGCTAGGGGGAGGGTTGTTACATTTTTGTTTTCGTTTTGATATTTTTGAATCCAATAACATTTTGATACTTGTTTGATACAGCATACTGTCTGGGGTCGCTTTATACCGACTTTCCCTGGGAATTCTTCCCATCATTTTACATGCGTGCAACTTTCCTGGTATGTAAACCCACCCTTATCACTAGGGGAATGACAGATGTTTAAAGAAGTCCCACATTGATTCCCCTGAACTAAGGGTCGCGGTTTCCTTTTTTTTTTTGCTGACTTTACCTAGGTTGATGCAGCATGGGTTCCCCTGGCGCCTCTATCACTGAGAACTGAGCAATCGAACAATGCCAATCACTTGGCTCTCACTGCTCCCTGTTAACCAGCAGCTCTCTGCTCTGCCCATCCGCACTCATTGGAGCACTGGGGTGGGAGGGGGCCTGCTCAGGCTTTCAGCCACTCGCTGAGAGGCTGAGCTGGGTGCTGGTCCAGGCATGTGGGCGGATCCATTGTCACGATCTTGCCCGAGCCTGGACTGGCTCTGTGACATCAGCCGACAGCAGACTTTAGCCTGCTGTCTGCTGAACATGGGTCACAGGGGTGCAGAGCGAACTGCACTCCTGTGATCCACAGGAGAAGTGCAGCCAAACAAGCTTTGACTGTACTTTTAACTTTTACTTCTGCTTTAAAAATGACCCGAATTCATCATTGAAAAGACTGGCCCCACCTATGACCAAAATTGGAGAGGCTGTTAGCGCTCTGATGTGTATTTTTTATGTTGATTAATTAGCAATAATAAAAAAAAGGATCTGTGTACGTGTTCATCTCTGATCCTAGGGATATTGACATCTGTATACATATGTGTTCCTGTAGGGCACCTTTCAGAGCACTTGCAGAAAAGGTGCACACACTATTGCTTTCTGCAGCACTCTCTGCAATTTGAACTGCTCGATACATGAGTATGCAGTCCTTTGGATATACTTTCCAATGGATCAGACTTGAGATTCAGAAATTTGAAAAAAGAAACATAATGAATCAATCTTTGCTTTATTAAAAAAAGCTCATTAGCAGTCCTAGTGTTTGGACAACATTGCTTTGCTGAACAAGATGCATTCTTGCTTTTTCTTCTTGGCCTTTTATTATTTGTAATAAGTGGTTTTATTACAATCTTTAGTGTATTCATGTGCCAGCCTATTGTATCATACAAAACATTCCACCCATGTTTAAAAAAATCACTGGCTTTATCTTTCCTAACAGGCCTGTTCCCTATTGACTCTGACTGACTAGAAAAATGTTGTTATCTTTTCTGGAACATGCTTCCTGTAATTATAGTTAATAAAGGACAACAAGGTTACGAGCTGTCTTTCCAGAATTATGGCATTGTGAGCCTTGTATTGCATTTGAATGCTGGTAAAACAATGACTGATATAATGAAAGCAAATTTGTGAAAATGATTGGCAGCTTTGTCACCGTGTGACTGCTGAGTTTCTTCCCCCTTTATGCTTGTTAACTCTAATAGTGTGATCACATCTTATTCGTGACAGCCTGGCGGAATAAGCTAGGGTTTGTTTTGAATTTGACCTTCACATTATGTGCCTGCACAGGATTCTAAAGGCATATGTGGAATGGTGAAGCATCTATATATTTTATAAGGCCAAGAACCTAGAAATGTGGTATTGTATGCTATGGTAGGGAATAGTAATTTGCACCTTGACAGGCTTGCTAGTTTTTTTTAACCTGTTGCAGCAGAGAGATCATATTTTTTTAGATGATTTCAGCCCCCCTACTTTGTTTTTCTTAGGCCCCTTTCACACTGAAGCGTTTTTCAGGAGCTACAGCGCTAAAAATAGCGCCTGTATAGCTCCTGAAAAAAGCTGGTCCTTTAACTCCAGTGTGAATGCTGGAGGGCTTTCACACTGGAGCGGTGCGCTAGCAGGACCTTCAAAAAAGTCCTGTATTCACCGCTCCTATACCGCTCCTACCCATTGAAATCAATGGGACACCGGGGGGATACCACGATAATACCGCCGGCAATGCGCAGGGTTTTAACCCGCTATCGGCCGAATACCGCGGCTAAAACGACGGTAAAGCAGCGCTAAATATAGCGCTGCTTTACCGCTGCCGCCCCCACCGCCCCAGTGTGAAACCGGCCTTAGTGTTATTCTGATATCCCAGCTTGCCTAGTCTAATGCTTCCATGGTCTTTCTGCCAGAATCTATTCCGGTGGATGACAATCCATGCACCTAAACATAAAGTAGAACAAGCTGCTGCTGCAGATGGGTAGGCAATTGTGGAGCAGCTGTGGTCTCGAGGGCAAAAAAATAAGGTCCATAATAGGTATTAGAAGTTAGGGGGTTGATTTGCCAGTATTTTTATTTTTTTTTTTAACTCTGCAACTACCTCACTAACCTATTTTCAAAATACTAACCAAATCCTTTTCATTCCTCCCAAGACCTCCCTCTGCTCTCTAGCTCCCATGCTCACCGCCAGTACTTCTCCTGAGCCTTCCCCATCCTATGGAACTCCATACCCCAATCTGTCCAACTATCTCTTACTCTGTCCACTTTTAGGCAATCTCTGAAAACCCTTCTCTTCAGAGAAGCCTGTCCTGCCCCACCTAACAACTTCACTTTTATTTTCTTCATCAGCTCATCCCCTATAGTTATTGCCTTTTGTATTTCTTGACCCTCCCTCTTAGATTGTAAGCTCTAGCAAGCAGAGCCCTCTGATTCCTCTTATATTGAATTGTATTGTAACTACTGTCTGCTCTCATGTTGTAAACTGCTTCCCAAACTGTGGGCGCTATATAAATCCTGTATAATAAAATAACTGGTAAAGGCTTTATTATGATCCACACAATACTAACGCCTATACTTATTTTGCAGCACGCGGAGTAGAGAGGAGGAAAAAGTATCAAAGCCTGGAGTATCTACACCTGTGAAGAATACAAATGGCGTACCCCTAGCCAGAGCAGCAGATGATCTGGACAGAGCAGACAAGCAGACACCTCCTTTACCAGGTGATAAATCAACTCCTTTTTCTAGCATGACTTCACAGAAATATTTTGAGTTTCTGGTGAAGTGCAACAGGGCTTGATATCCCAGAGCAGTTTTATTGTGTGACCTCATATAAGGATGAGCTCCGGCGTGTTCGCACAGCCCACGTGCCGAGCCCGCCAGGAAGTCGGCGCTGCGCTAATCACAGGCAGTGAGACATTTCCCGGTCTCTGCAGCCGCATATCGGAACAATGTCTCACTGCCTGTGATTAGCACAGCGCAGTGCCGACTTCCTGGCAGGCTCTGCACGTGGGCTGTACGAACACGCCGGCACTCATCCTTATCCCATATGAGGTTATCTCCTGCTCCACCTCTGGTCCAGCTGTTCTAACTTTTGCTCAGCTGACAATAGGGGCTCCCATTTTCCCTTAAGAATACACTAGAGGGGGAATGACATGGAAATTGCCTGTCACAAATCAGTACTTTCTGACACCTTTTTTTTTTTTTATTAGAAATTGGATGCACGAACAATATTGCACAAAATTGAATTGTGTCTGTTTGTGCTGAAAGTTGGGTGTCATAAGGAATCGTTTCCTTTACTGTGGACTTTGTCAGGCACCACATCTTTACAATAATAAAAAAAACTTCAGAGGCATTTTTTAATGGCACTATAATACATTAACAACTTGATCTCCAGCGATGTACCCTTACGTTGCTGTAGTTTGAGCAGTAATACCAGGATGATACCTGCAGGTGCAGGCATCATCCCAGTATCATTTTTTTTTAGAGGCGACGGTCTACCCTCTGTATTGCTTTTACAAGCAGTGGGAGGCTTTACCAGGATCTCACATCCTATTGGGATTCTGCCGACTGATCATAGAGCCCAACTAAGACCGGATTGGCTTTGTTGGGCTCTGATATAGTAACCCGGCGTCACATCACTTCCGGGTTACCCGGATGTTAACGGTGACATTTTTAAAATACAAAAGCATTTGATCTCACCAATCTTGGTGTGATCAAATGCTTTTAAAGGCAGAGGAGGGAACTGAGGTCTTGTAGATCTCTCCATAAAGAGTGCCTGTCACATGCCTATTGTCTCAATGTTTACATCCCTTGTGATGGCAATGAAAGTAATCAATAACATTTTTTTTAAAGTGACCGTGTAAAAAAATAAAATGAAAAAATGTAAGTGCCCCCGTGTTTGCGCGCAAAGGCAAACACACGTGACGGTCACACATTCACACAAACTGCGATCATCCCACACAGGAAAGGTATCGCTGCAAACATCAGATCATGGGCAGTAATTCCAGCACTTGACCTGTGTAAATCTAAAGTGGTAACCTGTAAAGGCTTTTAAAGTGTTGCCTAGGGATGGCAAAATTTACCTGGTTTGTCGCTGTTGCACGAGCGTGCACAATTTTTAAAAATGACAAGTTTGGTATCTATTTACTTGGTGTAACATCTTTCACATTTAACCATAATTTTTTTTATGTATAGTGTATAAAAAGTGTGTTTTTTTTCCTAAAAGAAAATTGCGTTTGAAAAAACACTGTGCGAATACTGTGTGACATTAAAAAAAATTGCAAAACCCATCAATTTATTCTCCAGGGCTTCTGCTTCTTTGGGGTTCTAAGAAATTTTCTAGCAAAAAATACATGTAAACAAAGTGCCAGAAAATGCCCGGTGGTTAAGGCACTTATTTTTTAAGGCAGTGCTTAACCACTTCAGCCCCGGACCAATTGTCAGCTTAAGGACCAGAGGTCTTTTTTCAATTTCGCACTGCACTACTTTAACTGGTAATTGTGCGGTCATGCAATTTTGTAACGAAACGAAATTTGCGTCCTTTTCTTCCCACAAATAGAGCTTTCTTTTGATGGTATTTGATTGCCTCTGTGATTTTTTTTTTTGCGATATAAACGGAAAAAGTGCGAAAATTTTGAAAAAAAAAGAGATTTTCTACTTTTTGTTATAAAAAAAATCTAATAAACTCAATTTTAGTCAAACATTTGGGCCAAAATGTATTCAGCCACATGTCTTTAGTAAAAAAAATGCCAATAAGCGTATATTTATTGGTTTGCGCAAAAGTTATAGCGTCTACAAACTAGAGTACATTTTCTGGAATTTACACCGCTTTTAATTTATGACTGCCTATTTCATTTCTTGAGGTGCTAAAATGGCAGAGAAGTACAAAACCCCCCCAAATGACCCCATTTTGGAAAGTAGACACCCCAAGCTATTTGCTGAGAGGCATGTTGAGCCCATTGAATATTTTTTTTTTTAGTCCCAAGTGATTGAATAAAGACAAAAATAAAAAATAATTTTTTTTTTTCTTCAAAAAGTTGTCACTAAATGATATATTGCTCACACATGCCATAGTTATATGTGGAATTGCACCCCAAAATACATTTTGCTGCTTCTCCTGAGTATGGGGATACCACATGTGTGGGACTTTTTGGGAGCCTAGCCGCGTACGGGGCCCCGAAACCCAAGCACCGCCTTCAGGATTTCTAAGGGTGCAAATTTTTGATTTCACTCCTCACTACCTATCACAGTTTCGAAGGCCATAAAATGCCAAAATAGCACAAAACCCCCCCAAATGACCCCATTTTGGAAAGTAGACACCCCAAGCTATTTGTTGAGAGGCATGGTGAGTATTTTACAGCTCTCATTTGTTTTTGAAAATGAAGAAAGTAAAGAAAAAAAATTTTTTTTTTTCTTTTTTCAATTTTCAAAACTTTGTGACAAAAAGCGACATCTGCAAAATACTCACAATACCTCTCAGCAAATAGCTTGGGGTGTCTACTTTCCAAAATGGGGTCATTTTGGGGGGTTTTATGCCATCTGGGCATTCCATGGCCTCCGAAACTGTGATTGGCAGTGAGAAGTGAAATAAAAAAATTACTCCCTTAGAAAGCCTGAAGGCGGTGCTTGGTTTTTGGGGTTCCGTACGCAGCTAGGCTCCCAAAAAGTCCCACACATGTGGTATCCCCGTACTCAGGAGAAGCAACAGAATGTATTTTGGGGTGTATTTCCACATATGCCCATGACATGTTTGAGCAATATATCATTTAGTGACAACTTTTTGTAAAAAAATATATATATATTTTTTTTTTTTTCATTATTCAATCTCTTGGGACAAAAAAAAAAAATATTTAATGGGCTCAACATTGCTCTCAGCAAATAGCTTGGGGTGTCTACTTTCCAAATCGGGGTCATTTGGGGGGGGTTTGAACTGTCCTGGCATTTTATGCACAACATTTAGAAGCCTATGTCACACGTCACCCACTCTTCTAACCACTTGAAGACAAAGCCCTTTCTGACACTTTTTGTTTACATGAAAACATATTTTTTTTTTGCAAGAAAATTACGTTGAACCCCCAAACACTATATATATTGTTAAAGCAAAGGCCCTACAGATTAAAATGGTGGGTGTTGCATTTTTTTTTTCCACACAGTATTTGCGCAGCGATTTTTCAAACGCATTTTTTGTGGAAAAAATACACTTTTTTTTATTTTAATGCACTAAAACACACTATATTGCTCAAATTTTTGATGAAATAAAAAATATGATCTTAGGCCGAGTACATGGATACCAAACACGACATGCTTTAAAATTGCGCACAAACACGCAGTGGCGACAAACTACATACATTTTTAAAAGCCTTTAAAAGCCTTTACATGATACCACATTAGATTCACGGAGGAGGTCTACTGCTAAAATTACTGCCCTCGATCTGACCTTCGCGGTGATACCTCACATGCATGCTGCAATTGCTGTTTACATATGACGCCAGACCAACGCTTGTGTACGCCTTTGCGCAAGAGAAGGGGGGGCAGGGGTGCTTTTTTTTTTTTTTTTTAGTTTTTTTTTTATTTATTTAGCTTTTTTATTCTATTTTTAAACTGTTCCTTCCATTTTTTTTCTTTGTTATGATTTTTATTGTTATCTCAGGGAATGTAAATATCCCCTATGATAGCAATAGGCAGTGACAGGTACTCTTTTTTTGAAAAAATTGGGGTCTATTAGACCCTAGATCTTTCCTCTGCCCTCAAAGCATCTGACCACACCAAGATTGGTGTGATAAAATGCTTTCCCAATTTCCCAATGGCGCGGTTTATATCCGGGAGGGGGGACATTCCCTCCTACTGCTTGTAAAAGCAGTCTAGAGGCTAATTACCCGCTAGAATTGCTTTTACATGAAAGCCGATCACTGGCTGAAAAGAATGATACCAAGATGATACCTAAACCTGCAGGCATCATTCTGGTATAACCATTCAAAGTCCAGCAACATACTGGACATATATTGTAATCTTTTTTTTTTCATGCAGCCTCTTGGCTGAACGAAAAAAAGAGATTGATTGGTGGGTATGCCCACCATTAGAATACCTCCCTTCATCCACCCACTTCTAATGATGGGCATACATGCACCATTTATATATGCCGATGCATGGGGGCATCCTCCCGCAAAAGTTATGCCGTGTACACACGGTCGGAATTTCGACCGTATGTACGTGGCATTAGGAGCCAATCGCTCCTCCCCGCCCCCTGCTGCCCCCATGCTTCGGCATATATGCTCTTTTTTTTAACTGTGGTGGTGAAATCACCTCCTACAGCGTTGGAGTCGCGGCTTTATGTATCGTGGGAGCAAACGCTGTTGCTGTCAAGATAAATAAATCCGCGCTGCAACTGAATGGCGCACCTGAAAACAAAAAAATGCTTAACACTAAAACACAGTAAACAAAATTACATACCTGAAAAGCAAGCATGATAAAACATGATAAAACATAATAAAACATTGCAGAATAGAATGGAGTAAAAAAAGAGCAACAATAGAGAGAGAATAGAGTGAGAGAGAGAACAATAAAACGACAACTATTTTTGTTTTTTTTATTTTTTTGAGATTCACAGGTAAAAAAGCTCCTGACTGTTAGCGACTGAATCAAAACGCTACCACAAAAAAAATGTTAGCGATCGCAGGGATCAGGCCTGACTCTGCGAACACTGCAGTTATGTGTGCTTAGTGTTTTGTAAGTGACAGTGATCGATCGATACTGCACTTGGGTGGGCTGGGCTGGGCGGAGGGGGAAAACGCAGGTGCTAGCAGGTATCTGGGCTGATCCCGCTAACAATGCGTTTTTTTGGAACCCTAAACTGCTGGGACGCTAGTATAGATCAGATCAGATATTGATCTGTTCAGATACTATACCACTAAGGGAGGTGTATGCTTTGCGCGTGGGTGTTTGCGGTACTGGCACTAACCTGGGGCGACGCAGACCTTATTTGACCCTAAAACCTAATTGATATCACCCGCCGGGCGATCAGGGGGTTAAACCGTTATTGGGTAATAAATGGCGGGTGCCCTGACAGTATAAAAAACAAGCTAACTAACCAGCGTCACCCGTAACAGTAATACAAAAAAAAAACTGGTTACCTAGCGACACTAATGCAGGGATCAGAAAAACGATCGCTTAGTGACACTGGCAAAAGGGGGTGAAAGGGTTAACTAGGGGCAATCAGGGGGTTAAACCTTTATTAGGTAATATATGGGGGTACCTGACGCTATATAAAAACCTGACGGGGAACCTAAATAACGAAATAACTAACTGGCTAACCAGCGTCACCAGTGACATTTTATACGGTGATCACTGGTGAAAGGGTTAACTCTAGGGGCAATCAGGGGGTTAAAACCTTTATTTAGGTTGTAATATGGGGGTACCTGACCTATAAACCTATTTATGAACCTATATAAACATGGCGGTTAACCTAAAAAAAAAACTGGTTACCTAGCGACACTAATGCAGCGATCAGAAAAACGATCGCTTAGTGACACTGGCAAAAGGGGGTGAAAGGGTTAACTAGGGGCAATCAGGGGGTTAAACCTTTATTAGGTAATATATGGGGGTACCTGACGCTATATAAAAACCTGACGGGGAACCTAAATAACGAAATAACTAACTGGCTAACCAGCGTCACCAGTGACAGTTATACGGTGATTACTGGTGAAAGGGTTAACTCTAGGGGCAATCAGGGGGTTAAAACCTTTATTTAGGTTGTAATATGGGGGTACCTGACCTATAAAACTATTTATGAACCTATATAAAACATGGCGGTTAAAAAATAAAAAAAAATGGTTACCTAGCGACACAATGCAGCGATCAGAAAAACGATCGCTTAGTGACACTGGCAAAAGGGGGTGAAGGGGTTAACTAGGGGCAATCAGGGGGTTAAACCTTTATTAGGGGGGGGGGTAGGGGGCTACCTAGGACCTAAAACTAACTGCCCTGACAGTTATTACAGTCACACTGACACTAAATGCAGTGATCAGTAAATAAATGATCACTGCAATTAGTGACACTGTGACTGGGGGGGAGGGGGTGATCTGGGGGGTGATCAGGGGGTGACAGGGGGGTGTTTTGTGTGCCTAACTGTACTGGTGTCAGTGTAGTGTTGTGCACTAACCTTAACATGTTCGCCGCTCGGCGTCTCCGGTCACATAGACCGGCGCACCGAGCGTGACATCACTTCCGCCTTCCTGTCTATACAATAGACAGGAAGGGGAAGCTTTTCATTCGCCAGGAGCGATCGCGAGGGGGTGGCCAGAAACCACTGGCCGTCCCCTCGTCCCGGATCGCTCCTGAAGCGATGCCGACCGTCCCCGCCGGCGGAGGGGGGTCCGATCGGACCCCCCAACCGCCTAAAGAATGGCACGTACAGGTACGTGGTTCTGCCTGTACGTGCCATTCTGCCGACGTATATCTACATGGGGCGGTCGGCAAGTGGTTAAAAATATGTGCTTTTTATTTAACCTTAATCGTTGTAAATCAAAATATTTTGTGCATTAACTACTCAACAGTGACTGTCTCTTGCCAGTATATTTTTTTTCAGATGTATTCCAGCTGTTAAGGCTGTAAAGTATTACTATGTTTTTAGTGGTAGTTCCCTTTAAATAGACTTGGAATAATTACACATGTCAAGGACAGGTCATAACGTTCTGAAGTTAATCTTAAATGATTTATGTGCCAATTTAGTTGTGGGATCCTGGTTAAGAGTAGTTAACGTGAAATAATTTTGTAGCTTTAAAGAAATTGATTTGCTTTCTATTCATGTCTCGGTTTTAGAATGGTCAGTTCTGAGGCCTGCCCCAGCTCATCCCACACTGCAGCGAGGCACATCTCAATAGGTTGCCAAGGTCAGCATTACACTGTGGATGAGCTGGTTACATGACTACACTTCAATATTTATATTACATCTTTATCTGATTTGTAGGATTTACATCTACATCACAAGTTAATGATGCAAAGGGTTTCCATTGTTGGATCCTCTGCACATACAGCATATTTTTCAAACTCCTTTGGCACTTGTATCAATTACACAGCACTGACAGTTAATTACAGGTACATAGTATATCCATCTTGCCTTGATGGGGAAGACCGCCTATGAGGCACACATTGTGCAGGTCAGCGATGCAGTAAATATCAGTGAAGACAGGAATCCTGTTGTTCAAGGCTAAATCTGATTGAATTCTTCTGTTTTGCTTTTAATTATGGGAACATACTGTTTGATATAATTTTAGTAGAAATTGATACAGTGGATATAAAAAGTCTACCCGTGTTTAAAATGTCAGGTTTCTGTGACGTAAAAAAAAATGAGACAGATAAGTCATTTCAGAACTTTTTCCACCTTTTAATGCGACCTATAAACTGTACAACAAACTGAAATCGTTTAGGTGGAGGGAAGTAAAAATAAAAAAATAAAATAATATGGTTGCATAAGTGTGCACACCCTTAAACTAATACTTTGTTGAAGCACCTTTTTTTATTTTATTACAGCATTCAGTCTTTTTGGGTATGAGTCTGTCAGCATGGCACTTCTTGATCTGGCAATATTTGCCCATTCTTTAAAAAACTCTCCAAATCTGTCAGATTGTGAGGGGATCTCCTGTGCACAGCCCTCTTCAGATCACCCCACAGATTTTCAGTCAGATTCAGGTCTGGGCCATTCCAAAACTTTAATCTTCTTCTGGTGAAGCCATTCCTTTGTTAATTTGGATGTATGCTTTGGGTCGTTGTCATGCTGATAGATGAAGTTCCTCTTCATGTTCAGCTTTCTAGCAGAAGTCTGAAGGTTTTGTGCCAATATTGACTGGTATTTGAAACTGTTTATAATTCCCTCTACCTTGACTAAGGCCCCTGTTCCAGCTGAAGAAAAACAGCCCCAAAGCATGATGCTGCCACCACCATGCTTCACTGTGGGTATGGTGTTCTTTTGGTGATGTGTTGTTTTTGTGCCAAACATATCTTTTGGAATTATGGCCAAAAAATTCAACCTTGGTTTCATCAGACCATAACACATTTTCCCACATGCTTTTGGGAGACTTCAGATGTGTTTTTGCAAAATTTAGCCAGGCTTGGATGTTTTTCTTAATAAGAAAAGGCTTCAGTCTTTTCTTATGGAGATTGTTGTCACGTGTATCACACAGCCAGTACTTGCCAGATATTCCTGCAGCTCCTTTAATGTTGCTGTAGGCCTTTTGGCAGCCTCCCTGACCAGTTTTATTCCTGTTTTTTTTCATCAATTTTGGAGGGATGTCCAGTTCTTGGTAATGTCGCTGTTCTGCCATATTTTCTCCACTTGGTGCCTGTCTTCAATGTGTTCCATGGTATATCTAATGCCTTGGATCTTATTCAGAGGCACTTTACATGATGGCAGGTGTGTACTGACTCCTATTCAACATGAGTTTGAATGTGATTGCTTAATTCTGAACACGGCTGCATCCTCAGTTATAAGAGGGTGTGCACACTTATGCAACCACATTATTTATTATTTTTTTTGTTTTGTTAAAATATTTCAGTTTGTTTTTCAATTGAGTTGTACAGTTTATAGGTCACATTAAAGGTGGAAAAGGTTTATGAAATGATTTATCTTTGTCTTTTTTCTTTTTTTTTTTTTACATCACAGAAACCTGACATTTTAACCTGGGTGTGTAGACTTTTTTTTATATCCACTCTAGTTATTTTTACACTTATATATATTTTTTCTCTTTTAGAGCCAAAGCCTGTGTATGCCCAGTCAGGACAGCCTGATGTAGACCTACCTGTCAGTCCATCTGATGGACCTTTTCCCAACTCCACACATGAAGATGGCATGCTACGGTAAGGGAGGTTCTGCCTGATTGTATCACTGAAGTCGCCCATTCTCTTTTTCCCACAGAAAAATGTAGCAATATAAACCAAATCAATGCTCATAGGCTGCTGTAATATAGGAAATATTTTAACTCTTACTATAGCTCTGTCAAGAATAAAGAATGACACGATGGCATTAAAAAAAAAAAAAAATCCCCATTTCCTGTTGGAGGGACACATTGCACCGTCATTTGCTCCAAGCTTCTTGTATTGTCAGTGGACATTATGCTGCCTTCCTGTAGAATGAACAGGTCAGCAGGGGGAGAAAAGTCCCATAACATCTACTATCTTCTTTTTGCTGGATTTTTATATATATATATATATATATATATATATATATATTTTTATATATATATATATATATATATATATATATATATATATGTGTGTGTATATAAAAGCTATATGTCTAAGGCTGATATTCACTTCAGGAAACTGCGGGAAATAATTTCTTCATGAATTGAAGTTGAATCTCCATGAATCACAAACGGTTCATACTGTTTAGCTCCCCACAAGGGGTTCTGACCTGCACTTATGGTGGCTCACCTAAAATGTATGAGTTTGCTGGCAGGAACCCACCCCCCCCTTCCCGCTCCCCCCGCTGCCCGCAGTTTCCGACACCCTTCTGGCGCTTTGCAGAGGTTAACGAATGAACTCCCCAAGACAGAGCATCGTACTACTGCTGCCGCTTGTGTAGGCGGGATGCGTGTGGCTCTGATTTTTGCTGCCCCAGTTCTCCTTTTCATCCCATGTCATCAGAGCAGTACACATCCCGCCCACACAAGCGGCAGCAGTACAATGCTTTGCCTGGGGCATTCTCCCTTAACCCCTGCAGAGCGCCAGAAACTATGGGGGGAATGTAGAGGCGGGAGATGACATTTTGGAGTGTATGTTTAGCCCACTGACAGAGTGCCACAACTGGTAAAATCTGTGACAGCAGCTTTCCTGTGCTGCTCTGCTTGAGATCATTTCTGTATTATACATTGCTGCATCCTATACTGTGCCCTTCTGCCTTCCTTGCCTCGCTGACCCCCGTACTCTGCCCTTTGACGCCCTGTCTTCCGCACTAATGACTTTTTATTTTGTTTGGTTATTTGTGTTGATTAGTCTTTGATTTATGGTATGTTTTCTCATGGTTTAAAATCCATTTTTATCAAAAGTACTAATAAATATTTTTAATTTTGTCAGCTACTTCTACTTTAATTCTTGAGAATATGTGCATAAATTTGAGGCAGGCTGGTAGGGCCCCCAGTGCATTATTTTGTCCAGGGGCCCATGATACTATTAAGATGTCCCTGGTTTCTGGTCTGCTAACCATTGGTTACATTGTCATGATTTCAGTGTGCATCCTGCTCTTTCTGAGCGTAATTAGCATGTTAATAGTTTGTATGTTTGTCAGGCATATCATGATTACCTAATTTTCTAACAAATGCTCAAAGCTCAATACCTTGTTGTCTCTGCACAAAATTTTCAGTCATTCTGAGCAAATACCCTTTTTGTATTGTGTCTACCTACTCGGTGGAACCTTAATTTTTGGTTTCTTATATGTCAGTAAGGTAATCGGTGAACTGTTTAACTTTCCAATCAAGCCAGTATGTTTAGGAAAAAATTACTGGAAGAAATTACTAAAATCTGTATTTGTGTTTTGTTTATGCCACTCAGTGTTAGAATGCATAAATGTAAAATTTACACTTTTTTTTTAGATATAAAGATTATTATTTTATATCACACAGGCCTAGCATGAAACTGGTGAAGTTTAGAAAAGGAGACAGTGTGGGACTACGTCTTGCTGGAGGAAATGATGTGGGTATTTTTGTTGCTGGTGTGTTGGATGACAGCCCTGCAGCTAAAGAAGGACTGGAAGAAGGTGATCAGATTCTTAGAGTAAGTAATGTGGGATTTGTTCGCTTTTCTTGCAGTCTTTAATGTTCAGAATATTAAACTTTAGTGTGCTTTTTAGCAGCAAGAATAGCGCGGGCTTCCATGTAGAAGCCTTTCAAATAAGATGATCTTTAAAGAGACACTTTCATCTTTTAACAAAAGTTAAAAGAAATACTGCATGGCAAAGAATTCTTTTTATATACACTGTCATGCAAAGTTCTTGGGCATATCTTCAATTTTTATTACAACTTCTTTTTTTTTTTTCTTTCATCATTTATGTATTTATCAATAAAAGGCAAATAAATTGGGAGTGTGTGGAAGCGATCATCGACCACTTCCACCTGACAGTCGTCAGCTTGTCAAATTTAAACACATTCCCGGCTGCAGCTGCAGCCAGGAGTTTCGCATAAAACCTGCTGCTGCTGCCGACATATGCTGTATGCGATTGGTAGACAGAGGGTTGAAGCGTAATTCTATTTTTGCAGACAAATTTCTTATTTATATATTTTGTGTTACTTGTTACCATAGCATAAATTTAAAAAGATATTTAAAAATTACTTATGGAAAAAAAAAAAAATTACTGCTTACCCTTTACTCGCTTTTTAAAAAAACGTCTTTCACTTTTCTTTTCTATGTAATGCTAAAGCGGTAGTAAACTGCTGGGTGTTTATAACTTTGCCTTTCAGGTTAAAAAAAAAAAAAAAAATGCTAGTATACATCGCATACTAGCACATTATGTGAAACCTACCTGAAAACAAAGCCTTCCAGCGGTGCGCTGTCACCGCTGAAAGTGCTTCCATCTTCACTCGGTCTTCCTTCCGTGTTCGCAGACTCCAGCTGTGTGAGTGGCCAGAGCCGTGATGACGTCACTCCCGCGCATGTGCATGGGAGCAGTTATTTATGGCAGGAGACTCTGAAAGAATGGCCGTGATGTCACCTGCAACATGTACAGTAAATATCTCCTAAACGGTGGCCGTTTAGGAGATATTTACAGTATCTATAGTACCTATAGGTAAACCTTATTAAAAGCTTACCTACAAGTAAAAATCAGTCATGGGAGAATTGACTTCCACTTTAAGGAGTGGGCTGGGAGGTTATGTTTACCATAATTAACTCTGTACTATGCTGGCAGATCATCTTCCTTATCAGTTGTACTTGTAACTGGAGGTCCATGCTGCCTGTCGTAACAAAATATCAGAATCCTCAATGCAGTCCCTCCACTTTGATAATCTGAAGAACTATACAAAGTATATTTCCTAACAAAGGGTTAAAGATTTCAAGGCTTGGGTGATACGTTGTATGTTAACGTACTTTTCTAAACACTGTATGGAAAGGAAATTAAAAGTCCTCCCGTGCCGCGGGGGCTGCACCCACACTGCAGGGCTTAAGTGCTCATTTAGTTTAGGGGACGGTAAAAGCACTTTTACTTACTTGAGTCTCTGCCCCCGGCAAAAGGCTCTCCCTACACTCTGACAGTGTCTTTCATCATCTATGCCTCCAGTGCAGCAGGGCTATGGTCCTTGCATTGATCTTTCATGAAGCCAGAGGCATCTGGCCATAGGATTGCAGGGGGGAAGATGCTGCCAGGAACCGGTTTAGTAACGCGGAGGATCAGGTAAATAAAACTGCTTTACCTGTCACCCTAGACCTAAATGAGGCGTTAACGCTTGCAGTAAGAACTCAGAACTGCTGCAGAGGAGAACCTTTACATTTCTTTAAGTTCAGCTTTAATGTAATATTCTAAGCAATATATGCTATTTATAATACTGCTCCAAGGGGAAAAAAAATCGAAAGGTGGGAATTTTTTTAAAAATTATTTTAGGTATGCTGTGTGAATGGAAATGTACAGCAAACCTATAGTAAGGGGGAGGGGGATTGTTCCTGGGGGTTCCCTCCCAAACCTGCCGGCAAACATGGAAATGTTCCAGCTAGTGCGCTGACGCCTGTGTGTGTGTCCCGGAATGTTTGTATTTTAGCTGTCCTTGAAATGTAATGGAGTATTCTAATTTTCGTTTTAATAAGGGTTAATTATGCAGCTCCCTGTAATTAGAAGCTCTGGAATAATTTAATACAGAGGATATAATTAGATTTGACTTGGTTAATTACGATCTCTTTCAAGCGCTGCAATGCCCTTTGGTAAAACCAATGCAGGGCGCACAAACTTAAGACATGACATCATTGCTTTTCTAGATCTTTAGAACTTTCTCTCATGTTTACTTGTGAAATGCATGTTTAAGTAAGATATTTTGAAGAACATGTTGCTAAGAAATCTAAATACTTGGAGTTGCCCCCACCAATAATTATAAATGAAAAATACTGTTGCAAGAAATTAGAAACAAAATGATCAGGACTAAAATTATCAGGCTTTAAAGTTAAAGTAAATTTTATAAAATTTTGGTAGAGAAACAGGTACACCAGTTTTTAAGGAGCCCAGGAATGGGGAAAGTTTTTACGTTATTTGGGCTTCGTGAAAATTGCACAAAAGTGCATTTTTTTAAATCATGCCACACCAGAATGCATGGTACTTTGCTCCCACAAAAGCATACACTAGCAAGGAGCATTGGGGTGCCATAAAGAATAATGGACATTACCACGTGCCTGCAAAAGAGAGGTGTGTTTTGTGCATTGCAAAAAAGCAGGTGCAATTTTGCACGCGTTTCTACAGTGCACAAATGCGAGCCTAGCCCTACCTTCAGGCTGTATTCACACCGGAGTGTTTTCAGCTCGTAAAACGCACGAAAAAAACTCCCAATAAGCAAAATCCTATTCATTTCAATGGCACCTGTTCACATCTGAGCGTTTTGCCCCCTGAAGCAAAACGCCTGAAAAACGCCCCAAGGTTAAAAAAGAACATGAGCTTCTTTGGGGCAGATTACAGGCGGTTTTCTGCCTTTTACATTGGTGACCTGAACAAAATCGCTGTAAAAACACTTTAAAAACGCTCGGGTGTGAATGCAGCCTCAAGGATTCTTTCAACTTCTTTAAAATGCTGGCTCTTTCTTACTGACGACCTGCTGCTTAATATACTTCTGTGTTCTGTACAACTCATTAAAATGTACCTAATCGATAACTTCATAAGATCCCCTGTGCACGATTCCAGGCCTTACACTGTACTTGCAGCTCTTTGATCAAAGTACCTATCAACTTACAAGTCTGTGGGGACTGCCTGACTTTTCTGCGTGCTTAAGAGTTGTGCAGGATGCAAAAGTGTGACAGTGAAAGGCTAGTAGGGGAGAGCTGAGATTTTAAAGCAGGTAATCTGTTGGAAGAATCCAAGGAGGTAAGTGGCACACTTTCCCCACTTCTATAAATATCCATTTCCTAGATTTCTTCTTTAAAGGAGAAGTACAGCCAAAACTCATCTGGCTGTACTTCTCTCGTGGATCACAGGAGTGCAGTTTGCTCTGCACTCCTGTGACCCGTTTTTTCAGCCAACAGCAGCTGATGTCACAGAGCTGGTCCTGGCTCGGGAAAGATCGTGACTATATGGCGGAACCACCCTGAACCCTGGACCAGCACCTGGCTCAGCCTCTCAATGTAAACAGCCCAGCGCTACAGTGAGTGAATGGGGGGAAGAAGAGCAGAGAGCCGGTGACTAACAATCACCAGCTCTCTGCTTAAGGAGCACTGAGAACTGAGCGGTTAGTGGTTGTTGATCGCTCAGTTCTCAGCCTTAGAGCCGGCAGGGGACAGATGCAGCATCCACCTAGGTAAGTATGATTATATAAAAAAAATTTATATATATATAAACTCCATACTTCTCTTTTAATACCAGTCCTATAGTTGCCTTTTATCCACCGTATTGAATTCCTTCCTTTTTGTTCCTGCTGAATTACAGGTACAGGGGTTGTAAGTTCTGTTTTTACTTCATTCTAATGGTATATTGGCAGACAATAGCTAGTACTTTTACCTGCAGCACTTGTACTAATTGTCAAAGCAGATGACTGTGTTCGAAGATTTAATTATTATTATAATGCAAGGTTTATATAGCGCTAATAGTTTGCACAGCACTTTATTTTTGCTCTATTGGATTAATCATGCTTTCCTTCAGGAAGTAGTGTATATTCGTCAAGCAGTGTAGCACATTTCTCTTTTAAGGTTGTTTGTTCAGTTAATGAATTTAGGCACAAACTCATTTTAAGTCTAAAAAGTTGTATTGTCTTTACCATTTATAAATTCCTGGTCTATTTAGTGCCTAACATTTTAAAATGCATATTGTGTTCTACAGGTAAACAATGTGGACTTCACAAACATTATCAGAGAGGAAGCTGTCCTTTTCCTGCTTGATCTTCCAAAAGGAGAAGAGGTCACAATTCTGGCACAGAAGAAAAAAGATGGTTAGTATTAGCAACAGACATAGATGATAGTTTTCCAAAGTATTGTATCACACTGCATATGAATGCAGGTTATGCAGTTTGACATCTGTCCAATATTCAGATTGTAATGTTAACCTGCTAACTCATTGAATGTAGGTGCTACATTATAATGAAGGATTATTTCAGTCTTTATATCCATGATCAGTAGAGCGAAAACAGTCCTAGCATTATGCAAAGGTGTTTAAATTCTCACCATAACTAAAAGATCACATGGCTATAGAATGTTCCTATACTGAAGGGAGGGAAAGTGAACTTCTACATTGCTCACGCTAGGACTGGCACACTAAGGCACCATAAGGTACTTGCTAACCTTTATTGTGCCAACCTGCCACCCCAGTTTATTGTTAGAACCTCCTGGAAATGTAATTCTACTATCAACTTTGTGAAATATATTTGCACAGAGCTATGTGTGTTTTTCCTGCCCTAACACACTGAGGTCTGCTGATCAGACAGCTGGCACTGAATTGTCTAAGTTGAGGTTAGTATGTCTTTCTGCCCATTCCTGGAAACACTGGACTATACTCAGGCTCGAATGGTGGCCTGCAGGTATGGTCAAAGCCTGAATCATTTTTGATACTTCATGTGTAGAATGCATGAAGTTAAAAAACCTTCAGCTTTTACAACCACTTTAAGGTAAGACATCTGTATCAGTACTTCCTGGACCCAGAAGATGGGAGTAGACCCCGAAAGCTTATCTTGTAAACATAACTGTTAGTGCAAGAAAAAAAAAAATGATCATGAAAAGTACTCAACTCAATTTTAAGTACAAACCTGGAATTATCAATTAGTGGTCAATTGTGAATTCTTACACTGTTTTTAAATCATTTACATTTTTTCTTCCAGTTTATCGTCGCATTGTCGAGTCAGATGTTGGGGATTCCTTCTATATCCGAACGCATTTTGAGTATGAAAAGGAATCACCTTATGGACTCAGTTTTAACAAAGGAGAGGTATTCCGAGTGGTGGACACACTGTACAATGGGAAACTAGGATCATGGCTGGCTATAAGAATTGGGAGGAATCACAAGGAAGTGGAAAGAGGGATTATTCCAAACAAGAATAGGTAAGAGAAAACTGGTAATATACTTTATTGCTGGATTTTGTTAGGCCATCAATTTACTGTTGCGCTAAACAAAGCGGCTATTATAAACGTTGGATATTAGACCTCTAAACCTAAGATGGTTAATCTTGGTAGTAAGGTATACAGCCACATAATTAAGTACAGCAGAAATACGTTACAGCAGTAGTGTAGGTCTTGGGAAATGCTCTAATCTACAGCTCATAGTGCGTTGGTGTAATCGATAAGCTGCATATATAATAAGAAAAAAAAAAAGAATAAATAATAAAATGTACTTCTTTAATGTGAAACCTGGGATTACTTTGGTGTTCAGTTATCACTAAATTGTCGCCCGAGAAATACAAGAATGTGTTGTAAAGGTATAGACCGAAGGATGGTGTAATCCATCTTGGTGTTTTACATATGTATATCTGAACCTCTGATAGTAACTTGCAGGGGTAGAATTAAAAATGAGTTCAAGGGCAACAGAGTGGGCAACTATGATTTTTTTTTTAAACTTGCAATAGTACAACCTAAAATGTGCGCTTAAACCCATTTTATGACCCTTGGATGCACCTCAACTGCCCATCCTACAGAGGGGAGGCCGGAAGCCTTGTGGCAGGGATGCTCCAGTGGGGAACAAAAGAGGGGCACATAGGGGCATTCACTGATCTCCACATGCATTTGACAAAAAAGGGACCCCTGCTGCTCCTGTACCAGTGAGCGAGGACCCCAAACTCATGGCTATAAATCTAATAAAAAAAGGAGTGATTTATCCCATTCATAGGAAGTTTATAAGTGCAGGGCATGAGCGTGCAGCAGGAGGAGAAGGCAGGAAATGTTCTTTGAGCTCCTGCACTGATGTCACCATGTACTCTGTGCCAGTTCTCAAAGAATACATTCAGACTGATACAAGTCTGTGGAGGAATCCCTGGGGATATCTCACGGAACTCTAGATAATATAGCTTTTTTGGTTTGCAAAGTGTTCAAACCAAAAATCTGGACCCCTGCCCTTGTGGAAATGTTTTATTGTTAATTCCAGTATTGAACACCATCCAATCTGGAATATACAACTTTTCAGTCCAGTGATGACAAGCGTATAAGGTATAAAAAAGGTTCTATGCTGCCTATAAACACCATTTATGGATGTGTGAGCATGACCTAACTGGCCAAAGATCTGTTTAATTTTAATACATTTTCCATAAAACTGTACACATTTCCTGAACAAATAGGTTTTTGATGATTGTAGATTCTTCCTGATAATGGCCTTATACCAGGTTAAATGATGCTGGGATAAAAAATTTACCTTGCAGCTGATTACGGTCTGATCCCATGAAGTCATCAAGGAAAGACTGCTAGAGAGGAAGGGCATAAAGATGTCTTACAATTTATTGCTGCATTATATTTCCAGGTTGTCATCTGTTTTTTTTTTCTATTCTTTTATCAGAGCTGAGCAGCTTGCAAGTGTGCAGTACACTCTTCCCAAAACGGCTGGTGGCGATCGTGCAGATTTTTGGCGTTTTCGAGGCCTCCGAACTTCTAAGCGAAATCTCAGGAAAAGCCGAGAGGATATCTCTGCCCAACCTGTTCAGACAAAGTTTCCTGCATACGAAAGAGTCGTGTTGCGAGAAGGTTTGATGTTCCTCACTTGTCATTTTATTGACCTTTTTTCCATTTAAGCTATGTTCCTTTTAAAACGATCAGTTTCCTTAAAGCGAAACTCTGGTTTTGACGATGAGATATTGGAAATCCTATATACCAAGAAGACATTTAGGGAACTGGCCTCTTCTCTGTAATGCTATCTTTATGACTAACTTAGACACACCCTGTTTTATTTTCCTTTGTATATACATTTTTAATTGAATTTTTTGAGTTGCATCATACATACAGAAAGGGATGTGGTTACAATTTCTTGTATAAACTCCCACATTTATGTGAAGATATACATACCACAGAGTTCACTCATCCCTGCCTTACCAGATAGGGTGGCTGACATGTTCTCTTTTAAAACGTTCCTGTATTTGAATATACAGTATCTCACAAAGTGAGTAGACCCCTCACATTTTTTTCATGTGACAACACTGAAGAAATTACACTTTGCTAAAATGTAAAGTAGTGAGTGTACAGCTTGTGTAACATTGTAAATTTGCTGTCCCCTCAAAATAACTCAGCACACAGCCATTAATGTGTGAAAAAATTGAGCCCAATTGGCCATTTTCCCTCCCCGGTGTCGTCATGTGACTCGTTTAGTGTTACAAGGTCTCGGGTGTGAATGGGGAGCAGGTGTGTTAAATTTGGTGTTATCGCCCTCACTCTCTCATACTGGTCACTGGAAGTTCAACATGGCACTTCATGGCATAGAACTCTCTGAGGATCTAAAAAAAAGAACTGTTTCTCTACATAAAGATGGCCTAGGCTATATGAAGATTGCCAAGACCCTGAAACTGAGCTGCAGCATGGTGGCCAAAACCATACAGCAGTTTAACGAGGCAGGTTCCACTCAGAACAGTCCTTGCCATGGTTGACCAAAGAATTTGAGTTCACATGCTCAGTGCCATATCAATTGGTTGTCTTTGGCAAATAGACATATGAGTGTTGCCAGCATTTCTGCAGAGATTGAAGGGGTGGGGGTCAACCTGTCAGTACTCAGAACATACGCCGCACACTGCATCAAATTGGTCTTCATGGCTGTCGTCCCAGAAGGAAGCTTCTTCTAAAGATGATGCACAAGAAAGCCCACAAACAGTTTGAGGACAAGCAGACTAAGGACATGGATTACTGGAACCATGTCCTGTTGTCTGATGAGACCAAGATAAACTTGGTTCAGATGGTGTCAAGCGTGTGTGGTGGCAACCAGATGAGTACAAAGACAAGTGTGCCTACAGTCAAGTATGGTGGTGGGAGTGTCATGGTCTGGGGCTGCATGAGTGCTGCCGGCACTGGGGAGATACAGTTCATTGAGGGAACCATGAATGCCAACATGTACTGGAACATACTGAAGCAGAGCATGATCCCCTCCCTTCGGAGACTGGGCCGCAGGGCAGTATTCCAACATAACAACCCAAAACACACCTCCAAGACGACCACTGCCTTGCTAAAGAAGCTGAGGGTAAAGGTGATGGACTGGCCAAGCATGGCTCCAGACCTAAACCCTATTGAGCATCTGTGGGGCCTCCTCAAATGGAAGGTGGAGGAGCTCAAGGTCTCTAACATTCACCTGCTTTGTGATGTCGTCATGGAGGAGTGGAAGAGGACTCCAGTGGCAACATGTGAAGCTCTGTGAACTCCATGCCCAAGAGGGTTAAGGCAGTGCTGGAAAATAATGGTGGCCACACAAAATATTGACACTTTGGGCCCAATTTGGACATTTTCACTTAGGGGTGTACTCACTTTTGTTGCCAGCAGTTTAGACATTAATGGCTGTGTGTTGAGTTATTTTGAGGGGACAGCAAATGTGTGTGTGTGTGTGTGTGTGTATATGTGTGTGTGTTGTGTGTGTGTGTGTGTGTGTGTGTGTGTATATATATATATATATATATATATATATATATATATATATATATATATATATATATATATATATATATTTACACACACATTTTATTTTTATTTTTTATATATCATTTTTTCCATATTTGTTTTTCTTTGATAATGTAGTGCAAAGTGGTGTTAAACTTTCTACTCATAAGACATTATACTGAACTGATATAACAGAATTACAAATCGTTGTAATAATTATGCCCACACTTTTGCTCAAAAATGGTAATGTTAATGCTGAAATACATGTGACTAAGCAGGGCTGGACAATTCCCAGTCATGGCGATTGAAAAAACGTCTCAGGCGACCGGGCCAAATTTGGCTTTGTCTGTCACGCGCAACGCTGGCAATATAGTTGGGAACCAACCATTGGCTACCTTCCTGGTAGTTACTAGGCACATCATGATTTGATCCTGTAACTGCAAGTTGTAAGACCCACAGCTACGTGCTGTATGAAGGCTCACTTGTGGCAGAACTACATCCAGAGCTGTACTGCTGTGTATCTCTGATGGAGAGTATTAACCTTGTATACTTGTGGCGTATATGAGACGTTGTGTTGGCATGCCTATGTGTACAATCCTGCAGGATATAGGCACAAGATACCGTTTTTTTTTTATTATATATTGTATTCTGTTTCCATTGTATATTTCTCCCTAGTCTTTGGGATGTGAGCAGAAGATTGTGGTTGGTTTAGAATGTTGTAAATTTTGTTATAATTCTCACTCTGGACATTTTTGGGCGAGGGGCTTTTGTATTCGGTTTGCGATATATGAGAATTTGTAATAAAGGACCGTTTCAGTACTAGCATTGCTATTGAATAGTAAGCAGCACTAAGCTGACAAGGTTCACTTTAGCACATTTCTGTTTATTTGCTGAATGATGTACAAATGTGCAGAGTAGTATGGTTTTAAAAATGTGTTTTTACCTGACTTGGAGTTCTCATTTAACATATTGCACTTCATTGGTCAAACTGTTTGTCCTGGATAATGAGCATTTTTTTTCTTTTCCAGCTGGATTCCTCAGGCCCGTTGTTATCTTTGGTCCCATTGCTGATGTTGCACGAGAGAAGCTAGCTAGAGAAGAGCCTGATATCTATGAGGTGGCAAGTAAGTTTGTAGTGTTTTGCTGCAGTTGGTATATATTTTTTTAAAGTTGCACAATGAATGGTTACACTCGGCCTTCATCTAGCTGTCATTTCTTTATAAGCCTGCTGCCCGTTCTTGTAAATGTTATTAAATAAAGATTAGAAAATTTGAAAAAAAAAATTAGAAAACCCTGAATTGAGAACACCATATCCGATCGCTAAAATGCAAACATACATAACGTTAATAAATCAAATAATGTGGCGCTAAATTAATACAACATTATAGAAAATATACTATACTTAACATAAAGCATAAAACTCTAATATAAATGAAGGATCTCAATTCATGAAGTGTAAAATGCAATTTTACATTTCATAAAAAATACACCAACATAATAAAATTAGTGTTTTGAAAAAACAATATTCAAATTATATAAACAAGTCCCAATTATTCATGAATTAAAAAAAATCTCAAAAATAGGCAATTCATTTGCAACATCCAAAAAACATAAAAGGTGTATAGTTGCAAGTGAATGCCGCTCTTATCCAATAAATATAGGCAATTAATAGAATAAGTTTGTTTCTTTGTTTTTTTTTTTTGTTTTTTTTTTTCCAGTCATAAAATTTTTATTAGATTTTTTTTTTTTTTTGTTTTTTTTATAATACAACAACAATACAAAAAAAAAATAAACATTTCCCACAAATAACCCCACCCAAACACACCTCCCCCCCAAAAAAATAAAAAATACATTTCCATATTTACGCCCACCAGACACTTCTATCTTTAGACCCCTTTCACACTGGAGGCGTTTTCACTGCCAGATGTTTTTTCACCTTAATGCATAGGCATTAATGCAATAAAATAACCAGGATGTTTTTCTGTCACTCCTCATCTCTAATGTGTTCTTTTACGGTGAGGTACACCTCTCTTGAAGAGTAGAGGCAAGATGAATTCCTATAGCAAGGATATGTTATCCTGTTTTCATGGGTGTGGAATGTGAACTATATTAATCCACGTCTTTACCATACAGAAATAGGTGTTTTTATCTTTTTAGCTGCGTACTCAGTGTTTGTGTATTTTCCTGTAGGAAGTGAACCAAGAGATGCAGGTACCGACCAGCGCAGCTCTGGGATCATTCGTCTCCACACAATCAAACAGATTATTGACAGGGTGAGTGATTAATACAATGGGATGTTTTGAAAAATAGCCTGAGTTGGTCATCTTTCAGATGAAGCTGACAGTTTGACTCGTGCCTGTGTAGGATTGATGCTAGCTGATTAGGCATTTAAATCCAACAGCGAATTGATTTTAACATTTTATCGGATGCCGTAAAGAAATTGGATTGTCTTGCTATGCTTGTGCCTTTTTATATGCATTTACCTGTGCTTTCCAAATGCTAGCTCAGGGATATATAGGCATTGGAGATCCTTATATATGTGTTTATAACATACTGCCTGGAAACAAACAGGACCATTGCCGTACCTGTATATATAATTTTGTTCTGTGCTCGGATTGGTGAATTCATGCAGTGCTGTTGTTTCTACAGGATAAACATGCACTTCTGGATGTGACCCCAAATGCTGTAGATCGTCTGAACTATGCACAGTGGTATCCAATTGTAGTGTTCCTTAACCCTGATTCCAAGCAGGGTGTGAAAACTATGCGAACGAGGTTGTGCCCAGAATCTCGAAAAAGTGCCCGAAAACTTTATGAACGTTCACATAAATTACGCAAAAATAATCATCACCTTTTTACAAGTAGGTACAAAATGCATTGTGCAAGTGATCATTTTATAACCATTTGAAAGCTTTGCAGGTGCCAGGATTATTTAGAATTTTTGCCATAATAAACGAGACATGTTTGAAGTAAAAAAAACTCAATGAAGTTTTGCTGAACATGCTATGAGCTGCTGGTTTGTAAGGGCCTATGTGCTTATTGCACATGGTAATGCACACACTTCAGTGTGCCACTCATTAAAATCAGAAGAAAAGAGGTTTAACCTTAAACTACGTAGAGGGTTCTTTACTGTAAGAGTGGCAAGGATGGGGAATTCTCTTCCACAGGCGGTGGTCTCAGCGGGGGGCATCGATAGTTTCAAAAAACGATTAGATAAGCACCTGAACGACCGCAACATACAGGGATATATAATGTAATACTGACATATAATCACACACATAGGTTGGACTTGTCTCTTTTTTTTCAACCTCACCTACTATGTAACTATGTAAGGGTAGTTGATGCTTGGAATAAACTTCCATCAGAGGTATTGAGTCGGTTATTAGTAAATGGCTTCAAACATGCCTGGGACAAACACCGACCTATACTAAGACAAAAAAAGTCACTTTTCTATGTTTCTATCTGGACTGGCTGCCTTTAACCAAGCAGAATTTCTTGCAGTAATTATGTATATGAATTACCTAGAATAAATGGGATGTTTGATAGAGTATTATGTAGTGTGCTTTGTGTTCTGACCACATGATGTTGCTGGACCATAAATACAAATGCAGACAGCACCAAAGTACTCATAAATCTTATTCTTCAATGGATATAAAAATGTTGTAGTTCATAAAAATATCTATCCTCGAATTCACTGGTAAATCAGTGTCGCAGTTATTCACTACATGTTCTACTTTCTCTATTTATATATCCATTTACATATTTTGGGCTTTTTTAAAGGTTTCTATCTGCTATGCCAAGATAACAGGATTAAAATAATGATGCATTTAATTTTTTTACCACGTCTTGTTTGACAGCAACCATTAATCTTAATTCTATGAATGATGGCTGGTATGGAGGGCTGAAGGAAGCTGTACAGCAACAACAGAACCAGCTGGTTTGGGTCTCGGAAGGCAAAGTAAGATTTTCTCTAAGTTTTAGTATCTCTCTGCATGAGTTTGTGGCAATGTTTTCAGCATACTCACTAGAATGCAGTGCCTGGAATTCACTTTACAGAAGCTGCAAATGTATGAAACCGCTCATTTTGCCTTTGATTTAGATGTGATGCACAGTACAACTGACACTTAAAGTGATTTTTATTTTTTAACACTCTTGCTGAAGGTGTTTACATGTTTGAAAGGACATATTTTTTTGTGTTAGCAACTGTATTTTTTTAGGGCATCATGTATTCCAAAAACCATACATTCAATGAAACATTAGCCATGGTTTGTTGAAATAATAGTGGGGACAGTGTATAGTTTTCAGTATGTGCATTAGTGGAAAAGATGTCCAGACAATCCAGACAATGTGGATTTTAGAAAGCTATCTATAAAGTAAATAAATTCCTGGACTTCTCCAGCAAAGATTCCAGATGTAGAATTACTAACCTGGTCTAACTTGACTTCATTCGGTGCAGGCAGAAGGAGGCACAGATGATGATCTTGATTTGCATGACGACCGTCTATCCTACTTATCAGCTCCAGGTAGTGAGTACTCAATGTATAGTACTGATAGTAGGCACACTTCAGACTATGAAGATACGGACACAGAAGGAGGGGCTTACACTGACCAAGATCTGGATGAGACGCTTAATGATGAGGCAGGGACTCCGCCGGAGTCTGCCATTACTCGCTCTTCTGAACCTGTTCGGGACGACAATTCAGGAATACATCAGGAAAACCAAGCCTTCCCATCCTATCCACAGCACCCACAGCCAATCATCAGAACTGATTCTCCGGGATTTAAAAATGTTCCATCTCAACAGGTAGGTCCGGTTTAGCTTTTTGTGCATGCTCCTTTTTAGTGTAGTAAATTAAATGTATAAGGTAAAATTAATTCATGTTAATATTCGGGCACTGCTTAATGAACAAGTTTGCGCTTTATTTAAAGCCTCTGAAAAATAGGGTTTCCGCTTAGCATGAGACCTGCTTACTGAGTTATTGGTATATAGGTGGTTAAACATTTTGAGAGCCCTTTCACAAGATTCACAGCTATGTTTGATCACATATAGGCCATAATTCATACAGAAGTATATTTACACACACAGGTAGCAGATATTTAAAGCACATATTATTACTTGAAGCCAGTTTCATCATGATGTAAGTCCAGGATTTCCCAAGTAGATGCTGGGTAGGTTTTGTCACGTCTTTTAGTATGCCCTCATTCAAACAGTTTGACTACGGTAGTTATAAATAAGGGTAGGTCCTCCTATTATAGTGGATAGGTCAAAAAGTTGAGTGTGTGTGTTTTAAACACCAGATGTCGCTGAGTATTTTAATGGCTGAGGGTCTATTCACAACACCGGGTATGTCACAATGCATTAATTAAAGAATTGTGGCTTGTAGACCTGATTAACAATCAAAATGTTATAGTATTTATTTCTATTTGTTGAATCTTCCCTAAATGTATATTTTTGAAGGGTTATGGCTTGCCACGGTATTCCAGTTTTCTTATGTGGTCTGTTATTTCATAGACCAATATGTTACCAGGCTAAACACTTTGAAAAAGCATTGTGCAGTATTGCTTTAAGAAATGGGGTATGTATATGTATTTTGCAGTAATCTTCTTATGCTCTTTCACTGCATCCCATTAATATAAACCTGTAAAACTTTAAAGGCTCCCTTGACTTGCCTGACTTTCTTTGACCTCAGTAGTTTGAGTCGCTGACCCATTACAAGCATGCAGCTAGTGAAGTCAGAGCAGTGCTTGATCCCCTGATGTGTTATCTACTTCTTCCAAGCCAGTGATGCAAAGACCAGCATAACAGGCAATTGGCATTTTGAAAAGGAGAATTTGGTACCAGAGCCTACAGACTTTCAGTACAGGTTTCCTATAATGGTCCGCTTCTGTTTTTCCTAGTGAAGGTTGGAAAAATGCAGAGAACCTAATAGGTTGTTGGATGAAACACAGAACTTTCCATTCAGATACTTAGCTTAAAGCGGAGCTCCACCCTAAAGTGGAACTTCCACTCATCGGATTCCTCCCCCCTTCCGGTGTCACAATTGGCACCTTTTGGGGGGAGGGGGGACAGGTATCCTTTCCCACTTCCGGAAGTCCGGCCGCGATGCGGCTGTGACGTCAACGCGGGGCTCCCTTGGCCGCCGGGATAAAAGAAGAGAGGGGCGGGGCCTCGCGCATGCGCAGTAGGGTTCCCGGCATGAAGCCGAAAGGCTACACTGCCGGGTTACCTTACCCACAATGGTGGCGGGAGCACCCGACAGCTGATGGAGACATCAGCTACGGTGCCGACTTCGAGGGTCTGCAGGACAGGTGTGTAGCTGTTGGCTTTTAATTTTTTTTTTTTTTTTTTCCCCGGAACACCCCTTTAATTACTCTAAAACCTGAATGGTTATTCAATGGGGTTGATTTACTAAAACTGGAAAGTGCAAAATCTGGTGCAGCTGTGCATGGAAACCAATAGGCTTCAAGTTTTGTTTTTTGTCAAAGCTTAATTGAACAAGCTGAAGTTGGAAGCGGATTGGCTACCATGCACAGCTGCATCAGATTTCACACTCTTCAGTTTTAGTAAATCAACCCCCATGTGTTTGTGTACTCACAAGTCATATTTCCTTATGATTTCTTGTCCATTGACATGCTCAAAAAACATCTGTCAAAATTATTAAAAATATTAAACAAGAAAACCTCTCCAAACTCACCATGCCACTTTCTGTCTTTTCAATTTAAAATAGTCTCCAAAATAGATTGATCTTGGACCTTATGTCAACTAGTTTGAATCGGTGTACACAATAAAATTTAACTGCAACCAAGGCAGAGTGGTGAAGTTTTGCATGTATGAAATTTGCGAAGGGATGTTCAAGTCAGGCGCTGACCCTAGTTGGTGAAAATTGAATTGGTTGCCATGAGCAACAATGTGCTTTTGGACACTTGCATACATCAGTGTGTGTATTAAACCATGTTAAAGATGAAGTATGGCCAAAGCTCTTCTGGCCATACTTCTCTTGTGGGTCATTGGAGTGCACTTAATTCTACACTCCTGTGACCCAGATTCAGCCAACAGTGGACTAATGCCCGCTGTCGGCTGATGTCACAGAGCCAGTCTTGGCTCTGCAGAGATCTGAACAATGTCTGATCCATCCAGATGCCTGACCAGCAGCTGGCTCAGCATCTCAGCACACCGCTGATGACCTGAGCCAGCCGCTCCCGCCACAGCCTAGCGCTCCAGTAAGCGCTGGTGGGGCCGCACACAGTCAATGACTGACAGTCATCAGCTCTCTGGTCACAGAAGCTTGAGAACTGAGCGATCAACAGTCTTTGTTCAATCCTAACTCGGTCTTGGAGGCGGTGAAGGAAAGATGTAGGATTGGACAGATGCTGCATCCACCTAGGTGAGTATGTGTGTGTGTTTTTTGTTTAAACCAGCACTTCTTCTATTTTAACGTAACATTTACTATTTACTACTGGAGAATGTAACTTTTATTGTAAAAAGAAAAATCAAAAAATATTTTATGCTTTGTTTTTAAAGTGATCTTTTTCTTAGTCCATTAGCTACTAACATGTTCTTTGGGACTGAAATGATGCAAAATACTGTATTTGTATATATTTTAATATCAGACTTTTTTTTTTAATAGTGTACTAAACCAGTTCAGTACTATGATTGTCTAGCTTAGTCAGATGTAAAAACTATATAAAATAGATGTTTTTTGTCTTTGCTTTTTGTGTATCTGCTTTTAGGATGAGCTAGTAGCTGTATAGATCTGTAGTTGTGAAGCAGTTCTTGACAGACTGCTATGACATTTGGTTTGCTTTTTTGTTCTGTATTAAGTGAACACATTATTTTACACACTCCACAGAAAGCAGACGCCTTACCCGCTGCCCCTTACCTTTCTCTGCCGTCTGAAACAAACACTGCAAGTTCAACTGCTGCTGTAAATCCTAATGTAAATCTAAGTAATGTCAGATTGGAGGATCCAAACCCTGCCCCATACAGCTCTTACCAAGCACAAGCTGGCCCAATGCGATCACCAAACACTGAGGCAGCTCACATAATGCTAAGAGACCAAGAGCCTTCAACTTTACCTGTGCACATAGATCCAGCAAAGGTACCTGTGCTACATTGTTGCACCAGTCTGTTCTACTTCCAGTCATACTTGCATCTGAGATTCTTCTTTCTTTAACACCTTCTTCTTTAACCTTGCCTTACTGATGGTACCTGAAATACGACACTGTATTGGTCAGGTGCCGGCAGTAACCAAGGTAGTCAATAAATTGACATTGGAAATTTGGAGCAGTTCACTATGCTGCATCTAAATCAACTGGGGTTTACTTTGCTTTTTTCTTGCATGGCTTTCCAGTACTGCATGCCTTCTTTACCTACTTCATATACCAAGCAACTTGCTATAAATGTTGTCTTTTATGTTGCAAAAATCACGTTGCTGAAAACCTAACATGTTTTTCCATTTAACATGTTTCCAGCACTGCTTCACACTTCTTAGAGAATGGAAATTCTGCATGTTTGCTGCCATCCTGTGGCTGGTGCTTTGATGTGATTTTGATTTAGTTTATCCTGTGTTTTTGTTCTGGTTGTTAACCCAAGGCTTTCTTTTATCATGCAGGTTTTCAGAAAAGAGCCATATTCTGTGGAAGATAATCCCAGGCACAACTACTTGATGAAACAACAAGTGCTTAGCCATCAGAGACCAGAGAAAGAAAGCAACCTCAACTTTGATGCCCTTCCATCCTATGCAGAAAAACCAATGAGTAGAGAGTTTGATGCGTCTTACAGATATGAATCTGCTTCAGAATACGTGGATCCATACCCTCATGGTTATGATCCTCGAATACATAGCGATGATCATGTGCCTACTTATGATGAACAGTGGGGTTATTATGATGATAAGCAGCCGTATTCATCCAGGTCGCAGTTTGATGGTAAGCATAGGGACTTCAGTGTGAGGCAGCACTCAGAAGAAAGCCTTGAACGCAGCTACTTTCCACAACAGCCTCGTTTTGAAGAGCCTCCTCCTGTTGCCTACGACAATCGACCTCGACCAGCTAAAAACTACAAAGCACCCCAGCTACTATATGAGGAGCCCGCTCCTGCAGAATATGATATGCATATGCGTTATAAACCAGAGCCTCAAAGCTTTCCTTCTGTACCCAACTCTAGGGCTGCTGAAACTAAACCATATTTTGATCCACATCCAAGAGGCTATGACCATAGTCCTTCCCAGGGATTTAATGCAAAACAAGGGCAATATGATCTTTCTCCTAGAGGAGAAACCATGCCTCTTCCTCCTACTCAGATGAAGTCTGACCTTCTGCCAACCAACAGTAAACCTGTTTCTGCACCAGCCTCTGTGAGTGAAGATGATGATGACCCAGCCATGAAACCACAGTCTGTTCTTACCAGAGTCAAAATGTTTGAGAACAAGAGAACGGTTCAAGGAGAAAAGAACAAGGACATTAATGATGTATCTGTTTTAAAGGTACCCAATAGGTTTATTCGGTGATACATTCATAGCAGGCAATCAATGGGGTTGATTTACTAAAGGCAGGTATACTGTGCACTGCAAGTGCACTTGTTTCAGAGCTTAGTAAATGAGGTAAAATTCACTTTGTAAATAATACTCAATCACATGGAAGGCAAAAAAAAAAAAACAGCAATGTTGCTTGCATGTGATTGGATGATGGAAATCAGTAGAGCTCTCTGATTTCAGAGCTTCCCCTCTTTTCAGAGCTTCCCCTCTTTTCAGAGCTTCCCCTCTTTTCAGAGCTTCCCCTCTTTTCAGAGCTTCCCCTCTTTTCAGAGCTTCCCCTCTAATCTAGAGCAACTGCACTTGCAGTGCACAGTACATTTTGCCTTTTAGTAAATCAACCTCAGTGTATTTTACTGGTCTAAGGCTAGGTTTACATCTGTGCAGGTAATTGCTGCTGCGGGACTGTACCCATTTCTGCAGCTGCAAACATCTGCACAGAATAATGCTGGGGATGTGTGCGGGTGCCAATAATCTTAAAGGCACACACTGGGACCCACACTACACTTACAGTTCCTGTGTGGGCTGGGATTCCAAAAATGGAGCAAGGCCCTTTCCCCTGCATTTCAGGAGGCACAGCAGCCCAATCAAATGAATGCCATGCCAGTGCAAAGCCGCATTGGTGTGACCCAGGCTTTTTTTATTTTTTTGTTTCTGGCTTAGTCTTATGTAATACCTGTACACAACACACATATACGGATATATGGCATATGTATATTGGTTGCCTATATATATATATATCTATATAGATATATAGGATAAATAGATTTTATTTAAATTTTTTTTTTTTTTTTTTTTTTTTAAACATACCTTTTCTGTATTAATCTGTTTTAATTTTTGACTTTGTAAGTTTGTCACTAACAACATTTTATTTTTTATATTCTAGGCTCCAGAAGTTGCACCTAAACCAATAACTGTTCCAGTAACTGCATCTAAAGCTGCTCCACTGCCTCATTATGATCAAGACAAGCCTACTTATCGGTAAGGAGGAGATAAACAAGTCTTCACAAAGTTCCTTTGTTATTTAAATGAAAATGGCTAAAGAAGCACACATGCATATTCTATAACTGCTTTTATTTTTGCTGCTAATGATATTTTTTACCTCTGTGACTTATGAGAACTGTGGAGAGATCAGTCACCAGCTAAGTCAATGAATGTGCGATCCACTAAAGGGAGTTCATGCTTGCTTGATAAGTACCTCTTTTCTATTTTATCTGGTTGCTTTTAAACATATGTTATTTCAGTCGCTCATCACATGGAGATATTTGTTTGATATTTATGATAGACTTTTTTTTTTTTTTTTTTTTGAGGGTTCTGATGCATACTTCCTTTTGTCATGGAGTGATAATGATAATATAAAGACGTTCTTTAGGAAGCGCTAGTGTTTACCTTCTTGCCGCCATAATATGTAGACCTCCTTCATTTAAATTTTATGGAAGGTTGAGCTATAAATATAGTCTAGGCCAGGGGTCTCTAGACTTTCAAAACAAAGGGCCAGTTTACTGCCCTTCAAATATTAGGGGGGGGGGGGGCGGGCAGACTGTGGCCAGTGGGAGTAAAAAGTACCCTGGCCTCGGCCTGGTTGTCATTGGGTGTAAAAACAAAATTACATTATCGGTGTCAGTTGGAGGAATAGTACCCCATCATTAGTGTCAGTGAGGGAATTAGTTCCCTGTCTCTGGTGTCAGTGGGAAGAATTGGTCAAAGGGAGGAGAAGTGACCCATCATTGATGTTGGTAGAAGGAATACTGCCTCCATATTGGCGTCAGTGGAAGGAATAGTGTCCCATCATAGGTATCAGTGGGAGGAATAGTGCCCCATCATAGGTATCAGTGGGAGGAATAGTGCCCATCCTTTGTGTCAGTGGAAGGAATAGTGCCCCAAGGGCCGGATAAAGGCCAGCAAAGTTTCACATTCGCAGTTTGGAGATCCCTGGTCTAGACCCACACAATAACGGCCCCTTCTGAGGAGTGCTGGGTTTGCAAGATCTACAGCATAGGTACATGTAGATTGTGCTTTCATGGTGCAGGATCTTTCTTAAGGCTTCCATACACAGCTTGAGATTTGGCCAATTCATACTGAATCAGCCAGAGTTTAAGCTCTGGCACCACCCATCTCAACCAAAGTTGATTTGTTCAGTCGACTTTTGTAGTAGTAGCGGGGTGGAAAATTGACAGCCAAACAGGTGCAGCCACTGTTTGGGTATTTAGTGTTTTGGGTACCGGCTGTCAGAATACAGTAATTGCCAGGAGATTTGTCCATCTGCTCTGTTTGGCGTGGATGGAAGAATCTGTTGCTTTTATTTCATTCAGTCTGCTGAACAAAAGCAATCATGCATATATGGCCAGCTTTGGTCACTTGTCCAACTTTACAAGCCCGGATCACACCTAGTCCTCAGTTGTTCATTCCTCCTGAGACCATTAAAAAAATTATACAAATAGTTAATTTCAGTGCTAACATTCTGCTTGTGTATTTCACTATTTGTTTTATTTTTCAGTGTACCCGAACCTCAGAAACCTCAATTGAAGCCACCAGAAGATATAGTTCGTGCTAACAATTATGATCCTGAAGAAGATGAGGAATATTATCGGAAGCAGCTGTCTTACTTTGATCGTAGAAACTTTGACAAGCCCACTACTGCTGTTCCTACAAACATCCTCCCTGAACCTTCTAAACCTGGACAGTCTCAGAGCCAAGTTAGCTTTAACAGCTACCCCTCCAAGTACGTTCTGACATGCTGCACTTGTCTCTCTCTGACCTCTTCATTGCACCTACATCCTGACCCTTTGCAGTGAAAGACGTAGCACCTCATGTGTGAAAGCTGTACTTGTGACTTTACTCTTATCTAATGTGTGCTGGGAAGATGGGGCTTCTCTAACGTGTTGTGCTGTCACATGCGTTTGTAATGAAATCATACACTGCAGGTGTATGGATACTTTAAGCACAAGGTGGCAAAGGCTAATTGGCAAACTTACAATCCTCTTTTAAAGTAGATAACCTATAATTATTTCTATCTTGCCAAATTTATAGTGTAGGATCCTTCCTTTTCCATTTAAAAGAAAGATTATAAACCTAGATAGTTTCCATTTAAAAAAACAAACAAAAAAAACTATAGTAGTCTGTATAAGCTATTATACACTGCAGTGTATATTCAGTTGCCATGCTAGACTATTAACTATAAGTAATTGTTACTGCTGAAGTGCAATAATGAAATGGCTGCTTAAATAACTGTAAATCTGTAACAAAGATAACCTTTTTAAATGCTGGTTGTGGTTTCTTTTACAGGCTGGCTCCTACATTTCTTTAATACAGTTAATTTAATTTAGTTAAACCAGGGAGTACATGATTACAGTAAATAACTACAATTAAAAAGTTATTCCTACAGTTATCTGACATATTTATAGGGCACAAATGGACAGGAATATGTGGACTTCAGATAATACCCTAAGCAATTAAAGCACTTTATTACATGCCTTATTTTTGCATGACCTGTACTGTCTCATAAAACTCTCTTGAATAATTGTTTCGGTTTGTTTTGGAGATTACATCTAGGTTATAATACTCACTTTCACGCCTGCTTTTCTGATTGATTAAATACTGGGTGCACGTGTGTGTGTGTATGTGTATGCCTCCGAGTTTTTGTATTTCAGGGATTCATTGAGTCTTTAAAAAAATTAGTCTACAATTATATTCACCCTTTAGAGACTTAAGCCTAGTACACACTATTTTATTTTTTTATTTTTTTCGTACAACCCAGCGAGCGGAACGAAAAAAAGACTGACAGCTCAGGTTGGAGCCGCTGTTCCAATTATCTGATGTTAGTACAGCAATCTGCCTGTTGAGCTGTGGATGCCATTGGCTGAGAGCCCTGATCGGGAGCCGATCGGTGGACTTTGTTTGTGCCCTTTCCATCGACCAGCTTCTGTCTGACCGGCTGCAGTACACTCAGGTCGAATGTCTGTCAGTTTCTATCGAACCGGCCGTTGCCACCGAACATTTGGCCCGTGTGTACTAGGCTTTAAAGTAGAACTAAAGGCAAAGCTTTTGTATAGAGTAAGGGAGGGTTATAACCCCTGTCAGTTTTTTTGGTTTTCTGTCTCCCAATGGGGAGATTGTTGTTCACTTCCTGTCCCATAGCCAAAGCAAGAAGTGATAGGAAGTCCCTGATTGTCACTAGAACTTGTATCCTCATTGTAAGCCTTGCCTCTGTTCCCGTTCTGGTGACAACCACAAATTTGGGATTTTCTTTCACTTTTTTCAGTGATAATGATAAACAGGACAAATAGAGAGGGTGCATTTCCCTTAATCAGGGGCACAGACAGCAATAAAACCTGACGGGTGTTCTAATCCATCTACATTCTATTCAAATCTGAAAAAAACATGTTTTCCTTTTAGTTCTCTTTCAAAGTGGGACTATAGACAAAATAAAAAATGGGAAAATATGATACCGTCACTGGCAAAATTACAGTAGTTTTTTTGTTTTTCTGAATTCCCTTATAACATTATTATTAACTTTTGATCCTGACAGTAGATCTGCTATTTGTCCGGTTTCTTTAACAGGGTGACGACGCAGTTCCTTCTGCAATACAAATTGCACAACATTGCTATCCTGTAGACAGGGTAGTCTTAGATGTATTTGTAGATAGACATTAAAGCGGAACTAAAGTCTCCTTACTTGGCTATCCAGCAATCCTGCGCTGGGATCTTCCTCTGAGTGCCGGTCTTAGGGTCTCTTTGGCTGGTGGGGGATGCAGCATGTGCAGGAGGCTGTCATCCTGGCACTCAGAGATCGGCCCAGCACTGTAAGCTGCAGACAGGTAGGGGCATTTTATTGTAGGTCTCTTCTGCAATAAAAGCTTGCCTGTTCGTGTTTTTTGACAGCAGGACTTCAGTTCTGCTTTAAATAAAGACCATAAAATAATGAACGCTTAACCCCAGCTAAGAAGTTTGTCAAGTTTATTCTTTTGGGAAACATTTTTTTGCTAAAGGACTGTTGTAAGCACCCTTGTCTGTAACTGTTCTTTTCTTGAGTCCCCCTTTTTTACTTCTCACTTTTCTCAGGAATCGGAACAGAAAGATCTGTAATGCTAGTCATTATGAGGAAGTCAGTCTTGTTGGATCTTTCCTTTCCAGTACTATGCAAGCACTTTTTGCGGCATGGCTAAGACTACATTTTTGGAGGAGGGCGAAATCGGGAACTACAGCGGTATATCTCATTACTAGAGACATTGAGAGAGCGGTTTTGCAGCATTTGCTGGCAGAATGTGGTATTCCTCCACCGCAGGAGCTTATAAACAACTTCACTTTTTCAGCCTATTTTTTTTTACCTTTTTATATGGGAAGGGCTGAGTTGTTTAATTAGACTTAAGCCTCATACACACGATCGGAACGTGGACCAACTTTCCTGTGGATTTTTGTCCAAAGGGCGTTGGCCCCAAGTTGGTATTGCATACACACAGCAGGACTTTTTCAGCCAACTTTCACCAAATTACTTGGTTTTTCTGCTCTTTACCGCCACCTTTGGTCAACTTCTGTATTGTTGTCTGATCTTTTGCATTGGTTCTGCATTGGTTTGTACAAAAGTCTGCTGGTTTTGTGTACACACGGTCGGACTTTGGACCATCGGACTTTAGTTGGCAGAAAGTTGGTCCGTTCGCACAGCCAACAAAAGTCTGATGAAACCTGGAAAAAGTTGGTCCGATGGAGCGTACACACGGTTGGATGTTGGTCCAAAACAGCTAATTTGCATGTTGGTTGTCAAAAAGTCCGATCGTGTGTACGGCCCTTTAGGCTCATCTTTATACCCAGCTGTAGTGTTGTAATAATTGGATATGAAAACTTCTTTTTTTTTATTTGTTTCCCACCACTTCTGGTTTCAACTTCATGATGTAGTTAGCCTATCCCACTGACACTGCAACATCCTAGGAGTCTTTGAGCATCCCAAGCTTCTAACATCGTGCAATTTCCAGACTGGAAATTATGCGATCAGGAGAAGTTTAGGCGCCATTTTTAAAGAAATCCCAGATAAGAATGGGCACCGGCTTCAGTTGTGATGGCTGCTGCCGGGATTTCTGCAGGGGATGATACACTTTTGGCAGGTACTTATTATATGGACATGAATGAGAATATCCAAATTAGATGCATAAAAATCATGAGGATGTTTTTATTAAACTTTTGGGTTAGGAAGACTGTAGCGCCTCTTTAAACCTTTTCAGTGACTTTGTATTCATCTTTGAGGTGTAAATTTGATTTGTCGGTTTTAATACATTGATGTAGAGTTACAAAAGATTTTTATGTAATGGCTTATATGGATCTTATACCTTACATTTTGGTTACCTGCTGATGATGGTGCCTGATGAATGTGTTCATTACCAGGGGTAGCAATGTGCTCTCAGATCCAAGCAAATGTTACAAGAATTGTCTGCATTTCTCCTACATTTTCTGCCATTCTCTATTTAAATTGCTTTGATTTTCGTACTTGGAGTCCACATTAAGCTTAGCATAAGATATCCTTTAGCAGCCAATTAGTCATTAGATCTGCACACTGTGATACAAGAGGAAGGAATGAAAGCCTTTGTGTGAATGGTTATTTGTGCTATCTAAACTATGTTATCAAATAATCATTTGTTATATAATCCAGTGTGTGATAACAATGCTAATGTGATCACTGTGGCTTATGTACTATGTCTTCTCTAAATAGATCCTAGGGACCGCTTAAAGTTTTCTTTCCTCTTTTCTCTTTTAATGCCAGCAATGCACTGCTTTTTCAATGTTTTCCATAAATAACCTTCTTAGATTAGGAGTTTGTCACTCTTCAGTAGGTAGACTTTGTGTAAGTATTTTCAAAAGAAAAAAAAAAAAAGTCTTGCAAGTCTTAATTTACTTAAAGGTAGAATGACCCTTTTCTTTCATTCTTCTGTCACATTTGCTTTGCCACCGCCTAGATTTCTTGGCTCTTACACTAGCTATGACTACTTGAAAAGGAACATCAAGTGGTAAGATTGGCATTAACACAAGGCTGTCTTTTGTCATTCCTCTTAGACTTACCACAGCATTATGTGCACCCAGCTAAAGTGGTCATTTTAGACAGCCTGTTATCTGTTTTTCCTCTGCAGATAGAAATAAATATTTCAAGGTCAACCCAAAATCAATCAGCAAATCTAAACCTATAATGGCTTTAATTCTGCTAAAAAAAAAAAAAAGTTTGCCATACTAGTGCACATAAAGCTGGGGGTTGTTATTTGGGATGCTTCCAGTTCCAGTTGGCATTTGTTTGTATGTCCAGTTTGCTGAGAACATCAGCAATGACGATGAATACGTCTGTGTCTGGGAGTAAATCCCGGTTGCATCATCTGTGACTTGGACGGATTTCCTGCTTGCTTTCTTGCTATATTCAATGTTGCTGAAAAAAAAAAAAAAAAAAAAAAAGGCTCACGGAGGAGATAAATCATACATTTGGAATGGACAGTAAACAAGTCATCTGCCTCTGTTTGTCGAGTTTGTGCTGTTGCATTAACATCCTGATTCTGTATTGTACTCCACCCAAGGCGTGAAGGTGGCTGTTTCTCGTTTTGAGTGAATGTATATACGGCAATACCGGTCATACATGAATCACTTAGTGTGTGTTTGAAAAGTGGTGAACTGAAGACATTGGCAGTCAGTATTCGCTTAATGAATATGAGAACCCATGTCCCAGAATGCAGATCAGGCAAGTAGAAAAAAAACATTTTCTTATCTGATCATTTGGCATATATATCGATTGAGCTAGGTATTGTACCTGTCTGCATTCGCTTATAATGGTCTCTCATGCATTCTTAAGTGATTCTCGGTTGATGCCTAAATGTTCAGTTCTGCTATAATTAGTAGCTAAGTGAAATGTTTCCATTGGGATTTAAGCCCCTCTCAGTATGTAATTTAAAAAAAAAAAATGTTTTATTACTGTGGGACTCATTGATGTTTATTCTGACAGGGGAAAACCTGTAGATCCGGACTCTCCTGACAGACCCATAACTGAAAAACGTTATGACCCGGTCCCTCAAGTAAACTCCCAGTACAACCAGCCTTCTCCTCCAGTGCTTGTCAATCATACAGCACATGCAAAACATCCCCACACAGACGGTGAGTCGTAATATTTCATTTTACTTGATATGATGTTTTAATGAATTGATCTAAAAAAAAAACCTTATGAATGTGAGTGTTGGATCAATTGTGTGTATAGGATTGTATATTTTTTTTCCCCCCTTTTTATTGATTGAACTAGATAGACTTGTCTTCTTTTTTTTTTTTTTTTTTTTTTTAACCAGACTAACTATGAATTAATGTTTTAAAAAATGCCTTCTTCCTATATAGTTTGTACTAATAAATGTACATGGGGGGGAGCCATTATTATATTGAGAAGAGAAGAAAAGATTGAAAGTACACTTGGATCCAAAAGATGTTATACAAATTTCTTTATTGTCATGAGCCAGACGAAATCGCAATGATGTCTGGCTCATGACAATAAAGCAGAGCTCGACAAAACCCGGTCGCCCGGGCGCAATTGCGACTAGATTTGGGGTCCTGGCGCCTGGGGCGACACAGCTGCGGTACCCCGTCAACCTGTGGACACCAACCCCCCCCCGTTTGTCCTTTTTTTCACACAAATGGAGCTTTCTTTTGGTGGTATTTAATCACCGTTGGGTTTTTTATTTTTTGCGCTATAAATCAAAAAATACTGAAAATTCGGTAAAAAAATAAATAAAAATTCTTTGTTTCTATTAAAATTTATTGGCAGAGTATTGCGGTGTATTGCACAGTGCTGGCAGTGTAGCTGTCACTGACCAGCGCTGTGGGCACTACACATCCAGCCCACAGCGCTGGTCCCATCTCTCCCCCTCTCAGCTTCTCCCCTCTCACTGTACCAATCGATACAGAGAGGGGAGGGAGGAACCGGCGTCATGACGTGGCGCCGGTTTGTGTACATGTGATCGCATTGTCATTTGACAGAGCGATCACGTGGTAAACGGCCGCTATCGGCGGCCGTTTACCGCGATGCACCGGGTCTTGGCGGTCACAGATTTTCCCGAATGGAGCAAGGTTCTGGGAGGATGTCCTACGGTGCCCAGTGCCACCTGTCAGTCGTCGTTAAAAAAAAAAAAAAAAAAACCTGGCTCCTAACTTTTTTAGCTGGCTCCTAGATTCCAAGCAAATTTGTCAAGCCCTGCAATAAAGACATTTCTACAGCATCTTTTGGATCCAAGTGTGCGATCAATCTTTTCTTCTCTTCTTGATATTTCCCACGGTGATGAGCCAGGATTAGCACCTTGGCCTGGGTGTGTCCATTTTTTGCCTGAAGCGGTGTGCATCCTTGTTCTGTTTCATTATTATATGGACTCGGGTCTGCTTCAAATGGTTCTAAAGGCAGGAAGTATTTATTTATTTTTATCCTAATACATTTTCTGCATTAAAGTGAAAAACCTTTTGTGCATGCAGCGGATCCCGACCATATGATCTTGATCTTTCCTGAGCCTGGAGCGGCTCCGTGATATCAGCTGACAGCAGGCTTCAGTCCGCTGTCTGCTGAAGAACAAGCTGCACTCCTGTGATCCACAGGAGAAGTACAACCAATCAAGGCTTGGCTGTACTTCTCCTTTTTAATGCTTATCAGTACTGCATAATAGTTGTGCTTTACTGCTCCTTACTACTTTTAAGGTGTGTATATATGTAGGTGTATATGTATGTATGTAATTATGTATGTATATATATATATATATATATATATATATATATATATATATATATATAGCATTTGTATCTATATTTAGGGCTTAAATGTCTCTTATACAGGCTTCATCATTTGTTTTTTGTTTTTTTCAAGCCTGTAAACACATCTGTTAGCTTATGTAGCCGTGTACACATAGATGTTTACAGGCATATTTGAAGAGAGCGTGTTCTAAGAGGCGTTAACTAGCATAATTTATATAATGTATTCCAGTAACCAGAATAAACAAAATATGCTGGCCAGTAGATTACATTTGCTCTCAACCTCATACGCACAAAAGCACATACCCTAGATTTCTTTTTTCCTGCCAAGCTCTGACCGCAAAAATGCAGCACGTTTTGAGAATAAACTCGTACGCCCCTGTGCGGGAGGCCTTAAGGTTTTGTTTAGTTCATATTTATTAGTTCTATGGGATTGAGTTGGTTAAAAACCTTGTTCTGACCGTTAAATATAGCATATGTAGATATTTTGTCATAGTCCAAAGGAAAAGTCCTTGATGTCTTCACAGGCAAAACTTTAATCAGCTGGCAAGTTTCAACATATGGCTTTGCACCCAGGATCATTCATCTAACACGTTTCACCTGATGGGGTTAATCGTAAAGATTATCAATGATTAGACCTGCTGGGTGGGGGGTGACAGACTCCGAGCCAGCACCTGATTATAGAACTGTGCCTGTACTGCATGGGCTTGTCTACAGAGCGGAGATATACTTGCCTAATCCACCGATCCTCCAAGCACAAGACCGGTCCCCACCACTCCTGCCCCCTAGCGGTCTTGTGAATGAACCATTCCTGATGTCATCACACCCATAGATCGACTCTGGACATGAGGACAACAGGAACAGTCCACCGCTGGCTATGGGGAGTACAGTTTTGCGGAGGATTGAAGGATTAGGTAACCATATCCCTAGACAAAATGAGCAGTTAACCCATGCAGTGCAGGCATGGCTCCCCTGCATTGGGGAAAAAAAAAAATTTCATGGAGTTCTGCTTTCAAGCATATAAGGGGATCACTTGGAGGTTTGACACGGTGCACTTTTCTTTGACTCTGCGCTCTGTAGCTATTTGATGTAACATGTACAATATTTTGTCTGTTTTTAATTTTTACAGTCAGTTCTGTTTCCCTGGAGATCACGAATTCCACAGTGACAAAACCAGAACCACCACCACCTCAAACCAAGCCAAGCGTCTTCCGACCTTCCAACAGAGAGGACACAGTTCAGTCGAACTTCTTTCCTCAGAAAAGCTTTCCTGACAAAGCTCCTGTTAATGGCACCGAACAGATTGGAAAAACCATCACACCATCATATAACCGCTTTACTCCTAAACCTTACACAAGCACTGCCAGACCTTTTGAGCGCAAGTTCGAGAGTCCCAAATTCAACCATAATCTTCTGTCCAATGAAGCACAAGGAAAGCCGGAGCTGCCCGCCAAACCTCAGAATTCTCCTCAATCCGTTTTGAAATCAACCAATGTGGCTATATCTCCAGAGCTAGATGGCACATCGAAGCCAACAGAGAGCAAATCTAAGTATCAACCAAATAATATTAATGCAGTGCCTAAAGCAGTCCCAGTCAGGTAGTGTTTTAAATATTATATTGCAAATATTTGTGTGATGCGTTAAAATATTTTACATTTAAAGGATATTCCCTTACTGATGCAAAAAGACAAGCCACATTCACACTTGTAGCAATACCCAGCACACCTTTTTTCTCGCCATACTTTTATTTTCCAAAGTATTTATATATCTGTTCAGCTATCCCTGTGAGGTCTTTGTCACAGAGAGAACCTGGATCGCCTTTAACCACTTGGGGCCCGCCTACAGCAGATATACTGCAGCAGAGCGCCCTCCCTGCACCAGATCAAGTACATGTACATGATACTCT
This sequence comes from Lithobates sylvaticus, assembly GCA_028564925.1. NCBI lineage: Eukaryota > Metazoa > Chordata > Amphibia > Anura > Ranidae > Lithobates > Lithobates sylvaticus. The sequence goes on along the minus strand of CM053029.1, from coordinate 519,682,386 downwards.
TCTTTTGGGTAGGGGGTAGCACGTAAGGCTCCCGTTCGCTGAAGCACAAGCCAATCAAAGGTCCTAGCCAATGATCTATGGCTGGCACCCGCTGATCGGCTGAGTGAGTGATGAAAGAGAGCTCTGTTTAGGTAACCAATGTAGAGCTCTCTTCTGACAGCGGCAATGTGCCGTTTTTTGTTTTGTTTTTTTCCCCCCTGGAAAGCAGGAAATAAAAACCGGCACATCACTTTGAAAATACAACAACACACAAACATTGCAGGCACACAGTTAACACCTTGATTGTCCCTGGATGTAATCCCCTTCCCAGCCAGTGTCAGTACAGTGACAGTGTATATTTTTAGCACTGATTAGTGTCAATGGTGATGTCGAAACGAAACACAATTACAAATTCTTAGCCAGTATAGTAGTTCATTCATGAGTATTTTGACTTTTTATAGAGGTTTATCTAGATTTACTTTACCTTTTTAAAGTACAGACAAAATCACCCCAAGTATAATGATCATAGTACCATGCACTCGTATGTTATGTAGTTGTTAACGCAAGAGACATTTAACCATCGATACTCAAAGTGTTCTTTGGTAAGATGTAGCATTTTCAGGACAAGCAGGTGAAGCAGAAACCAGTTGATCGTGTGGGAGCATGGTTATTCATGAAGGTCTGTGTAGCCCAATTAAAATGATGGCTGAAATTGCACTGTACGTGAAGTGGCTGCATTTATCTTTCACAGGCATAATCAGGACTCGCAGACAGTTGCAGCCTTTTTATGGTGTTGAACTTTAGACATTGTGAAAATGTCAGCTGCATGTTTTTCACTGTATAATTGCTAAAATTGTGTCCTGGAGCTTGAACTCTAAGTTAGTCACTCGAAGAATCAATCTTTGCGGAACTGATTTCCTAGTTGTTAGTAAATGCTCCCACCCTTACAATCAAAAAATAACATTTTAAAATTCCATTGAGTCCTACGTTGTCATGCATGTAGAGAAATTTTTTTCCTACCCTGCGCCTCCATCTTAAATTCATAGCCAGCGCAATATGATTCAGGGATCTTTGCCAGGTATACGGGTCCTTTAGAACAGTGGTTCTCAACCTCAGTCCTCAAGTACCCCCAACAGGCCATGTTTGCAGGTTTTCCTTTGCACAGGTGCTTTAAATCTGAGTCAATGGCTTGGTATTTTGGACAGGGAAAGTCCCAAAACATGGCCTGTTGGGGGTACTTGAGAACTGAGGTTGAGAACCACTGCTTTAGAACCCTTGTGCATGCACAGACACACTGCAAGCCCTGCCAGTAAACTGGCAGACACCCCCTGCACCATGGCATTTCTCCCCCTGCACCATGGAAGTTACCCATGGCATTTCTGTGCATGCGAGCGGTCCGGGTATGTCATCTTCACCTAGTCGAGAATGGCGATCCTGAACATTCGAAAAAAGGAGGAGAATGACAAAAAGTGTGTAGGCCTGCTTTAAGAATTTTCAGGTACCTTAGCAGCTTAGACCTCACTATTGATATCCCAGCACGAAGGGTCGATTCACACCATGCCTGCACAGGAACGCGCTGTACGGTTCTGTGCAATGCGATTTCAGCCCATTCATTTTGAATGAGCTAAAATTGCACCGCACCACATCGAAAGTATTGCATGCTCTACTTTTTAAAAACACACTGCAACCAGATTACATGGTACTTTTGTACCATGCGATCCGGTGCGGGGGAAACGCACTGCATTTGGGCCTGGTCTGTCTTCTCTGTATGTTCTAAGAAGACAAATGGTGGCTTACCATAGTGTTTGCTATAAATCTGGCAGGTGATCTAATGCTGTCTATCTGAAATTGTTTTTGCTTAAACTTATTAAATCTGTACTACAATTCCAATAAAGCGTTGTCACCCTGTTCCTAAATTTATAACGTTTGAGACTATGGCCAATAAAGGTGCAACGGATCGAAAAACTCACGGATCCGATCGTTCCTCCGATCATAGTCACGGATCGGATTATTTTTCGTATCAGCAAATAATAATTGAATTTGCAAAAACCTGTGAAAATCCCACCACTGTATAGTCCCCACTGTAATATCCATAATCTCCCCACTGTAATATCCATAATCTCCCCACTGTAATATACATCTTCCCCTCTGTAATATCCACGTCATCTTCCCCACTGTAGTATTGGCTGGGTATGGCAGAGTATTGGCTGGGTATGGCAGAGTATTGGCTGGGTATGGAGGGATGACTGTGACTGCAGCTTCACAGAGCAGTGCTGTGGGCACTACAGATCCAGCCCACAGCGCTGCTGCCATCCGATGTCTCCCCTCCACTGTACAGATCTATACACAGAGGGGAGAGAGGAACCGGCGTTTGTTTACAAGTGACGGCGCGATCACATTGTAAACGGCCGACGGGTGCACCAAGATTGCCGCCGCTCCGGAGCTAGGCCAAAGCCGCAGCCTTTCCTAAGACCTAGGCCGCGGAGAGCGGCATGTGCCGATCCCAACAGGGTGACCCGTTCGGATCACGGATGGGTGACAGTCTGTTGCACCCCTAATGGCCAAGTTGTGATAGGAGAAGCAAAGCAGCCATGTTTCCTCCAGGAGCGAAAGTATCCGATTAGTAGATATGGCTCAGGTGAAGAAGCTTTTACTTTGTGACTTTGTTTATTGGCTCAAAGTGTACGTTGGGCAAAAAAAAAAGTCAAATGCAGGACATCGCTGCAATATGTGACAAATTCCCATTGTTTGGGAACAAATGCTGCTAATGGATCCCTTACTTTCCTAAAGTGATTGTAAACCATTACCTTGCAAAACAAACCATTAATTTTAAAATAGAAATTAAAGGCAAAACATTTTTGTATAGATATAAAAAACGCATTATAAACACGGTTTCCCCTTTTCTATAAGTGATCACATTTCCTCTGTTCTCAGCTGCATGAGAACTGTGAGGAAGAGAAGCAGCAGCACACTGAGCTTCCCAGTGAATGGCTGTGCAGCGGGGGCGTATCATGTCTGATAAATGGAGTAGAGCACACTGAGTTCCCAGCATAGCTAGAGAACTGACCATGGTGTGCTCTCCTGCTTAGTCGGGAACACCAGGGACTTCGCATAAAGGAAGCAATACATAGAGAACAGGATACTTTATCATACAAGTACATGGTACAGCAGCCACATTTCAGGAATATTAAGTGTTAGGCTCCATTTACACTTGTGTGATCTGTCATGCGACTTTGGACACTAAATTCACATCAGTCACACCCCATGTTTTTTTTTTATGTCAACCTTTCAAATATGTGCGACTTAAAATCGCAGTGACTTAAAAAAGGTTCCTACACTACTTTGGTCTGATTTTCATTTCATGCGACCTCAGTGCCATGAACTGCACTGTAAACCCTCAAAAGTCACCTGAAAGTCATACCTGAATGTTATACATGCGACAGTTATCCATTATCATTGGTCAAAGCCAAAGTTGCATCCAGGTTGCACCATACAAAGTTGCGCTCAGTCATGCTGTAAAAGGGTGAATGGAGCCTTAAAGTGGAGCTCCACCCGCACCAAAAATATTAAGTCAGCAGCTACAAATACTGCAGCTGCTGACTTTTAATAAATGGACACTTACCTGTTCCTGGTTCCAGCGTTGTCGGCAGAATGTGACGAGCGACCGCTCGTCTCTCGGCTGCCCCGCCGCCATCCTCTGTCAGGGAATCAGGAAGTGAAGACGCAACGTCTTCACTGCCCGGTTCCCTACTGCGCAAGCGCGAGTCGCGCTGCGCGCCTCTATTGGTCCCTGTTGTGTCCTGGGAACTGTGTTTCCCAAGACACAATGGGGCATCTCCGGATATCTCGTCCGGAAGTGGGTGCAGATACCTGTATTATACAGGTATCTGCACCCCCTCCCCCCTGAAAGGTGCCAATTATGGCACCGGAGGGGGGGAGGAATCCGATAAGCGGAAGTTCCACTTTAGGGTGGAGCTCCGCTTTAATGTAAGAGATCTGTTCCATGAAGAACTTTTGTGGCCAGTCCAGTTATTGTGTCTATAATCTACCATAATTTGTGAAAGAGATTGACTGGGGGGATTTACTTAAATTGGAGAGTGCAAAATCTGGTGCAGCTGTGCATAGAAACCAATCCTCTTCCAGTTTTTATTCTCAAAGCTTAATTGAACAAGCTGAAGTTAGAAGCTGATTGGCTACCATGCACAGCTTCACCAGATTCTGAATGCACCACTTTTAGTAAATCTCCCACAATGTGTTGGCCTAGAAATGCAGATCTAATTTATTCCACTTATTTATATTTTCTAGTTGGTATCATCCATGTTTTCCTTACCAAATATTTCTGTTTTAGTCCCTCTGCCCTGGAAGATGATGATGAGGATGAAGCCCATACTGTGGTGGCAACTGCTCGAGGCATCTTTAATAGCAATGGCGGTGTGCTGAGTTCCATAGAGACGGGGGTCAGTATCATCATACCTCAAGGAGCGATCCCTGACAGCATTGAGCAGGAAATCTACTTCAAGGTCTGCAGGGACAACAGCATCTTACCACCTCTGGATAAGGAGAAAGGTTTGAGGCGTCTAATGATTTTTTTTTCTAGAAGAATATAACTGCATAGCTCACTTCATTGTAAATATGATTTCTCATATTTGGTTGTCTTTTTTTTTTTTTGCAGGAGAAACGTTGCTTAGTCCTTTAGTAATGTGTGGACCCCATGGATTAAAATTCCTGAAGCCAGTGGAGCTGCGCTTACCACACTGTGCGTCTATGACTCCTGATGGTTGGTCTTTTGCTCTAAAATCATCCGACACCTCGTCGGGTACGCTTTTTCCATCTGTCCTTTTGGGTCGTTTGGTTGCTCTCGCTTACATAGCATGAATCACTGGATACCAAGATTTGGTCAATTGAATCATACATTTACATTTCCGTTTTCACTTTCATTTTTTTCCACACATTTACGGCTTTTTAGAACCTAAAACTTTTGTAATAGTATTTTTCCAGTTATGCAGGTTTATTATTTTCTGTGCTTGTATATTTGAGAGTAGAAACTGCTTAAGTGTTGTCAGCCATCTGGTAAACAAAAAAAAAAATAGCATAGACAATTTTACTAAACTTGAAAACTATACAGATGTTTCGAGGACACACAGGCTCCCATTACATAGGTGATGTCATGTTGGCTATGTCACCTTGATGCATAAAACTGCCTGAATGTTTTCAGTTTATGGAAAAATGAATCGTGTAGACTGTTGGAAGTTTTAGGAAACGTACCTGCCTCTGTTACACTACATAGCCAGGCATGTAACAATACGGTTTTCATATATAAGCTGTGTAGACTGCTGTGTCACCTTACTGATCAGATAAAAGGAGCCACCATACCTCTGATTTATGTTCTAGTTGGCAGGCAGTTGAATCATGTTCTATCATAGGTGTCCGTTTATGAAACTGATCAGCGGCGATCCCAAGGAGGATCACTGCTGTCTGTGTATGTGTGTATATCTAAAGCAAAGGTGTATAGGAGGCCCAAATGCAACACCAAATCAGCGCCAGTTCAGTCCTCTAACACATCAGCAGCAGGAGGAATAAGATATCTTTAAAAATATAACAAAATATTTAAAAACCGCAGCTGTTTAAAAAATCATATAAAATATCGAATGTTAGTAAAAATATTCACAGTCCGCTCACTGAAAACAGTAATATTAAAACAGCGCTACAAAAACTGGTATTAGTCCAATATCAGAAATGTGTAGTCTTCCCTACACACTGCAGTTCAAAATTGGTGAGTGGAAAAATTAGAGACAGTTCAACCGGAGAAATGGTTCTAAGCGTAGACTTCAGGATTAGCCAGAAAGTGCACCTGTCTCCAAAATGCAGTCAACCGCATGTTGCACACTCCCCCTGGGGGGCACACTCACCAGACTCCTCTGGGTAAATCAGCATTCAATAAACACAGTAGAGACACATACTATTTTCTCATCAACACCAAAAATCTCCAAAGTGCAGGGGTTCCAGAGTGTTGTCATAAAAAACAAACAGAATCTGCACATAGCGTAATGCTATTTATTAAAGACAAACCCCCCCCCCCCCCATGCACACACGGACCCCTTAGTAAAAACTGCGTACATCAAGTTAAAACAACACGAGCATCAATATAAACAAGCAGAGGGCGCTCTCGCTAAACTCAGCCGTGCAGAGTGGATCACGCTTTTCCTGAAGGAAGTTGCTAGTACTGCCGGTTAGAGCACTGGAGGGTTGTGGAGCGCAAAGCGTCACCGCTGAGCTGTCGTGTAGGCCACGTCCTGACCAGTTTCGTCAACATGGACTTCAACAGAGGGCGTCAAGACCGGTGATGAGCCCTCCAGTGCTCTGGCAGTACTAGCAACTTCCTATACAGGCAGAGTATAGCGAGAGCGCCCTCTGCTTGTTTATATTGATGCTTGTGTTGTTTTAACTTGATGTACGCAGTTTTTACTAAGTGGTCCATGTGTGCATTCCAGTATCAGGGGCCGTTTTCCACTGTTCAAATCGTTTGTAGATCGCTTCACTCTTCCAAAGGAGAAGCGATCTGCACTACTTCATAAACTGGCACAAGATCTCTGTGAAAGCCGGCGAATTTAGCAGTGAAAAATTTCATAAACGGACACCATTTTTTGTGGTTGAACTGGATGGACTTGTGTCTTTTTTCAACCTAACTAACTATGTAACTATGTAACCATAGTGTGACATCAGTCTTCATAAATATGTTAAAACCACAACAACAATATTAAAAGTGAGGGAAACTCTCCGGGCATGACCACAGACACATAAAAATATTCTAACCCTTATCTTATGTATCAAAAACTAAAAAGACATAGAAGAAGAAAAAATGTCTAGAACTTAAAGTGAAGTTGCACTCTATTTTACACTCAGGGCTGTATTTGTTGCCCATCCCTGTGCCATTAATTTTTGGATATTGTATTTTTTTTTAGTTTTGTTTTAGTGCCTTTTTTAGATGTAAAAAATCGTGACGATTGCGGTGGTGGTTTTTAAAAACGATTGCAAAATGACTGTAACTCCGCTTTAAGACAGACGGCTAAATACAGAGTAGAAGTCTATATATAGTGGCTCGAAAAAGTATGTAAACCCCTTGGCATTAACTGGTTTTCTGCACTAATTTGCCATAAATTTTGATCAATTCCTCCTCTAATGCCTGGTGCACACTACAGGTTGGGTTGAACGAAAAAAGAACTGACCGCTCCGGTCAGAGCCGCTGTACTAACCACTCGAAGTTAGTACAGAGATCTTCCCCACTGAGCTGTTCCGACAGGCCCCCCCCCTACCAGAACACTCTGATCAGCACTCTCTGCTATTGGCTGTTAGAGCTGATAACTTCAGTAGCACCTATTCCATGTGGCTTACCCGAGCCTGGTTTTTGGAGTGCCACGTTCGAACCACACTGGACTAGGGTTTGAATGTGACTTTCCAAACAGCCATGTAAAGCTTTAAATTTGTGATTCTTTGATACTCTAGAATAGAAAGGCTTGTCCAGCAAGGTGTCGTGAGGCTTCGCCCAAGGGTTGTTCTCCCTTTATGCAGATAGGTTGGGCTAGAGCTTGGCTATCTGCAGTATCGGACAGCAGATATAACCAGACGGTGAAAGACTTCCCGTGTCCCTCAGTTGACTCCCAAGAAAAAGATTTTACGGCGAGTTCAAAAATCCTATTTTTAGAATTTCTATCTAAAGCATCTGGTAATTCCAAAGTACTTAGAGGTGCACATAATGCTTTTTGTAGCAATTAACCCTCCATCTTAAATTAAAGGTTTGAAGGAAAGCTTGCTGTTTTTAATGAGCCAGTGTGCTGTAATGTCTGGACTAATTAAATCATTTTGCAGTATTGAAATTCCTTGTTGGCACACTCTGCTTCGAGTTTGCCAAGTCTTTTGTTTGAATGTTTTCAAGAAAGGCTATTAATGATGGTTAATTTAGTGGATTGTTTACTTGTTGGGACAGCTTGCACTCTCCTGAAAGGCAGCACTTCGTCAAAGGTTGGTCATTGCTTCTAAACTGACCACATGTTGGATTCTACTATGTTTTATAGGTACAGGGCCATTTTTTTTTTATCCTAAAATATCATTTCCAGCGGGAGGTAGTGGCTTTTGTCTGTAATTAGAATATATGATTAAGGAGTAAGGAATTCTTTTATAAGCCCAGTTACAAAATTGTTCTTTACATTTTTGTATTAGGCCCCTTTTACACTTGTGCGACTTCAAAGTCACGCGATTTCCCCCGTGATTCGCGGATGCGATTTTGCCGCGATTCCAACGTGATTTCAAGGAATGCCTGTGTAAGTGGCATCAAAATCGGACCAAAGTAGTGAATGAATGATGCAAAGCAGTGGAAGGAACAACTTGGCAAAAAAACATCATGTCCAGTTATATTTGTATGGGGTCACCAGGTATCCCATGTGCCCCATAGTAAAAAAAAAAAAATGCTGTTGGCTGTCCTGAGGGTTAACAAAGCAAAACTTAAGCCAAAAATAGCAAGCTAAAAAAAAAACAACAATTTTTAAAGATTAAATGACAGTATTCACCTTCAATCCAGCTTTAGTATTCACCAGTCCAGAAAGTTCCCCTGCAGTACTTTCTTTTTCTGAAGGATGTCTTGAGTTTGGTCAGCATCATTCAACCCACTTCCTCTGAGCCCAAGTCATCCTGGACTCACCCCAGATGGTGACTGGACTGTGAAAGGTGAAGCAGCACAGGGATGAGCTAATTTCTTTGTCACTCTGCTCTCTCCTATCAGCATGCTTTTTGTCAGCGAATGAACACATTGGCTCATTGTGCTTATTCTCTCACACTCCAGCCCTGCTGTACAGGGATTGCAAGAAACTAGTATCAGGTCAGAATTTGGATCATTGCATTTAAAAAAATACATTTGAAGTGGTTGTAAAGGCACTTTTTTTTTATCTTAAAATAAAAAGCCTTCTTTTTGCGGCAGCCCCCCTAATACTTACCTGAGCTCCATCTCGATCCAGCGATGTTGCAGGAGTGTCTTGGACTCTCTTCCTCATTGGCTGAGACAGCAGTGTGGCGCCATTGGCTCCCACTGCTGTCAATCCAATGAGGAGAGAAAAGGGGCCAGGCTAGGCCACGCTCGTCTGAATGGACACAGGGCTCGGGTGCCCCCATAAGTTCTTCTGGAGGTCAAGTGGTTAATTCACACATGCATTTGTGCCATTTTTGGTAAAAACAGGCAACGGATTCAAGTAATTCAAGCTACCACCGCTTTAGGAATCTATGGCAACAAGATTCTTAAAGACCTACTGCCAGTTTAAATAGCATACATTTGAAACCAACTCTGAGCTGCTACTCATAGTAGGGCATGTCTGCGTTGGGAAGCTGTCATGAATGTGTCAGCTGTCACACGGGGCTTTATCCCATGCCCCATTCAGCTGTCAGCTGGGAGATTCCCCAACCAAAAATGTTATGTAAACAAAGGGGCCGGGAATACTGCTGTTGTCATTACTCGGATATCACAATGCTCATATTTGGGGAAACTAGTGGATAGTTCCCCTTCAGGCCCACCGTAAGCCAGCTATACGTCACTCAAATTTCAGCCATTTCAGGAGAGACTGGCCAAATTTCGATCCATGTATGGGCACTGAGGCTGTACAGAAATCGATCTATCGATCTACCGATCAACTTCTGTACAACAGCCCTGTTGGATTTTCCCTGCTCGATCTGCGCTGCAGGCTTTTTTTTTTTTTGACAAAACACGCTGCAGGCTTTAGTAAGCAGCACTGATCAGTGTATTCTGATGGAAGGGAATTCCCCCCGCCGTCAAAATACAATATCTAAATGGTAAGGATTCCCCCCATCCATACATTTGATGTGGGTGGCGGAATCCTCCCAATTTAGATTTTGTATTGGGTCCGTTTTTTTTTTCTTTTCCCCCCAACCCCCTGGTTGAACGACAAAACCTGACTCGTGTATGGGCTGCCTTACTTTTGATTGACAGTGGATAACAGTGTATTAGGAAGCTGCTACGCCCTTTATAAATCCTCTCTTGTCTTTTTAATTTATTGGTATTAGGGAGGGTTTTGTTATGAGTGGAAGAATATATGGTAATTATCAGTAAACTTTGTATGTGTGACTGGCACTGTAAATGCAAATTTTGTTTGTGGAATAAGAAAATTCTAGAAATTGCCTATTTTTCCACCATCTTAACCGTCGTCCGCAGGATACTGTATCTTTGAGAGCATTCTATGGATGGCTATATTTAAAACTGAGTTCCACCCAAAAGTGGAACTTCCGCTTTAGGGCCTTTTCCCCAGCTTTTGTTTGTGAAACTGAGATTTTGGGGAGGGGGGGGTGGAGCAGGTACACTATTTTGACAGGTACCTGCTCCCACTTCTGTCCGATCAGCCTAAGGCTAACGGGACAGAAGTCCTCCTGCTCAAAGTCTTCTGGGATACATGACAGGCCCTAGAAGACTTCGGGACCAGTCACAGAGTGAAGTGCCGCTCGCACATGTGCAGTGGGCACTCGGCTGTGAAGCCGCAAGCTGTCACAGCCGGGTGCCCATAGTAGAGATGCCGGTACTGCTGAGGGAGAACACGGCTGCGGTGAGTGCACCGCTGGATCCTGGGACAAGTGAGTGTTTGTTTATTAAAAGTCAACCGCTACAAAAACTGTAGCTGCTGACTTTTAATAAACAAATGACTGTAACTCTGCTTTAATGTCCCTCATGACAGGGATCAAAATGATGTGGTTAATCGCATTTACCACTTGAGGGTGATGTTTCAATAGTTTGCAAACAGAATCTGTAAATTTACTGTTTTTAGTTGTACATTTAATTTTCAATGGACGTTGACTATTATATAAATATATGTGTTCAATTGGGTGAAACACCAAAACTACTCCTATATTAGTTTTCCTCATATGGCATTAAACTTAACTACCAAATGGGTTGTAATTCTGTACAGGCAATCTTGTGAATTCTATGTTCTTTCTACAATGCTCAACTAGACTGTTGGCAATGCCGCTTCCTGTGTTACCTTTCCACCTCCAGCCTGTGTGCTAATCAATAAATCAGCCGCATCGCCTCTATTTGGTTAGTTGTCAGGTGACCTAGGACGCAAAAGAGCGATGAGATGGCAGAGTAGCTTTCTTGGTTGTGTAATGTGTCAGAGGTATTTAACTAACTTACAAGACTGGATAAACAAATGGCTTATATTACCAAAAGTATTGGGACGCCTGCCTTTACACGCACATGAACTTTAATGGGATCCCAGTCTTAGTTCATAAGGTTCAATATTGAGTTGGCCCACCCTTTGCAGCTATAACAGCGTCAAGGCTTCTGGGAAGGCTGTCCACAAGGTTTAGGAGTGTGTATGGGAATGTTTGACCATTCTTCCAGAAGTGCATTTGTGAGGTCAGGCACTGATGTTGGACGAGAAGGCCTAGCTCGCAGTCTCCTCTCTAATTCCTCCCAAAGGTGTTCTATTGGCCAGTCAAGTTCCTCCACCCCAAACACGCTCATCCATATCTTTATGGACTTTGCTATGTGCACTGGTCCAAATCATTTGGTGGAGGGAGGGTTATGGTGTGGGGTTGTTTTTCAGGAGTTGGGCTTGGCCCCTTAGTTCCAGTGAATGGAACTCTTAAGGCATCAGCATACCAAGACATTTTGGACAATTTCATACTCCCAACTTTGTGGGAACCGTTCCTGTTCCAACATGACTGCACACCAGTGCACAAATCAAGGTCCATAAAGACCATAACGCATGACACTCTCCTCACCTCTTTTGGTCCCCACTGCATGTACCCCCTCCAGCTGGCAGAAAGTCCCAGAACTTTAAAACTTCACAAAACAGTGCTGGAAGCTGTAAAGGAACTAATTGCCCACAATGGCGAGTGCTCATTGGTTAGTGCTGGCAATGCTGACCAATGAGAACCTCTACTTTGATCCTAGACATCATCCTGCAAGAATGGAGCTTCAAAAGGATTTTCATTGGTCAGGTGCAGTCATTTGGCCAGCGCTGGCCAATGAACGATCGCCGTTGCTTACATTATGCTGTTACACAGCCTTCAGTCCATGGTGTCAGGACAAGTCTGATCATTGGAGGAGAGTACACTGAGTTCCCAACATAACTAGAGAACTGACCACATTGTGTTCTCCTGATTTAGTGTGGTCTGTTTTTAATAGGAAAGCAGAGGGACTGCCAGGAACATCTGGGATTTCACACATAGGAAACAATACAAAGAGAACAGGAGACTTTTTCATATAAGTACATGGTACAGCGGGCACATATCAGGAATATGACATGTTGGGTTTTCTTATTCTTTAATTCACCCTTTTTTCTTTGGTGAAAAGGTGCACTAACCCTTTAAACTTGTGCCCTGCTGTAAGCACAATGCCCTTTGTAAGACTATCTGTAAAATACACCAAGAGTGGGCGTATTTCCCTAGGGCTGGAGTGGCCACTTAACCTCTTTAGCATGTTCGAGCCAAGTGGGCTTGAGCCAGAGAAAACCTTGCCCACAACTTTAAACTGTGTTAATTGTCAGTATAGTACACCCCTCTTGTAAAGAACAGTTTAATTTGCTTGTATTCATCTGTTATTCCTAGGAAAACAATATACAGTATGTGGCTAAAGTACCAGCTCTGCATAATTAAAACAGTTTGATATTTTCCCTTTTAAAAAGAGTAATATGGGGATTTCAGAATAACAAAAAATCATCTCACCTAGGTGGATGCAGCATCAGACTCCTGCCGACTCTATAACACCACTGATTGCTCAGTTCTCGGTCTTCAATTAACAGAGATCTGGTGACTGTCAGTCACCGGCTCTTTTCTCTGCCCCTCCAGCACCTACTAGAGCCCTGGGCTGTGGAGGAGGCAGGAGCGCTCAGACATCTGGGTGGATTCTGACATTAAAGTCGGGTTCCTTTCAGAGCCTGGACCAAGTAAATGATTGCAGCCAACAGCAGAGGGCTGAATACGCGTCTCAGGAGTGCAGAACTAAGTACACTACACACTCCTGTGACCCACAGGAAAAGTATAGCTTAAAGAACTTTCATCCTATTTCTTTAACTTCCTGCCTGCGCTATAGCCAAAAGATGGCTACAGCACAGGCCTAAATGGCTGGCAGGGCGTCCATGTACGTGCATGAGCTGCCTGCATATAGCTCGCTCTGTGATCAGCAAGGCCACGAGATTCGGTTGATCATAGATCGGAGTAAGGGGCTGATCCTGACCCCTTACCACCTGATCATCTGTTAGCCAATAACAGCCGATCGTAAACAGAAACATGAATTGTCTGTCAGCGTGAAGAGAAAAAAAAGCCAATCACTTGACTTCTCTCAGAGGGACATCGGTGCCCACCAGTGCTGCCAATCAATACCTCAACCGTGTCGCCTACCAGTGCCGCCTATCGGTGTTGCCTACCAGTGCCCATCAATGAAGAAGAAAAATTACCTGTTTGCAATTTTTTGCAGTTTTATAACAAACTATGAAAACTATTTTTCTCTCTCTAAATTTTCGTTTTTTTTAATAGCAAAAAATAAAAACCCTAGTAGTGATTAACTACTTCTCACCCAGCAACTGCAGATAAACAGACGGGTGGGAGCCTTCTACTTCTGAATGGACGTTCCTGAACGTCCTTCAGAAGTAGGTGGATCGCGCGCGTGCCCGCGCAGCGACGCAATCCCGATGCGCTCATGTCACCCGGACACGGTGCATCTCGGATCGGCAGGAGGGCTCTGTGATTGGCCCTCCTGATCACATGACGGCCGTGTCCAATCACAGCCGTCATGTGATGTAAACAAACAGCCGGTTGCTAGGCAATCAGCGCTCCTCTCCTCACACGGAATTCGTCGCTGAGAAGAGGGGATCGCTGCAGCCAGCTGGTGATCAGTGAGTATTAGCTGTTTTTTACAGCTTTTTACTCACTGATCACCAACCTAGTGTAAAACACTGTAAACAGACATGTCCCCAAATAATAAAAACACATGTCCCCCACATATGTCCCACTAAAATCACATGTCCCAATGATTATCTGCACACATATGTCCGTGATCACCTGCACACATCTGTACATGATCATTTGCGTACATCTGTCCATAATGACATAAACCGATTATTATACACTTAATGGAATTTTTACTAAAAACATGTAGCAGAATACATTTAAATTTATGACAAAATTGATTTTATTGGATTTCTTTTAAAATAGAAGAAAATATTGTTTTTTTTTTTTTTTTCCAAATTTCCTCTATTTTTTCGCTTATATCACAAAAAATTAAAAACAGTCGTGAATAAATACCACCAAAATAAAGCTCTATTTGTGCAAAAAAATGATAAAAATTTAATTTGGGTACGTAGCATGACCGCCCAATTGTCCTTGAAAGTGCGAGAGCGCTGAAAGCTGAAAATTGGGCTGGGAAGGAAGGGGGCGAAAGTGCCCAGTATTGTAGTGGTTAAATACCACCAAAAGAAAGCTCTATTTGTGTAAAAAGTTATAAAAAATTTCATTTGGGTACAGTGTTGCAGGACTGCACAATTGTCATTCAAAATGCGACATCGCTGAAAGCTAAAAATTTGGCCTGGGCAGGAAGGGGGTTTAAGTGCCCAGTAGGCAAGTGGTTAAATTAGCATTCGCTTATATCTTTAATTTTATTTGGTCGCTCTTCTTTAGTGATTCACACACACAACAAATTGCAAACCCATCTAAAATTCACCACTGCCCTATTGTAACACCGTAATGTTTAATATATAGATGTATAAAAAGAAAACCTTGAAGAGTATTGATCTGTCAGCATCATTCACAGGAAGTGTTATTTGTCCCTCTGTCTAGTCTGCAGTGGTCTCTGGTTGGAAAAAATCACATCTGCAATTGTTATTTTCATATGCCAAACATGAATTCTAAAGCTTGTATAAAACGTCTTACATATTCTGGGTGCCGCACTTCAGTTCTACTTCTGAGCAGTTCCACAAGTACATTTTGCTGCGTGCGCTTGCTGTAAGAAATAATTTCCTCATATTTGCATTTTATGGAGTGTTTTTATAAACGGTATCGCGCCTCTCAGCAGTAAAACGACCACTTTCTCTATTTCATGAATCATTATTAAGTCATGAAAGTAGGTCAAGACATGATATGAAGAAGCTGAAGCTGAAACTGATTACAATATTGCACAGATAATGTTTGAATGATTAAAAATAAAACTACTCAATTGATCACTCATTTGATTGAACTTCATGTTTGAAGAGATTAGGAAAGCATGTTTGGTATTCTGGCCACTGGATGGCAGTGTTCTGTTGCAAAGGACTTGTGGACTATACTGCAGCATTGGACTTCATTTGCTGCTCATTGGTTGTACGGAAATGATTTCTGATATTGTAGCTGAAAATGACTATCTGTACTGTTTGGCATGTTGCCTTTCTTGGCATTCAGGAACGTGTATTTTTCTTATGAAGCACAGCTAGTGGTAATTTTGGAAATTTAAGTAGTATTAATCATTTCAGGCTTTCTACCCAATTCAAAATTTATATATCTAAATGTAGTAAGGAGTTAAAGGCATATTCTACCTTTTTGTAAAAAAATAATACATGCACCCATATTGTAAAACCCACATTGTAAAAAGAAAAATGTGCATTTATTAACCACTTGACCACTGGGCACTTAAACCTCCTTCCTAACCAGATCAATTTTCAGCTTTCGGTGCTCTCACACTTTGAATGACAATTACTCAGTCATGCAACACTGTACCCAAATACATTTTTTGTCCTTTTTTTCCCACAAATAGAGCTTTCTTTTGGTGGTATTTAATCACCACTGTTTTTTTTTATTTTTTGCGCTATGAATCAAAAAAATTCTTTGTTTCTATTAAAATTTATTGGCAGAGTATTGGCAAAGTACTGTTACTGAGCAGCGCTGTGGGCACTACACATCCAGCCCACAGCGCTGCTGCCATCTCTCCCCCTCTATGCTTCTCCCCTCTCACTGTACCAATCAGGGAGGGGAGGGAGGAACCGGCATCATGACGTGTCATTTGACTAAGCGATCACGTGGTAAACGGCCGCTATCAGCGGCCGTTTACCGTGATGCGCCGGGTCCTCCGGGCCCCGCGGTCACGGATGTTCCTGAGTGCGCGCCCCAGGGGGCATGCGAGAGCAAGGTTCTGGGAAGACATCCCACGGACATCCACCCAGAATAAGCCGACCGCACTGTAGCCCCGTCGGCATGTGGTTAAAGTCTTAAAGTGTGTGTGTGTGTGTATATATATATATATATATATATATATATATATATATATATATATATATATATATATATAGGGCTGCAACAATAAATTGGCCGATTTATTGTTTAGATTAATCCGATAATAACCTTATCAAAAGTGTGGTGTATAATTTAGTTGGTATGTAAAGTTTAAAATAAAAGGCAATTTATTCTTAAATATATATGCAGTGGTAAATATAAATGACCAACTACATCTGGTAGATATCATCAAACTCTGAGACCCAATTTTTTATATAAAAAAAAATTAAAGATGGTTTTGCAGATTTTCAGACAGAACTGTAATATATTATGTATGACAGACTCCCTTGTCATAGGCGGGTGGCTTGATAAAAGCTCCCTGCGCCTGCTGTCACTTATGCTGGCCATACAAAAACCATGTCTTCCCTCCCAAAAAAAATCTATTTTAAGAACTTTTATTCGATTTTCTAATCGTTAGTGGGGGTCAAATCGACATTCGTTTTCGACCACAGTGATGAGAAAACTCAAGAGCAGCATAGAAAATTTCTTGGTCAAAGGAATTTTCAGACGGTGTATGCGGTTTTTATTCAGAAAATACATTCATTTCAAAACTGAATGTTAAAAGCAAGAGAAAAACTACATTCTTTCATTCAGTGAATGTATAAAGATTGTTTGTTTGAATATTCTTATCTAAAAATCGATGCGTATATGGCCAGCATAAGGCTCGGTTCACACCTATGCAGTTTGCTTTTGATCTGTTTCTGCAGTGCTTTTTGCTGTGTTTTTTTTGCACATGTGATTTTTGCTGCAATTTGCATTTTTTATGCTTTATTTTGGCCAGTTTGTTGTGGCATATTAACCACTGGGCAAATGGGCATCCCCTTTAATTGGCAGGAGTAGCAGGGGCGCACGTAGCCGCAGAACGGGGTGATGCCTATGTAAACGAGGCATTTCCCCATTCTGCCTAGTGACATGACGGGGATCTACTGCTCCAGGTCATCGGGATAGCCCCCCCCCCCCAGTTAGAATCACTCCCTAGGACACACTTAACACCTTGATCGCCCCCTAGTTTTTAACCCCTTCCCTACCATTGTGTCATTTGCACAGTAATCCATGCATTTTTATAGCATTGCTCCGTGTCTGAATGGACTCATGGAGCTGCAGCTCATCTCGGGTGCCCCCCATAGCAAGCTGCTTGCTTTGGGGGCAGGAGGAAGGGACCAGGAGAGGCGAAGGGGGACCGGAGAAGAGGAGGATCTGGGCTGCTCTGTGCAAAACCACTGCACAGAGCAGGTAAGTATAACATGTTTGTTTAAAAAACAAAACTAGACTTTATTATCACTTTAACTCTTAAGTTTTTAATAGTACTGCAGTAAAGTGAATTCCTTCTGTTTTATATGTGGGGAAAAGGAAAAAACATAGTTACCTTAACCCCTCCACCCCAATCGTACGCAAATATGTGCCCTTCAGGTTGAGTGGGGTTGTACCGGGGTGATGCATGCAGCATTCAAAACTGGCAATCTTGGATTTTTGAATGTTTTTAAATGCAAAGGAGGGATCTTTCCATGAAGAGTACCTGTCACTGACCATCACTGTCACAAGGGAAGTTTACATTCCTTGTGACAGCAATAAAAATCGGAAAAAAAAAATTTAACCACTTCCCATATGGGCCAATTCTGACACTTCGCTCCTACATGTAAAAATCATAATTTTTTTTTTTTTTCTAGAAAATTACTCTGAACCCCCAAACATGTTATGTTATGTTGTTTTTTTTTTACACTTTCCCGTAAAAAATTTTTATTTATCACTTTTATTCTTATTACAAGGAATGTAGACATCCCTTGTAATAGGAATAGTGTGTGACAGGTCCTCCATATGGAGTCTATAAGACCCCACATCTCTCCTCTAGGAAGGAAAGACTGAGATCAAAAAAAAAATTTCACAATCTCGGCCTTTCCAGTCATGTCCCCAGCTTTGTTTACTTCCGCTGGCCCGAATGTGGCGTTATAACCTCGGACCCGGCCCTCCAAGAGTCCTAGAGATTGACAGGGACCATCTGTCCCTCCGTTTTCTCTGACTCACTTCCACGGTCGGCAGATTCCTTCTTCAGGTCACCAATCATACGGAAGAGCCCAGAGAAAACGTCCCCTTAATGCCGCCTGTAAGAATCATCAAGCGGCTAAACTGCCGTTATGATCATTCTTTACTGTGCACAGAATTGCCGGCTGAAAAAAACTATATGTGGATGATGCCTGTAGCTGCAGGCATCATTCGGATATCCCCCCCCCCCCTCAAAGTCCATATGACGTACCTTGGGCGCGAGGTGGTTAATTAAAGCGCCCCCCCCTCCCTCCGTGCTTGCGTGCAGAAGTGAACGTATATGCAAGTTGCATCCGCAAATATAAACAGTGTTCAAACGACACATGTAAGGTATTGCCGCAATCGTTGGAGTGAGAGCAATAATTCTAGCACTAGTCCTCTGTAACTCTAAACGTGTGACCTGTCGAAATGTTTAAAGTGTCGCCTATGGAGATTTTTTAAGTATCGTAGTTTGTCGCCATTCCACAAGTGATGCGAAATTTCAAAGTATGACAGGTTGGGTATCTATTTACTCAGTATAACATCATCTTGCACAATAAACACAAAAATTGGGCTAACTTTACTGTTTTTTTTTTTTAAGTTCATGAAAGTGTCTTTTTTCCCAAAGCGTTTGAAAGACAGCTGCGCAAATACCGTGTGCCATTTTATTCTCTGAGGTCTCTGTAAAGCCTCTGTAAAGAATAGGAAAAGGAAATGTTACTTCATCTTCCATCAATAGTGTACTTATGATGTTTTTTTTTTTCCCCAGGTATTGTACTGCATTTTTAGGAATGGCCTATAGAGGGCAGTATTAGATCTTTTGAATTATAGGCATACGTTACTTGGTTTTAATGTTTTTGATTGAATTTAACCATATACCAAGAATAAAAGAAAGAAGATATAAAGAGCCGTACATGTGTTGAAAAAAAAGAAACTCTCAAAGCTATTAAGTGTATTTTTTTTTACATCACAGCGTAAGGAAAATTGATGTGTTGTGATATAAATAAAGACTAACCTCTCCTTTGTTTTCCCAATATATCTACAGGTGATCCCAAACACTGGCAGAACAAATCACTTCCTGGTGATCCTAACTATCTTGTTGGAGCAAATTGTGTCTCTGTATTAATAGATCACTTCTAAGCCTACAGTGTAAAGATCAGAAAAAAATGTGAAACCTGCTTTGGACCTATTTATCTTTACACATCCTATTGAGTATTATTTGATCGCTAAATTACAATGGGACTCATTAGTGCTAGAAATTTTTGCCTGAACTTGCGTTTTACGGAGTAGACTTTTAAAGCCATGGTCAGAATATGGGCCTCAGACATGACATATGAAGGTCATACCAATGTCGCACCTTTAGTGTCTCTTATAACAAATGCCTTTTTCAGTTGCTTTAGTTTGTCTCCAAAGGACCAATCCTGATAACACTACAATAAAGCCTGTTCCCAGAATGATACATTAACCGGTCGGCCGATGTCACTGAAGGATCCTGCGTGCGTTTTTTTTTTTTTTTTTCCTTTTTGAGTTTGATAGCAAAGACTAGCACCTTTTACTTTTTATCAACTAGCATCTGCACCAGAACTCCAAGACGTGTTAGGTATGAAGGATCTACCAGTCATCAGTTTTGTTCACAACTCTGCTGTGGAGATAGCTAAAACTCCCGTTAGGTGTTCTCCAGCAGCAAAGATTTGAATGTTAATACTTTATTTAAAATACCAAATGCCATGATTGTGCTTAATGCCCAGCCCACCACATAGTTCAGTAAAAAAAAATATATATAATTTATTTTTCTCCCCATTGCTGAGAGGGGCCTGAACATGAACTGTGGACCCCTTTTACAACTACAAGGTTTACAAGATTGACTGGTTCTGGTGCTTCTATGGATCTGTAAATTAACCATTTACTACACACATTTAACCAGCAGGGATGCCTTACCCTCATGTTATGATAGTCTTTTGTTTCCTAATTCTCTGTTCTATGAAGTTCATATGGCTTTTTGCGCTTATATAGGGTAATGTGTAATGAAGAAAGATTGCTGAAAATATGATTTATTGTGAACTCATTTTACGGTGGACTAGCAAGGAAGAAGTTAACCTCTGCAAGTCGACCCAGAAGATACTGAAGGAAATTGTATGTTTTTTCTGCTATGCATTTAAAAGAAAATTCTCAAAGATGTTACAATGCCTGTATATAAAATGCGTGCATACCACTTTTTGCTTTTGTTTTTTGTTTATTTTTTTTGTTTTGTTTTTTCTTTTTTGTTTTTTCTTTTTGTAAATTTAACTTTTTTAAGCTTTACTTTTTTGTAAAAAAAGAAAAAAGAAAAAGAAAACCTGAACGTTTCTTAAGGATACCTTTGTACTCCTACCTTTTTTGAGCCTTGAACTTTGTAACATCTGCAGCAATAAAGCGCATTTCTACAGTACTCACCACAAGAACATTTTGAAGCGAAATGCACAAAAATTGCTATCTTTATAAATGCTGAGCATAACTCCTCAGAATTCTCTAGTTTATTATCTTTAAAAAGTATCCCTGCTGCAATTTGTGATAAGGATTCTGTATAATGTGCCCTAAAATGTATTTTTTTACTAATAGACAATTTATTATGGCACATACGCACGGTTTCAGTAGAAGATACAGCACTGCATTCTCCTAATCAACTATTAGTTCTTCACGTGTGGCTGATTATTATTTTTTTTCTTTGCAGTTATTAAAAAAAAAATTACACATTTCTAAATATACAAATAAAACTGGTTTTAAAATAAAATAAATCAAATATTGCTTGAGTCTGTGGTTTGTTTTGACTGCATTTGGATCACGGTAGTGTAATACATCCAGCAGGTGGGCTGTGGGAGGTGAGTGCAGTGCATAAATGGCCCAACCAGGTCCACAGTCTTTCCATTTACTGCTTTAGTGTTCTGTTCTAAGCAACTTTCAGGTTCTGCTAAGCCAGTGATGGTGAACTTCAGCACCCCAGATGTTTTGTAACTACATTTCCCATGATGCTCAACCACACAGCAGCGTGCATGAGCATCATGGGAAATGTAGTTCCAAAACATCTGGGGTGCCAAGGTTGGCCATCACTGTTCTAGGCTGTGCTGTGATTTTTCTCCACATAGTTTGGGGTGTGAAGTAATCTAGGGTGGTAAACAGACTGGGTATATTGAAGTGTTACTAAACCCACAACAGTAAAATCAGTCTGTATATGCAGTAAAGCATGCTTGTTATAATCACTGTGGATTATAAGGGGTTGATCCTCCTGCATTGTGTAAAAAGGCTGTTTGAGCCTGCTTCCTCTGATTCTCCCCTTCTTGCATTGTTCCCAAAACATATCCGGATAAGACAGAGTTGGTGGAGTCAGTCTGCACATGCTCAGTTTGGTGAGTATTGCTGTTTTGTTTTTGTTTTTTTGCTGGGCCAATCAGCACTGTCCAGACAGGGGTCCTGCATCCTCATAGGACAGCCATTGCATTATGAAAACGCCTCCTACCAGCTTTAACCATACACTGGTAGAAGTCACAAGACTGCTATATACTGCTGATGAGAAAAGGTATTTAGCAGTTTATATTTACTAAAATTATTGCATTTCCATGTTCTGTGTACTGTGGGAGACCAGATATATGCAGGGTCCTGGGTTTAGTAACACTTTAAAGTGATTTGTAAAGTTTTTTTTTTTTTTTTTTTTTTTTAATAGCAAACATGTCATACTTACCTGCTCTGTGCAAGGGTTTTGCACAGAGCGGCCCAGATCCTCCTTTTCTGGGATTTCCTGGTGGAGCTCCTGGCTTCTCCTCTTCGGCGAGTGCCCCCACAGAGAGCCGTTTTCCATGGGGACACCTGTGCGGGCGCGCTCCTGAGTCCTGCTGCTGCGTCCATTAACACAGACAGCATAACTCGGCCCCACCCCCGGCTCCCCTGTCACTGGATTTAATTGAGAGCAGCAGGAGCCAATGGCTCCTGCTGCTATCAATCTATCCAATAAAGACCCGAGGCGGTGGCTGGAACTGCTGGGCTCGTCGCTGAAATGGTCAGGTTCAGGTAAGAAAGGGGGGGGGGGGCTCTGGGGGGCAGCTGCAGCAGAGAAGGTTTTTCATTGTAATGCATAGAATGCATTAAGGGGAAAAATGGTGAGACTTTAAAATCTCTTAAGTAGCACGTTAAAGTATAAGTAAACCCCCCCTATCGTTTTCAACCAAGGAAGCTGCCATCTTTGCCTCCTGTTTAATCTATAACTGCCATGATGCTGCACATGTGATCAGTTATGACACCAGCGATTGGATGGTTTGTCAGTTTGGTTGAGCGTACAACCAATGGGAGTGTTGCATTTCCGGCACGTGCTGTAAATGAAACTGTTTTATGGATAGGTTTACTTCTGCTTTAAATAAAAAGTCCAGGCATATACAAGTCATAGGTATAGCTAATGATCTAAATTTAAGATAAATAGTCCGCGCTTAGGATAGAAGTAGAGGTATGCAGCCTCCCCTGAATGGACTCCCTAGGGAACCAGTGATAAAGTAAAAGTAATGAAGGGATGGTGGCGCTCCCTAGTAAGAAAATGTGTACGTGACCACACTACCTAACACACTTAATAAGCTAAAAGTAATAATAAATAAATTGACAACAAAAAGGTGTGTAAATATAGAAACCAATGGTGAAGTGATCCATAGATTAGCACTCCATAATAATCCAGCCTGGGAACACTCAAGACTAAGTGTAATACCAGAGGGAAAGCTGATGGGGCTAATCACTTAAGTTGATGCAGGAAACTATGTGTGGTAAATTGGAATAGGGTGTATCCACCTACTACCATCTCACACCATCCTAAATACAATCAATACATGTGATACATATAAGTGAATTATCTATACGTGATAACAGCAATAACCATAAATTAAAATAATTGAAAAAAAATATACATAACATGAGCCACATAAGGGGATGTGTGAACCCCGTGGTAAAAGATATACATATGTATGTGTATATATACACGTGAAAAGTCCTCCCCGGGTTGGGTGCTCCAAAAGGTATACAAAAAAGAAAAAAGGGAAAATATATATACAAATGTTCAGTGATCAGTGACTTTAGTGACTTCGCTGTTGTAGATAAGGTGACTTCGTGCTGCCCATATGGTCCCACACTCACCGGAAACTACCACCCCTGCAGGGGTAAAAGGTATAAATGGAGATCCGTCAGTGGTCCCTCTCCCAGAAATGGATCGATATCCCACTCCTTCGTATCCACGGGGGCGATCACAGGATCTAGTTACCAGCGTCAGCACTCCATTCTCCAGGAAATTCAGAAAAAATGTCCCTCCATGGCAAAAATTAAAAAGAAAGATAGGGGACTCATAGCGCAAAATGTAAAAACAAATTATACTTTATTAAAATAAAGCAAAAAAAAATATGTAAAACAAAAATAGGGTTAAAAAAGTATAACAGAGTCCCGGCGGGCTAGTATAGGGCTTTAAAGCCTGGATGCCCTCTATTAGAGATAGTGCACAGTGGCCGCTTGCGTCCCAGCAGCGTTCCAGGCCTCCTGCGCTAACCGGAAGTGAGGTAAGTACGCTTTACGTACGTTTCGTCATGTGACTTTGTCAAAAAAAGTCGCTTTTGACAAAGTCACATGACGAAACGTACGTAAAGCGTACTTACCTCACTTCCGGTTAGCGCAGGAGGCCTGGAACGCTGCTGGGACGCAAGCGGCCACTGTGCACTATCTCTAATAGAGGGCATCCAGGCTTTAAAGCCCTATACTAGCCCGCCGGGACTCTGTTATACTTTTTTAACCCTATTTTTGTTTTACATATTTTTTTTTTGCTTTATTTTAATAAAGTATAATTTGTTTTTACATTTTGCGCTATGAGTCCCCTATCTTTCTTTTTAATTTTTGCCATGGAGGGACATTTTTTCTGAATTTCCTGGAGAATGGAGTGCTGACGCTGGTAACTAGATCCTGTGATCGCCCCCGTGGATACGAAGGAGTGGGATATCGATCCATTTCTGGGAGAGGGACCACTGACGGATCTCCATTTATACCTTTTACCCCTGCAGGGGTGGTAGTTTCCGGTGAGTGTGGGACCATATGGGCAGCACGAAGTCACCTTATCTACAACAGCGAAGTCACTAAAGTCACTGATCACTGAACATTTGTATATATATTTTCCCTTTTTTCTTTTTTGTATACCTTTTGGAGCACCCAACCGGGGGAGGACTTTTCACGTGTATATATACACATACATATGTATATCTTTTACCACGGGGTTCACACATCCCCTTATGTGGCTCATGTTATGTATATTTTTTTTCAATTATTTTAATTTATGGTTATTGCTGTTATCACGTATAGATAATTCACTTATATGTATCACATGTATTGATTGTATTTAGGATGGTGTGAGATGGTAGTAGGTGGATACACCCTATTCCAATTTACCACACATAGTTTCCTGCATCAACTTAAGTGATTAGCCCCATCAGCTTTCCCTCTGGTATTACACTTAGTCTTGAGTGTTCCCAGGCTGGATTATTATGGAGTGCTAATCTATGGATCACTTCACCATTGGTTTCTATATTTACACACCTTTTTGTTAATTTATTTATTATTACTTTTAGCTTATTAAGTGTGTTAGGTAGTGTGGTCACGTACACATTTTCTTACTAGGGAGCGCCACCATCCCTTCATTACTTTTACTATAGCTAATGATCTACATCGGAGTGTTTCCCTCTAACTCCAAAAGTGTTTTACTAGTGACAAATGAATTGCCGATTGATGAATAATAATTACCTAGATTCCTAATGTCAGAAATTCTCTGTAGATCAGGCAGATCTACATGTAAATCTACAAGGCTATCAGAAAGTGAATAATAGTATTTTATCCTGTCCGTTTACACAAAGGTTTGCAACTTTATCCAGATATTACACTGCTAACATACATTTCTTACCCAGAATGTATGTTGCATACCCTGGCATAAATCATGGCATCAATATTGAAAATGACTGATCATGCCAAAAAACTGTCTTTTATTTAAGTATGGTGATCGTATAAAGCCATTTATTATCACATAGTTTTTAAAATCCTAGTGATGACAGAAATCACCCAACTGGCCCTAATCAAGTTTACATACGCTGAAATGTTTGGCCTTGGTACAGGCACACAAGGTGACGCACACTGCTTAAAATAACAAATGTTTATTTCCTACACCTGGGCCTTTTTGAATTCATAAAGATGGAACTTTATAAAGATGGAAAAGGATATAGAAAGATATCCAAAGCCTTAAATATGCCAGTCAATACTCTCAAATCACTTTATAAGAATTGGAAAATTCGGGGATCTCTTGAGGCCAAACCAAGGTCAGGTAGACCAAGAAAGATTGCAGCCAAAACAGCCAGAAGAATTATTTGGGATACAAAGAAAAACCCACAGGTAATCACAGGAGAAATGCAAGCTGCTCTGGAAAAGGACAGTGTGGCCGTTTTCAAGAAGCACAATGTGACGATACTTAAACAAAAATTTAGCTGCATGGCCGAGTTGCCAGAAAGAAGCCTTTACTGCGGCAAAATGCAGCATGCTCAGACAACACCTTGACACACCTCGCAGCTTCTGGCACCCTCTAATCTGAAGTGACAAGACCGAAATAGAGCTTTATGGTCACAACTATAAGCTCTATGTTTGGAGAGGGGTCAAAAGGCCTAGAGTGACCATCTCCACTGTGAAGCATGGTGGTGGCTCACTGATATTGGGGGGGGGTTGAGTTCTAAAAGCACGGAGAATCTTGTGAAAATTGTTGACAAGATGAATGCAGCATGTTATCAGAAAATACTGGCAGACACGCTCTTGGACTTTCCTGCACAACAGTGACCCTAAGCACAAAAAGGTGAAGGTTCTGGAGTGGCCATCGCAGTCGCCTGACCTAATATCATCAAACAACTCTGGGGAGATCTCAAATGTGTGGTTCATGCAAGACGACTAAAGACTTTTCATGACCTGGAGACATTTTGCCAAGACAAATAGGCAGCTATACCACCTGCAAGAATTCTGGACCTCATAGACCACTATTAAAAATTACTGTATGCTGTCATTTGATAGGAACAATACACAGTATTAAGAACTAAAGGTATGCAGACTTTTGAACAAGGGTCATTTCATTTTCTAACTTGTTGCTATGTTTTGTTTTATGATTGTGACATTCTAAAATGACCTACAGTTGAATATGTATTCCATAAGAAATAAAATAAATGTGTTTTGCCTGCTCACTCATGTTTTTTTTTTTTTTCTGGTACATGCTGTCTTTTACCAAGGGTATTCTCCAAGGGTATGCAAACTTTTGAGTACAACTATGTGCAGATCCCTTTTCCGTTACCAAAAATAATTACAGAAAAAGAAAAGGAAACGCATGGATGAAAGTACTGAGGTTTGTGATATTGTGTTTAAAGTGCACATTGTAAGGAGCAATGCAATGCAAGTATATTGAGTTACAATCCTCTTGAAGTTCAATGCCTTGTATAAAATCTCTTCATCTATGTATTGTTGGTAGGGCTGTGTGGGTTTTTTCTTTGCAGAAAGTAGAAATGTAAAGAGAAATAAAACTGGTGTATCCTCCTCTGAAAAAAAGAAAAAACGCTTCAATTTTTAATTTAGTTATTATTTTTTTACTCTTTACAACCCATTTTAGTTTAATTCTTACTAGTCCTTACACAAAACTGGAAAAAAAACAGTGTAAAAATTTGGAGACCCACAGGAACGGGGCTGTTATGTGTTTTTGATTTGTGAATCAAACAGGCAAACTAAAGTACATAAGTGAAATCATAAAAAAAAAAAAATGCCTGGAGCAGCAAAAGTGACGGATTAGAACTGGATGGACTAGGGTTTGTGAAGTCTTTCTTTTTGCACCCAGAAACTTGGTTTTCTTCAACCCTGTCCAAGTGGTAGAATTTTTCAGAAAGTGGATTGGCAGGGTATTTGGAGATTCTGGTATCTATCCAATCATCTTTCTCTTTCCAGAAGTGATCTGCCCCATGGTATTTATACTTTGATGTGTTAGGTCATTGGATTTTTCAGGTAAATGCATTTTCGACCATCCTTCTTTCATATACAGGCGATCCCCGGGTTACAAACAAAGGGACTTTACGTTTGTTCTTAAGTTGAATCTGTTTTGTAAGTCAGAACAGGTACATTTTTTAAGAGTAGCTCCAGGCAAAAAATCTATTTTTAAGTTTTTTTAGATAACATAGGGAAGGGTTATCACCCCTGTAACAACATTTGTTTTGCTGTCTGTGCCCCTGTTCAGAAGATTTCACCTCACTTTCTGACCCAATGACAATTGGATTTAAAAAATTTTGGGTTGTTAGGGAAACAAGGATTGGTGATAAAGCATTAGTGGAGGTAACTTTTTCCCATGACTCTTTCAGGAGTGAATTTCCCTTTCTAGGGGTAGATTTCCTCTCACTTCCTGTTGTCTCCCTCCGTTTGTAAGAAGGAGTCGTTTGTAAGTAGAGGACCGCCTGTAGATGTACACTCGCTGGCCACTTTATTAGGTGCACCTGTTCCATTGCTTGGTAACACAAATTGCTAATCAGCCAATCACTTGGCTGCAACTTAATGCATTTAGGCATCTAGAGGTGGTGAAGACGACTTGCTGAAGTTCAAACCGAGCATCAGAATGGGGAAGAAAGGCGATTTATATGACGTTGAACATGGCATGGTTGTTGGTGCCAGATTGGCTGGTCTGAGTATTTAAAAACTGATGATCTGTTATTTCACACACAACCATCTTTAGGGTTTACAGAGAATGGTCTGAAAATCAGAAGCTATCCAGTGAGCAGCAGTTGTGTGGATGAAAATGCCTTGGGGGGGGGGGGGGGCGTGCATGAAAACTACCTGCACCCCTGGGGGATAGTCCCGTGCATGCCGTCCTCCAGGTCCCGTCGTGGGAAACCAGCACAAAGGTCCCTCACAAACTATATCCTCAGGGTCTGTGAGATGGCAGGGAGATCCCAAGATGGCGCCGAGTATCAACACGCTCCAGCTCCTGCATGCAGTCCAGCGGCCTCCCCAGTCTATTCATCTGCTTACAGTGAGTACCCATTACAACTCACCAAGGCTGACCTAGATGACAGCCTAACTGCTATGTATAACAAACTAGCCGAGAAGTTCCAGACAGAACTCCATAAATCCACCAATACTCTGCAACAGGAGATAGCGGTACTAGGTGGCAGAACCGATCTCCTTGAAACAAAACACGATGAGTTACAGCTTGCATACACTGACCTCCGCAGGGACCACGAGGCACTCGCAGATTCAGTCTTCCAGCTCCAGGACCACTTGGAGGACATGAACAACAGAAACAGACGGAACAATTTTAGAATTGGAGGGGTCCCTGGGGTGGTCACTGATTTAACCCCGGCCGTTTACAAATTGTTCCAGTCCTTGCTGCCAGCATCCCCGGAGGCTGCATTCGTTTGTGACAAGCTTTACAGAGCCCTTTGCCCCAAACCGCCTGAAGATAAACCTCCCAGGGATATCATTCTGTGTCTCAAAGACTATCTAGTCAAAGAGGAGATTCTTAGAGCCTCCCGTAACACTCCCAACATCTCACTTGATGGAGTCCGAATCCAAATCTACCCAGATATCTTCCCGGCCACCTTGGATAAGCGGCGCAAGCTCAAAGAGATCACCACGCCACTCCAAGAAGCCAGAATTCGCTACAGATGGGGGTACCCCTTCAATCTCCAAGTCATCCACAATGGCACCACGTACACCGTGATCACAATACAGGAGGGGAAGAAGCTCCTGGTCAAGTTAGGCCTGATGGCCAAGGAAGATCTCCCTAGGATGCCCTTTATTATTATTATTATTATTATTATTATTATTATTATACAGGATTTATATAGCTACCCTCTACCCTCCGCCCTTCAGCTATCTGGGCAACCCCTTCACCACAGAGGAACCGCAGAAGACAAAGGCAAGAATTCAGAGGCCATCTGAATTAATCGTCCACAAATTTTTTCCCTCTCCGGAACTTTTACCCTAACTTTGATGCAGGACCTAGACGGTCAAGGTTTTTCACATACATTTTTGGGGACTACAACACCAGACTGGCCCATTTTGACATTCGCGCCTCTCTCCCCCCCCTTTCTTTTCTGACCACACCTCGATGCATCGCATATCTACCCTACAGCTCCCCCCTGTGCTGCAGTATAGTAGCACCCGTTTGGTTGTCCCCCCGATCTTACTGAGATCTACAAGTAAAGGGAGCAGGAAGTAAGGAGAGAAAAAGATTAGGGAGAGAAGAGAGACAGTTACTTTTTTCATACTATTCCTGCTCTCTCTCCTAGGACTAATATCTTGGATCTCCCGGTCTTTCTGTTTTTTGTTTTTTCTTTGTCCTTTTCTCTTGCCCCCCAACAGGTTCCCAAGAGTGTTGGCCACTACTGTACTATTATACAGGTGGTTTTTACCCATGACAAACTGTTGTTTATCCTACAGTCGGGATGGTCTTTTCCCTCCCGACCCCAATGGTTTTTCTACTTCATGTTTTTTTACTGTTCGTTCTTTTTTTGCTACGGGACTATTTTTATTTTTTTGACTGCACATAAGGTGCTGTATTTGACACTATTGTTTACACTGCTTATACTTATAGCTACATGTTGGGACCTGCTCCCTCATATGCCTTTCCAGACTTACCCACCATCTTGGGATGGCGAACGAAGGAAGCCTACTCCTCGAGACCCCACCCCCGAATTTATATGCCCAGCTGTCCACTCACAAACTATCTCCTCAGGGTCCGTGAGATGGCAGGGATGGGTGTTAGAATAATCTCCCATAATGTCAGGGGGTTTAATTCCCCCCAGAAGCGTAAAAAAGCTTTTCAAAACTATAAACGTCTTCGGGCAGACATCATTTTATTGCAGGAGACCCACTTCTCCGAAAAAAAATCACCCTAATCATTTTGATAGATCCTACAGCAGTGGGCACTACACAACATTTGGGTCCAAGTCTCGGAGTGGCAATTTTTGTGAAAAATGGCTTATTATTTGATGTTCAGAACACCTATAAAGACACAGCTAGCAGGTTTATTATTCTCCAGGGCTCACTACAGGGTAAGAAGGTTACGATTGCCAATGTCTACACCCCAACGATTCCCAGGCCTCTTTTTTTTTTTTTGAGCGGTTTTCCAGGTTTTAGACAAATTCAACTCCCCACACTTATTTCTAGGAGGGGACTTTAACTTAGTGGCACACTCGACCCTTCGATAGAAGCAGACCAGGTAATTCTACCAATGCCTTCCCCAAAACCCTAAAATCCTTGCTGCACACTCACAACCTGGTGGACTCATGGAGGGCTCATAACACAGGCGCCAGAGAATACACCTACTATTCCCACCCCCATGACAGTTACTCCAGACTGGATTACCTGTTTTGCTCCCCTAGACTCCTCGCAAACTCCACCTCTGCCGCCATTCATTCCTGCCCTTGGTCGGATCACCAGGTGGTTTCCCTTGACATATCACATATAGGCCTTAAACCCTCTGTAGCTGGATGGAGACTAAACTAATCTCTCCTCTCAGACCCAATCGTAATACCCCAGATTTCTAAATATATTGAAGAATATTTCACCATCAACAACATCTCCCCAACCGTGCTCTGGGCGGCCTATAAGGTGGTAGTGAGAGGTCACTTAATTCAATTAGCTGCAGAAAGGAAAAAACAAAGACTTATTGACATTACCAGACTGACTACGGACCTGGACAGGTTGTACCACCTACACTCACAGAATAATACCCCAGATTTACTTAAACAAATCAACTATAGACTAGAACTTGACAAAATTCTATCGGACCAAACAGACAATGCCATAGCAGTGAAGTAACTCAACCATCAGGGAAGAACCAGAAGTCTTTTCCCAGCAAGAGAAGTAGGAAGTTTTCTATACTTGACAGAACTTTGCATTCTGTTCTTGTCTGCTATTTACATCTCAGCCGTGAACAATTGGCAGGCAGCCACCAGCTCTTGGATCAAGGATAATGGGCCCTACACCTGGAAGTGTTCCAGAACTGGTTTCACAGGTGGAGGACACCGAATGTGAACCACCTGGCATCCATGTTTAACAAGATGGACAGGTGTATCTCTGAGTGCAGAGATCCTCTGGCAGAAACCATGGATGCGCTGGTGGCACTTTAGAATCAGTACAACTTGATTTACGCCTTTTCTCATATGAAACTCCTTCCTCATCTGCTCTGCAGCATAGAGATTCAAGGCAATCTGCTGATCCTCATTGCACCAAAGTGGCCCAGGCAGATGTGGTTCTTCAACCTGAGCAGACTTCTGGCAAAGGCACTGTGGCCTTTTCTAAGTTGTTTGAATTTTTTGACCCAAGGATCGGTTTACCACCTTGCTCCACCATCGCTAGCTTTAATGGCACACCTGTTGAAACCCAGGCTGTGAGGGACAGGGTCTTTCTGAATATGTAATTCCTATGTTGCTAAAAGCTAGGACGTTCACTTCCCACAAGGTCTACCATAGTACATGAATAACATGCTTCACTTGGTGTGGGGAAAAAAGCTTTCATCCCAGAAAATATTCTGTGGGACGAATTTTGAACTTTTTTGAATTGGACTTGGATCAGCATTTAGCTTTGGGTACTATCAATGAGTAATGCAGAGTGTAGTATTATTTAAAGAGGAGTTCCACCCCCCTACCAAATTTTTTTTAAATCAACAGCTACAAATACTGTAGCTGATGACTTTTAATTTTAGGACACTTGCCTGTCCATCAATCCCATAATGTTGGCACCCCTGTCGATTTTCCGATCGGCTCACGGGCACTCATTCAAGGTAAGGGAAACCTGCAGTGAAGTAGGGTTCCTTACTGTGTGTGCGCAAAGTGCGCTGCGCTTTCTAACTGGCGCGGCAGATAAGGAGGGCCGAGGTTGCCGTGGTGCAGTCTCCTGGAAGTATGTGACGGGTACCTGTCAAAAACAGGTACCCGCTCCCTCCCGAAAGGTGACAAATGTGGCAGCGGAGGGGGGGAGGAGGCAGATAAGCGGAGCCTCCACTTTTGGGTGGAACGCCACTTTAAAAAAGAGGTCATTAGAGGTAACTCAAAGGTCAAGATTAATGCAGGATTCAAAAATAAGTAATTCAGAGGTCAGGAGTAAGTAATGCAGAGATCAGTAGTATATAGAAGTATTCTGGGGACATTTCTCTACCTCCAGCATGTAAAATACATTGCGAGTGCTATAAGCCTGCTGGAATTAGGGACAGCAGTGGCATTGATCTTTATCTATGAGACCGCTGTAGCTCACCCATATCAAAACATATATGCGTGCTGCTTTTCTTACTGATGTATTCTTCATGATTCCGCATAAGCAGAAAAAGCAGCCATGGCATATACAGGTAACATGAAAAAGTTACCTTTCAGTTCACTAATGATGTTTATACTAGTTGGCTGTTTGCTGTAACCTTGCAGGGATCTTTTGCCCAGTTGCTATACAGTGCACTGTTTTCTATAGAGGAGCATCCTGCAGAGAAAGTTATGTAATAAAGGTAGATAAAGCACCTGGACCAGATGGCATCTACCCACGGATCCAAAAAGAATTGAGCTCTGTCATTTCAAAGCCATTTTTTTCGGGACTCGTTAATGACTGGAATGGTACCACTGGATTGGCATAGGGCCAATGTGATGCTTATATTTAACCACTTCCCGCCCGGCCTATAGCAAAATGATGGCCAGGCGGTGGTTCAGTTATCCAGACTGGGAGTCATATAACTTCCAGCAGGATAAGCCACGATCGCGCGCCCTATTAGTGGTTGCGGTGTGTCAGTTGAACACACTGCATCACCAATCTCGGTAAAGAGTCTCTGACGGAGGCTCTTTACTACGTGATCAGCCATGTCTAACCACAGCTGATCACGATGTAAACAGGAAGAGCCGTTTATTGGCTTTTCCTCACTCGCGTCTGACAGACGCGCGAGTAGAGGAGAGCCGACAGGGGGGGGGGGGGGTCTGTGCTGATTGTTTATCAGCGCAGCTCCCCCGCAGATGCCCGCCCAGGACCACCAGGATGCCACCTTAGACCACCAGGGATGCCACCCTAGACCACCAGGTATATGCCAATCAGTGCCCATTAAAAATGCCTGCCAGTGCCACCAGTGATGCCTATCGGTGCAATCTATCAGTGCCACCCATAAGTGCCCATCAGTGTCGCCTATCAGTGCCACCTATGAGTGCCCATCAGTGCTGTATATCAGTGCCACCTCATCAGTGCTGCCTTAGTGCCCGTCAGTGAAGGAGAAAACTTACTTTTTTACAAAATGTTATTTTTTTTGTTTAGCAAAAAATAAAAACTGCAGGGGTGATCAAATACCACCAAAAGAAAGCTCTAATGTGGGAACAAAATGATAAAAATGTTTTGGTACAGTGTTGCAAGACTGCGCAATTGTCATTTAAAAAGTGACAGCATTGAAAGCTGAAAATTGGCTTGGGCAGGAAGGGGGTAAGTGCCTGGTATTGAAGTGGTTAAAAAGGGATCAAAGTCTTTACCAAGTAACTAAAGACCTGTTCATTTAACTTCTATAGTTCGGAAGATACTGGAGAGTTTAATAAAAGACCACAAAGACAAGCTGGGAAAAAAACATTTTAAGCAACAGACAGCATGGATTCATGATAGACAGAAGTTGTCAAACAAACCTGATTTCTTTTTATGAGGTGGTAAGTAAAACCTTGGGGTGGCAGTGGACTTGGTATACCTGGATTTTGCAAAAGTGTTTTACACCATTCCCCACACACGGCTCATGTGTAAGGTAAAGTCTACAAGCTTGGAAAGATCAATTTGTAAATGGATAGAAAACTGGCTAAAAAAATGATTTCAGAGAGTAGTGGTTAATGATTCTTACTCTGAATGGTCTAAGGTTATCAGTGGTGTACCCCAAGGTTCTGTGTTGAGACTCTTACTTTTTAATATCTTTATAAATAATATTGGGTCTGGGATTAAAAGTACCATTTCTGTCTTTGCAGATGACATCAAGCTATGCAGTGGAATAACAACCTTACGTGCACTGTCTAATTGGGCAACTAAGTGGCAAATGAGGTTTATTGTTTATCCACTTTCAGACCGGACCAATTTGCAGCCAAAGGACCAGGCCCCTTTTTGCGATTCGTCATTGCGTCGCTTTAACTGACAATTGCGTGGTCTTGCGACGTGGCTCCCAAACAAAATTGATGTCTTTTTTTCCCCACAAATAGAGCTTTCTTTTGGTGGTATTTGATCGCCCCTGCGGTTTTTATTTTTTGCACTATAAACAAAAAAAAGCGACAATTTTGAAAAAAAAAACATTATTTTTTATTTTTTGCTATAATAAATACCCCCCAAAAATATATAAAAAAACTATTTTTTTCCTCAGTTTAGGCCGATACGTATTCTTCTACATATTTTTGGTAAAAAAAATCGCAATAAGCGATTATTGATTGGTTTGCGCAGAAGTTATAGCGTTTACAAGATAGGGGATAGTTTTATAGCATTTTTTTATTAATAATTTTTTTTTTTTTTTATTAGTAATGGCGGCGATCAGCGATTTTTATTGTGACTGCGACATTATGGCGGACACATCGGACAATTTTGACACATTTTTGGGACCATTGTCATTTATACAGCAATCAATTCTATTTAAATGCATTGATTCCTGTATAAATGACACTGGCAGTGAAGGGGTTAACCACAAGGGGGCAGTGTAGGGGTTAAGTATGCCTAGGGGTGTGTTTCTTACTGTGGGGGGGCGTGGCTGTTAGCTAGTGATACAAAAAAAAGACAAAAGAGAGCAGCGCCATCTAAGTGTAGCATGGTTGAAACATTTTAATATAGGACAGACAATTTTACACTCACAAGATCGTAGAGATCACAGCGCATGTAGGGAGGTATAAAGAGGTTCATCCACTCCTGGAGGAAGGCGGTGGCTTGCAGATGGAGAGGCAGCTGATGTTCCCGGCTGCCTCACCTACCTCCCATCGCAGCTATTTCTAGATTACGATATAAAAAGAAAAAATATTGCAGCGCATACAATAAATTTAAATAATAAGTAACGTGAAAAAAGTTCATATCCAGAAGATACGGAATGGTGTAGATGGATGGAGTAATATGGATGAACACCCAGGTGACTGTAGATCATAAATCAAACATATCTTAAAGTAATATATCCTCCACCAAAACGGATAAGGTACTCTTACCAGGTGTGCTATGCACATACGCATGGACCCAATCAGGGATGAGCATAAGACTCCGATCCGACCAGGATGTGATCTGGAGCTGTGCGATGACCAGGAAATCGAGGATATCTTTACCCTGAAGATACAGCTTAGCGTAGTTGGAGGCAGCAGACAGGACCAGGTACCAGAAGGGACGTCAGCCAGGCAAGTCTTTAACGGGACCACAGCAGAATCTCCCTTATGGTACCTGGTCCTGTCTGCTGCCTCCAACTACGCTAAGCTGAGCTAACTGCGCTAAGCGCAGACCTACAGCTACCCCCCTGTCCCGCACTGCCTTGCTGAGATCTAGAGGGCTTGGCCACCAGACCGGGATGCTCCATGATTGGCCCAGGGGGCCCTCAGGCTGTGCCCGATTGGTCAGTCTGCCCCTGGGCCATGGAGTCCCAGCGGCGGCGGGGGGAAGAGAGGCGGAGCCTCTGGCTCCATTAGTATTGATCACAGGCAAATTAGGCGGCCGCGAGGCCCCTGTGAGTGCGAGGCCTTAAGCGGCCGCCTAATTAGAGAGCCGCCTCTGGTTCATCCATATTACTCCATCCATCTACACCATTCCGTATCTTCTGGATATGAACTTTTTTCACGTTATTTAATATTTAAATTTATTGTATGCGCTGCACTATTTTTTCTTTCTATATTGCATTGTGAAGGATTTGTGATTTACCTTTTTAGTGTTCAGCTTGCACTTGATAGTTTTATTTTTTGGTTTGCGCTGATTGTTCCATATATTATATTTCTAGATTACGGGATAATTTTAATACTCTCTTGTTATAAAAAATGTTTTTTTTATTAACCCCCCCCCCTCTTTTTCCACCCCTGTATTATCTCCATTATCTCCAATGTAAAAAGCTAATTTTTCTTCACATGAGCTCGATCTGTCCAGTCCAGCCTGACACACCAGTGCCCACTTTGTAATTAGAAGTTTGTCCTGCGAGTGGTTGCCATGGTACCGCATCAACATCTCCTGGCTAAATGGACTATAAAACCCTCTTTAAACATCGCATGCTCCTCCGCATTCCCTCACCATCCGGAAGTGACGTGTCCAGCTGCCCGAGAAGATTCTGAGAACCAGGAAGCGCTGGGAGCCACCAGCGGAGCCGGGAACATCAGCTGCCTCTCCATCTGCAAGCCACCGCCTTCCTCCAGCAGTGGATGAACTTCTTATACCTCCCTACATGTGCTGTGATCTCTACGATCTTGTGAATGTAAAAGTGTCTGTCCTATATTAAAATGTTTCAACCATATTTCACTTAGATGGCATTGCTCTCTTTTGAGTTTTACTGTCTACAGATCCCCTTCTAGCTTGTTATGAGCCGACAGCCATCCAGAGTCAGCCTATTTGTGACAATCAACACACCTTGTGCTGCATTTGAAATCTCATGCATGGACTCCCCACTATAGAGAGCAGATTAATTGGCCATTTCTCTCTTTTTGAGCTGACAGAGCGCACATGAGCATATGTATACGATATCTGAATGATATCGTTTTTTTTCCACCAGCAATTCCCTTGACTATGAGAACAATCATAGCGGCTATTCAGCCGCTTGAGCATTCTTACAGGCGGTGAGAGGGGAGATTCCCGCCGCCCACCGGTGCTTCTCCCGGGTTGCCCGTATGATCGGCGACCGGGAGAAAGAATCTGCCACCGCCGGAAGTTACCCATAGAGATTTCCGAGGGACAGATGGTCCCCGGCAATCTCTATGACTCTCGGAGGCCCGGGCGTGACGTTATGATATTGCGTCCAGGCCAGCGTAAGTAAACAATGCCGTGGACATGGCAGGAAAGCATCAGATCGTACATTTTTTGCTTTTTGATATGATGCTTTCCAGCCTGGAGGAGAGATGTGGGGTCTTATAGACCCCACATCTCTCCAGAAAGAGGACAGATCATGCACCATTCCTATTAAAAGGGATGTTTACATTCCTTGTAATAAGAATAAAATTGATCAAAACATTTTTTTTAAAGGGAAAGGGTAGAAAAACAAATTCATTAATTAAAGCGCTCCTGTCCCATGAGCTTGCACGCAGAAGTGAACGCATAGGGAGGTCACGCCCGCATATGTAAACAACATTCAAACCATGCGCGAGGTTTCGCCGCGAACGTTAGAGCGAGAGCAATAATTCTAGCACTAGACCTCTGTTACTCTAAAAATGTAAAAAATTTTAAAGCGGCGCCTATGGAGATTTTTAAGTACTGAAGTACTGGCGCGATAGCACAAGTGTGCGCAATTTTAAAGTGTGACATGTGAGGTATCTATTTACTCAGTGTAACATCATCTTTCATATTATCAAAAATTGGGCTAACTTTACTGTTTTTTTTATTTTTTTATTCATGAAAGTGTTTTTTTTCCAAAACAATTGCATTTGAAAAATTGCTGCACAAATGCCGTGTGACAAAAAAAGTTGTCTAATCCGCATCTTGATATGCCACACCTGTGATTTGGATGGATTATCCTGGCAAAGGAGAAATGTTCACTAACACAGATTTAGACAGATTTGTGAACAATATTTGAGAGAAATAGGCCTTTTGTGTACATAGAAAAAGTCTTAATATAGGGGCAAACACAAAAGTGTTGTGTTTATAATTTTGCTCAGTGTATGTAACAGTTGGCCAGGACTGTTAGCCAGAAGAGTGGTCAGGCAGTGTTGTAGGCAGCAAGAAGAGGAGCAAGGAGGTTCTGAATGTGACACTTAAGCAGGGCCTTGCAAGAAATCGCTTGATTCCCCATCAACACAAGCAGTGTTGATGGGGGAATCCCTCCTGTGGAGCTATTGGGGTTGATTTACTAAAGCTGGAGAGTGCAAAATCTGATGCAGCTCTGCATAGAAACCAGCTTCCATTTTTTTTGTCAAAGCTTAATAAAGCTGAAGTTAGAAGCGGATTGGCTACCATGCACAGCTGCACCAGATTTTGCACTCTCCAGTTTTAGTAAATCAACCCCATTATGTTCTCCCAGCAGGAGTGCACAGGGAGCTGTCCCTGCCAGGAGAACACAGTGATTTCTGCTAGCGGCTTTAGCCACTGGCAATAATCGCAAGCTAAAAATCCGACATGCTGGTTGTACCCAAGTCGATCAATTGATCGACTTGGGTACAATCAGTCTTCCCATAGATAGATCAAATCTCGGCCGGTCCCTGCTTAACCAGCCGAGATTTGATGCATCTATGGCCAGCTTTAACCCTGTCCACCCTAGCTGAGAACCTGGCTTTGCAGATCTCTTTTTTTCCTGTATTCTCCATTTTGGGAGTGATCGACGGGTAGATTGCATTCAACAGGTTGCCAGCTTCCGACCTAGAGCCTTCTTACTTCCTAGGGTGGTTTTGGTCTTTCCTCTTAACCAAGACATTGTGATTCTATATGTTTTTTTGTCACAAGTAGGTCAGAAGGAGATTTTCCTTCATTGTCTGGATGTAGTTCAAGCTGTGCGTGTCTACCTTGCAGACACTGCTTCCATTGGAAAGACTAACATTCTCGTTGTCATCCTGATAGTGTCGATAAAGGGGAGCTAGCTTTTCATTTCACCATTTTTAAGTGTTTCAGACAGATCATCAAGCTTAAAGCATAAAACAGTGTTTCTTAACCTTTTTACAGCCAAGTTACCCTTTAAAATTATGCACACTCTTGGGGCACCCCATTCCAAAATGTGAAAAAAATAAATCCAAAAGTTTACTTAACCCAGCAACATCCACACACCCAACATCGGAGTTAATTTATTCTTCCAAAGCACACTGGCACTGACTAGTATACCAATGTTTCTCTTCTCCCTCACTCATCTAATATGACCCCAGTGCTGATGGAGAGAGGCAGGAAAGGGGTAAATAAGGATGCTGTACAGGTGCCCAGCAGCTGAAAGGTTGTAATGGTGCACAATGTCTTGACAGGCTTGATTCACCTACTGGCTTGTATACAATTCTAAGGAAATTTTTTGGAATTTTGCCAAGGCACTCCTGAAGAAACGTGTAGGTACCCAGGGTGCCTGGGCACCCTGGTTGAAAAAGGCTGGTTTAAATAAGCAGGTGCACTGTTTCCTGTCAACACATTTTGCTCCATCTGTGTTTTTGGGCTTTTGCACACCAGGTAACAGTCCCAGTTTTGGAAACATGAACAATTAAAAGGGGAAGTGCAAAGCTAGTGCAATAGGAACTTTATTTTACTGAAAAATATAAATACAACAACATATATGCATGCACATTTGCCTGATAGGTATGTGCCTTTAACAATCCCACACAGTACGCTAGGATCCTGGTCAGTGATACATTGGGGGAGATTTACTAAAACTGGAGCACACAGAATCTGGTAAAGCTGTGCATAGTAACCAATCAGCTTCCAGGTTTCAGGCCCCTTTCAGACGAGGCGGACTCCGCTTGCACGGAGTCCGCCTCTGTCCGCCGGCTCAGCGGGAGATCTGTCCGTTGATCTCCGCTGAGCCGGCGGATGACAAGTCCCTCTCCGCTCACTGAGTGGGGAGGGGCTTGCGAGGGCCGCTGATCTCTATGGAGAGATCGGATGAAAACGGACAGTGTGTCCGTTTTCATCCGATCTCATCCGATCCGCCAGCGACGGATCTGGACGTGGGGCCATCCGTCTGCTTTTGGCGGATCAGACGGGGTCGGATGTCAGCGGACATGTCTCCGCTGACATCCGACGCTCCATAGAGTAACATGAAGCGCCCGTTCAGATCCGCCGTCAAAACTGACAGGCGGATCTGAATGGCCCGTCCGTGTGAAAGGGGCCTTATTGTCAAAACCTAATTGAACAAGCTCAAATTAAAAGCTGATTGATTACAATGCCCAGCTGCACCAGATTCTGTGTGCACCAGTTTTAGTAAATCTCCTGCATTACGTTCTAACAGCTTCTCTTTCCTTCTGCAGGCAGACCAGGGAAAGAAGCACGCTCACTCCTGGTTTGTCCCTGCTCAATAGACCTCACAGAAGGCTGTCAGTGTGTGCAGACTCAGGCCACTATCTACCATGAAGCTATAGGTCACCATGGCGATTGCATAAAATCCTTTTTTTTTTTTTTCCTTTTAAATCAGACTAAGTGCCTATGTCAGCAGGTCTTTGTTTGCTTAAATATGGTTTTGCATTCCCATGCAAGTCTATAGAAATGATAAACATGCTTGAAGGAGGTCAACTGCAGGATAAATGCACCTGTCAATGAATGATCTCAAGAACTTGACAAACTGATGGCATAAGCATTGGGTAGTTGCAGAACAGAGCTACGTTGGCTATCTGCAACAACCAAACCACTATACTCAGCTGGCCTATAAGAATTAATTGTGGCAAATGTGGGCAAAATCCAGGTGATTCGATGCATGTGCTTTTGGAGATGCCCAAAACTGCTTAGGCACTTAGGTGGGCTGTAAGCTATGGATTGTTTTCCAAGTTAACAAGACTTCTATGTTGGAGTATCTTGACTCGTCCACAGGAAAATGAGGGCCAACATTTTGATGCTTACCAGAATACCTTTTAGGTAGAAGTTTGTTGCCTCAAATTGTACCTTACCAAAGCCTCCAAAACCATACACAAAAGCTTGAAACCGCTTAAAGTGGAACTTCACCCAACTTAAATTTTTTTTGCTTTTTTAGTTCTTCCCTCTCCCTCCTGAAGAATTGGGTGTTCCCTTTTTTATTCGAAAAGGTTTACTACCTTTTTGTGCTGCACTGCAGCACTTGCTGCTTTCTGACCTAGGCTAGAATAAATTGAGCTCCCCCGTTGCCTTCTGATTTGCTACAGAGTGCAATCACACTGCGAGATGTGCCACAGGTCTTTAGGATGTGAAAGAGACCTGTGGGACATCTGCATGCACATGGGTTGTTTCTGCAAGCAAGCTGCTGGTACCCAACTAGTCTGTTGACAGAAACTAGCACACACGTGCTGTAGATCTTTGCCAGGTTCCAAACAACTAAGTGCCGCAAAAGGATGAGCGCAAAACATCCCCCCAGGTGCAGTTCCATTTTAAATAGGTAAAATAATACATGCGATCATTTCAGTAGAAATAATGTCATCTACTAATAATCTATTGATCTTGATTATTTCGCTCAGTTCAGTGCTATATGGCACATTTTTGCATAGCTGGGAAAAAAACAAGCTCCTTAGTTTTCTTATGAAGCACTTTTCAGGTTTGCAGATGGACCAAAAAATATAACTTTTTTAGGATATTTTCATAGAGCAGCAAAACTCAGGCTGCAATCTGTAAATCCCCAATTATGTGTTTAATATAATACACTGCATTCAGTCTTATTTTAAAGGCCATGCAGTTGGCACAGAATTACTCGCAAAGAGGAAATTGCCTAACAGATGGAATTATTATATTGGCTTTTATTAACACAATCACAGGAAAAACAAACGCTTATTGAAATTGTGAAAATATATCTACATCTGGTTAAAGCTGTGTTCTGCATCACAGCTAAAAAAATGCACTAATTAATGTGCAAAAATGCCAAGATCCCTCCTTTGCAACCATTATGTAAATGGTAGAATTTGTTGTCTGAAACTTGAACACATTTTTCTCAATGGAATTCGGTAAAATATTTTTAACATGGTCTCCAGTTTACTGATGGTTATTAACATTAATCTCTAATAGTTGAGCCCGTAAACAAGTTTTTTGTTTTTCCAGTGCCTACTTCAGAAAAATAAAATAAAATGCTGAAGTAGAAATTAGGTGCCAGGATTATGTAGTCCTCAAGTATTTCTGGAGAAAATGAAGGCTACTCGTTAACGGGGGTCATTACAAGAATAATCAAGGTAAATGCTAGGATGGATATCTCTCCAGAAAAGAGTTTGTTTTTTTAAACCGCTTGCCCCGAAAACACGTACCTGGTACATCATTTGGCTACTGTTTTTTAGATTCGACAGTTGGCTCTCTTGTAATAACAACTGGAGTGGTTAACCAGCTCCGTACATCCCTCCCTCCTGCCGCCTTCCGTGGCTCGCTCTAGCTTTCCTGTCCTACTAGGAGACCCAAACTACTAGCCAGGACGTCCGCTGGCTAGTCGAAGAAACCAAAGAAACCTGGGATTGGCTTTGATCGGGTCTCCACTATGGTAACCCGGAAATGATGACATGACACCACTTCCGGTTTACTGGCATCTTAACGGCGCCATTCTTTGAAAATTGTAAGTAGTCGAAAAAATGATGATCTGGGAGTTTGGAATAAGTGGAAAGCCATTTTTCCGAAATCGCAGATTTGAATGGTACTGCTGATTTTACTGGTAGTATTATTGAATGCCACAAAGAACAAAAATGTTTCTTTTGTAAACAGGATAGATATCTAGCCAGGTCCAATACGGAAAAACGTTTACCCTGTGATGTGGGTGGAAGTCACTTATTCAAACTCACCTGATGCCCGTAAACATTCCAACTGAGATAATTAAGTTTCCAGGTCTCATATCCCTCAAACTTTCCTTGTAACTTATGAGCCCCTTTTCATCTTTGGCTCCATATCAGGTGGTACTCATAGTGCAGACTTACTTTCTATCAAATGTTGTATAGCAGTAATACTTCGAATGAAATGCCCTTGAAGAAAGGACTTTATACTGGTCCTGAAATGCATCGGGCTGTATACGAAAGGAACTGTATTTACATGATCCAGTCCTGCTCTCTGGTTTTATGTATTTTGATTTATGGTGATGTATGCACCACACTTCTTTTATATCAAGAAATACATTTCTATGTTTCTATATCTGTTATTGATTAGTTGCCCTTAAAGTCCCATAGTACTTTTACTGGGGGGTACTCTCTTTACATGTTCTCTGATATCGGGATGTTGGAAACCTCTGGGTCAACTTGGGTGGATTTCTACAATTATTCCTCTGTAAATCTAAAGTGGTAACCTGTAAAGGCTTTTAAAGTATTGCTTATGGATAGTACATTTTACATAATTTGTCGCCATTGTGCATGCGTGCACAATTTTAAAGCATGACATGTTTGGTATCTATTTACTTGGAAAGGGCCAGCATTACAGCCAGGCAACTAGCATTTTCAGAAGAGCTCAGCATTGGCAGTCCCTTATGTTTTTCAATATTGTTTTTCTTTAACACGTAACTTTGTAGTTGGATCCATGTATGTAATTTTTTTTATAAAGTACCGTGTTATCTTGTTCTTTTAGCAGTCACTATATTGCAAATTTACTTTAACAGATTATTAAGCCTAAATGTTGCAACATTTCATTATCACCCTGGAAATGTATTTTCAAATAGCTAAAATTGCATTGTTATCACTCATCTACTCAGTGCAGAATTGAGTGGTTCGGACAACCTCGGATATGGTAGGTGCGTTTGGAGTATTCCTCTTTCTCTCCAGGATGAGAATGAAGT
This sequence comes from Lithobates sylvaticus, assembly GCA_028564925.1. Taxonomy (NCBI): domain Eukaryota; kingdom Metazoa; phylum Chordata; class Amphibia; order Anura; family Ranidae; genus Lithobates; species Lithobates sylvaticus. Next base: position 519,638,522 of record CM053029.1, on the reverse strand, counting down.
TGAATACCACCGGTAGGTTAGTTTGTAGCCTGTTCCCAGAGGGTGGAGCAGCAGGTAGCCTTGTAGGTGGACTGAGTCGCTTTGTCCCATTGGTCTAGGGAGAAGGATTGGGATAGGTCCTTTTCCCATCTAGTAAATGCAGGCGAGGAGGACAGCGTGGTTTTAGCTTGCAGTAGATTATAGAACATCGATATGCCTTTCAAGTGTGTAGTGGGTGAATTGAGGTAGATCCAGGCCTTTTGAGGTAGGGTGCAGGTCTGTCTTTGAAGGACTGTAGGCAATGGAGAGTACGAATGTATAAGAAGATGTCTGCGTTTGGCAGCCTGTATTCTTTCTGCAAATCTGGAAAGGGTTTGGGGATGTCGTCGTGGTAAAGGTCAGATATGTGGAGTATTCCTCTTTCTCTCCAGGATGAGAATGAAGTTGAATACATCAGTCTCTGTAGGGCTTCTATGGGAATAGGGATTGTTGAGTGTGTCCCTTGGGACGTGGGGATCTGTAAGAGGCGGGACCATGCTTTGGTGGTAGCGAGCATAGTGGGCGGTAGGGATGATTTTGTTTTAGTTCCTAGCGAATTGGCTAGTAGCCAAGATGATAGGCTTATGTCTTGATGTATAGAAGCTTCAGTGTTCCCCCATATTGTACGGTGGGGAAAGCGTGTGAACCATTCTTTTGTTTGTGTAAGTACGCATGCTGTGTGATAAAAAATAGTGTTGGGGGGAGTTTAGTAGATAGTTGTTTACTCTCCAGATGTAGGAGTTAGAGTGGATATTGCCTATTATACCAAATTTATTCAGAACGGCCGAGATTTTTCAAGGCAGTCGATCCTTGAGTAGGTGTTGTGACGCGGCGACAGAAACGTATAGTCTCTCTCATCCGCGTGACAACACCTCCACACATCAAATAAATCATTTGAAAATATCAAAGCGTCTAATGGAGAAGCTGCACGTTTAGAAACTGTTGTTGAGTCTATTGAGACATTGGGAACTAAGTTGAAGTCGCCACACAATAGTAGGTGGCCCGTTTGAAATTTTCGGGCTGCCCGGAGTGTCCTCCTTAGGAAAGTCATTTGGCCTTGGTTGGGAGCGTAGATAGAAACAATGGTGTATGGGATATTGTTAATCGTGCAGTTCAGGAAGATGTAGCGCCCTTCAGGGTCAGATACACATTGTTGGAGGGAAAAGAGGACGGTGTCCTTGACAGCTACTATTACTCCCCTTTGTTTCCTAGTGTAGGATGCGGAGAATATATGGGGGAATCTCCTGTGCTGAAAATGCGGGGTCGAGTTGATATCAAAGTGGGACTCCTGTACACAGAGTATGTCGCAGTTGAGGGATATGGCTGATTTCCATAAGGATGAGCGCTTAGCAGGGTGGTTGAGCCCTTTAGCATTGAGGGATAAGACGGTGATTCCCATGGTTGGCGGGATGTGTGTGTAGAATAGGTACAGTACTCACAGTTAAAGGCGTTCAAAGGTGTTGGAGAGTGACGTTAGGTGCAGGTCAGTAGTGTCGTAGTATCTCCAGTATCCGCTGTTGACCGTGTTGATTGCAACTCTTAGGGAGGGACTTTGCAGTCTTCAGGTGATGTTGGATGAGAAGGTTATCTGGTAAATACAATGAGGAGCTGGGAAAAAAGCAGGAGGTTAGCTATCTCAAAACAGAGTAAAACAGAGGTGGATTAACGAAGCAGAGTTATTCGTGTTGGGGTGTTGTTGTAGAGGTTGTTCGGAGCTGAAGTGGAGAAAAAGAAAAAACAAAATAGCCAGTGGTCGGGCTCAAGGGAGCAACTGGCAAGTGGTGGGGTAAGTTCTGTAAGCCGGTGACAAAGTGCAGATCCGGACCAGACTATGAAAGTCGCATGGTGCAGATGATGAGTGGGCTAGTTAGCGCTGGATGTATGCAGTTTTCTCTCGGTGGCCGCCGAAGGAGAAAGGGTTTGGTTTCCTTTGTGGGTCATGATGGGCAGGAGGCGGCTCTAGTAGGATCCCCCATGCATGGAGAAGTTTCAGACCACCCTCCATTGTGGATATGGAGTGTGGAATGCCATTGTAGGTGGCTAGGATGGTGGCCGGGTGGCGCCACTTATATGCGATTTTATGGTTGGACAAGGCCTTGGTGATGGTCTTTAGTTGCCTGCGGAGTTGTAGGGTGTATTGAGACAGGTCAGCATAAAGTTGGATTTTGGTGTACGGTTCCGGTAGCGGAGCTAATTCCCTGGCTTTCATCAAGATCTGTTCTTTAGCCTGGTAGAAGTGGATTCTGAGCAGGACGTCTCTAGGGACATCTGCTTCCAAATGGCGGGGTTTGGGGAGTCTGTGGATGCGATCGATTGTTAGTTCGATCGGGGACAAATCGGGTAGCATGCTGGAGAACATAGTGCTGGCATAGTTGTGGAGGTCTTTGGGTACTACTGATTCTGGGATGCCACGGATTTTAATATTGTTGCGTCTGGAGCGATCCTCGAGGTCTGCGATTTTCGCTTTAATCCAGAGTGTGTCATCTTTCTGCTCTGTGTAAGCATCTACCAGATCATTGACCGTGTCTGTGCATTCTTCCATTTTATTTTCAATACACTGTACCCTGTTGTCCATATGCTTCATTTCTAATGAGAACCTGCTGATTAATGCTGACAGGTTGGTCATGAGAGAGGATTGCAGGGACACTAACATGTCCTTCATCGTGGTGTCTAGCACTGGTTGTCCTGATGTGGGGAATTGTGCTATGGAGGACTGGAGGGCTGATATTGCACTATCATTATGGAGGCCTGTACTCACTGTTTCTGAGGATGAGGCCTGGTCAGTCACATCCATCCGCATCTTCGACTTGGCAGGGCTCTGTGAGGACGAGGATTCAAAGAAGAAGGAGCCTGGGGGTATAGGAGGTGGGGATCCATCCCTATGTTCGTTGTTGTGATGCCTCTGTGAAGCGGTGCTTGTCTGGGAGAGCCGCGCTGCGTCTCCGGCGGCGCCATCTTGGGCCTTCCCCTGTGTGCGGCGCGGCTGGAACGAAAACGATTCCAGCCGCTTCGGACCCTTGTCCTCTACTCATAGCTAAAATTGCATTGTTATCACTCATCTACTCAGTGCAGAATTGGATCTATTGTGCTTGAAAAAAGCCTCTATGCTTTACCAGACATTTTCCTCCAAGAATTCTTGTATTTGTACTAATGATGTAATGACCTATTGGACTATAAATAATAGTATAATCATGCAGACATAATATTCATTATGTTGGATTGTAATGCATCCTTTCTGGATGAGTTATAAGAATAAGCTGTAGAGGTGATTGGGCACTTTATGGTGACATAAATATTGATGAGTACCCTTAATGAGACTAGTGCCAGCGTGGTATAACTTCAAAACAATATTGCTTATCCTGTGCTTCATTTTATGAATATTGCTAGGAAAGCTGGTTAATGTTCACAGGATATGGAAAATTAAGGATTGTCCATGTTTGTTTTCAAGAAGAGATGAAGCATTATAGTAGGAGAGCTACATTTGGTGTGAATACCTTCTGTTTTAAGAAGGGTTTACTGTGCTATGCACCGATTTCGCTTGGATATCTTTTTGGTTCTTTTAGTAATTTCCCACTATAACATTAATGGTTATACATATCTAACAATATTTTAGAAAACTTGTTCTTAGTATTGAGGTAGACTATACACCCACTTTCACATTTACATTCAGAGATTGTTACACAATTATTTGGCTCGAACTGTCACCAAATATCACATGTATTAGAAATGTGCATGCGCTCTCATTAGACAGTTCCATCCAGATCAGCAAGGGATCTGTGAGCTTATCCCCGCTGATTGGAGCAGAGCTGGGCAGATGACAGGTCTGTGTCTGCTCATTGGACATGGACAGAGCCCACTCTGCTCTATGGGAGACTGAGAGTAAATCGTTCAAACAGAAGAGGATGTAGTCCTCCATTTTTTTTTTTTTTTTAGTAGGCCTGACGGGACCTGGAGGTAGGCTGGTATAAATGGACACAAATCTGTTCACACCCGCCGGTCCATAGGAATGCATGGACCTTCCAATCAGGTCCGCCTGAAAAACTGACAGGTGGACCTGATCAGATTGCCTGTGTGAAAGGACCCTAACGATTGCTTGGTAGATGTGACATGAGAGAGTGAGCAATAAAGAGTTTACAACAGCATGGGCATGATTGGGACACCAAGAGAGATCACTTGACGTAAATACATACAAAGAGGTGAAACCCCCCCCAGATGTACCATTTTTACCATTTTTTCGTGGAAAGTACTGCTTCTAAAGAAAACCTTGTCTTTCAATAGGAGCAAATAATTTATTAGCACTCACCACCTTTTCTTCACAAATGTTCCTCTTTTTGTATCCTCTTTTGTAGCGCCGACACTATTCTAAAGTGTGTGCTATATGTGTAAATTTAGTTTTTCCAGAACTGTTACTGAGTTCTGGGGGTTAATTGTTTAGGTCATTTACTTTGGCGTCAGTTTGACTGGGCTGTACTGGAGTTCTGCCTGGTCATAGGTGATGTAAGCACCTGTGATAGGCTGAGAACGCAGTCTGGTTGGACGTGTTAGGTACCCATTTTCTCTGAGCCAATCAGCGGGCATGTCTGGCCCTGCTGTGCATTCTGGGGAAGGGTACTTAAGATGCTGAAGTCACGTGTTCAGGGTTTGGCTTGCTCTTTGATTCCTGGTTCCGGTCCGGACCAACCGCATGAGGGGTCCCGGACCCAGGAGTGTCTGCTGCCCCGTAAGCATGGTTACCCTGACCAGTCCCAGAGGCCCTCATGGTCTGGGGTGGGGATCCGTCCGTTCCCGAGCCTCGGAACTGGCTAGTTCGAGGCCCAGTGACTGAAGGAGGATTCTGAAGTGTCCCGGTGTGCTCTCGGCATTGGAGAGGCACGGCAACCCGTACAAGCGACCAGGGGAGGACTCTTTGGAGGAAGGCCAAGAAGCTGGCTGCTCGGTAAGAGCCTGGGAGCTGAGATTGTATGGACACTGACTGAATCCGCATTTTCTACGGTATCGCCGAAACGGCTGGAAGATTCAGGTACCATAGAAAAAGTTCCTAAACCCATCTTTCGGTTACAACATAGTCTGTGGCAGAGACTTTGCAAATCTTTGAATCACTTGTTGGCTGCTAGATCCACAGACAGGGGTTTATCCAACAGTGAAGTGCCCAGTTGCAAGTGGCCACTCTCTGGGCTATCTAAAGAGACATTCATTTAATGTCAGCAGTTCTGAAGTGCCTGAGCTTTATCACACATACCCTCTATTCCCAACCAAGAGACTGTGTTATATTTGAACGTTAAGGACATTTGAGTGTCAGCTTCTGAAATTACTGGGTACTAACCCTGGGAACCCCTAGACAACGAACGACGAGCTACAAGTAAGAGGTAATTGGTAAGCCCAGAAAATACATAGCCGCCCCGCAGGGGTTATGGCGCTACACTTTGATTCTTGGTCCCCATCTGGTGATACCCCTTCAAGATATGTTGAGTAGGTTAACACACTTGAATTTTGTATTAAATTGTCCTTGAGGCCTCATCAGGCATTCCAATTATTAACCCTCATTATTTCTACCACAAGGCTGTTAAAAGTAAAGGATGCCTCAATTTCAGTGGGAGCTGTAGCCCAATAAAAGTTAATAAAATGGGTTATAGCTCCTTTATTGCAATAGTTGGTAGGTATTTCATTATATCTGTGGTGTATGAAAGGGAGACAGGTATTTATCTAAATCAAAAGATATGAGTGAGTGCAAAATACAAGATCTACATTTATTTCTTCGTTAATAGGATGTTGGTGTCTGATTGATGTTGATGGCTTGTTCTTTTATAAATGACAACGGGGGAATGCTTTCTGTAAGGTGCACCGAACGGCTTTTTATAATGCTTCCCATAAAAATGTTGAAATATGCTATTGAAAAAGAAGGGCATATAATGGTCTTTATTTAAAAAATCAGATCAGGCTGGAATTCCTCAGTAGAGAGATTACTTTAGTGATAAATATGAAGCTCTCTTACATTCTATAGCTGCGTATAAAGGAACAAATAGTTCATGCTTCTAATTCTTCCTTTACAAAACCTCTGCAGGAACACTTCATCACTAGCCAACTTCCACTAAAGGTTTAAAAATAATAAAAGGACTGATAAAAAATAAACAGCCATAGAATATAAAATATGAGAATTTTCTTCCATATCCATCTGATGTCTGCAATTATTTGGAAAAGGTGTAACAAAACATATTTTTGATCAATATTGATTTAAATAGCAATTTGTAGATCTTTCAGGTAACAATCCTATAATAAATTCTAGTTTGTATATACAGTATCTCCAGAGGCGTAGCTTGAAGCTTGTAGGCCCTGATGCAAAAGTTGACCTGCCCCCCCCACTACTTCCAACATGCGTGAAGCTACATCCACCGCCAGGGGCGGACTGACAACTAATGGGGCCCTCGGGCAATAGAAGATCATGGGGTCCCCTGCGTCCCAAGCCACACCTGCACAGGGGGACATTGGGGGGGCACACAGGGAGACACTGTGGAGGGGGAGAGAGTACACAGGGGGACACTGGGGGGGAAAGGGGGACACTGTGGGGGAGAGCACACAGGGGGGACACTGTGGGGGGAGCACACAGGAGGGACAGTGCGGTGGGAGAGCACACTGAAGTGTTCCCCGGGCCCCATACATCTGTACTGCCCCCTCCCTCTGATGGCGACCCTGCAGTAAAAAAAAGGCTTGCACTGTATCACCTAGGAGTCTAGGACAAACGAGAAGAGAGGAGGGGCCAGCGGGGAGCAGCGTGCCGTTAGCAGCATTATTACAGGCATGGGGTGAGTGAAGCAGTGGCGTGTCACCTGGTGCGGTAATACATGGTGTCACCCCCCACCACTAAGCAGGCTAGTGCATCAGTGCGGCTCTCCCCCCTTAACCTACCACAATGGATGGAGCTGGGATTGGGGGGAAGGATGCAGCCGGGATTGGGGTGGTGGATAGAGCTGGAATGGGATCGGGGAATGGATGGAGCCAGAATAGGATCAGGGGATTGATAAAGCCGGGATGGGATCAGAGGATGTATAGAGCTAGGATGGGATCAGGGGTATGGATGGAGCCAGGATTGGATCAGGGGTATGGATGGAGCCAGGATTGGATCAGGGGGATGGATGGAGCGGGGATAGAATCAGGGGGGATGGATGAAGTGGGAATAGGATCAGGGGGGTGGATGGAGCGGGAATAGGATCAGGGGGATGGATGGAGCGGGGATAGGATCAGGGGGGTGGATGGAGCGGGGATAGGAACAGGGGGGATGGATAGAGCGGGGATAGGAACAGGAGGGATGGATGGAGTGGGGATAGGATCATGGGGGATGGATGGAGCGGGGATAGGATCAGGGGGGAATGGATGGAGCGGGGATAGGATCAGGGGGGAATGGATGGAGCGGGGATATGATCATGGGGGATGGATGGAGCGGGGATAGGATCAGGGGGGGATGGATGGAGCGGGGATAGGATCAGGGGGGGATGGATGGAGCGGGGATAGGATCAGGGGGGAATGGATGGAGCGGGCATAGGATCAGGGGGGAATGGATGGAGCGGGGATAGGATCAGGGGGGGATGGATGGAGTGGGGATGGGATCAGGATCAGGGGGGATGGATGAGCGGGTATGGGATCAGGGAGTGGGTGGAGCTGGATGGGATAGGGGAGTGGATGGAGCCGGGATGGGATCTTTGATTTGGGGGGGTTAAAGTATATGTGCTAGGGGGTGCTTTGGGAGGGGAGAGGAATTGCCCTGGGGTAAAACTTCAAATCTGCCCCCCTCCTACTTCTAGTACAAGTCCTCTCTAACCCAAAACAAAAAGAGCACCCCCTAGCAGATATCATCTAACCCCCCACTCCTGGCAGCATAAATGTTACCTGACAATGCCCCCCCAACCACTATGTCCCCCTCCTCTGCAATACCCCTGTTTCATACCTCAGGGCAGGTGCTGTAGCGTGGATGGTGTCTGTGTCCCTCCTCATCCTCGGCTCTTCCTCCCAGCCTGTGTACACATCAAAGCCGAGGAGGAAGCGGCAGCGAGTGCAGCCGGTGGGGACAGAGATCTGATCATTGCGGCCAGGTGTGGAGGTGTGTGTGTGGGGACGGTCGGACGGTCTGTCTCTGCCTCACTCCCTCCTCCCCCACTCTCCCCGCACATCACACGGAGCAGAGGAGAGGAGATCCCAAAGGGGAATGAGGGAGCCGCGGCGCCCCTCTCAATGCGGCGCAGTGCCAGTCTGAGCCAGGTGCATAGCAACGCACCCCCATAGCAATGCCACTGGAGTGAAGGACCTGCGATAATACCGCTAACGGAGCGCTGCTTCCCGCCGGCCCCTCCTTCCCTCCAGTCAGATGGGAGGGAAGGAGGGGCCGGTGGAGAGCAGCGCGCCATTAGCGGTATTATTACAGCCGCTTCAAGGGGCCTCTCATTGGCATGGGCCCCTAATGGCTCCGGGCCCTCGGATGGCGACCGAATCACCGATCGGTCAGTCCGCCCCTGTCCTCCGCACGCCAAGATACTCAAAGTTCTTCTTTACATCAGAGGACAGGGATCACGGCTGGAGAGTCAGAGGACAGGGACCCCTGGCAGGTCACTTGGCAGAGCTCCTTTGCCATCCCAGCACTGTATACAGCTCCCCCCACACACACACACTACACAGGGCTGAAATCACATTCCTTTACACACAGTCTGTCAGACTTCACAGGGTGTATCTGGCTTTTATGTTGCCCTTCTGACCTGTGAAATTCTCTGGTCCGAACGGCAGTGTAGTTGCAGTAGGCAGATACACCCTGTGCAGATCATGGCTAACTGGCTGTGTTGTAAAGGAATGTGATTTCAGCCCTGCGGAGGAGGAACAGTATAGAGTGCTGTAATGGGAAAGGAGCTGTAATGGGAAAGGAGCAGCTGGGAATAGCATGCATGGTGGAGGGGGTGGTCAGGGGGATTTGGGTGGGCAAAGCTGTCTGACACAAAATCTGGAGCCTGCAGCCCTTCAGGGCCCCCCTGAGGGGTATTAAGGGATTTGTTTTAGCAATTTCTAAAGGTTTCTCTGTCAATGTTGGCAGGAGATCACCTCCCGGAGGTGTGTGTCTTTTCCCCATTTGCCAGGGAAGTGGGGTAAATAGACATCCCCGGGTGGGGGGGTACTTAAGTGATTTGGTAACCGGTGGCAGGCCACAATAAACTATGGAGGTTTCACTGCCCCTTAAACCACAAATGTTACTGTCCTGAGCCCCCTATAAGGCTGCTTTCACACTGATGCGCTGCTGTTTACCCACAGCGCAGTGCACCTGCAGCTTTCCTGTGGGTTAGCTGCACTGAACCATAGACTTCTATTACATCTTGTGGATATGGTGCACTCTCTGAAAGTGCACCAAAACTCCTGCATTCAAGAGTTTTTATGCCCTTTCAGAAAGCGCACCAAACCCATAAGATATAATAGAAGTCTATGGCTCAGTGCATCTAACGTGCAGGAAAGCCGCAGGTGCACTCCACTGCACCTGGGGATCAATGTAAAAGCAGCCTAATAACCCTTTTTTATAAGTGCTAATATGCCCATTGCAAAAGTGCAGTGTATGCAGTGTTTAATACACTGACCTTTTCCTCTCCCAGCTTCTGCTGGCATCGCTCTCGAAGGCTGCTAGAAAGGTCCCAGGCAAAGTGCACTTGGTATCAATGCGACGCCTGCTTCCTTTGCTACCAGTGCTGGCTCCATGCATTCTGATACTCTAGGGGGGTGGGTCGATAATTAGTTGATTGCGATCGATTGGGATTGTGGGTTGATTGCGACCCACAATCCCAGAGTATGGACATACACGTTCCTGGTTTGAGGTTGCAGGCCACATCAGAGGGCTTCACGGGCCACAGGTTGAGAACCCCTGCTTTACAGGCTCCTAATAAAGAAATAATAAATGCGCATTTTTTTTACCTGCAAAAAGATGTGCATTTATTATTATTTTTATAAAGATGAAATTATTGTTTCAAGGAGTGTGATTCAAAGATGAATCACAGAAATACATGACAAAATTATTTGTATCAAAATCCAGTGCATAATAGAGTTCGGAATAAAAGTATGTATGCTGCCTCCACAAAAACCCTCAAAAAACTCTACCATACAGCCCCTAATTAACTTTACTAATAGAAGAAGTCTAATAATCATGTATTACACTGGTGAGCGTGGGGTACTCAATACGTTCCCCAGACTTATGCATCTCCTTGCATGTGGTGAGTATATTTAAAAATAGCATATTAAAACATAATCATAAATGTTTGCAGTAGAAATCAATCAAAGAAATCAATTCCAGAGCCCAAAAAAAGGTTTGAGTGGTAAGCAGAGTAAGGGTGCTTTCATGCATCCTCCAGCTGTAGAGCAGAGCAGTGTGCCTGCGGTTTTTGTGTGGATAAGCTGCATTTTCCCATAAACTTCTATTATGCCCTGCGGTTTTGGGTTGCTTTCAGAAAGTGCACCAAAACCACGGGACATAATAAAAGTCTATGGGAAAGCGCAGCTAACCTGCAAGAAAACCGCCAGTACTCTGCGCTGCAGCCAAAGCACAGCAGGTCAGTGTGATCTGCCCCAAATTCAATCTATCCAAATTCCAACTTGTGCTGCCAAGGTTGGTAACACATTTAAAAAAATATATATACCTGATAACAAACTGCCAGCCTCCAATGAACTCTAATGCCCCATACACATGGTCGGAAATTCCGACCACAAAATCCGTCGTATTTTTTCCGACGGATTTTGTCCAACACTGGTGTTGCATACACACGGTCGGACAAAGTTGTCGGAAAATCCGATCATTCTGAACGTGGTGACGTTCGTTGCATACGACGGAACTACGTAGAGGCTAGTAGCCAATAGCTTTGGTCTTATAATTTGATCTGAGCATGCGTGGCACTTTGTCCGTTGGAATTCGCTACACACGATCGGAAAAAGTGAGATCGGACTTTGTTGTCGGAAAATTTGACAGCAGGATCTCAAATTTTTTCCGATGGCGCCCACACACGGTCGGATTTTCCGACAACATGGTCCGATAGGACATTTTCCGTCGGAAATTCCGACCGTGTATACGGGGCATTAGTAGTTGGCGGGAAAAAACACTGCAACCCCCAGTAAACTGGAGGAGGGTGCAACCCCCCTAAATCCCCCGTTGTATCAACAATCATCTGCCACAGCTACTGCAACATCTGATTTACAAACAATGTGCATACGACCTCCCCCGCACCTGCCCACTAGAGTTCGACCACTCCAAAGCCCTTCATCCGACTCAGGTCTGCAGTATGGGAGACAATTACGCATATAGCCCTGTCACCATGTTGTAAAAGGGGCAAACATTTCGAATAGAGGAGAAGGACCTCATCACAGGGAAGAAAATGAGAGGATAGAGTGAGGAAATCAGGTGCAGGGCATGTTTTCCTCCTACCCTATAAAACAGGCCAAGGAATTGCAATCAACAAATAGACTAAAATCTTGGGTTTCAAATTAATAATCAAACATAACGTTATACAGTACTTTAGATGTTGACATATAATCATTTAATCCATGTACACCTTGCAAAAAATATGCAAAAAAGGCTAATATTGCCTTCATTAAAGAAACAATAGACCTAGACTAATATGCTGTATAGGTCAACCCAATAATAATACGTTTAGACAGATAGATCACATGTAATAGTCACAAGTGAAATTGTAGCACAATTTAGGAGGGCTGTACCTGCAGAAAGTATCCTTGTGAGGAAAAGGGTTTAAAGCTACATACTTTGCTTAAACTTTAAGATTCTATTGCTTTCAGCAAATATATCTATCTGCATTCACATTTATCCCTATCACCACCTCTAAGATCCTTATAAGTATGGTCTAAAGCATAAAACTGAACATAGCTAGCAGTGGCGGTGTGTCTATAAGGGCGCACGGGCGCCGCCCCCTCTCTCCAGCCACCCCCTCCATCACCAATAGATATAATAGATTTATTCATTGCCGCCGCTGCCACCCCTATTCAGGCGCCCGAACCCTTGGCGGGCGCCTGAGTTACAGCGGTAGGGTTTATTTTTTAAGCACCTGATTGGAGACATAGGCTCTGATAGGCGTCACAAAAGGTAAATAGCAAGTGCAATGCTTGGCGCTTGCAGTTCACCCAGCTGTGTTAGGAAAGCAAATATTCATTTGTTTTTCTAACACTGAACCACCTCTCTGCCAATCAGGTGCTCGGGTCTGTTACCCATCACCTGATTGGCTGAAACGACAAGCGATGTGATTGGACGCCGATCAGGCATCCAATAATATTAGAGGACAGGAGAAGAAGACATTGAGGACATGGAGGAGCATGGAGGACACCGCCCGCCGCCGTCACCCGCTGTCCCACCGAGACAGGCTAAGTGCCGGGTAGACGGCGTCGCGGGCACAGTGGCAGCATTCGATGGGCACAGTGGGAGCATTTGATGGACTACTATATGAATCAGCTGCAGACTTCTTTGTAAACTCCTGCTGCCTGTCTGCTTGCTGGTATCATTGGTGGACTCTGCTGTCATGAGTCTATAACCAAGCCTGAGTTCCAACTTTTATTGGCTCTCCCAATAGATCCACTGACCCAATATTTCTACCCACACTTTCTGCCGGATCTTCCTAGTTGGCTTCAACAGTCCTGCAAGCAACTTTTTCCAGCACTCATGTTCCCCCCTGTCCCTTACCATTTTCTGTCTCATTTCCAGTAGCACTTCGGCTGAAAATATTAGAAGCCACCCTCATCATTTCAATAACTATCAGGTATGTGACAGAAGCGTTCCCACCTCTCCAGGTAAGTACAGGTTTGCATATGATGGGAGTGCACCTGGAGGTTGCTGGAACCTCGGAAAGCAAAGACAAAATGTGTCTTAAGAGCTCCAAGATTATATGGTCAGCTAGATTGCCCCTTCTTCAAAAAGATATTAACCATAGACAGACTCTTATCATGGCAAACAGTAGAGTGCTTTCACATCTACAGTATAGCTAACAAAAAAGGCCCAGCAATACCGCCAATAATTTTAAGCGCATCGATTGTATCTTTTATGTATGATGGCAGACTAACAATGTGGGGTTTTAGATGATCGTCCACTAGTATACTAGCATTTTCTAAGTAGCATCCAATCCCAGACACAATTGGCCCCTTAGCTGGAACCTTTAGGTTTACAGTCGGGTCCATATATATATATATTGGGATATCAACACAATTCTAATCTTTTTGGCTCTATACACCACCACAATGGATTTGAAATGAAAAGAACAAGATGTGCTTTAACTTCAGACTTTCGGCTTTAATTTGAGGGTATTTACATCCAAATCAGGTGAACGGTGTAGGAATTACAACAGTTTGTATATGTGCCTCACACTTTTTAAGGGACCAAAAGTAATGGGAAAATTGGCTGCTCAGCTGTTCCATGGTGTATTATTCCCTCATTATCCCATTTACAAGGAGCAGATAAAAGGTCCAGAGTTTATTTCAAGTGTGCTATTTGCATTTGGAATCTGTTGCTGTCAACTCTCAATATGAGATCCAAAGAGCTGTCACTATCAGTGAAGCAAGCCATCATTAGGCTGAAAAAACAAAATTGAATACAGAGGGTTCGCCACAAGATGTAAACCATTGGCGAGCCTCAAAAACAGGAAGGCCAGATTAGAGTTTGCCAAACAACATCTAAAAAAGCCTTCACAGTTCTGGAACAACATCCTATGGACACATGAGACCAAGATCAACTTGTACCAGAGTGATGGGAAGAGAAGAGTATGGAGAAGGAAAGGAACTGCTCATGATCCAAAGCATACCATCTCATTAGTGAAGCATGGTGGTGGTAGTGTCATGGCGTGGGCATGTATGGCTGCCAATGGAACTGGTTCTCTTGTATTTTTTGATGATGTGACTGCTGACAAAAGCAGCAGGATGAATTCTGAAGTGTTTCGGCAATATTATCTGCTCATATTCAGCAAAATGATTCAGAACTCATTGGACGGTGCTTCACAGTGCAGATGGACAATGACCCGAAGCATACTGCGAAAGTAACCAAAGAGTTTTTTAAGGGAAAGAAGTGGAATGTTATGCAATGGCCAAGTCAATCACCTGATCTGAATCCGATTAGGCATGTATTTCACTTGCTGATGACAAAACTGAAGGGAAAATGCCCCAAGAACAAGCAGGAACTGAAGACGGTTGAAGTAGAGGCCTGGCAGAGCATCACTGGGGATGAAACCCAGCGCCTGGTGATGTCTATGCATTCCAGACTTCAGGTTGTAATTGACTGCAAAGGATTTGCAACCAAGTATTAAAATGTGAAAGTTTGATGGATGATTGTTAATCTGTCCCATTACTTTTGGTCCCTTAAAAAGTGTGAGGCACATATACAAACTGTTGTAATTCCTACACCATTCACCTGATTTGGATGTAAATACTCCAATAAAATACTCAAATTAAAGCTGAAAGTCTGCAGTTAAAGCACATCTTGTTAGTTTCATTTCAAATCCATTGTGGTGGTGTATAGAGCCAAAAAGATTAGAATTGTGTCGATGTCCCAATATTTATGGACCTGACTGTATATGGATTTTGGAAGTGCATAAAATGTGGTGACCCGAGGAAATCTTACACTAAGATATTACAATTGATCCTTATCCTTAATGTGCTTTCTCTCTCTCTCTCTCTAATCCATGTCCTTAGTCTGCTTGTCTTCAGCAAACTGTTTGCAGGTTTTATTGTGCATCAGCTTTAGAAGAGGCTTCCTTCTGGGACGACAGCCGGGACAACACCCATGCAGACCAATTTGATGCAGTGTGTGGCGTGTGGTCTGAGCACTGACAGGCTGACCCCCCACCCTTTCAACCTCTGCAGCAATGCTGGCAGCACTCATACGTCTATTTCGCAAAGACAACCTCTGGATATGATGCTGAGCACATGCAACAATTCTTTTTTTTAGATCCTCAGAGAGTTCTTTGCCATGAGGTGCCATGTTGAACTTCCAGTGACCAGTATGAGAAAGTGAAAGCGATAACACCAAATTTAACACACCTGCTCCCCATTCACACCTGAGACCTTGTAACACTAATGAGTCACATGACACCAGTGAGGGAAAATGGCTAATTAGGCCAAATTTGGACATTTTCACTTAGGGGTGTATTCACTTTTGTTTCCAGCAGTTTAGACATTAATGGCTGTGTGTTGAGTTATTTTGAGGGGACAGCAAATTTACACTGTTATACAAGCTGTACACTCACTACTTTACATTGTAGCAAAGTGTAATTTCTTCAGTGTTGTCACATTAAAAGATATAATAAAATATTTACAAAAATGTGAGGGGTGTACTCACTTTTGTGAGATACTGTGTGTGTATATATATATATATATATATATATATATATATATATATATATATATATATATAATCCCCAAAAACACATCTTGAAGCTCTTAAATTTTCTCAGCAGATATCAAATTTTCTCAGCAGGTATTGTTGGTACCATTCACTATTAAATATCTTTTAACACATATCCTCATATTGACTATTATCTATGATTACTATACTACCCCCATTATTTGATGGCTTTAGGGTAGTAACAAAATGATGTTATAATTTTGTTAGTGTTGTTGTTAGGGCCTGAGATCGTGGGAATGTCTCTATCCAAATACAGTTGATGACTTGGAACAAAAATGCCCAGATACTGGGATTTATCCAGAGTAAAGGAAATAATGTACATTTATGTTTGTAAGTGAGAAGTACAGTGCCAGACACTTCTACATTGTACTTCATTAGTACTAGAGAGACTATCACCCGCATTCATAGAAGCTATATCAGTCTATTTTGTTCTCAAGTATTAATTGCAAAGATCTTTTACAGCGGTTGTATACCGCTGGATGTTTTTTCCCCCCTGCGAGGTAAAGTCACAATGTGCTAGTATGCGATGCATACTAGCACATTAGGTGAAACTTACCTTAATACTAAGCTGTTCCAGCACCCCAGACGCTTCCATCGAAGTGTATGAAGCCAGATGAAATATATTTTAATTGGTGTTGTCCAATTTCAACTTCATTCCAGCAGCCAGATGAGGGAATGGAAAAGGAAGCAGCCGGCTCCCCTTCCCAATGGCTGCTACACAATTTGGGAGTGGAGGAAGCCAGCCTCCTGCCCCAACGGTTAACCAGAGCGGAGGATGTGGAGTCCCCAGCAGAAGTGCTGGCAACAGGGCAGAGTGCTGCCCACCTCTGTCCAGCACCAGCAACAGCTGCGGAGTTCCAGGGAGCTGGGGCAGTTGGCCTCTCTCCCCAACAGTTAGCTGGAGGAGATGATGTAGGGAAGCTCCTACACCCAGCTGAACTGCTGGCAACGGAACAAAGTGCTGCTGGCCTCTGCCCACAACTAACAGAGGGCAGATTTCCTGTAAAGGGGGATGGGACTGCAGTCCCCACCTGTATACCCCAGGGATGCTGGGCTGTCGGCCCAGATCCCCAACAGCATGATGGAGTGAGCCCAGTCACCCTGTCTTCTCTCCAGCGGCTGAAAAGACTCCAGGGAGAAGGGCCAGTCCAGGCCTCTCCCCAGCGGCGGATATGTTCTATGAGAGAGGCAGAAGTTGGCTGGGTGAGTCGTGCTCTGTTTGGAACAATTTGTTGGGGGTACTGTGTGGGTACAGGCATTAGAGGACTGAAACCACTGACTAACTTCGGAGTCAACCCGTCTGGGGTCTCCTCCTGTGTTAGTCTACTGACGAAAGGGGAGAAATGTGACAGACCTGGCTGGGACACAGGCTGTTGGAGGGGACTGAATGCGAGCCTATTACCTTGCGATTATGGGCCCTGGCATTTGAGGGAACAGTGCTCTTTGAGCTGCAAGCCTGGGACCCCTGAGCTGGTGTTACTTGGATTCAGGTCCATGCTGGCCCCCCAATACACATAGAATCTGTATGTGTATTTGGCATATTAGCAAGAGACGCTAATGTCATGAACTCCAGACAGCCTGTCTGTTATGTAATTGAGTATAGTCTGGCTTGTAAGAGTGTTTCACCTATTGTTGTGTGTGCTAATTAACCCTGCAATTGAATGATGGAGCCCAGTGTTGATTAAGAGAATTAGCTCATGCCAATTAGGTTAGGCGTTAGTCATCTGGCTGTATATATGTGTGACATGTCAAATAAAGAATCATTCCTGATGTGCCCTACACTGGTGTTGTCTGGTGACTGGGTGGGCTAAAGGGTCTTGGATTGTATGGTACCGGACAGAGGAAGCATTTACGGCGGACATCTTGGGTACGAGGTCCGTCACAATCGGATTTTCCGATCGTGTGTATGCAATTCCGACACGCAAAATTCCGACGCATGCTCGGAAACAATTCGACGCATGCTCAGAAGCATTAAACTTCCCTTTTATAGTGCAGTCGAACTTGTTGTATGCCGCGGTGTTATTGACCATCGGAATCTGGTGTGACCGTGTGTAGGCAAGACAGTTTGAGCGAAATTCTGTCGGAAATTCCAACGGGAAAACCATCAGAGCTTTTTCCGACGAGAATTCCGACCGTGTGTACGCGGCACAAAAGTTTTCTTAGTTATAAATAAAACAGAGTTTAGATGAGTTTGGGGGGAGAGAGCAGTTTTGCTGTATCTGTGTCATAAATCCTTCCCAAGAGTGTTGTGCCATGTTGCCAAGCCAATGTTCACTATCAAGGCTTAAACCAAACAGAAACTAATATTACTAAATTATTAAAATGGTAATAAACCCAAAGCCAAAAATAGAATATCCTTATATGTTGTGCCTGCATTAGTTTTCTTTTGTTTAGGTTTTTTCCCCCTCTGTTTTCACCTGGTGATCTGGCCAGTAACACACCTCTGGTATCAGAGTGCCTGCACACTCTTAATAAAGGAACATAGACACCATTTAGACAGCAGCTAAATGCCCCCCCCCCTCCAGGACGCAATGATCCATGCTCTCAGCCATTGGCTGAGAGTGCTGATCAGATGCTGAACGACAGAATTTTTTCGGTCATGCCACTTCGACCTAAACCAGATGTTCAGCCAGCTTCTGTAGTACCGGCTGCAGTACACACAAGCCAAATGTTGGACCGTTTCTATTGAATCAGCCGATATCGCCTAATATTTGGCCCATGTGTATGGGGCTTTATGGGACCAGTTGCTGAAGTAAGGCTACAGCACGAAGTCCTTAAAAACAGCTTATTAAAAAGCTGCAAATAAAGCACATTCAGAACTTTTATTTGGTAGGCAAGAAAGGTTAAATAAACTAGACAAAGAAGGCCGGTCCACCAAGATGTTGTGCCTGCCCACATCCCAATCTCGGTTGCAATCCCAGAGCAAGAAGGAGGCAGTGCCAGAGTCTCTCCGCTTTGGAAGGTCTGGCTCCTCACTGCCCCAGGTGCTTGGCTCAATATCACAGCGGTCTGTGTCTGCTCACAGTGTATGGAATTATCCTTCTACTCTGGAAATTGCTGGTTCCTTGCCTTGATGTAAGTAGACATGTGTGCCGTCAATAAGTTTGTTTTGTTCCGTTTCGTATTAGCCGCTTATTCGTATTTTGTGTCCGAAATTCAATTTGGATTCGTACCAAATACGAATTTTCGTTAGGTTCCTTAACTTTTCATAATAATTAAGAAATTTCGTTTTGATGAATTTATCATTATGAGGGGCTCCCACCATCCCTGTGCTGTGCTCATTATGAGGGGTTCCCAACTTCATCATAACGAATAATCTTAATTTACGAACATTCTTATTTTGTCCGATTCTAAATCTCCCATCTACTACCAGTACCAGTCTCCTACTCCCATATTAAAAAAGGTAATTTTCCCAACCCTCACTCAGAACAAAACCTCTGGTCAAAAAAACACCAGTCACGTTTCCGTTGTAATGGAATTTTGATCCGAAATTCATAAAAGAAATTTCATATTTCGTACAAAATTCGGAAGCATAGCAATTCGTATTTTGGATCCTCCCGAATGTACGAATTTAGGAAATTCGTATGAATTTAAGGAAATTCGTATGAATTTAAGGAAATTCGTAAGAATTTAAGGAAATTCGTACGAAACTAATCGCACATGTCTAGATGTAAGTGAGGATATTATATTTACAAAAAAACTTTGTTGCACTTTACTAGTTCAGCACTCTAGTCACTCCGTTCCTCCTGGATCCTTCGCAGATCTGGTTTACAGAACCAGCAAATTACAGTGTAGCCTTCTCTTCCCTTGATGGCTTCCATGCAACGTTGCTTGGACTTACCTTAAATCACAGATCTTGTAAGTGTGGTTTAATTCAGCCACAAACTGACATTTTCGGACTGATTTATATTCACTCTGTGCTGATGATCTCCTGCCGCAGGTTTACTGGCACTTCATTGTCAATTGCATTCCTTTATACAGCATTTGTATTGTTGAGCGCCAAACATATGTTCCTTTTGTTACATAAGGACAAGCCCTCCCTACTGAATAAGTTACAACCCCCCCCCCCCCGGTACAGATTGGCGTATGATGGGGCACAACATATGTCCACATTGCAACACCCTGCACCTGGAGGAAGTGGGAACATGGAAGTTATAAATTACACTGTTTTTCAGTACTCCTATGTAGAGAGCAGTGAGTATCCCCTGACAGAAAATAACAGCAAAATAACTTTGACTTGGACTGTCCTGCATGATGTGCTTACAGCTGGGGTGATTGATGTGCTCCTTCCCTCTGTATTTGCCTCCACATGCACCTCCATGGGAAATTGACACCTCTGGGTTTCACCTAATTTAAATTTTAAGGACATGTGGTGATATGTTGGAAACTTTTGCCTAAGACCTAGTACACACAGGCTGAATGTCGGGCGGCATCAGCTGGTTCAATAGAAACTGACCAACAATCAGGCCGTGTGTAATGCAGCTGGCTGGTGTGTAATGCAGTAGAACGCCCGTCTTCTGTCAAAGGGGCATGACCGAAAAAGGTCTTCCATTCAAAGGGGCACATAAGTAGACATCCAACAAGACCACATTCGATTTTTTTTTTCACATTTTATCTTACACTTTATTTACATTTTTGATTATTTATTTTCATGCCTTCAGTTTACGGTGTCCAATTGGAGGAGGATTTCTTCCTTTTGCTCCAGAACACAGCCTGATATGTATATATGGTGGGACCAGCTAATCCTTGTATATATTGTTTAAAAATCTAATGTGGTCTTGTTGGATGTCTGTCCTATGTGCCCCTTTGAATGACAAACCATAGAGCTCTAAAGGGAATCTGTATGGATATATGACAACTATTGATGTAATGTAACATATGGTTGTAAAACACGTATTATGGTAGAATTTTCTCATTTCAGAGTGGTGATTTACATCCCTGAGGAAGGTAATCGAAACGGCGTTGGATAGCCCACTCCATGTATTTGCTGTTACTGAACTTTGGATCATACAGCCACTCATGGGTTTGGGTATCACCACTTCTCATATGTTTTGTGAACATTTTTGTATACATTGTTTGGGTTTAAACATGCCCCTCATGTGAGGAACCTTTTAATATACAACAATAAAATCAACATTAAAAAAAAAGTCCCATCTAAAGAGATTGTTTGGCACTTCATACAGAAATAGAAGGGACAAATTAAACAGTGTGTGTTTAGTATCACTTCAAATACACTAACAAATTGAAGCTGAACTCCAGCTAACACTTTACAGCAAACAGTTTTGTTACTTTTGGGATAAAGTTTTTACATAAATAAATAAAAGCTGATCAGTGGAAGCTCCCTTGTCAGTGCTAAAGTCGGATATGACGAAACACATTGGGGTATGGCTTAGAGGAAACAGGAAGTGACAAAACAAGAAGTGAGGTCCTGAGCAGTATACAGTTTAGCGCCATGCTGTGGGTCCTTTGATCTGTGTGGCCATTTTGTTTTATATTGATATGCATGTCAGAGGTTTATGCTTGTAAGTAGGATTCTTTGAAGTAAATACCTAAGTAGTAAACTTGCTTCACCATTGGAGTTGTTTCTCTTCTACACTTTAAAGGCAATATCCATGGATATGCCAACAGTTTCCAGTGATCTCCATTAAAGCCGTATTTGCCTGTCTATAATATGAGAGTCATGTGTATGCATTGAGTTCCTGTCTTGGGTGTGAGGTGTTTCATGAAAAACACGGGTGATCGTTTCAAGGAGGTCTCTACTAATATTTTAATATATGGATATATGAACTGTAATATGGGCACTGTGTGTTTTAATTAGTGTTTCTTACAAACACTGGGTGTTTTCTTATCACAGCGCTGCATTGTAAAAGTCATTTTGACTTCCACAATGTGTTTTTTATATTTTGTGTGTGTTTTTTATTTGGGATTTTTTATGTAGAAGCAGTGAGTTATTTTATCTGATCCATAATAAGACACAGTTTTTCTAATTTTCATTGTATCACTTTTTATATGTATATTTTAGTGCAGTGTAGGGGTGTACCTAAATGTTTTTTATATGGTCTTTTTAGATATACTCACAGCATTCCCTGATGAAGCTGACACAGAAGTCTGATAATCATGTTGAGTATGACCCCCATCCTGCTGTCTGGTTCAGCTTAAGGTTCATTAGGGGTTGTATAATGCAGTTCCTTTTGTGGGTGCAGCAAAGATTGAAGTTATTACATGCTTTTATTCCACACTATGTTATGCACTGAATTTAGGTATTATTTTGTCATGAATTTTAGAGTTTTAGCTGTTGTACATGTAGCACTAACCCCCGAAGGAGCTGCTGGTTTGATTTGGGCTTACCGTTACCTTCAAAATTAAAAAAAAAGATAGGTCAGCGGAATCCCGCTTTAACCTCGTGTGCGTCTACGGGTTTCCCGAGGTAGATGGCCCAAAGAACTGTAGAAACTGACACTGGATCCACTATAGGGATTTTTACTTGCAAAACGTTGAACAAAACACAGTCTCTTAATGAAGGAATAGAGTGTATGGGTAAGAAGTTCAGGTACTCTTGGAACTGCTGACACTTGAATATCTCTCACTCTACAATCCAGGGAATAGTCATTCGCAGCTGGATATTACAGCTATCTGGTAGATCCCCTTTTGGTGAATTTAACAACCGACAGGTGATTCAGATAAAGCAAAGTCTCTGCCACAGACTTGGTTGTAGAACTTGAGAATGAAAAGTCTCTGCTACAGACTTGGTTGTAGAACTTGAGAATGAAAAGTCTCTGCCACAGACTTGGTTGTAGAACTTTAGGATGAAAAGTCTCTGCCACAGACTTGGTTGTAACTGAAGGATAAATGAACTTAGAGAACCCTCACATGGTACCAGTATCTTGCAGCCGGTCCGGCAATACCGTATGATTGTGGATTCACTTGGTGTCCTCTCAACTTAGCTTCCGGGCTCTTGCTGAGCAGCCAGCCTTGTGCATGGCCCTCTTCTGAAGAGTCCTCCCCTGGTTACGTTCTCAGTTGCTGGGCCTCTCCAAAACCGAGATGGCACTGGACCACCCTGGAACCCTCCTTCCAGTTACTGCGCCTCGGGCTAGCCAGCCCAGAGACTCGGAAATGGATGGATCCGCACCCCAGGCCATGAGGGCCCTTGAGGGCTGGTCAGGAGGACCAGGACCAAGCAGTCAGAAAGATCTTCTGGACCGGAACCCAGAATCACGTGACCTCAGTACCTTAAGTACCCTATCCCAGAATGCATAGCGAGACAACACACCCACTGATTGGTTCCGAGAAAGATTGGCACCCAATGCGTCCAACCAGACTTCGTTGCAATGCCTGCCATAGGTGACACCGACACCTATGACCAAGCAGAACACAATACAGTCCAGCCAAACTGGTACTGAGATCATAATTTAAACAATTAGCCTAAAACCCAACTGTGGTTTTAGAAAAATTTAAATTGACAAAAACATAGCGCATGCTCTTCAGGAGCCCGACGCTACATACAAATAAAATATATATGGTTTAATGCATTTATACTTTCGTGTAAGTCTGTGATTCATCACTGATTTCATTGTGCCTTCTCACCATAATTTGCAATGTTGCTTTGACCTTATGGGCTGGTTCAAACGTATATTTTATATTGATTTGGGGAAAAAAAGCTGAGGCTGTATACTGCAGACAACTAATTGCTAGCCTCTGTTAAAAGAGCAGTCAGTGCTCTGAAGTAGAGAACATATTGCTTAGCAACCAGTTTGTAAGTAACCCTAGATTAGACTTAACTGCTGGTCTTCAAAAAAAGCCTGCTAATGACATTTTGACATGCTGTATGTTTTCCAGAGGGGTTAACTCCTACTGTATATTGCAGACTTAATACGGAACAAACTGCTGACACATGAAAAAAAAAAAAATAAAAAAAAAAAATATATATATATATATATATATGTGTGTGTGTGTAGCTGTACCCCCGTAAGGGCTGCTGATTTGGCTACTTAGCAATCCGCCAATCACCCTGCTGTCAAACCCCCCATGATCAGATAAGACAATAAACAGTCATTTGCACGGTTTTGTTGCGTTTATTGCAGGATACAACTTGGGTGGAACAAAGGGGTGATATGAGATGCCCATAGCAAGTTGGTGTGTTGTTTGACAATACTGAATAGCCTTAGCTTGAAAATTGTTGTACATCTAGTATTCTCAGTAAATTATTGAAACACTACTTCTTCACTTCCAAATTTGACAAAGAAGAATCACTCTGAATAATTATACCTTGCAGACTATGACGGTTTCTGATAGTCAATGATCCAGAGGCCTAACACAACCTGTCACCGATGGATCAATGAGTTAGACAGCCACACAGTCTTTTTTTTTTAAACAAGAAAAAGCCACACAGTCTTTAGAAGATATTACCAATGTGCTAACCAGACCAGAGATTGCACGGTATCTCCCCCCGATGGCCTGACACATGGTAATAGACGGACTACTGCTCCCAGCCAGTCCTTTGCTATCAATGCTGTGTTCCCCGGCCACAGCATTCTACACTGTTCTTGATAACTTCTCTTGTTCTGTACACTGACCTTTGGTTACTTTGGCCGTTCTGTGTCCCCGGTCACAGAACGCTGCTCTACTCTCTTCTGCTTTACTGCTACTTCTTCTGTTCTGATCTTGTCCAGCATTCAAGTCCTGTGTTTCCCGGTCGCAGCAGCTTGATACTCTTTTGAAAGATGAAGATCTTTATCTTAGACTCCCTCTCTGTGGTTCCTCCATCCCTCCTCCGCACTCGGTGCATCCCCGCGAACAGCACCTCAGTCCTCCATGCTGTCTCTTCTGTACTCCAGACTCCTCCCTGGCAGCATGTGATACCAGCTTAGATGGGAGGGCTCCCAATACCGAAAGATAATTGGTCAGGGCTCCTCACATGAGCTGCCTGCCACACAGACTTCAGGTCCAACCCCTATTTCAGAACCATCTTTCTGAAAGCACGGAAGGCATCTCTGAATCAGAGCACAAGTGACCACACCCACCACTACACAGAACACTTCCAGTTCCAAAATCAAAACAACCAGGCCTCGCTTAAAGCACAGGCCTGGCTAAATTTACCTGCACTTGGGCCCTGAGCTAGAAAAATACTATTCTAGCACCTACCTTTAGGTAGAGGGTGCTATATATATATATATATATATATATATATATATATATATATATATATATATATATATACACACATACACATACACACACAGGGCCGTCTTTAATATTGATTGGACCCTGGGCAAAAAATGTTATTGCCCCCCCAGCTAGACTCAAAATTAGTTTACTGCAGCAGATCAGGCAGTGCTTGTGATTGGCTGCCAGAGATTACAACACATCATTACAGCTCATAGATTAGTTGCTAGAGGTTACAGAACATCATTACTGCTCACTAATTGGATTCTAGAGGTTACTGCATATCATTATTGCTCACTGATTAGTTGCTAGAGGTTACTACACATCAGTGCAAATTGCGGGTGTGGCCCAACTGCACTAGCATTGAGGGGTGCCATATGTGGAGAGTGCAGGGGTGAGGTGGGTGCAGAGTGCAGGGGTGAGGTGGGTGCAGAGTGCAGGACTGAGGTGGGTGCAGAGTGCAGGACTGAGGTGGGTGCAGAGTGAGGTGGGTGCAGAGTGCAGGAGTGAGGTGGGTGCAAAGTGGGGTTGGTGCAGAGTGGGGTGGGTGCAGAGTGAGGTGGGTGCAGAGTGCAGGAGTGAGGTGGGTGCAGAGGGAGATGGGTGCAGAATACGGTGGGTACAGAGTGGGGTGGGTGCAGAGTGAGGTGGGTGCAGAGTGGGGTGGGTGCAGAGTGGGGTGGGTGCAGAGTGGGGTGGGTGCAGAGGGAGGTGGGTGCAGAGGGATGTGGGTGCAGAATGGGGTGGGTGCAGAGGGAGATGGGTGCAGAGTGGGGTGGGTGCAGAGGGAGATGGGTGCAGAGTGGGGTGGGTGCAGAGGGAGATGGGTGCAGAGTGGGGTGGGTGCAGAAGGAGGTGGGTGCAGAGTGGGGTGGGTGCAGAGCGAGGTGGGTGCAGAGCGAGGTGGGTGCAGAGCGGGGTGGGTGCAGAGTGAGGTGGGTGCAGAGGGAGGTGGGTTCACGGCTCTCCTCCCACCCAGATTCCAGGACAGAGCTCCTCTCCCAAGTACAAGGCTGTCCTCCCACATAGTCACTGAGACTCGGGTGATCAGCGATCCGAGTAAGGGGCGGGTCTCGGCCCCTTACCATGTGATCAGCCGTCAGCCAATGACAGCTGATCACATGATCAAAGCAAAAGCTTGGTGATCATTTTTTTTCTCCTCATGCTAAGTGCCACCTATCAATGCCCACAAGTGCCACCTATCAATGCCCACCAGTGCTGCCAATCAGTGCCACCTAAAAGTGCTGCCTATCAGTGTAACCCATCAGTGCCCATCACTGCCACCCATCAGTGCCCATCACTGCCACTTATCGGTGCCCGTCACTGCCGCCTGATCAGTGTACATCAATGACGGACAAAAATTACCCATTTTAAATTTTTATAACAAATTTTTCATTTGGGTACAGTGTTGTATGACCGCGCAATTGTCATTCAAAGTGCGACAGCGCTGAAAGCTGAAAATTGGTCTGGATAGGAGGGGGTTTAAGTGCCCAGTAAGCAAGTGGTTAAGCATAGTGAACTGTGTTTACTATGTTTCAGTTTGTGAATGAACAGGAAGTCACTCAGCACAGAGCACTTCCGATTCATTCACTGTCCAATGCTGCTGAGGCTGCAGGGAAAGGCATGTGTCTTTGAGTTTGTGCACAACTAAGATTCCTTCGTACATACACAATAAAAAAACACACACCTGTGTAATAGCACACCACTATGCAAGGATATGCATAATTTGTGCATTGTGGTGCAATCCCTTCTCAAAAATAATGCACGTGTGTTCTCTTTTTGTGTTTTTTTGTATGTGTTGAGGCACATGAAGAACACATTTAAAATAAATGTGCTGCCTTAATGCAGTGCACCAAAACATGTACATTTGCGAATGCAAAAGGAGTGAATAGGCCCCAAAAGTTCATCAGCAATGACCAGTGATAAAACAGCCAGAAACCTGTTCTGGCTGAAAAGCAAAATGTATGACCAGATAGAAAAAGCAGACCTCGTTGTGTGCTATGACAAGAACTATAACTGATGGAGGATTAGAGAAACAGTGAGAAGAAGTGTCCAGCTCCAATGCACTGACACAATGGTTAGCATGTGCTTCTGCACAACATTTCTATGAGGGCAGTGTCATAAAACCACCAAACTTTTTGACTATAGGAAAGGAAATGTAGGCAGGTAAATAGAAGGGCATGAAAAGCACCATGGGGGAGCCTACAAAAAAGAATGGGAAATCAAGAAATTCCAAGAGCAATTATTCCGAGGGGAGTTAATCAGCTGGTGGGTGGGTCTGAGCCTTCGCTACAGGGAGCGTGATGGCATCATGCTGACGCGTTTCACTCATGACCAAGTTTTTTCAGAGCGCCAGATATATAAGCCTATTGAAGGAACTGTGAACAACTATCTCCTTTCCATCTTCCAATTTGCATTACCAGTGACTTTTTCTTTCATTCTGTCATTAACCCATGAACTGTCTATGATCTACTACTTAATGTTACCTGAGCCAACTGCTCCCATTAATGCCTATTGTCATGGTTTAATAAAGTCACGGACAGGATCCTTACTCTGTGTTTGGTATTTATGTAATATAAGCAAATTGCCTTGATAACACTATTATTTACACCAACACAGTAATCCCAAGTGATTCAGTAAGTGAATAATGATACTAATGAGGGGTGTATGTCTGAGTGTGGTGGCCACGTTGTCTAATTTTAGTGTATTTGGTGGAGGTATGTTCTACTTTTAATTAGTGCTAAATTAATTTTTGTAAAAAATACTTTATATTTTTTGACAAATTTGCGGGTTCTTTTTTGAAGAATTGCTCTGGGAATTTGTTGATTTCCCATTCTTTTTTGTATGCTGGGTTAATTCAGAGGAACACATCTCATACTTCCTATGAAGACATTTTCTGTGGTGAGGGCATGTGGGAGCTCATGTGAGGAATTATTATCACAAATTTTTCCTCCTGTTCCCAATCACTACTTAATAGAGGTGTAGCCATTGTGTTATTTTTATCCTCTTTTGTTGACCATGGGAGAGCCTGCCAAATATCTACAGGATGTATATATTGTGTAAAACATTCATTCATGACTACAACAATTAGCTTGGTCTGGGTTGAAGGTATTTTTGTTTTTTTCTTAGGGGGATTCTGGGGATACCACCTAGCTAATCTGTTTTCGAAAATAAACACTGAGAAACCCATAAATGCTTACCTGATTCTGCTGTCACATGATCTCCAGGCATCTCTTTCAAAAGTTGTGGCAGCCCATGGGCAACACCCATGTCACCATGAAACTGTGTCGGCACTACAGAACAGATACTCCCCTACTAAATTTAGAAGAAAGAAAATGTGTAACATGATCATGGATTTGGGTACAAAAGTGGGATTCTTAACTAGGGTTTTCTTTTATAGATGATGTTTAGATTAGATAAAAGGTGGTAGGAGGATTTTTTTGATTGGTTTTACCTAAGCTTCAAAGTAAACCTGTCCTGAGAGAAACATGGAGGCTACTAATAGTTACCTATCCTTCTAAATGCTTGTTACTTGGCTGTCATGGTGACCTTCTTTCTTCAAAACTTTGAGTTAATGATCCAGAATAATTGTGTAGATAAGGTGTTCTGATTTTTTTCTGATTTGTGGATCAGCGACTCAGCATAATAACCTGACAACTAGCATTTTTTAATAGAGGTTGTGAATGGTAGCTCTTGTTGTTTTTTCTCTTGTGACAGGTTTTCTTTGAATGAGATTGGAAATGAGGACATAATATTTGAGTGTAATATGCTGTACTACATTTACCTCCTCCATGCCTTCAGCCTTGATTTGCTGCCTTAACTTGAAGTTGTCCTTTCATTAATCATGTAGAGAAGGACCATTTATACAATACAAGCATTTGATGCTGCAGGCACATTAATTATTTGTGAAATGTAGATTTGCCCTTTTACTCTATTAAAACATTCAAATAAATAGAAAGTAAATGTCTTACACTGCAGAAAAGTAAGTCAGCTTTCAGTATTAAAAATAAATTGACTGCAAAAAGCAGATTGCTTGCTGGAATGCAGCAGTACAGGGGGTCCCCGGGTTACAAACAAGACAGGGACTGTAGGTTTGTTCTTAAGTTGAATCTGTTTGTAAGTCGGAACAGGTACATTTTTTAAGTGTAGCTCCAGCCAAAAAATCTATTTTTAAGTTTTTTAGATAACATAGAGAAGGGTTATCACCCCTGTAACATTTGTTTTGCTGTCTATGCCCCTGTTCAGAAAATGTCACTTCACCTTCTGTCCCAATGACAATTGGATTTTGAAAATTTTGGGTTGTTAGGGAAGCATAGACTGGTGATAAAGCATCAGTGGAGACACCTTTTTCCCATATTAACTCTTACAGGAGTGAATTTCCTTTCCTAGGGGTGGATTTCCTCTCACTTCCTGTTGTCTTCCCTCCGTTTGTAAGTAGGAGTCGTTTGTAAGTCGGATGTTTGTAAGTAGGGGACCCCCTGTACCACCAGAAATACACATGTGTGTGGTGTTTGTATATACAGTTTATATATATATATATATTGTGGGGAGATTAGCTCGTGGGGATCTTCTGAATGACAGTCAGCAAACAGGCAGTTTTCTTAAAATTCTGGCGGATGCCAGAAACAAACAAACAGTAAATCAAACCCTTGCCGTCCAGCACTAACTAAACAAACAGTCTCCTCTCTATACAGTGCGGGGCTGGTCCCCGTCACCCACAAAACATATGGAAAAGCAAACCTTTTTTCTCAGTCCAAAAGCCAGAGCTCCTCTCACTCTCAAAACCAGAGACCTCCTGTGCTCTCTTCCTGGTTATTTAAGTCCAGCTGACTGTGGACCCCAGTGGGCCAGAACATCCGGACCGGAACCCAGCCTGCCACAGAGGCTGGAAAACCCGGGCCGGATTCTGGTTAAGTCCCTTACAATGTAACAAATCTCACCTTGCATACCGTCACAATATATATATATATATATAAATTTATGGTGGCGGCCCTATGAACGAGAGAGATGTGGATCACATAAACATGTGACAAGACTTACAACATAAATAGACCTGAAGTGTGCATTGGTGGTCTGGTTGGTATGCCAAGAAAAGGGGGCATACCCAAGGTAAGTAATGGGTAGTTTATAAAGATGGATATGCTAAGAAGTACCCTGAAAAAGGGAAGGGCAGAAGGGTATCGCGCACTGAACAGACAAAGAGCATGGGCGAGTGGGCTGCATAAATACCCTCCGGGCTCCTCCCATAAATTCAGACCACCATACTGACCTTCTTATTTATGGTCGTGGCCCTATGACCGAGAGAGATGTGGATTACATAAACACGTGACAAGACTTACAACATAAATACATAAGTGTGCCTTGGTGGTCTGGTCAGTATGCCAAGAAAATGGGGCAAAAGACTCGGGAGAATAACTCTTTATTGATTCTTGTGGTTATTGAGCCAGCTTGTTGAAGGTTTGTTCCATTTCTTCCTGATGATTTGGGATATATGTGGCAAAACAAGTTGACTTCCATCGGCCTAGTTTCTTGATTACATGGTCTGTTACTCCATGCTGCGAGGCAGCTGAGGCTGCTCCAATCTGGAAGGAATGTCGAGAGAACTGACTAGGGTTGAAGCCCAAGTTGCTTAGGAGGATCCTGACATGCTTAATAAACTGTCTGCCACTCAGGGGGCTAGTTAGAAAGGGTAGCAATGAGCTACCATCAGATTGGCTGGGTAGATGGGACAGTAGTTGGTCGAGCACCGTCACTGGGCACCAGGCGTTGTCAGTCTAAGACAGGTTGATGTCAACCCCGGGGGCAAGTTTGTTGCATTTTGCAGACTGAGATGAAGGGTGTAATGGTTCGAAAGCAAGTCAGGTGGCGTTGGAGCAGTGTCTGACTGCCGGAGCCGCTGACGGTAAATTCACTAGGTCATAGAATACTGTAGAAAGCCTGGCCGCTTGGACGACTAGGCTGGACAAAGCCCCAAATGGAGAATGAGTAAGGATTTTAGACATGTCTCTGAAGAGGGTACTTGTGATAGGTAGGCGTTTGCCACCAACTACAGGTTGGTGCTTCAGTATGCCCCGTAGGAGGGACATGATTGCATGGGCCGAGAATACTGACGGTTTACTGGGGTCCTGTAAGGACAGGAAATGCTGGTCGCTGGCTAGGTATAGCCTGCTATTATTGTGAGAAAGGGCCAGCTGCGTGTGGAAATACGAAATAAAGGCTAGGACGTGTCTAACGTCGCCTATCGCTGCTCTGGGGTAAGAGGCCAAAAACTTGCGGTAAGTGTTCCAAGCAGTGCAATAGGCCTTCTGTGTGTTGCATGCAAAGGATTAGTTAATGAGCTGGTTTGGGTTGGCGAGTTGCGACTTCAGTCCATCGTCAGCAATGACCAGGGTGAGACAGGAGTAGTTGTTTGGTCAGCTCCAGGCTCCTGCTGGAAAAAGAAAGTAAGGTTGAAACAGGACAGCGCATCAGCTGCGATTTTGCATTTGCCTGGAATTTGTCTACAGAAGATATAAAACTGGTGACAGCTGCGTGAGCCTTCGCAGGAAGGAAATGATGGGAAGTGACTTGGATCTACCATTATTGATGTTGGCCATGGCCTGATTGTCTGTGGTGAAGAGCACCATCTGTCCTGTCCAAGTGTGGCCCCAGACCTTGGAGCTGCCACAATGGGATACAGCTCGAAAAGTGATGAAGACTGGGTGAAAGCAGAAATTTAAGAGAATTTCCGTGGGCCAAGGTTCGGCGAACCAGTGGCGGCCGGAAATGGCTGCAAAGCCAGTGGAGGCTGCGACATCGGTGACCACCCATGGTGGCTTGGCTGACACTGCCAGGATGAACATTAAAATGCTGTTACAGCTGGTGAGGAACTTGTCCCACATAGCTAAGTCTGCTACTGCTGCTTGGTCTAGTTTGAGAACTTGGTCTGGTTCTTGCACTGGTGTGAGAAAAACTATAAAGCTGTGATATAAAGGACTGTCCTTGAGGAATAATCCTCAGCGCGAAGTTCAGCATCCCTAGTAGGGACTGCGACTGCCTCATGGTGCACCCTGGTATGGCTAGTTTGTCGGGAGGCATGCTAGCCTGTATGGCACGCGTGTCCAGGGTAACACATAGGGAGGTGATAGTGTGCCCCGCCTTCCACTTTATGCTCAGCTGTGGACACATTGAGATTGCTAAAGACTATTCTAAACCTGTCTACATCTGCCGGTGGTGTGCCTGGTTGTTCAATGAGCAGAAAGTCATCGAGGTGGTGGATAACTGTCTGATGGTGGGCCTGGTGTGACTTTAATAAAGTCATAAAGTCCAGGTGCAGCGCTCAAATTAAATATCAACAAGTGAAATGTAGTTGTGTAAAATAGTCCATTGTTCAAAATACAGATGATATGGAAAAAAATCCTCCACCAAGCTTCAGTGCACAAAAAGAAAGCACACCACACCCACGTGCTGTCAATCTGCTTACCAGAAAGATATATAAATTAAGCAGTGTAATTATATGATGCAAGAGGTCAGTGGTTGGACTTGGTTGATTGCATTTATTAGATAACCATCCAGTTTCATCAATGTAGTAAAGGCAGGACTCACAACAGTGGATCAATATATTGTGCTAGGTATAATCTTCAAACCTCGACAAACCGATCCGACACAGCCAACAATCTTACATTTTATTTACAATTGTAATCTTTTGCACCTTTACACTGGTGTGAGTTTACCTGAAATTAACTGGCTCACCCCTGTCATGCGACTGACCCTGGTGAAGATGCGAACTGTACATTCTTCCCCTATTTTATTTTTAATTTTTTACCTGTGGAGATAAAGTCCAACCTGGTGCCGAATGAAAACCTGAACTAGCCTCAGGGAGAAAGACAGAGAAAAGATGAGTGGCCCGCGTGCCACTGGGGATGAATGGCCAACTGAGTGCCACTGCGTGTTTGTGTGGCTGATTGCCACTGAGGTGTGTTTGCAAGTTAGTTTGTATGCGGGTTTGCATGGTGGTGCCGCAAAATGTTTTATACTAATGGAGACGATATTGCATGGTTGAAAGGGTGTCAGTGAGTGTCCGGTTGCTGAGATGATATTGCGTGGTTGCAGGGGTCTCGGTGAGTATGAAGGTTTGTTTTTGAGATGACATTGCTTGGTTGCAAGGGTCTCAGTCTGGTTTGCTGAGACGATATTGCATGGTTGCAAGGGCTTCGATGAGTATGAGGTTTGTTTTGAGATGGCATTGCGTGGTTGCAATGGTCTTAGTCTGGTTTGCTGAGATGTTATTGCATGGTCGCAAGGGTCTCAGTCAGGTTGCTGATACAGTATTGCGTGGTTGCAAGGGTCTTGATGAGTATGAGGTTGTGTGAGACAATATTGCGTGGTTGCAAGGGTCACAGTCAGGTTGCTGAGACGATATTGTTCGGTTGCAAGGGTCTCAGTCAGGTTTGCTAAGACTGTATTGCATGGTTGCAAGGGTCTCAGTGAGTCTCAGGCTGCCTGAGATGATATTGCCTGATTGCAAGGGTCTCGACGAGTGAGGGGTTGCAGAGATGATATTGCATTTTGCAAGGGTCTTAAATGAGTATCAGGCTGCTGAGACGATTTTGTATGGCTGTAAGGGTCTGTATGGGTGTCGGATTGCTGAGACGAGATTGCGTGTTCGCAAAGGTCTAGACGAGTGTGAGATTGCTGAGATGATATTGCATTTTGCAAGGGTCTCAAATAAGTGTCAGGCTGCTGAGACAATATTGTGTTTGCAAGGGTCTCAACAAGACAGGCTGCTAAAATGATTTGTCTGGCTGCATGGGTCTCAATGAATGTAAGGTTGCTGGGGCGAGACTGCATGGTCACAAAAGGTCTTGATGAGTGGGAGGTTGCTTGAGATGGTATTGCGTGGTTGCAAGGGTCTCTATGAGTGTTAGGCTGCTGAGAGAGTAGTGCATTTGCAAGGGTCTCAACAAGGGTGTCAGGCTTCTGAGACAATTTTGCGTGTCAGGTGTTAGGTTGCTGTGCCGAGATTGCGTGGTGACACAGGGGGGTTTTATTTTTTATTTTTTTTATTATTTATATATTTTTTGACAAGTGAGAGGTTGCTGAGACAATGTTGAAAGGGTGTATGGCTACTGAGACGATTTGCATGGTTGCAAGGGTCTCAACAGGTCTCAACAGGTGTCAGGTTGCTAGGCCGAGATTGCCTGGTGGCAAAGGTTTTTTGATGAGTGAGAGGATTGCTGAGACAATTTTGCGTTTTGCAAGGGTCTTAACAAGGGTGTCTGGCTGCTGAGACGATTTGTATGGTTACAAGGGTCTCAACAGGTGTCAGCTTGCTGGGCCGAAATTGCATGGTGGCAAAGGTTTTTTTTTTTTTTTTTTTTTTTTTCTTAGTTAGAGGTTGCTGAGACGATATTGCATTTTGCAGGGGTCTCAACAAGAGTGACAGGCTGCTGAGAGGGTTTTTCATGGCTGCAAGGGTCTCAACAAATGAGAATTGGGTTACTGAGAAGAATTATAGAAACACCTGGTTTGTTAGGCGGCTTACCATACCCTTAAGCGAGCAGTATAAGGGATAAGGACAATGTCCGTTTGATTCTTAGGTTCCGTAGGGGCAACTAACAAACGATATGTGAGAACCGAATGGTAATGAATTGATAGGATATAAAGAATATCGTATCGAATCTTACTTGCGACAGTGGGCCATGCGAGTGGTTCGCGGTGGACTGTAGAGGGAGTGCAACATATCGGGAAGGTGTGGCGTGATGCCATGCACGAGGCAAAACAACAAGGTTTGGTGTCGAAAACTAGAATGCGGGAAGTGCGTACGAATGATTCGTAAGTTCCACTGTGGGAACCGAACACATGGTACAGACCTGTCAAAACACGTTAACGAATACTACCTGCAACAGTGACCGTGCGACTGGGTTCGCATTGGACTGGAGCGGGTGAGCAACACATCCATGTGGTGTGGCGCTGTGCGTGACGCACAGAAAATAACTTTGGTTTGGTAAATAAATGAGAGGAGAACCGTGTAGAAAAGATTGTAAGTTTCGCTGCGGGAACTAAAACACATGGCATGGGGGATACAACAAATGGCAACGGTAGAAAGTATGCAATGTATCTGATACGAATTGGTTGTAAAGAGAAATGACTACGATACGAATCAGTTGTAAAATGTATGAAATTAATCTGATACGAATTAGTAGTAAGGAGTATTAAATTAATCTGATACAAATTGGTTGTAAAGTGTATGCCACCCCTTGCTCTAAAAACCGAACACATAGCTCCCCAGGCTAATCAAGTGCAGACAAGGCACCAGGTGGGTCTAATTACCGCCTCAATCAGCCACAGAACCCGTACAAACAATACATGTTCATCTCCAAATGGATGAGACGGCAACCCCATGGACAATAAATCTTATAACCAGTGAAGCCTATGGCGAGTGATAACGGACAACGACCGACAGCGGATCGGAGGCTTGGATTTACAAATGAATCATATGTATGGCAGAAGGAACTTATGAATGTACTAAGCCTGTGCCGAATGATGTCAGAGCATGAGCAAAAACAACTCAGAGGCAGGTTTTTTACAAAAGGGATGCAGGATAGGAAGCATAACGAATCGCAAGATTGCACATGATACGAAAAGGTTTGAATACTACCTGCGTCAGTGAGCGAGAACCGCCGACGAAGACCACGAACGGAGAAGCCACAATGCACTTGCAATCAAATGCACAGACTCATGAACATGAGGTGAGCTGGGAAGAGTCGGCCTAGTGACGTTTAGTATCACGCACTGGAACGGACAAAGAGCTTGGGCGAGTGGGCTGCTTAAATACCCTCCGGGCTCCTCCCATGAATTCAGGCCACCATACTGGCCTTCATTCATATATATATATATATATATATATACCATGTTTCCCCGGAAATAAGACACCGTCTTATATTTATTTTTCCTCAAGAAGGCACACTATGGCTTATTTTCAGGAGATGTCTTATTTTTATTAAAGTGGTGTTTCCCCCAAAAAATAAAAAATAGCTGAAAATTCCTAAAAATATTAAAAAGAAAAATAATTGAATAAAAAAAAAATGTTACTTACCTCTAAATGCCTGTTGCTAGGGGGTCCCTCGTACTCTGCCTCCGTCAGTACCCGGGCTGGTGACATCACTTCCCCTCGGTGCAGTCAGTCACCTGGGACATGTGACAGGTCCCAGATGACTGTGCGGTTCTATCCTATAATTATATATATATATTTGGATTGTATAGGATTATGTTATACAAAAACCACTTGAGCTCCAGAAGATTTTACCCCCTTCATGACCAGGCCTCTTCTTACAGTTCAGCACTGTGCTATTTTGACTGACGATTGTGCAGTCATGCAAAGTTGTGTGCAAATTAAATTTATATAATTTTAAATACAATTTCCTTTTGGTAGTATCTGATCACTACTGGGTTTTTTAATATTTTGCGATAAAAAAGGAAAAAAGACCCAGGATTTTGAAGAAAAACCCCAATATTTTCTACTTTCTACTATAAAACATATCCAATTAAAACTAAAACTAAAAACTAAAAAAAATCACAGTTCTACATACATTTTGCAAAATAGTATTCTGCTACATGCCTTTGATAAAAAAAAAAAAATCCCAACAAGTGTATATTGATTGGTTCGCATAAACGTAAAAGTGTCTACAAACTATGGTATAGATATTGGAATTTGTATTTCTTTTTTTAATACTAGTAATGGCGGCAATATGTGACTTATAGTGGTTATGCAATAGTGCAGCGAACAATCTTCCACTAACTGACGCTCGGGGTGGGACTGAATAACTGTCACTGACATCTTCAGTGACACAAATACAGTGATCAGTGCTAAAAATATACATGGTCAGTGTACTAATGACACTGGCTGGGAAGGGGTTAGCATCTAGGGCAATCAAGAGGTTATATGTGTGCCTAACAATGTTTAGTGTGTTTACTTTGTGGTGGTTTACTAAGCAATGTGCTGATAAGTGGTCCTGGCTATAAATCACTGGCCGGGACCCACTGATCATCTTGTGCTGCACTGACAGCACAGTCTTCCGGACCCAGAATAAAGCCACAATTTACAGGTATGTGATTGTGTCTATACGAGCCGACCTGTCACAGTAAATGTACTGCGGCGGGTCAGCAAGTGGGTAAAGTATAGGATGGTTGAAGCTGAGAACATGTGGAGATCAAAAGAAAAATACTTCAATGTGCATGTAACACAACTTTAAGAATGAAGTCTTCTACTGCAGACCTACTTCATAGAGGAGCTGCTATTAGCGCTTCTGAAACCCAAACAAAACCCAGCTGTCAAACTGGCAACCAAGTCCTGCAGATTGCATCAGAAAAAATTGTTCTCCTATTGTCTGTGGCAGGGGCGGGAATGTGAGCAGAATGTTAAAGAAAAGGAGTGATGGGAAATGGGTAGGGGAGTGTAGCTGACAGAAGGTCCATGAAGAGGAAATTAAACAAAGTGAAAGAAGTTCGAAGGACTTATAGGTGTAATGTGTAAGCAGAATAGTTGATTGAGCCGAGGACGGATAAGAGGTGTAAAAGCAGGTTAGGGTAGCAGAAGGTGTAAGTGCAGTAAGAATGAGTTTCCAGTTTGTTTCAAACCTTGCTTATTTGGGCGTTTTCCGGAATGTTGGACTTTAAGTCCATTCAAGCCCCCTGCCCACAGAACCCCACAACCACCAGGCCAGAGTTGTGGGGAAGTGGCCCTTGCCTTCATCAACATGGGGACATGGAGCTTTGCCAGGGGCGACCCCCCCCCCGATAAGTTAGTTCCCATGTCTAGGGATAGCAATTTAGGATGTTCAGGCATTTGGACCAATTCCCAAATCTTTGCTTGTCCAGCCTCCTGTTCAGAGGGAGCTGAGCATCATTAATTTAGATGGGGTATTTCTAATGCGGCGTACACACGCTCAGGCTTTCCGGCGGGATTGTCCGCCAGACCTAGTCCAGCGGACAACCCGCCGGACTTTCCAGCGGAGGTCCGCCGGACTTTCCAGCGGAAGTCTGCCGGACTTTCCAGCGGAAGTCCGCCGGACTTTCCAGCGGAGGCCTGCCGGACTTTCCGAACGTGTGGACTTACCCACACACGCACCGGACTTTTCCGGCGTACTTTTCCGGCGGACAATTTTGGCCAAAGTCCGTGAGACTTTTGAAATGAATGGACTTGCCCACACACGGAGGAAAGTCCGTTCATTTAGAACGTGACTCCAGGTAGACGGGACTAGCGAGGTGAATGCCGCCGCCTCGATCGATGACATTGACACCTCGCTAGCCCCGTCACTTGGTATGGATTTAAAGGGGAATCCCTACGCTGAAAAAACAGCGTGGGGGTCCCCCCCAAATCCATCTCAGACCCTTATCCGAGCACGCAGCCCGGCCGGTCAGGAAAGGGGGTGGGGACGAGTGAGCGCTATGATAATAATGATATCACCCCTATCCCCATCACTTGCATAGCTGATGACAGCTCCAGGAGGTACCATAGAGATCAGTTGTGTGTGTGTCTTGTTTATTTTTATTTTTTGGCAGGTCGGCAGGCAGCAGGCATCCTGATTGACAATGGATATATAACTGGGGTAATTTATGTGGATTTTAGTTTTTTTTAATAAAGGACTTGTCACACAGTTACATAGTCGGTAAGGCCAAAAAAAAGAAAACAGTCCATCCAGTTCAACCTGTGTAGGTGTATGTGTATCAGTGCCTAATTATTTCCCATATCCCTGTATGTTGTGTCCTTTCAGATGCACATCTAAGAGTCTTTTAAAAATATCCAGACTTCCCGCAGCCATCCTTATTGCCCTAACAGTGAAGAACCCCCTACGCAGTTTAAGGCTAAACTGCTTCTCCTCCAGTCTCATTGTGTGCCCCTGTGTCCTTTTACATTCCCACGGACTGAATAGTTTATTTCCTATGCTGGGATCCCCAATGAGATATTTGTAGATAGCTATCATGTCCCCTCTCCAGCGTCTCATCTCCAGGGAGAATAAATGTAGTGTTTGCAGTCATTCCTCATAATTGAGGTCCTCCAGTCCCCTTATTAGTTTTGTTGCCCTTCTTTGAACTCTCTCCAGCTCCAGCACATCCCTTCGGAGGACTGGTGACCAGAACTGGATGGAAAACTCCAGATGAGGCCTAACCAGAGTTTTATAAAGTGGCAGAATTATAGTTTTGTCCCTGGAGTATATCCCTTTTTTTATGCATACTAATATTTGGCCTGCTTTGGTAGCTGCAGCTTGGCACTGCATGCTGTTGCTCAATCTGTCATCTATTAGCACCCCTAGATCCTTCGCCATCCTTAATTCTCCTAGATGTTCTCCACCTAGTGAGTATTTTTCATTTATGCTTTTTGACCCCAAGTGTATTACTTTCTCCACATTAAAACTCATTTTCCATTTGTCTGTCCACTCCTTTACTTTATTCAGGTCTTTCTGCAAAATTTTTATGTCCTGATTTCAGCTTGAAAATTAAGTGTTTATGGGGGACTGTATCAAATGCTTTTGCAAAGTCCAGATTTGTTTGCCTAGAGATACCCTTTAAAATCCAATGCAGACCTGTAAGGTCTGGTATGGTTTTCCTAGGGGACTTCACACATTTTTTTTGAAGTACCGTCTTAAAATCCATATCAGTCTCAACTGATCTAGTATGTATTTTGGGGATTCTACACAATTTTCTCCCAATCTTGCTGTAGGATGTGCTACAGCAAAAGTGACATTTACAAAGAGAAAAACAATATACAGTTTAAATTGCTGCCAAATGGCATTTAAATCCAGTTTCTTATAAAAAAAATAAAATAAAAACAGCAATCACACAGACCCCTCCAAAGATCTCTGTGCTGTTTTAAAAAAAAAAAAAAAGAAGAGAGCATAGAATGTAATTTGACAGTAATTTTAAACACTTTTTTCCTTTGCAAATATTTGTGCTATTGCAGCACTTTATATAGATGCGCCGCTTCACAGGCAGGATTCGGGCACCCTAGGCCTTTTATTTATAGGAATTGGGTATTTTTCATGTTTTCTTTTAAGCATTTAAAAAAATCACTACTCATGGCTGAATTACATTTTTAAAAGGTTTTTTTCCCCCAGTTTTCAGCACCCAAGCATTAGTAATGTTCACTTAACCTACGTTAAACCAAACATAGCTATGTTTGGCTAGAACTAGAGTTCAGCACTTTTAGGGTCCTTTCACACGGGGCGGATCCTCTGAGCCGGCGGATCACCGCTGTGCCGGCGGATGACAGGGCGGTCCCTGCACACTGTGCAGGGACCGCCCTGTCAGATCTCTGCTCTCGTCTATGGAGGATCGGATGAACACGGACCGCCTGTCCGTGTTCATCAGATCCGCTCTGCAGATGGATGGAAAAATAGGGTTTTCCTCCGTCTGCAGAATCGGACCATAGCGGAGGCGGACGATATCGGGTGTCAGCGGAATAACCTGATGGAGTTCAGGTTTGTGGAGAATGTAGCACAGATCAGCATCAGTCAAGAGAATGAATATCATTGAGCCTAGCGAGAGGCATACAATGTGCGGAGATGGGTATCACTAGGGGGATTGAATATAACTGAGTACAGGGAGAAGGATACAGTATATAGAGATGGGTGCTCAAGGAACTGGATATTAGTGCAGGCAGTGGGGTTGATTACTAAAACTGGAGAGTGCAAAATCTGGTTCACCTGTGCATGGTAGGCAATCAGCTTCTAACTTCAGCTTGTTCGATTAAGCTTTGACAATACAACCTGGAAGCTGATTGGTTTCTATGCAGAGCTGCGCCCAATTTTGCATTCTTCAGTTTTAGTAAATCAACCCCAATGTGGGAACTCTGTGTCCACACAACTTGGGTCGTAGCCTTTGCAGCCTTTGTACTGCTCTCCTTTACAGTTCAACAGCACATGTACTATATCTGCCAAGACACAACCGCCCACTCAATGTGCTTCTGGTTCCACAAGTGTTGAGCTGCTATACTATTTCAATAAGCAATGCAAAGACATCAACATTGCACTTAGTTCATTATACCTGCTATAGCCACAAAGGGAATATATCACCAAGCCCAACTCTACTGGATGGGTGTTTTCGTTGGATATTTAGAGCATAGTAAAATATCTCTAATATAACGTTCTATGTGTGCAACGCACAATAACAGAAATGATGGAATCCCACTCCCTACACACAGCATAATTACATAACCACTGCTATATACAAGTATTCCAAGAAACACACAGCCTCGGCTGGCTTAATATTGGTTTGTACTGTAGAAACTGTGCTTGTGCTAGGTGACTTATATTGCTTTTAAACTTCAACTAATCCCAGGATTACAGTTTATAATGTCTCACTCCTACTATATTATAAGGAAAACAAGCCACTAGTTCTAGATGGCTCAAATCCTATGGGGTTAACATCCAGAATGAATTCCACCCAGTTCGCAAGACCGTGGTAGCTAAGAGAAATGTTCATTAAACAGTGGCCTCAGGGCTGGTATTATAATTGTTGAGGGAAAAAGGTTAAATGAAATTTCTGCTGAACAGACATCCCATACACTGGCTTCCCAGTTACGACTTTTTTTTTTTCATTAGTTATAGACAAATAAAGATATTCGGGGACTGCAGTAAGAACTTATTGCTACAACAAGCCTATGGCAAAGCATAAATATCATAATATTACACTGCAGTAATTCCCATGCAACCTAAACGTAATTCTTAAAAGTGCAGAAGTTTTCTTCACATGATGGGGTAGGAACTTTAAACTTGTCACAGGGAATATATGCCCTGTAAAAAAATACCTTAATTAAAAAAATTAATTTAGTATATTTTTACTACAAATTCCTCTAAATAAAAATGATCTCTGGAAGGCCATGACACACCCTTAGGCTGGCCATACAGTATACAATTTAAGAGGGAGGAGGATTGGGGCTTTGAATGAGGTGTGTATGGGGAAACCAAACAAATCATGTAAGTAAAAACATCCATATGTTTATTACTAAACCATTAAATGGCATGACATAATACAGCATAACATGCATAGTACGTGCATAGTACAGTTGTCAAATTGCATTGAAAAAAATGTTAATGCCATGGCACAGTAAATGAGATGCATACTAGATATTTGACAGAATGTAGTCTGGTAAAAACGTAAATTGATAAAACCATTTAGAATATGGATGTACAGTGGATGTATCAAGGTAGGCTTGACGCGTTTCGTGGACTTCATCCACTCATCAGGAGCCATGCATCCATGTTCTAAAAAGGGAGGGGATAAATGACCATTATAGTCTAATGTAGCAACCAACATAGGGAACTTAGAATCACTAGAGAATTGCTGGCCATACCTAAAATGACTCACGTATGAACTAAAACATGCGATAGCGTGTGCCAGGGACCGGCCAAATATGTCTGGCCTGGGAGCTGAGGATGGGATCCAAAAGGAAAAACCAGGAGCGCGACCGCAATCCCCCATGGAAAGTGAATACATCATGTCATGGTTAATGGGAATTCAGGAATATGTGAAATAGAGTAAAATAAATAAATATATATATATATATATATATATATATATATATATATAACCATATCAATGTGCATAGATATGTAGGGATAGAGTAGAGATATGGGAGAATGAGGGGTAGGTATAGAGTAGAGATACGGGAGAATGAGAGGTTGCGCAACTGGTTTTTCCTATTGGATTCCTTCCTCAGCTCCCGAGCTAGACATATTTGGCCAGTCCCTATCGCACGTTTTAGTTCATACGTGAGAGATTTTAGGTATGGCCAGAAATCTTCTAGTGATTCTAAGTTCCCTACATGTGTACATCGATATTCTAAATGTTTTTTACTAATTTACGTTTTTACCAGACTACATTCTGCCTAATATCTAGTATGCATATCGTTTACTGTTATGTGCCATGTCATTAACAATTTTTTCAATGCAATTTGACAACTGTACTATGCATGTTATGCTGTATTATATCATCCCATTTAATGGTTTAGTAATAAACACATGGACGTTTTTACTTACGTGATTGGTTTGGTTTCCCCATACACACCTTATTCAAAGTCCCAAACCTCCCCCCTCTTATGTTGCATACAGCACAGGGATGGAGGTGTAAACCTTCCCTTAAGTCTCACTCAAAGTCCCAAATGTTTCCTCCCCTTGTCTTCATACATTATACAATTTTCCTTTAGA
Source organism: Lithobates sylvaticus (assembly GCA_028564925.1). Lineage (NCBI taxonomy): Eukaryota > Metazoa > Chordata > Amphibia > Anura > Ranidae > Lithobates > Lithobates sylvaticus. The sequence goes on along the minus strand of CM053029.1, from coordinate 519,595,754 downwards.
TTTACCAAAATCACATAATTTGAGGTCAAACCTAAACACTTTCAATTTGTATGCAATCAGGCAAGCCCTTGCACTGCATAGTTGAAGGTAAATCTAAAGGAAATTGAATAAGAAAATTGTATAATGTATGGCCAGCTGGAGCTGGTCAATTTTTGAGTAAAAAAGTTAGATCACCCTTAATGTTAACAGGAAAGTATAATGAGCTCATATTCTGAAGTATTACTGCAGCATTTCCGTTAAAATATTTTTCATATGACTTTCACATTGCACATGCTTAATGTTTCATACTTTTGTTATTGTATTATTGTAAATCTAAGCCTAGTCATAAAAATCCAATTTAATATTTTACATGTTAATACAATTTAAAAAGTCTTTTCAGTCTTTTTAATCTGAAACGTTCATTAAAATAATACCTGCCATGTCAACCATTTCACTTGTACCCTTGATGGAGACTACAAGTAGCCATGTGCAGGCATGTCCCAGTGTTGTCACCTCCTTCAGGAAAACATTCAACAGAGATGAAATGATGAAAAAAAAGTTAAAAACAACATTTAAGCAGCTACAAATGAAGTATGAAGTACAATCTATTAATGTGGCACCACATCCAGTAGGAAAAATGTACAATACCTCTATAAAGATAGAGAAAGAAAGGACTTTAAAGGCTGCCACTCATAACCCCAATATTAAGGAAAAAAACTAGAGCATGTCATATAGTAAAACAATATAAAACATTTATTAAGCATACATTCAAACATTTTTTAAAAACTTTTAAAATCCATGTAGGATGTGTGACAACATCCCAAAGGGGTATACTGAACTCATACATCCTCCATAACTATAATATCTAGCCCAGACATTTACATTTGGTACATGAATATTGAAAATAGAGTATTCAAAATGATATACAGGTATCAATGGGCTGGATGAAGGAGGATCCAAACAATGATCAAATTATTTATGCGTTTTGCTAGACTTAGCTTCCTCAGGAGATCCTATATCATTCTGGAGCATATTTGTATATGTATAGTGAAGGATACAAATACCAACTTATTTTAGATTGATAAGGTCACTCCAGGCAAATCAGACCAGTGCTGGTCTTATATCAATAAAGAGTCCAAATTTAGTGGAAAACAAGTCTCTGTGCACTGGTTCTATAAGACAATGTATATGTATATTAGCAGCTATATCCAATATCCAGAGCCATAGGATAGATTAAAGGACAATCAAAGAGATACTGACCTACTGAGCATCAAACCATCTGCCTTATGTGACCTTATCAATCTAAAGTAAGTTGGTATTTGTATCCTTCCCTATACATATGCAAATATGCTCCACAGTAGAATATACATACAGTATCTCACAAAAGTGAGTACACCCCTCACATCTTTTCATGTGACAACACTGAAGAAATTACACTTTGCTACAATGTAAATTAGTGAGTGTACAGCTTGTATAACAGTGTACATTTGCTGCCCCCTCAAAATAACTCCACACACAGGATGTATGTAGTATGCCCTGTTTTTCTGACCCACTGCTGCTCCCTCCTTGTTACCGGGATATGGACTGTCAAACATACATGAGGAGTTGCTATATAAATACAGCAGCTGTAATAATTGCTGCTGCCAAACACTGACGCATCAACACTTTGTTTGTAAACACTGTTCAGCCACGAGATAGAGAGATGCAAAGTAACATTATTACTTTTGGTATCTACTTATTCATCTGCAGATCAAAAGAATGAGATTCAGTCTTCATATGATGTCAGTTAAAATGTATTTAAAGGCAAAACATTTTTTTATTTTGGATGTAGTAATGGAGGGTTCTAATGAATGTCAATTTTTTGCCATCTATGTCCCATAGGGGAGATTTGCCTGGTGACACCCCTGGATTCCCTCACTTTGGAGGGATTTCCTCTCACTTCCTGTTTTGGCTATGAGACAGGAAGTGAGAGGAAATCCATTCAAAGTGAGAGAATCCAGGGGTGTCACCAGACTCACCAAAATTAGTGTCCCTATTGGAAGATTTCGCCTCTATTACTGTTCAGGTGTTAAACTCAAAATGTGGGATTTTCTTTTACTTTCACTTTTGAATGTATACTTTTTATCCACAGTAATACTATATTTTTTAACTAATACTCATCAGTGTAGAAAAAAAATGTTTTCTTTTATTTTTGGAATTGTTTTGTCTATAGATTGCATTTTTCAAAGTACTGCCCTCTTGAACCTTATTCATCCCCTTGATATATTTAAAGGTTTCAATCATGTCTCCCCTTTCCTTTCTTTCCTCCATACTGTACATATTAAGTTTCTGAAGTCGCTCTCGATAGGTTTTGTCCCCCAAACCTTTCACCGTTTTTATTACCCGTCTATGAACTGGTTCTATCTTATCGATATCTTTCTGTAAGTGAGGTCTCCAGAACTGGACACAGTATTCTAAATGAGGTCTCACTAAACATCTATATAGGGGAATCAGAACCTCATTCCTCCTGCTGGTGATCCCTCTAGTGATGCATCCTGGAATTCTATTCGCTTTCCCTGAAATAAGTACCCCCAAATCTTTTTTTTGTGTAATGCTGACCAAAACTGTACCCCCAATGTTGTACTCTCTCAAGGGATTCTTTTTATCTAGGTGCAATATTTTACATTTAGAAACATTGAACTGCAGTCTCCACTGCTTTGACCAAAAAGCAGTAAAGCACAAGCATTGTGTAGTACAGCGCACAAAGTGTAACATTAAAAACTACACATAGAATTAAGTTATTTACACCATTACTAGTAGTAATTTAATTATTTTATTATATATCTTTTCACCCTATTCTTAACCACTTTCAGACCGAACCATTTTGCAGCCTTAAGACCAGAGGACTTTTTACAATTTGGCACTGCGCTGGTTTAACTGGTAATTGCGCGGTCATGCAATGTTGTACCCAAACGAAATTTGCGTCCTTTTCTTCCCACAAATAGAGCTTGCTTTTGATGGTATTTGATTGCCTCTGCGATTTTTATTTTTTGCGATATAAATTGAAAAAAAAAAGATATTTTCTACTTTTTGTTATAAGAAAAATCCAATAAACTCAATTTTAGCCGTCATACATTTAAGCCAAAATGTATTCAGCCACATGTCTTTGGTAAAAAAAATGTCAATAAGCGTATATTTATTGGTTTGCGCAAAAGATATAGCGTCTACAAACTAGGGTACATTTTCTGGAATTTACGCAGATTTTAGTTTATTACTGCCTATCTCATTTTCTGAGGTGCTAAAATGGCAGGGAAGTACAAACCCCCCCAAATGACCCCATTTTGGAAAGTAGACACCCTAAGGAAATTGCTAAGAGGCATGTTGAGCCCATTGAATTTTATTTTTTTGTCCCAAGTGATTGAATAATGACAAAAAAAAAAAATGTTTACAAAAAGTTGTCACTAAATGATATATTGCTCACACATGCCATGGGCATATGTGGAATTACACCACAAAATAGATTATGCTGCTTCTCCTGAGTACGGGGATACCACATGTGTGGGACTTTTTGAGAGCCTAGCCGTGTAAGGGGCCCCGAAAACCAATCACCACCTTCAGGATTTCGAAGGGCGTAAATTTTTGATTTTACTCCTCACTACCTATCACAGTTTTGAAGGCCATAAAATGCCAAGATGGCACAAAACCCCCCAAATGACCCTATTTTGGAAAGTAGACACCCAAAGCTATTTGATGAGAGGCATGTTGAGTCCATGGAATATTTTATATTTTGCCACAAGTTGCGGGAAAATTACAAACTTTTTTATTTATTTTTTCACAAAGTTGTCACTAAATGATATATTGCTCAAACATGCCATTGACTTATGTGGAATTACACCCCAAAATACATTCTGCTGCTTCTCCTGAGTACGGGGATACCACATGTGTGAGACTTTTTGGGAGCCTAGCCATGTATGGGACCCCAAAAACCAAGCACCGCCTTCAGGATTTCGAAGGATGTACATTTTTGAATTCACTCCTCACTGCCTATCACAGTTTCGGAGGCCATGGAATGCCCAGATGGCACAAAATCCCCCTAAATGACCCAATTTTGGAAAGTAGACACCCCAAGCTATTTTCTGAGAGGCATGGTGAGTATTTTGCAGCTCATTTGTTTTTGAAAATGAAGAAAGAAAATAATTATTTTTTTCTTTTTTTAATTTTCAAAACATTGTGACAAAAACTGAGATCTGCAAAATACTCACCATACCTCTCAGCAAATAGCTTGGGGTGTCTACTTTACAAAATGGGGTAATTTGGGGGGATTTTGTTCGATCTGGGCATTCCATGGCCTCCGAAACTGTGATAGGCAGTGAGGAGTGAATTCAAAAATGTTTTTAAGATAAATAGTCCGCGCTTAGGATAGGAGTAGAGGTATGCAGCCTCCCCTGAATGGACTCCCTAGGGAGCCAGTGATAAAGTAAAAGTAATGAAGGGATGGTGGCGCTCCCTAGTAAGAAAATGTGTACGTGACCACACTACCTAACACACTTAATAAGCTAAAAGTAATAATAAATAAATTGACAACAAAAAGGTGTGTAAATATAGAAACCAATGGTGAAGTGATCCATAGATTAGCACTCCATAATAATCCAGCCTGGGAACACTCAAGACTAAGTGTAATACCAGAGGGAAAGCTGATGGGGCTAATCACTTAAGTTGATGCAGGAAACTATGTGTGGTAAATTGGAATAGGGTGTATCCACCTACTACCATCTCACACCATCCTAAATACAATCAATACATGTGATACATATAAGTGAATTATCTATACGTGATAACAGCAATAACCATAAATTAAAATAATTGAAAAAAATATATACATAACATGAGCCACATAAGGGGATGTGTGAACCCTGTGGTAAAAGATATACATATGTATGTGTATATATACACGTGAAAAGTCCTCCCCGGGTTGGGTGCTCCAAAAGGTATACAAAAAAGAAAAAAGAAAATATATATACAAATGTTCAGTGATCAGTGACTTTAGTGACTTTGCTGTTGTAGATAAGGTGACTTCGTGCTGCCCATATGGTCCCACACTCACCAGAAACTACCACCCCTGCAGGGGTAAAAGGTATAAAAAAGTGGTCCCTCTCCCAGAAATGGGTAATTTGTTACCAGGGGAAATTCAAAAAAAAAATGTCCCTCCATTTGTTCGATCTGCCCTCTATTAGAGATAGGCATTCCTATTTAAACCACACGGAGATACTTGGCACGTCCCATATGCAAATTACTTAGGGCCTCCGCAAAGCCAGCTACTACCTAGTAAAAACTAACAGTGATAGGCACGTAGCCTGGACATAAGTCAAACCCAGCTATTACCCTGTAAACTTAGGGCCTTTAACCAGGCAGTAATCGTGATGGCATATATCCCCCCATTCTTTAAATGGAGGAGGGTGAGTTCATCCTAATGATAGCATTGATGACCCTGGCCTCATGGAGACCTGGTATAACTTTTTTAACACATGTGAGGGCGAGCTGCTGCAGAAGATCGTGCAGAGAAGAAAATTTAAACTTAAAGGTATAGAAACTAACTTAGCCGAGATTAAATCAATGCTAGCACCATTTGCCCATCGAGTCCCCTACAGGAATACTGGGTGGAGAAACCTGAACGGGAACAGAGGGGGCACGCAGAGAGGTGGCCAACACCATACAAGGGAGTATCCAGAACCACCTATGAACGAGAGAACTGGAGGAAGACTGAATACCAGCAACAGCTGGAACCAGGGTCAGGGAAGAGATACTGGAACAGCAATGAGAAACCAGGAAAGAGGAGGAAGGCAAGAGGAAGGAGAGCTGGCAGGAAGAAAAAGAAGACGGGAACACTAGGGAAAGGCATCTTTAACCTAACCGATATTGAGTTTACCACTGAGGAATTGAGAGTTCTTGACCTGGGGCTTAAATTTGCCCCGGACAAGAACTTGGATAAATTTGAGGTGTATATAGACCTCCAAAAGTTTATGAGAAAGCTTAATCTGAGAAAGCACTTTGCCCTGAACACTGATACCAGAACTAAGGATACCCCAGAATATGCCCAATCTAATTTGAAGAATAATTCCACCTTCAATCCTAAGACTCCAGGGAGTCAGTGCCTAGGAGCCTTTCAAAAAATGGTTGAAGATGACCTGAGACACATGGAGAGTAAGGTAAACAGGAAGAGTAAGAACATATGGAAAGCAATTAAAGATCTCAGTAAACGGCATGAAGTCATCATCAGACCAGCAGACAAGGGGGGAGGGCTGGTCATACTGAGCAAAGAAGAGTACAAAGAGGAGATGGGCAACATTCTTGCAGTTGAAAACACTTATAAGAAACTAAAGGGGAACCCCAAAAAGAAATTTGAAACAAAACTGATCGCATACGTGAAGAAGGGAAAGAAGACCGGCATCCTTAATAATAAGGAATCAGCATACCTAGTCTCAAATTCCACAAAAACTCCGGTCATTTATTATACACCTAAGATCCATAAAAGAATAGTAAAACCCCCTGGAAGACCTATCATCAGTGGGATCAATTCCATATTCTCCAGATTAGGTGAATATCTTGACACGTTCTTGAAACCACTGGTGAAGCAGGGGAGATCACACTTAAGAGACAGTTTGCAGCTTATACAGGAACTGCAAGACATCAGGGGAGCTGCAAACTGGATACTTGTGACAGTAGACGTCAACTCACTCTATACCAGCATAGTACAACGAGATGGGATATCAGGTGTAGAGAAAGCGCTTCATGAAAATACCAACATGAAGCAACTACAAATCAACTATATCCTTGAGGGGCTTAAATTAGCGATGGAATGCAATTATTTCTGGTATGGGAAAGAGTATTACGTACAAACAAAAGGGGTTGCTATGGGGGCTCGCTACGCTCCAAGTGTAGCAAACCTTTTCATGGATATGTGGGAGGAAGAGCATGTCTATTCCAAGAACATCCCCGAAATCAGGCTGTACCGGAGGTACATAGATGACCTGATCATCCTATGGGATGGAACCCCTGACACTCTTACCAAATTCCTTGCTGATCTAAACATCAACATGTATGGCATCACCTTCACAGGGAAGTGGGACTACCAAAGAGTAGAATACCTAGACCTGGAGATCTTCAAAGAGGGTGATGGTTTATGTACACGCACTTTTTTCAAAAGTACAGACAGGAATGGGTATATCCCAATCTCAAGCTGCCACCACCCCAAATGGAAGAATAACATCCCCAAGGGCCAGCTTTTGAGGATTCGGAGGAACTGTCAGAAACTTGAAGACTATGAGGTGCAATCAGAAATCTTAATTCAGCGGTTTGAAGAGAAAGGATACCAACGAGACAAACTGATGAAACTGAAAGCAGACATTGGAGGTATAGATAGGAGATCCCTACTTGTAAATAAACAAAAGATAAAGGATGACGAAATGAAAACTACCTTTATAACAGGTTTCAACAATCAGTACAGGCAGGTTGAAAAAATCATCACCAAGTATTGGCCTATCCTCAAAGAGGACCGTACCCTATCAAAAATTCTCCCGAACAAGCCGCGATTCATTTACAGAAGAGCACCCAATCTTCGAACGCATATTGTACATAATGTCATCGACCCCCCAAAACGAACTAAAATATTTGAACAAATGAAGGGATTCTACAGATGCCAACGATGCCTACCATGTAGAGTCACCAGAAGACAGCCCAGGAAACGAGAGACATTCAAGTCCACGGTAGACCATAAAGAGTATCCAATTAAGCAGTTGATAACCTGTCACAGCACGCATGTGACATATGTCATAGAGTGTCCCTGTCACTTGCAGTATATAGGGAGGACCACCCGGCCCCTATTTATAAGGATTAGAGAACACATTAACAACATCCGGAAAGGGTATCCAAAACACAATCTCTCAAGGCACTTCGATGAAGTGCACCGTAGAGACCCTTCGGGCATTATATTTTATGGCATTGATCATATAGACGATCATTGGAGAGGGGGTAACAAGTGCACCCTCATCTCGAGGAACGAGACTAGCTGGATATATAGGTTGGGGTCACTTGCCCCTAGGGGCCTCAACCTAGATATCGACCTCAACTGCTTTTTAGCCAACCCCTGATGTCCCTTTCAGGCCCCTATGTTGATATCTTATCTTGTTTCCATCTTATTTTTATATAGATTTTTTCTCGATTGCGGGGTGTCTAGCTCAGTGGAACTGTCCACTTCCCCCGATGTATCCTCACGATATTTACGTACCTCCCTACACTCCATTTGTAGGGCTACTGATGTATGGATCAAAGGGTCCCCTGCCCCACTCTTACATACTTGGGGCCCAAATGCTACAGGGTATAGCTTTCCAATTTATGCTCCGGTATCCTCACTGGAGCTATTACTGGTAGATATATTTTCTTAGTTTTATGGAGATGTCTGCTTCACTTACTATCAATTCCCACATCTATTTGTGGTATATTCTTAATATTTCCTTTCCCCTCCCTTCACTCACCCTCCTCCATTTAAAGAATGGGGGGATATATGCCATCACTCACAGATTCTCAGACTATCAGGTTTATCGATTACTGCCTGGTTAAAGGCCCCTAAGTTTACAGGGTAATAGCTGGGTTTGACTTATGTCCAGGGCTACGTTTATGTAAACCAGGGAGCCAGCTGCCTAACCCACCACAGTACCGTGTAGGGACCCTGCCTTGTATAAATCTCATCGTTGGTATATATAAACCTATACATTACATATATACACCTTTGATCTCTCACCATAGCCTGATATGCGATCGGCATAATAATATAGAAAATATACTATATATTCCATCTTCTGGTGGATCATATTTATCAGCAAGTACACTATGGATCCATTGTATAGCTAAAATTAACTTCCTTGACACATTCTCTTCTCTCATATATAATCAATACCTTTATGATTTTACTTAACATTTACCGTCCTCCTTAACGAGTTCTCTCTATTATACATAGTGGGACTGTTAAACGGGCTGCCCAGGGCACCCGCCCATTTCTGTGTAAGTGAAGGCCACTGCAACTAGTTTTGTAGTTTTTTTGGGGGGTGCAAACCGAAGTACGTTGAGACCAGTCAGTTGGCTGCTTGGTATGCTATGTAATAAACCTTTTATATTTTTTCCCTTTTTTTTGTTTTTGCTCCCTGTGTATATAAAAAGTCTCACACATGTGGTATCCCCGTACTCAGGAGAAGCAACAGAATGTATTTTGTGGTGGTAATTCCACACTTATGCCCATGGCATGTTTGAGCAATATATACTTTTAGTGACAACTTTGTGCATACGTGGCTAGGCTCCCAAAAAAAAATTTTTGTTTTTATTTTTGCTTTATTTTAATAAAAAATTACATTTTTTTCCCACAACTTGTGTCAAAATGTCAAAAAAAAAAAAAAATTAAATCAAAATATAAAATATTTCATGGACTCGACACGCCTCTCAGCAAATAGCTTGGGGTGTCTACTTTCCAAAATGGGGTCATTTGGGGGGGGGGGGGGGGGGGTTTGAACTGTCCTGGCATTTTATGCACAACGTTTAGACACTTATGTCACACATTACCCACTCTTCTAACCACTTGAAGACAAAGCCCTTTCTGACACTTTTTGTTTACATGAAAACATATTTTTTTTTGCAAGAAAATTACTTTGAACCCCCAAACATTATATATTGTTTTAAAGCAAAGGCCCTACAGATTACAATGGTGGGTGTTTCATTTTTTTTTCACTCAGTATTTGCGCAGCGATTTTTCAAACACATTTTTTTTTGGAAAAAACACACTTTTTTAAATTTTAATGCACTAAAACACACTATATTGCCCAAATATTTGATGAAATAAAAAAGAAGATCTTAGGCCGATTACATGGATACCAAACACGACATGCTTTAAAATTGCGCAGAAACGTGCATCGGTGACAAACTACATACATTTTTAAAAGCATTTAAACGCCTTTACAGGTTACCACTTTAAATTTACGGAGGAGGTCTACTGCTAAAATTACTGCCCTCAATCTGACCTTCGCGGTGATACCTCAAATGCATGGTGCAATTGCTGTTTACATATGAGGCCAGACCGACGCTTGCGTTCGCCTTTGCACGAGAGCAGGGGGGGACAGGGGTGCTTTTTTTTTTTTTTTTATTATTTATTTTGCTTTTTTATTTTATTTTTAAACTGTTCCTTTCATTTATATTTTTTTATCATTTTTATTGTTATCTCAGGGAATGTAAATATCCCCTATGATAGCAATAGTTAGTGACAGGTACTCTTTTAAAAAAAAAAATTGGGGTCTATTAGACCCTAGTTCTCTCCTCTGCCCTCAAAGCATCTGACCACACCAAGATCGGTGTGATGAAATACTTTCCCAATTTCCCAATGGCGCTGTTTATATCTGGCAAAATCTAAGTCATGAAATGCTCGTAGCTTCCGGTTTCTTAGGCCATAGAGATGATTGGAGCCGTTCAGGTCTCTGATCAGCTCTATGGTCAGCTGGCGGAACCACCGCCTGCATTATAAGGTTCCCTGTTGGGACAGGAGAGCCAGAGAAAACCATGGAAGACGGTGGGAGGGGGGGCATTCCCTCCCACTGCTTGTAAAAACAGTCTAGTGGCTAATTAGCCACTAGGATTGCTTTTACATGAAAGCCGACCGCTGGCTAAAAAGAATGATACCAAGATGATACCTAAACCCGCCGGCATCATTCTGGTATAACCACTCAAAGTCCAGCAACATACCGGTACGTTGCTGGTCCTTGTTTGGCATATATTGTAATCTTTTTTTTTCATGCAGCCTATGGGCTGAATGAAAAAAAGAGATTGATCGGTGGGTATGCCCACCATTAGAATACCTCCCTTCATCCACCCACTTCTAATGATGGGCATACATGCACCATTTTGTTTTTAACTGTGGTGGTGAAATCACCTCCAACAGCACTGGAGTCATGGATTTATGTATTGTGGGAGCAAACGCTGTTGCTGTCAAGATAAATAAATCAGCGCTGCAGCTGAATGGTGTACCTGCTAAGCAAATTATGGTTAACAATAAAACAAAGTAACATTATAGTATAACAGTAAGACTTACCATACCTGCAGAGAAAATACAAAAAAAAAACATAGTAAAAAATAAAACATTTTTTAAAGCAACCTGTGCCTAAAATATATATATGCCGAAGCATGGGGGCATCCTCCCGCAAAAGGTAGGAGTAAATCGCTACTCCGCCCCTGCTGCCCCCATGCTTCGGCATATATGCTCTTTTTTTTAACTGTGGTGGTGAAATCACCTCCGACAGCGCTGGAGTCACGGCTTTATGTATCGTGGGAGCAAACACTGTTGCTGTCAAGATAGAAAAATCGGCGCTGCAACTTAATGGTGTACCTGAAAACCAAAAAATGGTTAACAATAAAACACAATAAAACATTGTAGAATAGAATACAGTAAAAATGAGCAGAACAATAGAGAGAGAATAGAGAGAAAGAGAACAATAAAATAACAACTATTTTTTATTTTATATATTTTTTTTTTCCTTTTTATTTATTTATTTATTTTTTACACTTTTTTTTGTAACTGTAACAGTTCTAACGGAACTGTTGTAACAGTTCCAGCGGTTTTGGTCTCTCAAAATGCGATGGCATCTTGGGAGACCCTGTGAACGTGTGCCTAGTCTGTGCAATGCTGTATCCTACGCTAAAACTCAACTAGTGAATGGTAGCGTTCGAAACATTCACCAATGCAAAGACCAGGATTGTCAGGACAGCGGGGACAATAATAGCGGGTGTCACGCCTATATCCGCGCTTTCTGCAGACACAAAATTTTCTTTGGGGGGCTCATTGGGTAGGGGTACGCAGGAGGGCATAAGGAAAATGCCTCTCATGCAGCCAGCATACTGCATTTGGTTGGGGAAGGTGAGGTGGAGAACCGACTGGATGCAGAAGGGCTCTGATGATCTCTTCCTGGAATTTAAGGAAGGATCCAGTCCATCCTGAAGCTCTGTATAGCACATGAGCGTTCAGCAAAGCCAATTGAAATAAATAAACAGACACTTTTTTGTACCAGCATCTGGCCTTACGGGCAACTAGGTACGGCGCCAACAACTGGTCATTGAGGTGCACCCCTCCCATATTTTGGTTATATTCGTGGACACAGAGGGGTTTCTCCACAACACCAGTCGCCATAGTAATTTGGACCGTCGTGTCTGCATGAAGGGAGGTAAGAACAAAAACATTCTTATTATCCCTCCACTTCATAGTGAGCAAGTTATTACACTGCAAGCAGGCTCTCTCCCCCAGCCTAAGACGGGAGTCTACAAGCCGCTGGGGAAAGCCCCAGCGATTAGGTCGCACAGTGCCACATGCTCCAATCTCCTGATCAATCAAGTGATTAAACAGTGGCACGCTTGTGTAATAATTGTCCACGTACAAGTGGTACCCCTTTCCGAATAAGGGTGACACCAAGTCCCACACAATCTTGCCAGCGCTCCCTATGTAGTCAGGGCAGTTTGTCGGCTCTACGTGACTATCTTTGCCCTCGTAAACCATAAAACTACATGTATAGCCTGTGGCCCTGTCACAGAGCTTATACATCTTGACCCCGTATCTGGCACGCTTGCTGGGAAGGTACTGTGTGAATGACAAGCAGCCAGAAAACTTAATCAGGGACTCATCAACGCAGACAACTTGATCGGGAGTAACCAAGTCTGCAAAACGTTGGTTGAAGTGGTTTACGAGGGGCCGAATTTTGTAGAGCCGATCGTATGCAGGGTCTCCACGAGAGGACGACAGAGTTCATTGTCATTGAAGTGCATTAACCGCAAAATCTGCTCCTATCGTGCCCTGGCCGTGGAAGCAGAGAACACGGGCATATGGTACATTGGCTCAGTGGACCAATATGAACGCAACGTACCCATTTTAACTACGCCAATGTCCAGGGAAAGGCCCAGATAGATCTTAAATTCGGAGACCGTAATTGGTCTCCAATCTCCGGCAAGGGAGGACTGGGGATTAGCGGCGATGTATTGACCAGCGTACAAATTGCTTTGGTCCACAATAGATCTATAGAGATCTTCGGTGAAAAACAGTGAATAAAAATCAAGTGACGTAAAAACTGTTTCCACCTGAATGCCGGGTTGGCCAGTGAATGTACGGGTGCTACAGAAGTGGTGGGTTCCCAATTAGGATTGGCGAATGCAGCAGGAAGGCCACTATGGGCACGACGGGCCTGTCTTCTTGGTGGCAGCGGGACACTACTTGTGCTTGCCACCTCGCTAGCTTGAACTGCACTTATGGGACTCGCCACGTCACCACGTGATACTGCAGTGCTGGATGTACGTCCAGGGTGTACTAGGCCGCTGGTGCTTGCCAGTTCACCAGAAGGAATAGCATCACTAGTACTTCTCTACTCCATACAAGAGTCCTGCGGTTCTTGCACCTCAACAACAGAAGAAGAAGATCGGGATCGGGTACGCCTGACCTTGGCAGGGACCACAACTCCGTCGTCCGAGCTATCTGTCATGGAGCCGCTGTCATCTACAGGATCGTATTCTGAGCCTGAATCTGACAGATGAGTGACTTCCTCTTCACTATCTGTCATGCTCAGAAACGTGTAGGCCTCTTCACTACTGAATCTTCGATTTGCCATAAATTTAGTGGTACAGTAGTGAGACTAACAGGTAAAAAATCTCCTAGGCTGTTAGCGACTATCAAAACGCTACCAAAAAAAACTGTTAGCGATCGCAGGGATCAGGCCTGACTCTGCGAACGCTACAGTTATGTGTGTTTAGTGTTTTGTAAGTGACAGTGATCGATCGATACTGCACTTGGGTGGGCTGGGCTGGTCTGGGTGGAGGGGCTAAACGCAGGTGCTAGCAGGTATCTGGGCTGATCCTGCTAACACTGCGTTTTTGGGAACCCTGAACTGCTGGGGACGCTAGTATAGATCTGATCAGATCAGATATCGATCTGTTCAGATACTATACCACTAAGGGAGGTGTATGCTGCGTGCATGGGTGTTAGCGGTACTGGCACTAACCTGACGCTGCCTGGGGCGACGCAGACCCTATCTGACCCTAAAACCTTACTTATATCACCTGCCAGGCGATCAGGGGTTTAAACCTTTATTAGGTAATAAACAGCGGGTGCCCTGAAACTATAAAACATAAACTAACTGACCAGCGTCACCCGTAACAGTTATATGGTGATCACTGGTGAAAGGGTTAACTAGGGGCAATCAGGGGGTTAAAACCTTAAGTAGGTAGTATATGAGGGGTCCCTGACGCTATAAAACGATGCGGCGAACCTAAATACCTACCTCCCTAACTAGCGTCACCTGTGACACTAATACAGCAATCAGAAAAATGATCGCTTAGTGACACTGGTGACGTGGGGTGATCACAGGGTTAAAACTTTATTAGGGGGGTTTCTAGACCTAAAGGGCGCTAAATCTAACTGCCCTAACAGTTATTTCAGTCACAACGCACCAATGCAGTAAACAGTAAAAAAAAAACTGCTTTGGTGTCACTGTGACAGGGGATGCAGGGGGGTGATGGTCTGGGGGGTGAAAAGCGTGCCTAGAGTGTTCTACTGTGCGTGTAGCGTTGGTGCAGACTTACTTTATGTCTTCTCTCCTCGGCGCCGGAGCGAAAAGACCGACACGAGGAGAGATGACATCACTTCCTCTAGCTCTGTTTACATTACAGAGCCAAAGGAAGTGTTTCATTGGCCGGGAGCGATCGTGAGGGGGTGGCCACGAATGAGTGGCCTCCCTCTCATCTCCGATCACTCCCGCAATGATGCCGACTGCCGCAGGCACCGGGGGGGGGGGCCTATATGCCTGCCCGTGCCATTCTGTCGACGTACATCGTCGCGCAGTGGTCGGCAAGTGGTTAAGGGTCGTACACACAGACCAAATATCACGCGGCATCAGCCGATTCAATAAAACTGGACATTCAGCCTGTGTCCATGACAGCCAGACCGACAGGAGCCAGCCGAAGGGGCATGACCAAAAAATGTCTGCTGATTGGCACCCAATCAGCACTCTCAGCCAATGACTGAGAGCACTGACTAAGTGGACAATCCGCCGGACTTTCGAAATGAACAGACTTGCCCACACACGGAGTAAAGTTCGTTAATTTTGAACGCGACTCGAAGTACGACGGGACTAGAGAAGGAAGTCAATCTCGCCAATTTGATCGGCGAGATTGACACCTTGCGAGCCCCGTCGCCGGGTACAGATTGAGGGTAACCCCCTACGCCGTAAAAAACGGCGTGGGGTCCCCCTAAAGTCCATATCAGACCCTTATCCGAGCATGCAGCGCGGCCAGTCAGGAAAGGGGGTGGGGACGAGTGTGCGCCCACCTCCTGAACCGTACCCGGCCGCATGCCCTCAACATGGGGGGGTGGGTGCTTTGGGGGAGGTGGGCGCCCTGAGGCCCCCCACCCCAAAGCACCTTGTCCTTAAGGGGGCTCTTATCGGAATCCGAGAGCCCCCTTTAATAAGGGGGCCCCCAGATCCCAGCCCCCCACCCTATGTAAATGAGTATGGGGTACATGGTACCCCTACCCATTCACTTAGGGAAAAAAGTCAATAAAAAAACACACTAGACAGGTTTTTGAAGTGGTTTATTAGGCAGCTCCGGGGGTCTTCTTCCGACTTCGGGGGTCTGTCCGCACTTTCCGACCTCTTCTCCCGCTCTCCGGTTGTTCTGCTGGGCTCCTCCGCTATCCTTATCCAGCTCTTTTACTAGCATTGGCCCGGGCTTCTGGTTCCACCGCCGTCGCCGCCGCTTCTGGTTCCACCGCCGTCGCCGCCGCCAACGCCGCTGTCGCCAACGCCGCCGCCGCCGTCTTCTTCTTCTTCCTTCTTCTCTTCTTCCGATGTTGACACAACGCTCTCTCCGGCTGTAATGCGGTGGATACGCTGCGTGTCGACTTTTATAGAAATAAGGGGCGGGGTCACTGGGTGATGTCACACGGCGACCCCGCCCCTTATGGCGTCACAGTCCCGGGGCATGCTGGGGACTCGTCCCCACCCCCTTTCCTGACCGGCCGGGCTGCATGCTCAGATAAGGGTCTGGTATGGACCTTGGGGGGACCCCAACACCGTTTTTTCGGCGTAGGGGGTTACCCTCAAAATCCATACCAGGCGACGGGGCTCGCAAGGTGTCAATCTCGCACATCAAAGCGGGGAGATTGACTTCCGTCTCTAGTCCCGTCATACCTCGAGTCACGTTCAAAATGATCGGACTTTACTCCGTGTGTGGGCAAGTCTGTTCATTTCAAAAGTCCGTCTGCATACAGACCGGCGGACTTCCCGACAGAAACTGGGTCTGGCGGACTTTCGGCGGGAAGATTTAAAACATGTTTTAAATCTAGGTCCGGCGGACTTTTGGGAAGAAAAAGTCAGCTGGAGCCCACACACAATCGGAATGTCTGCTGGACTATGGTCCGCCGGAAAGTCCGATCGTGTGTACGAGGCATTAGTGTGTACCAGGCTTTGCTTCTCCTTAGCACATCCACTTTTTTTTTCACTGGTCTCAAGATCCCTCCTTGAAAACTGCTGGGATAAGAAATCAGCTACAAAGAAGTGGATTGTTATCAATGAGTTGGCCAGTTCATAGACTTTTATTTTCATTATTTAGTATTTTGAGAAGTTGATTCAAAGCATAACCACGGTAATGGGTGATCCAGACCCTGTATATGTACACAGCAAATATAGCTGCCCATGTGTATGTACATCATTACAAATCATAGATAGGAACAAAAAAAAAAAATACCCCCCTTTAATACAATTTACATGCATAACTAAAAAGAAAATGAAAAGACTATACATTGCTTTCATGAGCTGTTGCTACAAACTCTATCTTTTATAGAATACAAAAGGCTAAACATGCTTGCACATTTAATATGCTTATTCAAATGAGAAAATGCATTACAAGTATTACAATATTAGATGTTAAGGCATTCTTTACGTTTTGCATAAATTACATTTTTTAGAGTCAAATGACCGGCAACATGTTATTTTAAACTGCACAATTTAAAATGTTCTGTAACTCTACGGAAATGACATTTCACACCTTATTTCATATGTTCTGTCAGAGAAAAAGAGCATCTATGCTATTAAGCACTATACAAACAATACTAAATAATACTAGAAAAGCTGTTATTGGGTGTTATTGTGCAAAAATTGCTAGTTTCCACCATCACATATATTTCAATCAAAATGATGCATGTATTAAAGTGGGTAATTACTATGTAGATTAAAAAAAATAAAACAGCCTTAAAAATGTGCATTTTATAGTATTTCACAAAAGAGGGGCGTTCAAGAAGTATAATTGCATGAAAATAAAGAGTAACCTACAAAAAAAAAGACAACTGAGCCTGTTATTCACAGAAGGTGGGTGGTTAATATTAAATTAAGCCTGTTCTGGACTGGACCATCTTGTGTGACACATATTCAAATTTGAGATAAACTGCATATAAACAGATAAATACACAACTGGAATACATGTATTTCATCTGTTTTACCTTCCAGAGGATTTGTATGTTTATCAAGTTCGAAGATATACACAGCCCTGTCAGATGGCACTGCAAGGTTGGTGACTTGACTTTTTGCTACTGCAGTTAAGCAACACAACCTTGTCTCCTCCCCACCCACAGCCTGTGATTGGACAGTGAAGAAGTAGCAGCATGCTCATCCCTCTGTCTTCTGCTCCTGTCAGCATGAACTGGATTGGCTCCTTGTGCAGTTCCTTCCTCTCTAACGCCTTTTTGAGCATTTTTTTTGGGGGGGGCGTTTTTTCAAATGTTTATATGCACGCTTGTGAGCGTTTGTGTACAGCGTTTTAAAGCATTTTTGAGCATTTAGGCATTTTTTAATTAGCCAATAGAGGAAATGTTTTTCGGCTTTTTTCTCTGCTTTTATTTATTCTTTATTTACTATTATTTATTTATTCATTAATTTTCTTACTTTTTTCTTACTTTTTTGTTGGGGGTTAAAGATTAGGGTTTAAAGGTTGTAAATGTTAGGGTTATGGGTTAATTAATGTTTTTATCTTTATTTATTTAACTATTTTTTATTTATTTATTTGTTTTGTTAGATTAAGAGTTAGGATTAGGGGTTAATATTAGGGTTTAAGATTAGGGTTAGGGTTTATATTAGTGTTAGGATTTAATATTAAGGTTAGAGGTTAGGTTTAGGGGGTTAGGGTTTAATATTAGGTTTAAGGGTTGGGGTTAGTGCTTTTCTTTTCTTTTATTTATTTATATTATTTATTTTATATTTTCATTTAATTATTGCACTTCAGCAGGAAAAACGCTCAAAAATGCACAACAAAATGCACCAAAACGCTTGAATCAAGCGTTTCCATGCATTTCTATGGAACAAAAAATACTGTGGAATAAAAAAAATACTTTTTTTAATCAGGCAACTTGTAGTGGAGATAATATAATTTATTTTTTTGTCCTCCAGTGTTTTGGAGCTTCAAGCTTAAATCTAAAAAACTCTGAGGTGTGAATGGGGCCTACGTTTGAGTACTACTGTTCAAGAAGTTAAAAGAGGCATATAACAAGACAGAATCAGGCATTTACACTATATGCACTGTGATATTTTGGGGAATCCGGATTATCAGATAGCCGTGTTGATAAAAGCAAACAGTCTTTATTCCTCAGGCAAACAGGCAAAACAAATTTGTTTTCTTCAGCACAAACAAAACAAATGGTCCATACACTGGTACAAAAGCAAAGCTATGTCTGACCACTGTCATAGAGCTTGTACAGCGTTTAAAGTCTCTGCCTGCTCCCGGAGTCCACAGCTAAGCGGTGCCTCCAAACAGTCAACAGTCCCCTCACAACTGTGTCCTGTTTCACTCAGCTCATCATGGACACCTGATGGCTGCTTCCTGCTCTTTTCGGCCCTCTCTTGCAGGTGGGTTAACCCAAAGTACCCAAAGTCAGGGTTGGAGGCTCTTTACCATTCAAAATCTCTCTGAGCCTCCTAATTCCCGATCCCATATCGGGACTTAACAATTCTGTGAAAACTGTAAATTTGTTTTTCCCTCTTTAATGGATCACCACAGAATCCCTCACCCTGCATGGGTGAGAATCATTTGGTACTCCAACTGTTTCTTGTCATCCCCCTTGAAGGAACCACAACTCAAACAATGGGGAAACATACAGGTCCCCTGGCAACCTGTACAGCACTTGAGGTGTGGTCAGCTATATAAATAATTAAAATAGTTTTTTTATAAACACCTGTTAAAGGGGGCTTTCATATTCTGATAAGCCCCCGCCCACAGACCTCCACAACCACTGGGTAAGGGTTGTGGAGAAGAGGCCCTTGTCCTCATCAACATGGGGACAAGGTGCTTTGGGGGGCAAGTGGCTTGGTATGGTTTAGGAGGGGGGCGCTTGCTTGTCCCCTCCTTTCCTGGCCTGCCAGGAAGGAAGGGGGGACCCCATGTCATTTTTTCAAGGGCCAGTATATCGATTTTTTTTGGGGGGGGGGGGCATGCCATTTTTTCTTAATTTTGTCATGAGGTTCCCTTTAAAATCCATACCAGACCCAAAGGGTCCCCCATGCAGTTTTTCCCCCGAGTTTTTTTTTTTAAATTGACAGTCTTTTTTTTACAATTCTTTTTTTTAATTCAGCTCTCAGCAGGGAATCCTTACCAACCTATTGACTGCGCTTGGCGGGAAAACATCTCACTAAATGCCCAGAAAGTTTGGGTGTACCTGAATGGGCGATGTTCAGGCCAAACTTATGCTTGGCCCAAATTGTTTGCCCATCCCTAGTGGTGCCTGAACACTGTAACCCCTCACAATTACTCTTGCTGGGCAAAAGGAATGGGCCCTGCTGTTAAAAATTAAAAAAAAAATTGAAATGACATGCACCTGTCAAATAAGTGCAGAAAAATTGGGCCTTGGGTGTTGGTGGTGCCTGAACACTGTAACCCCTCACAGTTACTCTTGCTGGGTGCAGGAACGGGCATTCTGTTAAAAACTAGAAAAAATAACTGAAATGACATGCACCTGTCAAACAGGTGCAGAAAAATTGGGAATAGGCCTCTTTGGCAGCTGCGGTGGAAGTCAAACTAGTATGAACTAGTATGACCCAGAGGATGAAGATGGCTTAGTTATCCACTCCATGACGCACTATGCTGTGATTGGCCAAAGCATTCAGGTCAGGTGCATGCTTTGGCCAATCGGCAACCATTGCACTGTGAGAGCATAGTGCATTATGGGGTGCTTGGAGGGCGAACAGCCCGACAAACACCCTTATTGCGAACACATGATTTTCGAGTCAAACGTACATCGGGCCATCCCTATTCCTGCATATTCTCCATATGTTATCTCAGAAGGTTGCATTTGCCATAACATTTGGTCATTTGCAGCTTTGCCATATGAAAGTAACATTTTTTATGTTCTTCAGGACATTTTAGCATTGTTTAAATTACACACCATAATGGATCTCCCGCCTTTCATTTATTTTTTCCTTTTTCTCTGAGTTTTTCCTTTCTTTGTGTGCCCTCAAGAATCACCAGCAGAAAGACCCTTCACTTTGTCCTCCTCAGTGTGGTCCCATGACCTCTATGTTCAGTCACACCATTGCTTGTCCTGTAGAACCTTCTCCCCGTGTACTACCTCTGCGTAAGAACCTCTGCCTCTCACTTTAGCTTGCCTAACATTTTTTCAATTTAATGGCATCAATGGCATAAGGGGGATAAATATTTGGTGCTTTAGTGGACACTACTTTACCGTACAAGTACTGTATGTGGTAACGTGCAGTGAACAAAGGGCAGCCTTGCCTGTGACCACAAGTAATGTAAGCTGAACCCCAAAATAATAAAAAGGCGCTAAGATAGAAAAAAAATGTATATAACTCTCCAAAAACGAAACCCTGAAACACTAAACACAACCTATTTTTTTAACCTAGCAGAAAATAAAGTAGAGAAACATATACTGGAAATGGATTCCTGGCAGCTAAACAGCAACTACAGTTGTTGCTAATGCACACAGGAAGGTAGTGCTAAAAAGAACTGTTTGGTCTCTAAACTGTGAACACAGCAGGGATGGAAAGGTACAGAAGAATATGTAACCTACCACACTGCAACCAACAGTAAATATAGAACTGCATAACAAAGCACAGCAACTGACTCTTCCTACACAGAATGTCAGTTCTCCCTTTTCGTCTGGCAGATTTTTGCAGAAATTCAAAGAAATTGCTGCAAACGCACCACGCAAACCCAAACCTCATATCTTGCTTGATAAGTACATTACTGGGTCCAACACAAAAACTGGATATAGCTATACTGTATATTGCTGGACCTCTACTAATCACCTGGTTCCAGAATTCATTATAAATTTATAAAAATGAATTATCTGCTTTTGTCCAGATATTTATTACTATTGTCATCCTCTCTGCTCCTACTAATGCTGTAATGCTTCTGCTGCAATAAATAAAACAATTTATTTGTGTCTAATTTTTCTTCAGTAACAGACATTCTACCTGGTACAGTATACAGATGGTGCTAATGTTGCTGTGCTATAGTGCTGCTGCATTTGGAAACATATTAGGCATTTTACCTTTTATCTTATTCTCCATTTTGCCATGCTGTGGTTCATGATGATGATGGTGATGCTACTAACTGATAAATCAAAAATGTCTATTGTCTTAGCAAAACTCTTTGGCCCTGTAGTATTTACATCTGAATACCTTTCAGGTCAAAAGGATCAAATGTGGGAAGACTTATTTTTTTTTTTTTTCCTGAAGAAAGTAAATAGATAATGTACATGGCTGTGCCCAACATTTTTAGGTATAATTATTAGCACAGCATATTTTAAAATGCTTGCACTGCAACACACAGCAGACTCACAGAAATAAATGTGTGTCCTTGTGTCCCATGCACTACAGCGTAGAATTGAGGTCACTTTTGAATGACAGCCCTCCATTCAGTTTGCAGAGGAAGTCTTGCTTATGCTAGAAACCAGGAGGGTGAAATAGCTGTTAAGCTGTGTCTCCTTGTCGGCTTACTTTCTGAGCTCTAAGGAATAGTTATTATGGCAGATTAAGACTGCACCCCTTGAGGAGGGAAATTGGGAAAATAGCTTTAGCTTTTGATTTTTTTCATTTCTAAACAGCACAGCATTTTATTTATTCTTCCACTGACTCAAAAATCAGTCTAGGGGTTCCTTTTGGGGTTTTTTATTGAACAGGAACTTGGATAGAATTGGGAGTGTGGGATACCTCAAACTGTAGAACTTGAGGACTGCTAGGTTTCTGGCTGCTCTGTATAAATTTCAAACTGTATAGCACAACTTTAGGCTGCACTGTACTTATCTTGGTCCTGGCTGCACTAAGCACTTTAAACAGTATGACATGCTCCTGGTTGTCTTGCAAAACCCCTAGTTGCACCAAGCACTGGCTTGTAAAATGAGTTGCCCCACAGTTACTTCTCTACTGTGTAGCAGGACCAAGTACACACTCAGTCCAAGAACAGTGGAGCTTCCTCACTGTTGTCCTCCTAGCTCTTATGCAGACTCTGACCCAGGCTCTTTCTCTATCTGGCTGAGCCCCCAGTTAAGCCTAGCTGGGACTGTGATGTCTTTCAAAAGTAAGAACTACCGAGGCTTCTTCTCTGCCCCAGGGCCAGAGCCATCTACACAGAAGTCTCCTCCAGAAGGCTGGACCCTTGAACTCTGCCCACTGGCTGCCAGGCCTCAGAATATGTATAGGCTCTCTAACCAAATACTGAACAATCCTCTCCAGGGATTGGCCAGAGACCCATAAATAATCAGGCTGCTTGTTCTGCTCTCCCTCCCACTATACTTCCAGAACTCTCCAGAAAACAGGGGGAAGTAGCAGAACAGCCCAAAGCAATCAACCCCTACTGGGAGGATGCTATGATACTATTTTCCTTTGTTTCAAGCCGATTTAATGACCTTAATACTTTTTAAACCAATTACCAATTACTCAAGCATGCAAATCAGCAGATTTGACTTTATTTAATACATGTTATTTAATGTTTTCCAAGTCAGTAACTGAAAGTTGGAAACAGTCAGATAACTAGAATTGTAAGTATGTGGTCAGCAATGACAACATATGTATATTTGAAAATATAGGAATAGCTACAGATATGAAAAAAAAAAAAAACATGGCTATACAGATGATACAATGAAAACGCCAGGAAAGAATTAGAGGCATGCATTACACATATGTTTATTGACAGCAACAACAATTCAACAAAATTCTCCATAAATTGCTTGCTGCTTGGTGGCATTGATTTATTATGGGTATTCCCAATTTCCCATATTAATACTCACAGCAGTGATTTTTAATTTTACAAGGCTTTTCATCTGCATCAAGCAGCCCATGTTGTTAGCCACCAGAGATTTGGGTGGGCTTAGAGGGAGGTAAGAAAAATAAAGAAGCTTGCTTATTTTGCACAGCAATGATTTTTTTTTAAATCTGAATTCGATTTTCCTTGAAGTCACAATCAACCACAGACTCCGGTGGCCAACCAGAAACTAATAAAATGTATTAATAAAATGACGTAGTAGTGAAAAGTAATTCTCAGGTTGGAATGCTGTGTTTTGCCCATGTATGGAGTTTATTGAACACAATCTGTGATGTGGAGGAGTAAATAGAAGAAAATAGACTGAAAGAGGAAGCAGCTAAGACTAAGTAATGACTATGACACTAGAGGAGTTGGTGTTTGCTCTCTGTGCTATAAGATGTCTTTTTATGGCTTCATGTAAAAAGTAGTCAGGCTAATGAAAGAGAAAGGTTAAAGCATGAATAAAGCTCACTCTGATCATTGCAGATGTACTGCTTATTGGTAGAGCTAGCCAGGGTCTAAACAACGTGCCTAATGAGTGCAGAGACAGGAATATATAACTTTTTCCCATGGATTGTAACAAAATATATTTAGTCACCCTATATATAGGGCAAAGTCTTCAATCTGTAGTCTGGGGATGTTGCCACTGATGTTAAATCAATGTAATTGGACTTCCCCCTTGCCTGTTAAATAGGTAGACTGCAGTAAAAAGTAATAAAATAAAATGCATGCTGCTCTCTCTGCATAATAATTTACGTTCCAAGCAGTTGTGTAATTTTCCTGGAGTCCTTTGGACTTCTTGATAAATAAAGATTGTGTTGATTGTACACTGGACTGTAAGCAGCGATTTTCTACAAGGTGCCCACACAGGCAGCTGATGCCTGTTCTGCCAGCAGTCATCTTGTGCTTATGGAGAACATGACATGCGCTTTGATAAACAGGACCAATCATTGTGCTTTTCTCATCAAGATAAGAAGCTCTCTTACAGTGATCATAAAGTAAGGACACCTATATTATCAAGGGGTCATTAGCCACATAGAGCTGGACATGTTCTTTAATGTTTAACCACTTCAATACTGGGCACTTTCACCCTCTTTCTGCCTAGGCCAATTTTCAGCTTTCAGCGCTGTCGCACTTTGAATGACAATTGTGCAGTCATGCAACACTGTACCCAAAAGAAATTGTTATCATTTTTATGAGACAGATGGAGCTTTTTTTGGTGGTATTTAATCACCACTGGGTTTTTTATTTTTTGCTAAACAAATAAAAAAAGACTGATGTGCACTTATGAGGCTGCACTGATGGGCACAGATGAGGTGACACCGATGGGCACTGATGATGAGGCCCTGATGAAGCTGCACTCATATGTTGCACTGATAGGCAGCACTGATGAGCACTGATAGGCGGCACTTATGGGCACTGTTAGGTGGCACTAATGTGTACTGATTGGCGGCACTGATGAGGAGGCACTGATAAGAAGGCACTGACAGGCGGCACTGATAAGGAGGCAACGATAGGCGGCACTGATAGGCAGCCGTGATGGTCAATGATAGGCAGCACTGATAGGCAGAACTGATGGGCACTGATAAGCATTGATAGGCAGCACTGATGGGGCTGCAATGATGATCAGTGCCCTGATATCAGATTAAACGTCCCATCACAATATCTGGTTACTGGCTTTCCTCTCCTCACACTGTGACAGCGAGGAAGGAAAGGAATGCTGAAAACCAGAAAGTTTGTTTACAAATGATCAGCTGTGATTGGACACAGCTGATCACGTGGTTTAGGGCCACTGTGATTGACACTTTACCAAGATCTGTGATCAACTGTGTCCAAAGGACACAGCGATCACAGAGCGAATTTAATGACCTTAATACTTTTTAAATCAATTACCTGAAATAAGGTGGCACTGATAAGGAGGCAACAATAGGCGGCACTGATAGGCAGCTGTGATGGTCAATGATAGGCCGCACTGATAGGCAGAACTGATGGGCACTGATAAGCATTGATAGGCAGCACTGATGGGGCTGAAATGATGATCAGTGCCCTGATATCAGATTAAACGTCCCGTCACAATATCTGGTTACTGGCTTTCCTCTCCTCACGCTGTGACAGCGAGGGAGGAAAGGAATGCTGAAAACCAGAAAGTTTGTTTACAAATGATCAGCTGTGATTGGACACAGCTGATCACGTGGTAAAGGGCCACTGTGATTGGCACTTACCTAGATCTGTGATTAACTGTGTCCAAAGGACACAGCGATCACAGAGCCACTGGATGCGCACCCAGGGGGCCCGCAGGTGGCATGGTTCTGGAAGGATATCCATGGACACCCTCCCAAAACTGGATGACCGGTCTGTAGCCGCCTTTTGGCTATAGCGGGGTCAGGAAGAGGAGAAGAGGCTTCGTAGACGATCCAAGCAGCTTCATAAAGCCTAACTCCAGGTTTACTATGACTTTAAATAGTTCGTTTGGGCCAAGCTCCCCTAAACAAATGATTTCCTTTACAAACAGATGCTCCCACCGGGAGCACTATATAAACTGTATGTAGCATCAGCTATATACATATACAGCGCTGTATTGCAGCAGTGGGACAAAGACTTCCATCTTGTTTCCAGAAAAAAACTAAGTTGGGCTGAGCACTGCTCAGCCATTCACAGGTAGTTTTGTATTTTTATAAATTAATACAAATCTTCCTCTGGTTAACTGAGGTGGAGATTGTGATGTCATATGCCTGGCTCTCCACCTCAGCCAATCAGTGATCAGCCCAACTAGATTGGGAACAGGAGGGAAGTGTCCGCTGCTGAAACACAGCACTGTAAACTGCATGAAGCATGGGCCAGCTTGGCCCAATTAAAATTAAAAAAGTCATAGTAAACCTGGAGTTTGGCATTAAAGGATAAGTTCAGCTTTAGAACATGGAACATGTTCCAGCATATGCAGCCTCTGCCCCCTAAACCCCCTCCCTGTCACAGAAGGTGGGGGATCCTCTCCTTACACCGACTGTCACAATTTGAAAAAAGCGTGGCTGTGTAGGCGAATTCCTGTGAATAAATGCCTACAAGTAGGGATGAGCCGAACACCCCCGGGTTCGGTTCGCACCAGAACCTTCGAACCGACCGAAAGTTCGCGCGAATTTTCGAACCCTATACGTTATAATGGACGCGAACGTTCGAAATCAAAAGTGCTAATTACAACGGCCAATATGCATGTTAATGTCATAAAACAGGTTTGGGGACCCGGGTCCTGCCCCAGGGGACATATATCAATGCAAAAAGAACTTTTAAAAACTAACATTTTTTCGGGAGCAGTCATTTTAATGATGCATAAAGTGAAAAAAAAAAAGTGAAATTTTCCTTTAAATATGGTACCTGGGGGGTGTCTAAAGTATGCCTGTGAAGTGGCATGTGTTTCCCGTGTTTAGAACTGTCCTTGCACAAAATGACATTTGTAAAGGAAAAAAAAGAAGCCATTTAAAACCACTTGCGGCTTTAGGTTTGTTCTTAAGTAGAATCTGAACAGGTACATTATGAAGTGTAGCTCCATCCCAAAAAAATCAATTTTTAAGCTTTTTGGAGAACATAGGGAGGGGTTATCACCCCTGTAACATTTGCTGTCTTTGCACATCTGTTCAGAACATGTCACCTCACTTTCCGTCCCAATGACAAATGTTTTTGGAAAAAGTGGGGTTTTAATTGAAACAAGGATTGGTGATAAAGTATCAGTAGAGAGGAGATACCCTTTTCCCAAATTAAATCTAACAGGATAGAATTTCCCTTCCTAGGGGTAGATTTCCTCTCACTTCCTGTTTTCTCTTTCCATTTGCAAGTAGGAGTCGTTTGTAAGTTGGATGTTTGAAAGTAGGGCCCTGGCGTATATACTCTGCAGAAATTTGCCCTATTAGATGTTGGTGTAGCCACAAGACTGGTGGGCACAGGAATGGGCCCTGCTATGAGTTAATAGATCAAGATTTGTAATTGCATGCACCTGTTGAACAGGGCAGAAAAATTGGGGGTGGTGGTGGTGGTGGACGGTGTTGCCACAAGACTGTAAGCTCTCACAGTTACTCTTGGTGGGCGCAGGAATGGGCCCTGCTGTGAGTTATTAGATCAAGATTTGTAATTGCAAGCACCTGATGAACAGGGCAGAAAAATTGGGCCTTTGGCGGTGGTGGTGGACGGTGTTGCCACAAGACTGTAGGCCCTCATAGTTACTCTTGGTGGGCGCAGGAATGGGCCCTGCTGTGAGTTATTAGATCAAGATTTGTAATTGCAAGCACCTGATGAACAGGGCAGAAAAATTGGGCCTTTGGCGGTGGTGGTGGACGGTGTTGCCACAAGACTGCAGGCCCTCATAGTTACTCTTGGTGGGCGCAGGAATGGGCCCTGCTGTGAACTATTAGATCAAGATTTGTAATTACCCGCCCCTGTTAAACAGGGGCTGAAAAATTGTGCCTTAGGCACTGGTGCTGGTGCCACAACACTGCAACCCCTCACAGAGACTGTACTTGGAGCACAGCAGTCACACGTGTTGCGAAGCATTTTTTTAAAAAATTGTAAGTACACGCCCCTGTTAAACAGGGGCTGAAAAATTGTGCCTTAGGCACTGGTGCTGGTGCCACAACACTGCAACCCGGCCCTCACAGATACTGTACTTGGAGCACAGCAGTCACACGTGTTGCGAAGCATTTTTTTAAAAAATTGTAAGTACCCGCCCCTGTTAAACAGGGGCTGAAAAATTGTGCCTTAGGCACTGGTGCTGGTGCCACAACACTGCAACCCCTCACAGATACTGTACTTGGAGCACAGCAGTCACACGTGTTGCAAAGCATTTTTTTAAAAAATGTAAGTACACCCCCCTGTTAAACAGGGGCTGAAAAATTGTGCCTTAGGCACTGGTGCTGGTGCCACAACACTGCAACCCCTCACAGATACTGTACTTGGAGCACAGCAGTCACACGTGTTGCGAAGCATTTTTTTAAAAAATTGTAAGTACACGCCCCTGTTAAACAGGGGCTGAAAAATTGTGCCTTAGGCACTGGTGCTGGTGCCACAACACTGCAACCCCTCACAGATACTGTACTTGGAGCACAGCAGTCACACGTGTTGCGAAGCATTTTTTTAAAAAATTGTAAGTACACGCCCCTGTTAAACAGGGGCTGAAAAATTGTGCCTTAGGCACTGGTGCTGGTGCCACAACACTGCAACCCCTCACAGATACTGTACTTGGAGCACAGCAGTCACATGTGTTGCGAAGCATTTTTTTAAAAAATTGTAAGTACCCGCCCCTGTTAAACAGGGGCTGAAAAATTGTGCCTTAGGCACTGGTGCTGGTGCCACAACACTGCAACCCCTCACAGATACTGTACTTGGAGCACAGCAGTCACACGTGTTGCGAAGCATTTTTTTATAAAAATTGTATGTACACGCCCCTGTTAAACAGGGGCTGAAAAATTGTGCCTTAGGCACTGGTGTGGTGGCATGGATCATTGAGGAGGAGGAAGAGGATAGTCAGTGAACATAAGAGGACAGTCACTCAGCATCAGCATAGGCAGTCTTGAAGGGATGTGACATTAAAAATTATTCGGTTATATCCGCCTCAGGTGCCTGGTAGCTGGTGGTGATCCAAGACTGATTCATTTTGATGAAGGTCAGTCGATCAACCGAGGCGGTGGACAGGCGCACCCTATGATCAGTCACAAATCCTCCAGCAGCACTGAATGTGCGTTCGGAAAGAACGCTGGAGGCAGGACAGGCCAGTAGCTCAATTGCATACTGTGCAAGCTCTGGCCAGTGATCCATCCTCAGGACCCAGTAAGCCAGAGGATTTTCGGTGGGAAAGGTGTCCAAGTCTGACCTTGCCCCAAGGTATTCCTGCACCATGTATATCAGACGCTGGCGATGGTTGCTGGAACCGATCATACCTTGGGGCTGCGGACTAAAAAATTGTCTGAACGCATCGGTCAGACGTCCACCTTCCCCACCGCTCCTTCTGCCACTGACCGAAGCCTCAGCAACTCGTCGCCCAGGACCAGGAGTTTGTAGCCTCCCAGTTTCTGGGAACGCGTTGCACAGACCTTTCTGCAAGGCCTCCCTGAGATGTCTCATCCTCTGCTCCCTCTGCGACGGCAAGATAAGGTCCGCAACCTTACCCTTGTACCGCGGATCAAGGAGAGTGGCCAGCCAGTAATGGTCCCTCTCCTTGATCCGAAGAACACGAGGATCCTTCCGCAGGCTTTGCAGGATCAGGGAGGCCATGCAGCGTAGGTTAGCTGAGGCATTCGGTCCGGAGTCTTCTGGGTCACTGAGGATGACATGATCGCCAGCCACCTCCTCCCAGCCACGTACAAGTCCACTGGTTTGTTGGGACTGTACATCATCCCTAAAAGACTGCTGCTGCTGATGCTGAGTGCCAGGCTCCACCTCCATGCTCACACAATCCTCCTCCTCCTCCTCCTCCTCCTCCTCATACTCTTCCTGTGTGATGGGTGGGACAGAAGGAACACTGTCCGGATAAAGGGGGCCTTGAGAGGCAAGGAAGTCCTCCTCTTCCTGCCTCTGTTCTGCCTCAAGTGCCCTGTCCATTATCCCACGCAGCGTATGCTCCAACAGGTGGACAAGAGGGACAGTGTCACTGATGCATGCACTGTCACTGCTCACCATCCTCGTGGCCTCCTCAAATGGTGAGAGGACAGTGCATGCATCCCTGATCATGCTCCACTGACGTGGGGAAAAAAAAACAAGCTCCCCTGACCCTGTCCTGGTGCCGTAGTCGCAAAGGTACTCATTGATGGCCCTCTGCTGCGTGTGCAGTCGCTGCAGCATGGCCAACGTTGAGTTCCACCTGGTGGGCATGTCACATATTAGGCGGTTCTTGGGCAGGTTCAGCTCCTTTTGCAGCTCAGTCAGCCGAGCACTGGCATTATAAGATCGGCGGAAATGCACACAGACTTTCCTGGCCTGCCTCAGGACATCCTGTAAGCCTGGGAACCTGCCCAAGAACCGCTGCACCACCAGGTTGAGGACGTGAGCCATGCAGGGCACATGGGTGAGCTGCCCCTGTCGCAGGGCGGAGAGGAGGTTGGTGCCATTGTCAGAAACGACCATTCCTGGCTTAAGCTGACGTGGCGTCAACCACCTCTCGGCCTGCCCCTGCAGAGCTGCCAGAACCTCTGGCCCAGTGTGGCTCCTGTCCCCCAAACACACCAGCGCAAGCACGGCATGGCATCTTTTTGCCTGCGTACTTGCGTAGCCCCTTGTACGCCTACGGAGCACCGCTGGTTCCAAGGACAGAGCACTGGAGGAAGAAGAAGAGGAGGGGGTGGAGGAGAGAGGTGTGTCACAACCAGTAGCAGTAGTAGCGTTTTGGAGGCGTGGTGGCGGAACAACCTCCAACACTACTGCACCTTGTCCTGCATCCCTCCCAGCTGCCAATAGAGTGACCCAATGGGCCGTGAAAGAAAGGTACCGTCCCTGTCCATGCCTGCTGGACCATGAGTCAGCGGTAATATGCACCTTACCGCTGACCGCCCTGTCCAGCGAGGCATGGACATTGCCCTCCACATGCCGGTAGAGAGACGGAATCGCCTTCCGTGAGAAAAAGTGGCGTTTGGGAACCTGCCACTGAGGAACCGCACATTGAACAAACTCACGGAAGGGGGCCGAGTCTACCAACTGAAAAGGCAGCAGTTGAAGTGCTAGCAATTTAGCCAGGCTAGCATTCAACCGCTGGGCATGTGGATGGCTGGGAGTGTACTTCTTTCTACGGTCCAGCAGCTGGGGCAGGGAAATTTGCCTGCTGCAATCGGACGTCGGTGTACTGCAAGTACTTGGTTGTGACACACCTAATTCTACACCTTCAGTCCTCTCAGAGCAGCTTTCAGAGAGGACTGAAGGTGTAGTGGGGATGGAGATCCCAGCTGAGGAGGAGCAAGGAGAGGTCCGCTTAGTTCTTTGGTGTGGGTCTTTTATGTGTGCCTGCCAACGAGCTGCATGGCAGGTCGCCATATGTCTGGTCATGCTTGTGGTGCCCAAGCGGCTGATGTTTTGGCCACGCGAGATACGCTTGAGACAAATATTGCAAATAGCAGTGGTGCGATCTGCTGCACTCGTCTCAAAAAAGGCCCACACCAAAGAACTTTTCTGATAACGTGCAGAGGCAGCGCCCTGCACAGGCGGAGCTCTGCGGTGTTGTACAGTTGCTGTGCTGGCCTCTACCTGGCCTCCAGGGGGCATCCTGCCTCGTTGGACATGTGACGCCGCATCCTCCTCCTCCTCGTCCTCCTCCTCATCCTCTCTCCCTTCAGGCACCCACGTGGAGTCAGTGACCTCATCATCCCCTCCCTCTTCACCACTAGAGCAAACCTGGCAGTAAGCTGCAGCTGGTGGAACAGTACTGCCAGATTCCTCAAGCTGGGTATCATCATCCGAGCCTTCGAATCGTTGGGCATCCTCCTGGAGCATGTACCCAACACTGTGCTCAAAGAGTTCGGGGGACTCCTCAGGAGGACATGGTGGGTCTAGGGAAGGGGTGGCTGATGATGCTCTGTCAGTACCCTGAGCCTGGGTGAGAGAGGATGAGGAGGATGAGGAGGGCTTGGTCATCCATTCTACCAAGCCTTCAGCATGATGCGGCTCCACATGTCCAGCTGCCGAAAACAAAGACGCGCGTGTCCCATGGCCACGTGCTGATGACGATGCACGACCACGTCCACGTCCACGGCCACGTCCACTAGAAACAGAGCCTGCCTGCCCTGTGTTCTTGGCTCTGCACGCTCTGCCTCCCCTTGGCGGTCTTCCAGCCATTGTAGTCGGTAGTCCTGTGGGTGCTGCTGAGAAGAATATATAGGAGCTCTGTGTGATGCCACTAACACACTAGAAGTCCTATGGGTGCTTCTGCAAAGAAAATAGAGGAGCTCTGTGTGATGCCACTAACACACTAGAAGTCCTGTGGGTGCTGCTGAGAAGAAAATATAGGAGCTCTGTGTGATGCCACTAACACACTAGAAGTCCTATGGGTGCTTCTGCAAAGAAAATAGAGGAGCTCTGTGTGATGCCACTAACACACTAGAAGTCCTGTGGGTGCTTCTGCAAAGAAAATAGAGGAGCTCTGTGTGATGCCACTAACACACTAGAAGTCCTGTGGGTGCTTCTGCAAAGAAAATAGAGGAGCTCTGTGTGATGCCACTAACACACTAGAAGTCCTGTGGGTGCTTCTGCAAAGAAAATAGAGGAGCTCTGTGTGATGCCACTAACACACTAGAAGTCCTGTGGGTGCTGCTGAGAAGAAAATATAGGAGCTCTGTGTGATGCCACTAACACACTAGAAGTCCTATGGGTGCTTCTGCAAAGAAAATAGAGGAGCTCTGTGTGATGCCACTAACACACTAGAAGTCCTATGGGTGCTTCTGCAAAGAAAATAGAGGAGCTCTGTGTGATGCCACTAACACACTAGAAGTCCTGTGGGTGCTTCTGCAAAGAAAATAGAGGAGCTCTGTGTGATGCCACTAACACACTAGAAGTCCTGTGGGTGCTGCTGAGAAGAAAATATAGGAGCTCTGTGTGATGCCACTAACACACTAGAAGTCCTATGGGTGCTTCTGCAAAGAAAATAGAGGAGCTCTGTGTGATGCCACTAACACACTAGAAGTCCTGTGGGTGCTGCTGAGAAGAAAATATAGGAGCTCTGTGTGATGCCACTAACACACTAGAAGTCCTATGGGTGCTTCTGCAAAGAAAATAGAGGAGCTCTGTGTGATGCCACTAACACACTAGAAGTCCTGTGGGTGCTTCTGCAAAGAAAATAGAGGAGCTCTGTGTGATGCCACTAACACACTAGAAGTCCTGTGGGTGCTGCTGAGAAGAAAATATAGGAGCTCTGTGTGATGCCACTAACACACTAGAAGTCCTATGGGTGCTTCTGCAAAGAAAATAGAGGAGCTCTGTGTGATGCCACTAACACACTAGAAGTCCTATGGGTGCTTCTGCAAAGAAAATAGAGGAGCTCTGTGTGATGCCACTAACACACTAGAAGTCCTGTGGGTGCTTCTGCAAAGAAAATAGAGGAGCTCTGTGTGATGCCACTAACACACTAGAAGTCCTGTGGGTGCTGCTGAGAAGAAAATATAGGAGCTCTGTGTGATGCCACTAACACACTAGAAGTCCTATGGGTGCTTCTGCAAAGAAAATAGAGGAGCTCTGTGTGATGCCACTAACACACTAGAAGTCCTGTGGGTGCTGCTGAGAAGAAAATATAGGAGCTCTGTGTGATGCCACTAACACACTAGAAGTCCTATGGGTGCTTCTGCAAAGAAAATAGAGGAGCTCTGTGTGATGCCACTAACACACTAGAAGTCCTGTGGGTGCTTCTGCAAAGAAAATAGAGGAGCTCTGTGTGATGCCACTAACACACTAGAAGTCCTGTGGGTGCTTCTGCAAAGAAAATAGAGGAGCTCTGTGTGATGCCACTAACACACTAGAAGTCCTGTGGGTGCTGCTGAGAAGAAAATATAGGAGCTGTGTGTGATGCCACTAACACACTAGAAGTCCTATGGGTGCTTCTGCAAAGAAAATAGAGGAGCTCTGTGTGATGCCACTAACACACTAGAAGTCCTGTGGGTGCTTCTGCAAAGAAAATAGAGGAGCTCTGTGTGATGGGACTAACACACTTCAAGTCCTATGGGTGCTTCTGGGAAGAAAATATAGGTCTGTGTGATGGGACTAACACACTTCAAGTCCTATAGGTGCTTCTGGGAACAAAATATATGATCTCTGTGTGATGGGACTAACACACTTCAAGTCCTATAGGTGCTTCTGGGAAGAAAATATAGGTCTGTGTGATGGGACTAACACACTTCAAGTCCTATGGGTGCTTCTGAGAAGAAAATGTAGGTCTGTGTGATGGGACTAACACACTTCAAGTCCTATAGGTGCTTCTGGGAAGAAAATGTAGGTCTGTGTGATGGGACTAACACACTTCAAGTCCTATAGGTGCTTCTGGGAACAAAATATATGATCTCTGTGTGATGGGACTAACACACTTCAAGTCCTACAGGTGCTTCTGGGAAGAAAATGTAGGTCTGTGTGATGGGACTAACACACTTCAAGTCCTATAGGTGCTTCTGGGAACAAAATATATGATCTCTGTGTGATGGGACTAACACACTTCAAGTCCTATAGGTGCTTCTGGGAAGAAAATGTAGGTCTGTGTGATGGGACTAACACACTTCAAGTCCTATAGGTGCTTCTGGGAACAAAATATATGATCTCTGTGTGATGGGACTAACACACTTCAAGTCCTATAGGTGCTTCTGGGAAGAAAATGTAGGTCTGTGTGATGGGACTAACACACTTCAAGTCCTATAGGTGCTTCTGGGAACAAAATATATGATCTCTGTGTGATGGGACTAACACACTTCAAGTCCTATAGGTGCTTCTGGGAAGGAAATATAGGTCTGTGTGATGGGACTAACACACTTCAAGTCCTATAGGTGCTTCTGGGAACAAAATATATGATCTCTGTGTGATGGGACTAACACACTTCAAGTCCTATAGGTGCTTCTGGGAACAAAATATATGATCTCTGTGTGATGGGACTAACACACTTCAAGTCCTATAGGTGCTTCTGGGAACAAAATATATGATCTCTGTGTGATGGGACTAACACACTTCAAGTCCTATAGGTGCTTCTGGGAAGAAAATGTAGGTCTGTGTGATGGGACTAACACACTTCAAGTCCTATAGGTGCTTCTGGGAACAAAATATATGATCTCTGTGTGATGGGACTAACACACTTCAAGTCCTATAGGTGCTTCTGGGAAGAAAATGTAGGTCTGTGTGATGGGACTAACACACTTCAAGTCCTATAGGTGCTTCTGGGAACAAAATATATGATCTCTGTGTGATGGGACTAACACACTTCAAGTCCTATAGGTGCTTCTGGGAAGGAAATATAGGTCTGTGTGATGGGACTAACACACTTCAAGTCCTATAGGTGCTTCTGGGAACAAAATATATGATCTCTGTGTGTGATGGGACTAACACACTTCAAGTCCTATAGGTGCTTCTGGGAACAAAATATATGATCTCTGTGTGATGGGACTAACACACTTCAAGTCCTATAGGTGCTTCTGGGAAGAAAATGTAGGTCTGTGTGATGGGACTAACACACTTCAAGTCCTATAGGTGCTTCTGGGAACAAAATATATGATCTCTGTGTGATGGGACTAACACACTTCAAGTCCTATAGGTGCTTCTGGGAAGGAAATATAGGTCTGTGTGATGGGACTAACACACTTCAAGTCCTATAGGTGCTTCTGGGAACAAAATATATGATCTCTGTGTGATGGGACTAACACACTTCAAGTCCTATAGGTGCTTCTGGGAAGAAAATGTAGGTCTGTGTGATGGGACTAACACACTTCAAGTCCTATAGGTGCTTCTGGGAACAAAATATATGATCTCTGTGTGATGGGACTAACACACTTCAAGTCCTATAGGTGCTTCTGGGAAGAAAACGTAGGTCTGTGTGATGGGACTAACACACTTCAAGTCCTATAGGTGCTTCTGGGAACAAAATATATGATCTCTGTGTGATGGGACTAACACACTTCAAGTCCTATAGGTGCTTCTGGGAAGGAAATATAGGTCTGTGTGATGGGACTAACACACTTCAAGTCCTATAGGTGCTTCTGGGAACAAAATATATGATCTCTGTGTGATGGGACTAACACACTTCAAGTCCTATAGGTGCTTCTGGGAAGGAAATATAGGTCTGTGTGATGGGACTAACACACTTCAAGTCCTATAGGTGCTTCTGGGAACAAAATATATGATCTCTGTGTGATGGGACTAACACACTTCAAGTCCTATAGGTGCTTCTGGGAAGAAAATGTAGGTCTGTGTGATGGGACTAACACACTTCAAGTCCTATAGGTGCTTCTGGGAACAAAATATAGGAGCTCTGCCTGCCTGCCACGAACACACTACAAGTCCTATAGGTGCTTCTGGGAACAAAATATAGGAGCTCTGCCTGCCTGCCACGAACACACTACAAGTCCTATAGGTGCTTCTGGGAACAAAATATAGGAGCTCTGCCTGCCTGCCACGAACACACTACAAGTCCTATAGGTGCTTCTGGGAACAAAATATAGGAGCTCTGCCTGCCTGCCACGAACACACTACAAGTCCTATACAGTGGTGTGAAAAAGTGTTTGCCCCCTTCCTCATTTCCTGTTCCTTTGCATGTTTGTCACACTTAAGTGTTTCGGAACATCAAACCAATTTAAACAATAGTCAAGGACAACACAAGTAAACACAAAATGCAATTTGTAAATGAAGGTGTTTATTATTAAAGGTGAAAAAAAATCCAAACCATCATGGCCCTGTGTGAAAAAGTGATTGCCCCCCTTGTTAAAACATACTATAACTGTGGTTGTCCACACCTGAGTTCAATTTCTCTAGCCACACCCAGGCCTGATTATTGCCACACCTGTTCACAATCAAGGCATCACTTAAATAGGAGCTGCTTGACACAGTAAGGTCCACCAGAAGATCCTTAAAAGCTACACATCATGCCGAGACCCAAAGAAATTCAGGAACAATTGAGAAAGAAAGTAATTGAGATCTATCAGTCTGGAAAGGGTTATAAAGCCATTTCCAAAGCTTTGGGAATCCAGCGAACCACAGTGAGAGCCATTATCCACAAATGGCGAAGACATGGAACAGTGGTGAACCTTCCCTGGAGTGGCCGGCCGCCCAAAAATTACCCCAAGAGCGCAGCGACGACTCATCCAAGAGGTCACAAAAGACCCCACAACAACGTCCAAGGAACTGCAGACCTCACTTGCCTCAGTTAAGGTCAGCGTTCATGCCTCCACCATCAGGAAAAGACTGGGCAAAAATGGCCTGCATGGCAGAGTTCCAAGGAGAAAACCACTGCTGAGCAAAAAGAACATCAAAGCTCGTCTCAATTTCTCCACAACACATCTTGATGATCCCCAAGACTTTTGGGACAACATTCTGTGGACCGATGAGACAAAAGTGGAACTCTTTGGAAGGTGTGTGTCCAAGTATATCTGGCGTAGAAGGAACTATCACGTACCTTACAGCGGAGTCCGGATGCTGGGGATGGCCTCGTGCACGGTTCCGGTCCAAACACCCCTGGTGGTGGGAACAGGGAGTGCTGGGGCACGAAAGGGTGCAAGTGCCTGCGGCTGGTAGACTGGTGCTTGGAAGGACTGGTTCCTCTGGAGAGCTGGCGTACACGTTGGTATTCCAGGCTGTGCAGGAACGGCCGAACAGGTGGGTGTAGGCACTGCGAGGTCAAGACGGGAAACAGGTCGGCAACTGGCTGGCAAACAAGGTACAAGGCAGATGGCAAGTCCGTAGTCAAGGCAGGCAATAGGTTGGCAACAGGCTGGCAAACAAGGTACAAAGCGGAAGGCAAGTTCGTGGTCAAGGCAGGCAATAGGTTGGCAACAGGCAGGTGATAAAGTACCGAATCAGAGAGCAGAGCCGTAGTCCAGGGATCCAAGCTGAGGTCAAACCAAAGGGAGCAGTCAGTAAGCGGGGTCAATCCAGGAAGGGTAACAGGAAAACCAGGTGAATCAGGACCAAGGTAGGCAGGAACTTCAGGCAGGTATTCAGGAGATAAGACTGAAGACGATCCAGCACTGACACCATGTGAAGGCCCTGTTTATATAGGGCGCCTTGTGCTGGGATTGGTGGAGGTACGGGTCCGTGCGTGATTACGCGCGCACGTTCGTGCTGACGTGGAAGTGCGTGCCCTCGTTCGTATTGACAAACGAGGGCGCGCACAGGTCAGCGTTGGTACGCGGGTACGCCCACACGTTCGGTTTCGTTGAGAAGGCCGCGCATGGGTATTGGCGTTTGCCGAACGGAGATTAACCCCTACTGGACGAGGACGGGCATGGAACGCGTGAGTTCTCTGACATTGCCCCCTCCTTAGGGGCAGCCTCCGGATGCCTCTTTGAAACGAACCCTGGGAGCGGGAACGATGAAAAGCCTGTATAAGTCTCTGGGCATGAAGATTTGTTCTTGGTTCCCAGGAATTTTCTTCTGGGCCAAAACCTTTCCATTTAATTAAATATTGGTCCTCACCTTGCCGTTTTCTATGATCCAGGATAGCTTCAATTTCAAATTCTTCTTCCCCATTTACTCGGATAGCCTCTGGAGGTCCTACTTCACGATCTGGAAAGGAATTTGGAACATCAGGTTTAAGTAGGGAGACATGAAATACCGGATGGATCCTGAATGAGGCAGGGAGTTCAAGTTCATAGGCCACTGGGTTGACCTTTCTCTTGACAGGGAAAGGGCCCAAGTATCTAGGTCCCAATTTCTTGGAGGGGCATGCTAGTTTTAAATTTGTAGTAGATAGCCACACACGATCTCCTACCTCCAAGTTCAATTCTCCCCTTCTCTTTTTGTCGAAGTATTTTTTATCATCCTCCTGTGCTTTAGCAATAGTTTCCCTGAGCATCTGGTTGTTGGAGGAAAGGAAATCCAGTCTATCCTGAACAGCCGGTACAGAGGATTCGGGCACAAGTGTGGGTAGAAAGGAGGGATGAAATCCGTAGTTGGAGAAAAATGGTGATTGGTTTGTGGTGGAGTGGATGGAATTGTTAAAAGCAAATTCTGCCAAGGGAAGCAGTGAAACCCAATCCTCTTGGGAAAACGAGGAGAAGCAACGTAGGTATTGTTCCAACGTTTGGTTAGTACGTTCGGTCTGCCCGTTGGTCTGTGGATGGTAAGCTGAAGAGAGACTGCATTTAATACCTAGTGCCTTGCATAATGACCTCCAAAACTTGGATGTGAACTGCACTCCACGGTCAGAGACGATGTCACTGGGAATTCCATGGAGTCTGACGATTTCTTTAATGAAGATCCTGGCGGTTTCAATTGCTGAGGGTGTCCCTTTCATGGGAATGAAATGTGCCATCCGAGAAAAGCGGTCCACCACCACAAAAATGGAAGAGAATCCTTCAGAGGGGGGAAGCTCCACAATAAAATCCATGGCAATTCTGTCCCATGGCCTCTCGGGAATGGACAGTGGTTTCAGCAGGCCCCATGATTTATTTTTACTGCTTTTATTTCTGAGACAAATCAGACAAGAGTTAACATAATTCCTGCAGTCCTTGGCCAGATTTGGCCACCAAAAGTGTCTCTGAATTAGATCCATAGTCTTGTGGCCCCCAAAGTGACCCGCCAGAGGATAGTCATGGCAGGCCTGTAAAACGGTGGTGCGTAGGTCTTGAGGGATGAAAATTTTATTGTTGAGCCAAAAAACCCCATCCTTCTCCTGAAGGTTGATGCCCGGAGGTAATTGTGTTCCCACGGATGCCTGGCGGAGCTGTGTCATGAAACTGGATTGGGTCAGGAGAAAATTCCCTGCTTGCAGGATAGTATCTGGTGGAGACGGGGTTTCAAATTCTGTGAACATTCGGGATAAGGCATCGGGTTTAACGTTTTTAGATCCAGGGCGATAAGTAATATGAAAATTAAAACGGGAAAAGAAAAGAGCCCATCTGGCCTGTCGGGGTCTAAGGCGTCTGGCAGTTCTGAGGTATTCTAAATTTTTGTGATCTGTGAAGATCAGTATCGGATGTGTTGCCCCTTCCAGGAGATACCGCCATTCTTCCAGGGCTAGCTTAATTGCTAGGAGTTCTCGGTCACCTACGTCATAGTTCTTTTCTGATACACCTAGTTTCCTGGAAAAGAAAGCCACCGGGTGCATTAGAGACTTGGGTCCTTGGCGTTGAGACAAGATGGCTCCTACTGCACTCTCCGAAGCATCGACCTCCAGAGTGTAGGGTAATGCAGGGTCAGGGTGTTTTAGTACTGGAGCGGAGGTGAATGCCCTTTTTAATTGGTCGAAGGCGGCTTGGGCCGCTGAAGTCCACTGGAAGCGGCTTTGCTTCTTGGTGAGCTGAGTGATCGGAGCGATGATCTTGGAGAAGTTCCTGATAAATTTTCTATAAAAATTTGAGAACCCAACAAAACGTTGTACCCCCTTTTTGTCATTTGGGGGCGGCCAGGACATGATGGCAGAGACCTTCTGGGGATCCATGGCTACACCCCCAGTTGATATAACCAGGCCGAGGAAGTGAATAGTCTGGCGTTCGAATTCACATTTTTCGGCCTTTGCGTAAAGTCCATGTTGCCTTAATCTACCCAGAACTTGTTTGACATGATCACGATGAACTTCTAGAGAGGTGGAGAATATCAGGATATCGTCCAGGTAAACGATTACAAAGGAATCTAGAAAGTCTCTGAAAATGTTATTAACAAAATGCTGAAAAGTGGCCGGGGCGTTGCATAGTCCAAATGGCATGACTAAATATTCGAAGTGGCCAAAACGTGTTCGGAATGCTGTCTTCCATTCGTCACCCTTGCGTATTCTGATCAGGTTATAGGCCCCACGTAGGTCCAACTTCGTAAATATTTTTGCTGAGCGGAGTCTCTGAAATAATTCCGGGACTAGTGGAAGCGGGTACCGATTCTTAATTGTCACCTTATTCAGGTCCCTGTAATCCACACATGGGCGGAGCGAGTGATCTCTTTTTTCCACAAAGAATATTCCGGCTCCTGCTGGGGAGGAGGAATGCCTGATGAATCCCTTTTTGAGGTTCTCATCGATGTACTCCTTGAGAACCAGGAGTTCAGGTTCAGACAGGGGAAAGATCCGCCCGAAAGGAATTTCGGCCCCAGGTAGTAACTCAATCGGGCAGTCGTAGACCCGATGGGGAGGAAGGGTGTCCGCTTTCTGTTTATCGAACACGTCCAGGAAGTTGTGGTACACTGGTGGCACCAACTCCTTGAATTCAGAGTCCGTTCTTAGGCACCCAATGACTGGTGGAATCTGGTGGAAGGACTTGAGACAGTTCTGTAAACAGTAGGAGGACTGAAAAGTCACCTCACCGGTGACCCAGTTGACCTGGGGATTGTGGGCCTGTAGCCAAGGCATTCCTAGGATGACAGGAAACAAAGGTGAGGAGATGACATCTAGACGGAGTAGCTCCTGGTGACCTGGTGGGATGCTGGTGAACAGGGGTTGTGTCTCCAGGGTAATAGGCCCGGACTTGATATTTGACCCATCTGCTAGCCGTATGGAGAGTTGATGCTGCTTAGGTGTCAAAGGGATGTTATGTTGTAGAGCGAAGGCATGATCCACAAAGCTACATGCACCAGAGTCAATTATAGCCTGGACTCGGAGTGTTTCTCCTGGGAGCTGTAAGGAAATAGGAACAGCGATGTGAGCGGCTTTTATTAGAGACAAGGCGAAAGGCACACGGGATGATGAATTGAACTTACGGATCTTATTCGGGCATGTGTTGGCGTAGTGCCCAGCTTCCCCACAGTAGAGGCAGAGGTTGTTCTGGCGACGCCGCTGTTTCTCCTCGGGTGATAATGGTGAGCGGAGTAGGCCGACTTGCATGGGCTCTGGTGCTCCTGAGTTGGCAGCAGGCACGTTGGAAACGGGAGTAGGAGGGTAGTTGGGACCCTTGGGTAACACCCATGTGGGGCGTGTCAAGCTGGACCTCTCGGACCTCCGCTCTCTTAAACGACGGTCTATCTGGATAGACAGCTGAATCAAATCCTCCAAAGTACTAGGAATCCCCACTCGGGCTAGCTCATCCTTCAGAGCTTCAGAGAGGCCTATGCGGAACTGATAGAGGAGTGCGGCGTCGTTCCAAGAGGTGTCGGAACTCCACCGCCTGAAGTCTGTTACGTAGTCCTCTACTGGCCGGCGCCCTTGTTGGAGGACATGGAGGCTGGCCTCTGCTGTTGTAGTGCGTTGAGGATCATCATACAGCTTGGCCATTTCATCCAAAAATGAGTCCAGGGTATCCAGAAGAGGACTGGCTTGTTCCAACATACGGTGGGCCCAGGTCTGAGGCTCCCCTTGGAGTAGGGAGACTACGAACCCCACCTTAGTGCTCTCTAGGGAGAAGGTGCGGGGTTGTAGCAGGAAATAGAGCCGGCAGGCATTCCTGAAGGAGCGGAACTTACTGCGGTCCCCTGAAAACCGTTCTGGTGGGGGCACACGAGGTTCTGGGGGTGGCATCATTACTGTGGGTGCTGATGCAGAGGTTGCTGAGCCAGAAAACCGGGATGCCAAGGAGGCCTGATGAGTTGCAGAGTCGCGGCGGCTGGCGTGCTCAGTGGTGGGGCCTAGGGGGGTGACTGGTGGGGAATGGGGGTGCTGATGAGGGCTGGAGTGGGTGGGACTGTTGGGGGTGTCTGGGGGATGGAACTGGGTGGATGCTTGGAGTGCTCTGGCTTGGGGGTGGGGGTGAGAACTGGGATTTGAGCTCACTGTGAGGGGCTGTCTGGAGCTCTGGGGGGGTCGGGGAAGGGTCGGGCGGGGGGCAGCGGCCGCTGCTGGAATGCTGGTCCTGAAGAGAGGATGCTGTTGGGGGGGACGGGGCTCTGTGACTTGCTGGATGGTGGCGGCTGGACAGGTGCTGGGGAGTAGTGATGATGTGGCTGTCTGAAGGGGACCTGCTGTGACTGGGATGATGGGTCCTGGAGGGGGAAGTGTGTTCCTGGGCGCTGTGTGCTGTCTGAGTGTGTGGTGGGGGGGGGGGTCGACTCTGTATTGGGTTCCGCTGGTGATCTGGAAAACGGCTGGTGCTGGAGGATTGAGGGGCTGGAAGGTCGTCGGTGTGGGGCTGGGGGCCCTCCTGACTGGCGCTTCTGGGGAATAGGGGCTGGGTTGGGGGGGGGTGACCTTGCTTGGGCTTCGGTGTTGAGGGGTGCGAGCCCTCTGGAATTGGGGTTGTTGCTGGCGCAGGCATGGTGGGTTGGCTGGGGTGTGGGGGGGGGGCTGACTTGCCCCGGCTGGGGGTGGGGGGGATGGGGCTGCGTGTGTGCGTGGCCCTGTCTGGAGTGGGAGAACGTTCCGCTGTGGAATTGCTGTGGGGGCTTGGGGGAATCGTGGGTGAGTGACGCTGGGTGGAGGTCTGATGCTGATGGCTGATTGGCTCGATGAGGATCTGGGGCCTGAGTGGATGTGGTGATGATGCCGCTGGAGAAGCGCTTGGGCTGAGGGCTGGCGGTGTGGGGGATGGGGTGGTGGGGTGGGGGCGCGCTGAGATGAACCTTAGCTGGCTGTTTGAACTGGGTGTGGTGAATGAGACTTGGGGGAAGGCGGTGGGTGTGCGCTGTGGGTTTGGGCTGGGGGAGGGATGGTGCTGGGGGCTGGCGGGGCTGGTGGTGGGTGGAAGAGTCTGAGGTGGAAACGTGGGGGGTTGAACCTGGAGGGGCGGAGGTGCTCTAGGTGCTGAAGCGCCTGTAGGGGGCTGGGGTCGAGCTCATTGTGGGCTGTGCTGGGGATGGGGGAGAGGGGAGGGAGAATTGGATCTCTGACTGGGGTGCTGTGGGTCTGACCTTGGGATGAGCCTGTGACTGGATCATGTGCGGTCTGGGTCTGAATTGGTGCTGGGGGGAATTGCGTGCGTTGGTGGGGAGGGCTCGAAGGGGATTGGTGGAAGGTGGGCTGCTGTGCGAGCTGGCCTGGAAGACTGGAGTTGGTGGGGGGGGGGGCGCTGCTGGACGGTGTGGGGGGGAGGGGGGTGGGGGCGGGGAGGGGGTTGTGTGGTCGTGCGTAAGAGAGTGCGAGATGTAGGGGTGTTGGTGTGTTACGGGTGCGGGTGCTGGTTGTGGGGAGAGTGGGGTGGGGGGGAGTGGCGGTGCGGGGCGGCGGTGGCGAGGGGAGTGGTGGGTGTGCGGGTGGTGAGGGGGGGGTGGGATGGGGGTGGGGTGGTGCGGTGGCGGGGGTGGTGTCGGGGGGGGGGGGGGGTTGGGGCATGGGGGGGGGGTGGGGGAGGGGTGGTTGGGGGTGGATGGGTCATGGGGTGGAGGGGGGGCTGGGGTGGGTGTGGGGGGGTGTGGTGAGGGGGGGGGTGCTGGTGGGGGTAGGGGGGGGGCGCCGTTCCGGGGGGAGGGGTGGGGGGCCCCGGATGGGGGGTGTCAGGGGGGAGCGGGATGGGGTGGTGGGTGTGGGTGGTTGCGGGGGGAGGGTGGGAAGGGGGGGTGGGCTGTGGGGGGTGGCGT
Organism: Lithobates sylvaticus; assembly: GCA_028564925.1. Taxonomy (NCBI): domain Eukaryota; kingdom Metazoa; phylum Chordata; class Amphibia; order Anura; family Ranidae; genus Lithobates; species Lithobates sylvaticus. Next base: position 519,551,354 of record CM053029.1, on the reverse strand, counting down.
GGTGCGGGAGCTGGGATCGACTGCGACGTGCTGCTGGGTGGGCCGGTGGTGAGGCATACCTTGGGGTGGCGCTGGATGGGCTGTGCCTGGCCTGGCTGGAGTCGGGTGGCTGGCGCCTCTGGGTCGAAGGTTATGGACCTTGAGGGGGGGGGAACTGTTGTGGGAGGGAATGGGGTGGGTTGAGGGGGATGAAGAAAGGCTGGTAGCCGCATCAGGGCTGGGATGGTCGTGCGCGCTGGACGGCCATGGACTGGGCGTCTGTGGGCTGGGGGCTGGGGGGCCTGGGGGGGGGCTGGCTGATGGACTCTGACTGGTGGGTGGGTGGGGCTGGGAGCTGAAGACTGGGGGGAAACCTGGGCTGTGGGGGGTGTCTGGTGGTTGACGGCCGTGCTCCCTGCCTGAGGGCTGGGGGATGCTGGTGGAATGCTGGATGGGGTGGGGAGACCTTGGCGTCCTGTGGAAGAGGCTTGACTTGACAGTGATGGGGTGATGGACGCTGCGTCTGATGGGACGCGCTGCTGTGATCGAGCTTTGATATGGCGCAGGGGCTGAGGGTGCGCGATGTGATGGGCGGTTGGCCCTGGGCTTGGATGGTGAGTAGCTGGTCTTGTTCCTGATGGGGGTCTTCTTGGGCACTGAGCTTGTCTTGACGGTGGAACGTCTGGTGTTGGTTGAGGCCTGGGTGAATGTTGGATGGGAGCGCTGGGTGGGCGGCTGTGGGTGCCTTGACTGCTGTTGCCTGGGGCGGGAGTTGGTGGGGAGAGTGAGCTGAGGCGCTTGTTCCTGTGAGGATGGGGGTGGTGGTGGATCGCTGCGAACACTCTCGCTTGCTTGTGAATTGTGGACCGGTTGCCTGATGGATGTGGTGCTGATGAAGTGGGCCTCCTGACTGATGGGAGTGGGGCCTGGTGCTCGGAGGCTGGTGGGCTTGGCCTGACGTGTGTGGGGGTGCGCGGTGTGTGGGGACGCCGAGTGGATTGGAAAGTGGGGTGCTGGAGGGTGGTTGCTGGGGGGTGGTTGGTGGGGGATGGCTGCTGTGGGGCTGTTTTTGGGCTGAGCTGTGGTGAGGGCGCTGTATGCCATGAGACCTTGTGTACCCCTGGATGCTGGGGGGGGCTGAGTGGAACTGGGGGTGTGGCTGCTGTGCTGGGTGGGTGGGGTGAATGCCGTGGTGATGGGAAATGGGGGCCTGGTGGGTGAGCTGTTGAACCTGGCCCTGTCTGGTCGAATTGGTGGGGGTGAACTGACTGGGGGGAATGTGTGGGTGTCTCTGTGGCTGGTACGTGGGGGGCCTGCGGTGCCTTGGTCTGGGCGCTTGAGGGGCCTGGGGCTGTTGGAACCTGTGGGGGCACCCGGTTGTCTGTGTCTTGTCGGCCTGCTGAGAAGAGGTGCGGTGCGGGCTGGGGAAGTGGGGGGTTTGGTGGCCTAGCTGCCTGGTGGGGGAGTAGCTGCTGGGTTGGCCGCGTGGAGGGGCTGGTCGAGGCCGGTGGGAAATGCTGATGGGTTGATGTGGAGGCGCTGGGTGGAGGGCTGGGGGGTTGGCTGTGAGTGGGCCTGATGGTGTGGGGGTGGGATGGTGTGGTGGGGGGAGTGCTGGGCTGGGCTGGTGGGGTGTGGGGTGTGTTTGAAAGGTGGGAGTCTGGGGGGCTGATTGGGCTGTGAGCGGGCGGTGGTGGGGGGATTGGGATCTGTTCGCTCCGGCTGGTGATGATGGTGCTGGGTATGGTGTCCTGGGGTCCAAAAATGAGTCCAGGGTATCCAGAAGAGGACTGGCTTGTTCCAACATACGGTGGGCCCAGGTCTGAGGCTCCCCTTGGAGTAGGGAGACTACGAACCCCACCTTAGTGCTCTCTAGGGAGAAGGTGCGGGGTTGTAGCAGGAAATAGAGCCGGCAGGCATTCCTGAAGGAGCGGAACTTACTGCGGTCCCCTGAAAACCGTTCTGGTGGGGGCACACGAGGTTCTGGGGGTGGCATCATTACTGTGGGTGCTGATGCAGAGGTTGCTGAGCCAGAAAACCGGGATGCCAAGGAGGCCTGATGAGTTGCAGAGCCCGGGGCCATGGATTCCACTCTCTGTTCCAGTTGATGGTAGCCATCTCGCAGGCCCTGGACTGCCAGGGTAAGGGCCGACATCTGTTGGCACAAAGCTTCCAAAGGCGAGGCACCCCCTTCGGACTCCATTCTGGCTGGATCGTACTATCACGTACCTTACAGCGGAGTCCGGATGCTGGGGATGGCCTCGTGCACGGTTCCGGTCCAAACACCCCTGGTGGTGGGAACAGGGAGTGCTGGGGCACGAAAGGGTGCAAGTGCCTGCGGCTGGTAGACTGGTGCTTGGAAGGACTGGTTCCTCTGGAGAGCTGGCGTACACGTTGGTATTCCAGGCTGTGCAGGAACGGCCGAACAGGTGGGTGTAGGCACTGCGAGGTCAAGACGGGAAACAGGTCGGCAACTGGCTGGCAAACAAGGTACAAGGCAGATGGCAAGTCCGTAGTCAAGGCAGGCAATAGGTTGGCAACAGGCTGGCAAACAAGGTACAAAGCGGAAGGCAAGTTCGTGGTCAAGGCAGGCAATAGGTTGGCAACAGGCAGGTGATAAAGTACCGAATCAGAGAGCAGAGCCGTGGTCCAGGGATCCAAGCTGAGGTCAAACCAAAGGGAGCAGTCAGTAAGCGGGGTCAATCCAGGAAGGGTAACAGGAAAACCAGGTGAATCAGGACCAAGGTAGGCAGGAACTTCAGGCAGGTATTCAGGAGATAAGACTGAAGACGATCCAGCACTGACACCATGTGAAGGCCCTGTTTATATAGGGCGCCTTGTGCTGGGATTGGTGGAGGTACGGGTCCGTGCGTGATTACGCGCGCACGTTCGTGCTGACGTGGAAGTGCGTGCCCTCGTTCGTATTGACAAACGAGGGCGCGCACAGGTCAGCGTTGGTACGCGGGTACGCCCACACGTTCGGTTTCGTTGAGAAGGCCGCGCATGGGTATTGGCGTTTGCCGAACGGAGATTAACCCCTACTGGACGAGGACGGGCATGGAACGCGTGAGTTCTCTGACAGGAACACTGCATTTCAGAAAAAGAACATTATACCAACAGTAAAATATGGTGGTGGTAGTGTGATGGTCTGGGGCTGTTTTGCTGCTTCAGGACCTGGAAGACTTGCCGTGATAAAAGGAACTATGAATTCTGCTGTCTACCAAGAGATCCTGAAGGAGAATGTCCGACCATCTGTTTGTGTACTCAAGCTGAAACAAACTTGGGTTCTGCAGCAGGACAATGATCCTAAACACACCAGCAAGTCCACCACCGAATGGCTGAAGAAAAACAAAATGAAGACTTTGGAGTGGCCTAGCCAAAGTCCTGACCTGAATCCTATTGAGATGTTGTGGTATGACCTTAAAAAGGCCGTTCATGCTCGAAAACCCTCTAATGTAACTGAATTAGGACAATTCTGCAAAGATGAGTGGGCCAAAATTCCTCCAGGACGCTGTAAAAGCCTCATTGCACGTTATCGCAAACGCTTGGTTGCAGTTGTTGCTGCTAAGGGTGGCCCAACCAGTTATTAGGTTTAGGGGGCAATCACTTTTTCACACAGGGCCATGATGGTTTGGATTTTTTTTCACCTTTAATAATAAACACCTTCATTTACAAATTGCATTTTGTGTTTACTTGTGTTGTCCTTGACTATTGTTTAAATTGGTTTGATGTTCAGAAACACTTAAGTGTGACAAACATGCAAAGGAACAGGAAATGAGGAAGGGGGCAAACACTTTTTCACACCACTGTAGGTGCTTCTGGGAACAAAATATAGGAGCTCTGCCTGCCTGCCACGAACACACTACAAGTCCTATAGGTGCTTCTGGGAACAAAATATAGGAGCTCTGCCTGCCTGCCACGAACACACTACAAGTCCTATAGGTGCTTCTGGGAACAAAATATAGGAGCTCTGCCTGCCTGCCACGAACACACTACAAGTCCTATAGGTGCTTCTGGGAACAAAATATAGGAGCTCTGCCTGCCTGCCACGAGCACACTACAAGCCCCTCTTTCTAAATCAATCTAAATGAATGAATCTATCTAACTCGATCTCTCTAAGTAAATCTCTCTAACTAACTAAATCCAGCAGAGTGTCACAGATCTAGCCTGCTCTATCTGCGCCGGAACAGCATGTGACCGGCGCAGACGGCGTGGCGGCCTTTTATAGGGGGGGGGGGCGTGTACTACAGCCCCTGAGCTGTAATTGGCTACAGGCGTCCTGCCTGTAGCCAATTATGGCTCTTCGAGTTTCCGGGGCTGTGATTGGCCAAGCATGCGGGGGTCACAGTGCATGCTTGGCCAATCATCAGCCAGCAATGCACTGCGCCGGCCGCGCCGGCCGCAATGCATTGCGGGACCGCTCGCATCACACGAACGTGATGCGAGCGGCCAAAATAGTTCTGGGCTCGCCGAGCGAGCGAACGCCCGGTGCTCGATGCGAACGTGGGTTCGCATCGAGCACCGGGCCCATCCCTACCTACAAGTAGGCTCTGTCTTGGGACCAGTTTAATGTATTCATAAACAATGTTGGTCATCTTACTTTAAAAAAGTAATTAGTTAAGTTACAAATTACTTCTCCCAAAAAAGTAATTGAGTTAGTAACTCAGTTACTACATTGGAAAAGTAATTAGTTACTCAGCAAAGTAATTCTTAGGGGCAGGTCTAGTATTACTGTAAGCAAGGGGCGCGTTCCCCCCTGCACGTCTATTTCCCCTCTGCACCCCCCTGCACGTCTGTTCCCCCCAACACATATATCTGTTTCCCCTCTGTACCCCACTACACATCTGTCCCCCCCACACACATATATCTGTTCCCCCTCTGTACCCCACTACACGTCTGCCCCCCCCACACACATATATCTGTTCCGCCTCTGTACATCTGTCCCCCCCAAACTTACGGATTGGATCGTTGCTCGGATCAGAGTCACGGATCGGATCATTTTTCGGATCAGCAAATAATAATAGAATTTGCAAATTTGAAAATTCCACCACCATAAAGCTCCCACTGTAATATCCACAATCTCCCCCACTGTAATATTGGCTGAGTATGGCTAGGTACGGCTGAGCATGGCTAGGTACGGCTGGGTATCGCCGAGTATGGCTGGGTATTACTGTGTATGGCAGAGTATGGCTGGGTATTACTGAGTATTGCAGAGTATGGCTGGGTATTACCGAGTATTGCAGAGTATGGCAGAGTATTGGCAGGGTGTTGCAGAGTATTGACAGTGTGTTGCAGAGTATTGGCAGGGTGTTGCAGAGTATTGGCAGGGTGTTGCAGAGTATTGTCAGGGTGTCGCAGAGTACTGGCATGGTGTTACAGAGTATTGGCATGGTGTTGCAGAGTATTGTCAGTGTATTGCAGGGTAGTGCAGAGTATTGTCAGGGTGTTGCAGAGTATTGTCAGGGTGTTGCAGAGTATTGTCAGTGTATTGCAGGGTGTTGCAGCGTATGGGCAGGGTGTTGCAGCGTATTGGCAGGGTGTTGCAGCGTATTGGCAGGGTGTTGCAGAGTATTGGCTGGGTGTTGCAGAGTATTGGCAGCGTATTGCAGAGTATTGGCAGCATATTGCAGAGTATTGTCAGGGTATTGCAGAGTATTGGGGTATTGCAGAGTATTGGCAAGGTATTGTCAGGGTATTGCAGAGTATTGGCAGGGTATTGCAGAGTATTGCAGAGTACTGCCAGGGTACTGGCTGGGTATTGGCTGGGTATTGCAGGGTGTTGCAGAGTATTGTGAGGGTATTGCAGAGTATTGTCAGGGTATTGCAGAGTATTGTCAGGGTATTGGCTGGGTATTGCAGAGTATTGGCAGGGTATTGCAGGGTGTTGCAGCGTATTGGCAGGGTGTTGGCATGGTGTTGCAGAGTATTGTCAGTGTATTGCAGGGTGTTGCAGCGTATTGGCAGGGTGTTGCAGCGTATTGGCAGGGTGTTGCAGAGTATTGGCAGGGTGTTGCAGAGTATTGGCAGGGTGTTGCAGAGTATTGGCAGCGTATTGCAGAGTATTGGCAGCATATTGCACCAAGATGGCCACCGCTCCGGAGCTAGGCTGAAGCCGCGGCCTTTCCTAAGGCCGAGGCTACGGACGGCTCCGCGGATCGCGGCAGGTAATTGCGGTAACGCCGCCCCAGTAATGGGAACGCCTTTACCGCGAGGGGAAGAGTATTCAGTTATATTACTCGTTACCCTCTAAAATAACGGCGTTAAGTAACGCCGTTTACTTTAATTGCGTTTGTTACATCACTGTTCATAAATGATATTGAGGATGGGATAAATAGCTCAATCTTAGTTTTTGCAGATGACACAAAAATACGCAGGATATAGAAAGTTTACAGGAAGACCTGAATAAAATAATGGGGTGAGCAACTACATGGCAAATGAGGTTTAATGTTGAGAAATGTAAAGTAATACACTTGTGGGCTAAAAACATAAATACAAACTACTCACTAGGGGGAGAACCTCTGTGGGAATCAAGGATGGAGAAAGATCTGGTGTCCTAGTAGAAGACAGACTGATCAATAGCATCCAATGTCAAGCTGCAGCTAGCAAAGCTGGCAGAATATTAGCATACATAAAAAAGGGGATTCACTCCATATATAAAACGATAATCCTGGCACTTTATAAAATTCTGGTTTGGCCACATCTGGAGTATTCTGTCCGGTTCTGGTCACCAGTCCTCAGAAAGGATGTGCTGGAGAAAGTCCAGAGAAGGGGACAAAATTAATAAGGGGACTAGAAGACTTCAATTACGAGGAACGACTACAAGCACTAAATGTATTCTCCCTGGAGAAGAGACACTTGAGAGGGGATATGATAATGGTATACAAATACCTCAATGGTGATCCCAGCATAGGAAATAAAAAATATTTAGTCTCAGGGAGTGTGAGAGGACACGGGGTCACACAATAATATTGGAGGAGAAGCAATTGAACCTTAAGCTGCATAGGGGGTTTTTCACTGTCAGGGCGATAAGGATGGGGAACTCTCTTCCACAATTGGTGGTGTCAGCGGGGCGTATTGATATTTTAAAAAGACTCTTGGACATGCATCTTAGTGAACACAACATACAGGGATATAGGAAATGATTATCAACACTGACACATGTACACCTACACAGGTTGAACTGGATGGACTATTGTCTTTATTCGACCTTAGAAACTATGTAAGTACCATCAGCCAATGAGACTGATGGCTTGTAGTCAGGGCCATCTTTAATATTGATTGGTCCCTGGGCAAAACATTCCCCCCCCCCCACACCCATGCAAATTTGCTCTCCACCCCAACATTCCAAAAACAAACACACATGCAAACGTATGTATTGAATTGTATTGTAACTGTAATTTCGGCCCTCATGTTGTGAAGCGCTGCACAAACTGTTGGCACTATATAAATCCTGTATAAGAATAATAATGATGGGGGAGAGATAGAGGAGTCTGAGATGATGTGGGGGGAGAAATAGGGGAGTCCAGGATGATTGGGGGAGAGATAGCAGAGTCCAGGATGATTGGTGGGGGGGAAAGCGGAGTAAAGGATGATTGGGGGGAGAGCTAGGGGAGTCCAGGATGATGGGTGGGGGGGATAGTGGAGTCCAGGATGATTGGGGATAGGGGAGTCCAGGTTGATTGGGGAGAGAGATAGGGGAGTCCAGAATGATGGGGGATAGGGGTGTTCAAGATGATGGGGGGAGGATAGGGGAGTCCAGGATGATTTGGGGGGGGTGGATGATTTCAAGATGATGGGGGGGATAGGGGAGTCCAGGATGACACACAGGGATTGGGAGTGTGTACTGTGAGGTTTGTATCATACAGGGCACTGAAATAAATCAGCACAAGGGGCAGTACTTGTATATCCTCCCTCCCCCAATGTAACCATCTATTGGTCACCTCTGCACACCACCTTGCTTACCTCTGCACCCTCATCCACAATTCACCCCTGTACCCCCCTGCAACCACAGCTCCCCTCTGTACCTCTCCATCCACAGCTCACCTCTGTATCCCCCGTCCACATCTGTACCATCCCCTCATCCACAGCTCACCTCTGTATCCCCCGTCCACCTCTGTACCCCAATCCACAGCTCACTTTTGTATGCTCCGTCCAGGCGTCCACCTCTGTACCCCAATCCACAGCTCACCTCTGTATCCCGCGCCCACCTCTGTACCCCAATCCACAGCTCACTTCTGTATGCCCCGTTGACCTCTGTACCACCACGCCCAATCCACAGTTCACCTCAGTTTCCCCCGTCCACAGCTTATCTCTGTACCCCTCCATCCACAGTTAACCTCTGTATCCCCTGTTCACAGCTCACCATTGTATCCCCCATCCATGGCTCACCTCTGTACCCCCCATCCACAGCTCACCTCTGTATTGCCCCTTCCACAGCTCACTTCTGTACCCCCATCCACAGCTCACCTCTGAACCCCCCCAATTAACAGCATACCTCTGTACCCCCCATCCACAGCTCACTTCTGTACCCCCCTATCCACAGCTCACCTCTATACCCCCAATTCACAGCTCACCACTGTATTCCCTGTCCACAGCTCACCTCTGTACCCCCATCCACAACTCACTTCTGTACCCCCCATCCAAAGCTCACTTCTGTACCCCCAGTCCACAGCTCACCTCTGTATTCCCTGTCCACAGATTACCTCTGTATCCCCCCATCCACAGCTCAACTCTGTACCCCTCCATTCACAGCTCACTTCTTTACCCCCCCCATTCTCACCTCTGTATCCCCTGTCCACCTCAGCACTCCTTACCCACAGCTCACCTCTGTATCCCCATTCACCTCAGTTCCCTCCATCCACAGCTCACGTCAGTACCCCTCACCCACAGCTCACCTCTGTTCCACCCCCTCATTCACAGCTTACCTCTGTATCCCCCATCCACCTAAGTACCCCTCATCCACAGCTCACCTCAGTACCCCTCATCCACAGCTCACTTCCGTACCCCCCATCCACGTTCACCTCTGTATCCCCTGTCCACCTCTGTACCCCCCATCCACGTTCACCCAATTCTCTGCACATGCGAATCCCCTTCCCCTTTCTCTCCGCAGTTCTTTGTCACCTGATAACAGAACTTAAGCTTCACGGCGGAGCAGCACAGTGCAGTCATGCCTATCAGACCGGTAGCACACAGCCAGAACACTTTACTCGGCTGTGTGCTACACAAGTCTGTCAGGCAGGGGTAGGGCAGGAGGAACATGGAGCGCCCCTCTGCTTCATTTCCTGTCACTCTGGTCCGCAGCTCCTAACAGAGGGAGAAGCGGGATAAGTGGGCTCAAGCACATGAAGCCCGCAGCTGTCCCGCTCTCCTGTCATAATGTGGCCGCCGCTTGTGGCCCCTTTTGTCCTGCATTAAAAATGGCCATGCTTGTAGTTCTCAATGAGCTGAGAGGGTGCTGGTGAGCGTCCTCATAGTCCATTGATCTTCCTGCTTTCAGGTAACTGTCTGCCTGTACGAGGTATGAGCACACAGCTATGCTGAGAGTCTGCATTAGCCGGACTGCTCTGCAGATTCCTTAGAGAAAAAATAATAAATGCACCTTTTTTTACCAGCAAAAAATGTGCATTTATTATTTTTTTTCAAAAGGTGAATGTATCCTTTAAGTTCTAAACTGAAGAAGTGGCCTGGATAGCCTATATCTATGAAAAATCTTCAACACTACAGAACAAGTTCAGTTAACTATGGGACTAACTACTACTAGATATACTATGACCTGGAAAAAATGTCAACCTTTGCAAAGACACCTAGGAAGAATCTTGTAGGCTGCCTTTACTAACTAACTAGTTGCCAGGCTCTGGCTTAACCCAAACAAGGATATATCCAGCCAAGTCAATTTAAGTTAGAATTTTACTTCATACTTGTTTTGGGTCATGGAAAGTACAGAAGTCATTGGGCTAGCCTGAAAGCCAGTTAATTAGTACTTTCAGTAGTTACCTGGCTGTGATGGTTGTCCCCATAAGGGAATCGTATTGTTAGTAATCTGGCTTCCATGTTAAAAGAATATTTATAAGCAAACTTTATCTACATATTCAATTTTTAACTGTTTAGTATAATGAGATTACATTTTGTTGCCAATTATCTCATGCAGCACATCAGTAATAATGAGTTGCAAATTAGGCCATTAGGTTATAGCTACAAAGTAGCTAAAAAGAGCAATTAATTGAAGATTAGTAAGTAAGCTTATATTGGATGGTCAATAATTAGTGTTTATATTGCTATTACAATGCTGATGTTATAAAGCGTAAGTGTATGCTGTGAGTATAGAACTCCTTTAATGATACTTTTAGACTGTAGAGAGTTTGGAGACAGTTCTGTTCAGCTCTATAGAACATTAATGTGTGGCCAACGAAGAGACAAAGGCTCTAAGAAGGATATTATCAAAGTTGAAGTTTGGGGCAAGCCAGAGGTGTCAGATCACAGTATGTGAGCATTTGGGTACTGTTATATTTACTGTAATGACACCTACCAACCAATCAACCAAAACCACCTCGTCGTCCCCAAGTCCCGGTACAAATCAAGGGGAGAACGAAGATTTGCAGTCCAAGGACCACGGCTATGGAACGCTCTACCCACAAACATCTGCTTGGAAGTATACCATCAAGCCTTCAGGAAAAAACTCAAGACCCACCTCTTTTAAGAAGGAATGAACGCAGGTCGGATCAATCGCCTTGAGGCGATTCAGTTCGCATTTGCAGTGCTATACAAGTTCATTCATTCATTCACCTAGGAGGATGAGAGAGGTCCCCATTTAGGCCAAAGTTACAGATTTCCTTTAATCTCTCCAGCAGCATGTATTTGCATTTTGTTTATTTCCTCATTGATCTGTTCAGTGCTGGGAGCCAAAGGACTGTGACTCTTTCCATGTGATGATAGTGGGCCAAATAATATTATTACAGAGGAGTCCATAGCCCTGAATGAGCTGACTTTGGCTTCTGTGACTCATAGTTAGCACACATCTCGGCTTTTACTCCTGGTGGCTAAAAAAAGTGCCAATGGAGAAGATAAGTATATGCTTCTTTGGTGGGCTGCATTAAAGTGTACCTGTTTTGCTTTGCTTGGGCAACATACAGTTTTACTAGAGGCATATTTCTTTCCCATCCTGAGGAACCCTAGCTTCCCTCCGGGTATAGGTCTGTTTCATGGTCTTCCCAAGAGAGGTTGTTTTCAAGCTTCTCATTTTTGAGCTCTGATGATTGGCCCTCGGTTTCTACATTGACGCAGTCGGGTGGACAGTTCAAGTTACATCTCTGGCAAGCACTGCAATTGCTCCGTTACATCCGAACCTTAGGACCCCTGGCAAACTTTTGACGTTGGCTGACGATGTTTGGATCATATTGAGAGGACAATGATCCCCTTCCCATTCTCTTTCTAAGATATACTAATTCCCCCCCCCCCCCCCCCCCACGGAGGATTTTATTATGCCTCCCCCAGCAAATGGGAGAGGGATCTCAATAGAACCGTCACATCTGTCCAATGCCAGAACATCATACACCTTGCTCTGAAATCATCCATTTGCACACCTATTCAAGAAACCAATTTTTAACACGCTGGTATCACACCCTGTCAGTTCTGTGTAAATACTCTCCAGAGGCTTCGGATTGTTGCTAGGATTTTATGAGGAACAGGGGACCTGGCTTCACATCTACTGGACTTGTCCAATATTTTAGTAGTACTGGTTGAAGGTGCAAAAGATCACCCAACAATTTACAGATTTCCTGATATCGGAGGATCCTGCCTGCTCCACTGCTCGGAAATTTCCTCTTAAGACATACAAGTAATCAGTCCTTCGTCACATGATTAATGCCACCAAGGCTTGTGTTACCTTGTGCTGGAGAGACCCTAACCCCCCCTCTAGTGCCATGTGGCTTAACAAAGTCAGGAGCATTAATACTCTAGAGGCTCTAGTCCTTACCGCCCAAAACAGGAGAGAGCAATATACTAAGACATGGTCATATTGGGACATGTTTGTATATTCAGACGTAAGGTAAGGCACTTTTGGAAAACTACTCTGGAGATAGTAAGTGATGGGAGGGATAGGGATGAGATCAGTAAGAGGCAGAGGGGGTGGTGAGGGAGGATGGCACCAACACTGCTACTGATCCCACCCCCCTCACCACCACCACCGATGCCGCCACTGATCCTACCACCCTCACCACTACTGCTGTTGCCGCCACTGATCCCACCCCCTCACCACCACCCCCCCGTCACTGATCCCACCCCCCTCACCACCACCACCGCCGTCACTGATCCCACCCCCCTCACCACCACCACCGCCGGCATTGATCGCACCACCCTCACCATCACCCCTGCCGCCGCCACTGATCCCACCCCAACCACCACCACCGCAGCAGCCACTGATCCCACCCCCACCACCACCACCACTGCCACTGATATAACCCCCCTCACCACTACCACTGATTCCACCACTGCTGCCACTCATCCCATCCCATCCAACCACCACCACCGCTGCCAATCATCCCATCCACCCCGCCACCGCTGCTGCCACTGATCCCACCCCCCCCACCACCGCTGCCACTCATTCCATCCCCCCCACCACCACCGCTGCCACTTATCTCATCCACCCCACCACCACCACTACCACTGATCCCATCCCCCCCACCACCGCTCCCACTCATCCCAGCCCCATGCTCCAGGGGGCCCATGCCTCACCTCTGTACACCTGGATAGGAGGGGCGGTATATAGAGGAACCAATACCCTCCATTTTCCTCCTCCAGTCACTGAAAGCCTACTTCTCCTCTCCCTCCCACCGGCATTCAGTGACTGCAGGAAGAAAATGGAGGGGATCAGTTCCTCGATATGCCGCCCCTGACGCTCCTCCTATCCAGGTGTACAGGGGTGACACATGGGCCCCCTGAAGCATGGGGCTTGGGCCCCCCGGGGTCAAGGGGGCTCTTTATGGTTTCTTGCACCGGGGCCCTGAAGGTTCTAGTTATGCCCCTGCCAGGCAGGTAGTGTTGTGGTTGGGATTTGAACCAGTGACCCTGGAGCTGCTAGTCAGAAGTGTATTCTTACAGCAGGGAAGTGCGAGGAGCAATCCCCCATCCACCCTGAACGTGTGGATTAGGGAATCAAGTCATTTTTATTCAGTACAACCCTTAATAAGAATACTTAGTGTTCATCCTTACATGAGGTTTTTAATCACTTAGCAGCACGGCATTAGCCCCTTGTTGCCTGATTGCCATTTTTCAACAACTTATTTCAAAGGGGTAATCCCATGCTACTAACCAATCAAAAATCTCAGCATGAACGTGAGTCTTTGGAAATCTTCAATCCAGATGTTCATTAGCAAAAAGAAAAAAAAATTATCCCCTACCTATTACCACTGATTGTATTTTGCTTTCCTGTTGAAGGTTATAAGAATCGGGCTATGGATTATCATGTTACCATCTGCACCAAAGAAATTATATTCCATATGACTCCTAGATTTCTTGTGCATCCTATACTTTTTACTATGCAGGAGGCTTATTTCTGGAAGGGCACCATAAGCACAAAACACAGCTACTAGCAAGCATTTGATAACTCCACGAAGCAGAATCATTGTAGGGGGTATCAGTATAGGCAAGAATAAGAACAAAACAGATGTTGTGATAAAGGAGAGAAGCTCATTTATCTACTGAACTATTCCTCAGTATGCCATTTGTCCCCCACTATGTGATCGCTTCTAATCTTTCCTGTTCAGAAGTGCTGCAAGAGACGTGTATACTCGCTATCAGTATGAGCCTCTTAACAAACCTATCTTGCATTTATACTTAGCATTACCATGAAATGAAGTAGCACTGAACCCAAAATAAGTGTTAGACTAAAACATTTACTATGGTTGAAAGAATCTGTCATTGGAATCAAGGATAAAAATTACATTTTAAACAGTTTTTACTAAAAGAACAAAGCTTATAAGTAAAAGGACAAGAAAATCCTTAACAAAAACTCAAATTCTACAATAATGTGAAATTTTAAATGATATAAAATGTAAACTATAAACTGTCTATCTGTCTTAGATAGAATAATAAAAAAAAAAACATTTGTAAATTTATATGCAAAGCCTACAATTCAATTGGATGAGAGATATTCTGTATTCTGTTCAGTGCTGTGTTAGCTATAGAAGGAGCAATGTATGAGAGAAGGTGACACACTCAGAGTGTGGCCAACTTCTCTCATACATTGGATACTGCGCTCAAACCGCAGACTGGATCAGCACCCGGTCATCAGAGGGTGGATTACTTCACCTGGAGCAGTGTTGCACTTCCAGTACTGTGAGCCATATGCCCCGTACACACGGTCGGATATTCCGATGGAAAAAGTCAGATCGGATTATGTTGTCGGAAAATCCAATCGTGTGTGGGCTCTAGTGGGCTTTTTCCGGCTGAATTTTCGACGGAAAAAATTTGAGAGCAGGATTTCAAATTTTCCGAGAACAAAATTCGATCTGACTTTTTATGATCGTGTGTAGGGAATTCCGACGGACAAAGTGCTACGCATGCTCAGGTCAAATTACGAGACCAAAGCTATTGGCTACTAGCCTCTACGTAGTTCCGTAGTACGCAACGAACGTCACCACGTTCAGAATGATCGGATTTTCCGACAACTCTGTCCGACCGTGTGTATGCATCACCAGTTTCGGACAAAATCTGTCGGAAAAAATCTGACGGATTTTGTGGTCGGAATTTCCGACCGTGTGTACGGGGGCATAGAAAGAACTTGGATTTGTTTCTTAGATTGTTTCCTTCTGGCCTAATGTCTTAGTTCTGGCATTTAAATTGTGTATTTGGATCAAGCTGGCCCTAAATAAACAATTTGCATTACAGAAGAATGTGGCCACTGTGTGTACTGTAATATACTGTAGTAGCATTACCTACTACAGTAAGCGGTGCTGTGTTCTGACAGCAGCATGGAGAGCTTCAAATCTGCTGCCGAAAATAAAGAAAGTTAGGCTAAGTGCTTCTCCACTATTGATGGCTTATATATTTACCAATACATTCTTACCAATAAATACAAGGCTTTTTCTGATTGGCTGAGGTGGAAATTGTGATGTCATCCGCTCACCTCTTGTAAATATACAAAGCTTCTCCTGAATGGCAGAGAAGCATTCACATGTTCTATAATGGCCCAAACCAAGTATTCACACCCCCTGAAATTTTCCAAATTTTGTCATGTTACAACCCAAAACGTACATGTATTTTATTGGGAATTTATGTGATAGACCAACACAAAGTGGCACATTATTGTGAAGTGAAAGGAAAATGATAAATGGTTTTCAACGTTTTTTACAAATAAATATCAGAAGTGAGCCACACATTTGTATTCAGCCCCCCAAAAAACACCTTTCGCTGTAGTTACAGCTGCAAGTCTTTTTGGGTTTGTCTCTACCAGTTTTGTACATCTAGAGAGTGACATTTTAGCCCATTCTTCTTTGCAAAATACAGTGCTTTGAAAAAGTATTCATAACCTTGAAATTTTCCACATTTTGTCATATTACAACCAAAAAACGTAAATGTTTTTTTTGGAGGGATTTTATGTGATAGTATGTGAAAGTACAGTTAAATCACACATGTTTAATAATAATAAAAAGAGTAAACATAGTCAAAATATAGCCAGTTCAGGAACCGGAACGTATAGTCAGACAAGTCAAAACGTCAGGGAGCCAGAGATGAGCTTACTAGAACAGCAAGCAGGATCTGGAGCCAGAAGGAATGTCAGCCAAGCAAGGAACACAGGAGAGCGTCTCTATAGATGTGATCAGGGTGAAGGCAAAGATCATCTGGGCTGGACAGCTTAAGAAGGCCGGACTGACGAGCAGGCTATCATCAACAGGTGAGTCACTCTCCCCCTCGGAGGACCACCAGGCTTGAGGGGAAAACATCTATGAAAATCACGGAAGAGGACAGGGGCATGTACGTCCGAGGATGAGACTCAAGAGCGTTCCTGTATACGCCCACGGAACCTACGGGAGTCAACAATGGACTGTACTTCATACTCCTCATGGTTCACAACCTGTACAGGGTGAGGACGAGGCACCAAGGTGGTAAAGCAGTTGCAAACCAAAGGTTTTAATAGAGAGACATGAAATACATTCAAGATACACATATTAGAAGGAAGGTCTAATGCGTAAGCCACTGGTTTAATCCTGCGAATAATACGGAAAGGCCCAATAAACCAAGGTGCAAACTTCAGAGAGGGAGTCGGAGGTTGCGAGATGACAGCCAGACCCTGTCCCCAAGCTGGTAGGAAGGTGCAAGCAGGTGTCTGCGGTCAGCGTGGAGTCTGTACCTATCATTAGCATGTCACAAAGCCTCCTAGACTTGTGCTCAAGTGGAACGGAGACCACGGAGATGTGCCTCTAATGCAGGAATACTCTGCGGAACAAATGAGTCAGGCGACATGGAAGGAAGGAAACCATAGTTCGCCATAAACAGGGACAATCGGGAAGCAGAATTCAAGGTACTATTGTGAGCAAACTTTGCCCACAGTAAGAGGTCTGACCAGTTGTTATGATGGTCAGAAATATAGCAATGTAGGAATTGCTCCAAGGACTGATTGGCTCGTTCTGTGGCCCAATTAGACTGCTCGTGATACTCAGAGGAGAAAGCAAGCTGAATTCCCAACTGTGCACAAAAGGCTCACCAGAACTGGGACACAAACTGACTACCCCTGTCCAAGACAATCACCTTGGGTAGCCCATGTAAGCGAAAGATCTCCCGAGCAAAAATGGAAGCCAGTTCCTTAGAAGTGGGCAACTTCTTAAGTGGAATACAATGGGACATTTTCGAGAACCGGTCAACCACCATAAGGATAACTGTGTTGCCCTAGGAGTTGGGTAACTCCACAAAGAAATCCATAGACAGGTGGGTCCAGGGCCTCTCTCCATTGGGTATAGGTTGTAGGAGGCCCACTGGAAGGTGTCGGGGGAGTCTTACTCTGAGCACACATGGAACAGGCAGCTACGAAGGCGGTTACATCAGCACATAGACTAGGCCACCAGAATTGTTGGGAAATGGCCCAAAAGAGTTGATTCTTCTCAGGGTGGCCAGCAGCCTTGGGAGAATGGTAAGTCTGGAGCACGGCAGTACGGAGACTCTCTGGGACAAAGCAGCGGTCACAAGGTTTCTCAGGAAGAGCATAGACCTGAGCGGCAAGAATTTTGTCACCCAAAGGTGAAGTGAGACTGGTGCGAACCATAGTCAGAATACGATCAGGAGGAATCACAGGAACCGGAACCGACTCCATCTTGGAAGTGGAGGAAAACTGTTGTGACAAAGCGTCAGCCCTTGCATTCTTAGTACCGGGTAAGAATGAGACAATGTAATTGAAACTAGACAAGAAAAGAGCCCATTGCGCCCTTCTGGGAGAGAGGCGTTTAGCCTCAGACAAGAATGTGAGATTCTTATGGTGCGTAAGAATGAGAACCGACACAGAGGTACCTTCGAGAAGATGTCTTCATTCTTTCATGGCTAAAATGATCGCTAACAGCTTTCTGTCACTAATCTTCTAATTGCACTCCGCCGTGACAATTTCTTGGAAAAGTAGCCACAAGGATGCATAGCGCTCTCAGAGGTAGGATGTTGAGACAGAAGGGCGCCAACTCCAGTCTCAAAAGCATCAACCTCAAGGATAAAAGGTAACGTAGGATCAGGATGTGCCAACACAGGAGAAAAAACAAAGGCAGCCTCGAGACGCTCAAAGGCCTTAATGGACTCCAGAGACCAACTCTGTTGGTTACCGTCCTTTCTGGTCATATCAGTCAGGGGCTTGACCAGAGACGAGAAGTTACGAATAAACTAGGGCTGTTACTGATTAAAATTTTCGCGTTCGATTAATCTTTTTTTAAAATCGATTAATCAACTTATTTTGATTAATTATAACGCACATACAGATCCAACTACTTTTAGCTGATCTCCTTGCATTGCAACTCACTATATACAATCACCGAACACTAGATAGTTTCCACAATCCATGACTTAACTTCACAGTTCACACAAATACTTTTTAAATTCAAACTGTAGCACTGACGTAAGTAATTTTTTTTCCCACAGTAGCGTGACAATCCCTCCACCTCCGGTCCAACTAATCACTCTCACCTTATGGCATGGACCCCTGTGCAAACAGGTGGTCATGCAAGCGGGTATCAAAAGGGTTAACACGGACCATAAACTTCTCTCACGTCTCCTTAGATCTCAGCAAGGACGCCAGCTCATGGGTAGAAAGAAAAGATCTAAGTGCTCACCGCTTAAGTATAAGATTACATTTTTGTGTTCAAACACAAACTACTCACATAAAGATGATAAAAACACAGCATGTAAAGCCAACAATCGTGTTAGTTCCGTAGGGCAGCAGCGGGTGACGTCATGCATAGCTCCTCCCCCGTATGGGTTGCGTTCAATCAGAACTTCAACTTCACCGGACTCCTCCCCCCTTCTCTTCATTAGCAGACGGAGGCACTTGGGGAAGGGGAGGAGTCAGGTGACGTCAATGCCCGTGACGTCACTGGATCTCCGACTGAACTCGCTTAAGACCCGGAAGCCGGAGGAGAGGTGAGTACCGATCAAAAGAATTTTGATCGATCAAAAAAATTAACGATTAATCAAGGAATTTATCTTTCATTTCCACAGCCCTAGAATAAACTTCTAATAGTTGGCAAAGCCAAGAAAATGCTGCAGAGGACGTAAAACCCATGGGTCTGAGCCACTGTAGGAGTGCTGAAAGTTTCTCTGGGTCTATCGAAAAACCAGCAGTGGAAATGACATAACCCAGGAATTTAACCTATTCACAATGGAATTCGCACTTCTCCAATTTACAATAGAGATTGTTCTCTCTTAGTTCCTGAAGCACACAACAGACATCTGTGTGGTGGCTCTCCAGGGACTTATCGAGAATATCGTCAAGATAAACCACCATACATAACTGCAACAAATCTCGGAGGAAATATTGTTAATAAATTCCTGGAAGTGAAGTTACAAAGGCCAAAAGGCATTACGAGGTACTCAAAATGGTCTGTTCTGGTATTAAATGCAGTTTTCCACTCGTCGCCCTCCTTAATCCTCACGAGATTGTATGCCAATCTCAAATAAGCTTTGTTAAAACTGTTGCTCCCAGTTAAATAACTCCGTAATCAATGGAATCGGATAGGTATTCTTAATCGTGAAACGATTGAGACCCCTATAATCAATACAAGGTAGAACAGCAAGCAGGATCTGGAGCCAGAAGGAATGTCAGCCAAGCAAGTCTTTAACAGGAACACAGGAGAGCGTCTCTAGAGATGTGATCAAGGTGAAGGCAGAGATCATCTGGACTGGACGGCTTAAGTAGGCAGGACTGAGGAGCAGGATATCATCAAAAGGTGAGTCACTGTGGAGAGAAAGGAACTGGCAATTAGCCGACAGCTGAGCGGTCAGCTTTGGGAAGGAAGGGCTGAGCCCAGCCCTGACACCAACACAAAGTGGCACATAATTGTTATGTGGAAGGAAAATTATAAATGGTCTTCAAAATTTTTTACAAATAAATATCTGAAAAGTGTGGCGTGCATTTGTATTCAGCCCCCTTTACTCTGATAGCGCTAACTAAAATCTAGTGGGACCAATTGCCTTCAGAAGTCATCAAATTAGTAAATAGAGTCCACCTGTGTGTGATTTAATCTCAGTATAAATACAGCTTTTCTGTGAAGCCCTCAGAGGTTTGTTAAAGAACCTTACTGAACAAACAGCATCATGAAAGCCAAGGAGCACACCAGACAGGTCAGGGATAAAGTTGGGGGGAAGTTTAAAGCAGGGTTAGGTTATAAAAAAATATACCAAGCTTTGAATATCTCAAGGAGCACTGTTCAATCCATCATCCGAAAATGGAAAGAGTATGGCACAACTGCAAACCTACCAAGACATGGCCGTTTTGGCCGGGCAAGGATACAGGCCCGGGCAAGGAGAGCATTAATCAGAGAAGCAGCCAAGAGGCCCATGGTAACTCTGGAGGAGATTCAGAAATCCACAGCTCAGGTAGGAGAATCTGTCCACAGGACAACTATTAATCATGCACTCCACAAATCTGGACTTTATGAAACAGTGGCAAGAAGAAAGCCATTGTTGAAAGAATACCATAAGAAGTCCTGTTTGCAGTTTGTGAGAAGCCATGTGGGGGACACAGCAAACATGTGGAAGAAGGTGTTCTGGTCAGATAAGACCAAAATTGAACTTTTTGATCTAAAAGCAAAACGCTATGTGTGGCGGAAAACTAACACTGCACATCACCCTGAACACACCATCCCCACCGTGAAACATGGTGGTGGCAGCATCATGTTGTGGGGATGCTTTTCTTCAGCAGGGACAGGGAAGCTGGTCAGAGTTGATGGGAAGATGGATAGAGCCAAATAAAGGGCAATCCGAGAAGTAAACTTGTTAGAGTCTGCAAAAGACTTAAGACTGGGGCGGAGGTTTGCCTTCCAGCAGGACAATGACTCTAAACATGCAGCCAGAGCTACAATGGAATGGTTTAGATTAAAGCATATTCATGTGTTAGAATGGCCCAGTCAAAGTCCAGACCTAAATCCAATTGAGAATCTGTGGCAAGACTTGAAAATTGGTGTTCACAGACGCTGTCCATCCAGACTGACAGAGCTTGAGCTACAGTGCCTTGAAAAAGTATGAAAATCGATGAATCCTGATGTACTGACGGCCTATTTTTTTTCTTGAGGCTTGAAAATACCAGGACAGTACAAATATACCCCAAATGACCCCTTTTGTAATGTAGACATTCCAAGGTATTTAGTAAGAGGTATGGCAAGTTTTTTGTAGTTGCAGTTTTTTTGTCACAATTTTTTGAAAAATTAAAAAATAAAAATATATATATATTTTTTTTACATACTGTCACCAGTGCAGTACAACATCATCATATAACTGGTGTGGTGGTGATCAGGGACACTGACTTGTGGCAGTATGCAAAAAGAAAAACATTTGTAAAAATCATTTTTTTAATTCATTTTTTTTTATTCGTTTTATTTTCTTTTTTTATGATTTTTTTTTTTTTTTACATACTGTGACCAGAGCAATACAGTGTTCCCATAGTACGGTAACAATTTTTCTCAATAAAATCTATTCATTCAGTGTTTACTATTGTGATTAGCTGTGATTGGCCTCAGCTAATCACATGGTACAGTTGGTCTGTGATTGGCCCAGTCTGTACCATGTGATTACTGTGACCAATCACAGAGATCAACACAATAGTATACAATGAATGGCATGAATGAAAGTCATCCATTGTGTACAGTTGTCATGTGATCTTCTGTGATTGGTCACAGCAATCACATGGTACTAGCAATGGGCCAGTACACAGATCTGTCATCCACTGGACACAGCGGGTGTCAGATCGTGCAGCAGCCTGGCCTGCGGGTCATGCGCAACTTCACTGTGGGGAGGACCTCATATGACATCCACCCAGAACTGCAAATGTCCCGGCCGGCCATCATTTTACTTTAGGCTATAGAATGTGTTAAAGAAGACATAACCTGTAATAAAGTATTATACACATTTTCCACATTTGCAAGCATCCACTAGAAAGCTTTATGAGCCGAATATGTGGGAGCCACCACTTGCAAATGTTCCAAATGTTTGAGTTAAATTCGGCTTTGGTTGGGCGATGCAATTCTGTCCAGTCTCACTACAAATGAAGCAGCTGATTTTTTATAATTTTTTTTTTGCTTTTGACATAGGTTATTTTATGCAACAGACATAGGTTTAGTCAAACACTGACACAGACAGGGCAGCTTGGCCCTGTCCCCACTCCCTCATCACTGGATTTGATTGACAGCATCAGGAGCCACTGACTCCCATCATTCTGTCCAATGAGGAGGGAGAGAGCCACTACTCTTGTGCACAGCGCTGGATGGAGATCAGGCTCAGGCAAGCATAAAGAGGGGCTGAGGGGGATTCTGCAACAAAGATTTTTTATCCTAATGTGGGGCATGCATTAGGGTTAAAAACCTTAAGTCTTTACAACTATTTTAAGTAGCAATAGTAAACTATTCAGTTTACAATATCATATTTTTAACATTCAATTAAGGTGCGGTAACCATAGCAACTACATTTGCATATGTTTTGCATGTTGTATTATGATCATTTAATGACAACATCTGTTGGCACCATCATCTCTCTATGAAGTATTAAAAATAGTATAAATATAATTCATCTTTGTATTAGTTTCAATTTTTTTTAATCTTACTTTTTCACTCTTCATCCATTAAGGCTTCTAAAGATGCACTGTGAATCCAAAATGTGTGTGGCGCTTGTTTCAGCTTTAATGTCCAATCACTTAACGATCTCTGTGTACCTGAATGATCTCTGCCTACGTGAACAAATTCTATCATGCTAAGTAAGTTCCTTAGTTTTATTCAACTATGTGCATGCTGGAAATGTTTTACAGAGCAGAACAAACACTTAGGTGGATATTTCCTAAGGCCTGGTTCACACTGATGCAACAATCGCTCCGACTTTGGCACACTTGTCGCATCAGAAGTTGGACCCCATTCTATGCAATAGAGTTGTTCTAATCGGTGGGACTTGAGTCGCTCCGACTTAGAAAAAGGTTCCTGCACTACATTTGGATAGACTTTGGTATGATTTGCATTGACTTCTGTTACAGAAGTCGCATGCAAGTTGTGCCTGATGGGGTCCGACTTCAAAGTCGTGTGACTTTGAGACTAGTTTCTATTGAACCGACTCATGCTGCCCGACATACTAGGCTTAAGACTGCATCAGTGTTTGGTGTTGTGGGCAGTGGGAAAGGTAAGTAATTTTTTACAGGTATAGATAGCTCTGCTGGCAAACTTAAGTAAACATTTGCATTGACAAAAAATGTGTTTGTTTTCGTTTCATTATTTTTTTTGCTTTTTTCGGAAATTTAAATATTAGAAAATTCGGAAATTGGGAAATCCGAAAATTCGGATTTTCAAATTTCCGAATTTTCTAATTTCCGAATTTCCGAATATCCGAGTTTTCTGAATTTCCAAACTTCCAAATTTCCGAATTTTAGAATTTTCTTAGTTTAACAACCTGATCCGGTAGGATGTTCATAGGCAGAACATAACATTTATCAGGATTGATCTTATAGTAAGAGATGGATGTGAATGCTTCCAGAGTGCTGTTCACTTCATTAAGTACATTGTCAGTCGCTGATAGTGATAGAAGGACATCATCTGCAAATAGACCTAATTTATGTTCTCTGCATCCAATCCAAGGAGCAGGGAAGGCATTCGACTACGCTCTATAAGACTAAGGAGGTCAATCATGCGTCTAGTGCTGTCTGGGCCTTGTCTCCCTCTCACAAATCCAACCTGATCTGGTTCAATTAGATAGGGTGTGATTTCTAATAATCGGTTGGCAATGACCTTAGCAAATATTTTCAGATCCGAATTTAGTAGTGATATGGGCCTGTAATTAATTGGTGATGTCGGGTCTTTCCCTTGTTTTGGAATAGTAACAATAATTGCTTCAAGCATTTTTCTTTGGGGAACGAATGGTTTACCACTGCATGGTTAAATATTTTAGCTAGAAATGGGGTAAGTGTTGTGTTAAACGCCTTATAATATTCACTGGATAAACCATCTGCTCCTGGGGTTTTATTTGCTGGCAGTTTTTGAATGACTCTCTTAATTTCCTCCGGGGTTTATTGGGTCGTTCAGCCTTTCGAGGTCACTCTGATCTACAGCGGGGACATTAATCTTACTTAGGAATTGGGCTATTTGTGTTGG
The DNA here is from genome assembly GCA_028564925.1 of Lithobates sylvaticus. NCBI lineage: Eukaryota > Metazoa > Chordata > Amphibia > Anura > Ranidae > Lithobates > Lithobates sylvaticus. Next base: position 519,527,568 of record CM053029.1, on the reverse strand, counting down.
TGTTGGCTGGATAGTATTAAGATCATCCTTTAAGTTATATAAGCTTTCATAATAATCAGCAAATGCATCAGTTATACTTTTGGGTTGTATAGTACTTTCCCTGTTTTGTGATGAACTATTTTTTCTATTTTTGTTTTCTTTGTCTATGGCATAATTGGGAGAGGCCAGTAGTTTCCCTGCTTTATTTCCCTGTGAGTAATAGGTTAATTTTAATCTCTTAAGGTATTTTTCGTGGTTGGAAATCAGTATTGCTCTAAGTTCATTTCTTGTTTCGTTTAATCTTTGAAGAAGAGTGGGATTACTGGGGGATGTTTTGTGATCTTTTTCAAGTTCAGTTATTCTAAGTAGTAGTTTGGCTATTGACTGTGTGCGTCTTTTTTTTTTCCTTGAGGCTAATTGGATCAATATTCCTCTAATAAACGCCTTATGGGCACACCATATACTAGAGATAGATACCATATCATTATCAAATTTACCTTGAAGAAGTCTTCCAATCTTTCCTTTCACTGCCAGAGCCTCCCTTTGGGACAAAATATAATGTTATTTCTGTGTATGATTTGAATTTGGCTGTTTTAAATTTATGCTTAGTGATATTGGGGCATGGTCGGACCATGTTATGTTAAAGATGCGAGCATTTGATATTTTTTGGAGGAGGACTCTGTCAGTGATGAAGAGATCGATCCTAGAGTATGATTTATGTACTTTTGAAAAGAAGTGAATGGAGACATCTCCATGGATCATGCAGATCCTCGTTCGAAAATGTCCTTTATACCTTTTCTTTTGGATAGAGTTCCTTTGGTTGAGTCTAGAAGTGGAAATCGTTGCGTTAAAAGTCTTCACTCATTTTTACTTTTTGAAGGAATTGATGGGGATTTTTTGTTTTGACACTGTGTCCCCTTTTGAATCTTCTTCACTTCACTGCATTCTGGATGCATAAGATGTCGCTTCGAAATTTCAATGCATCAGTCCATAGGGCTTTCCTTTTGAATGGGGTGTTGATGTGGGTTTCAAATTTTTTTGTTTTCGAATTTTAAAATTTCCAAATTTCCGAAATTCTGAAATTCTGAAATTCTGAAATTCCTAAATTCTGAATTTCCTAAATTCCGAATTTTTTAATTCCAAATTTCAGAATTCGGAAATTCAGAAATTCTAAAATCCGAAAATTCAAAAATCTGCAAAAAAAGAAAGTCAACAATGCCCATTTGCAGCCTCACTGTGCTCATTTGCATGCCTCACTGTGCCCATTTGCAGCCATAGGTCCCCCAAACTTCAAACTTGGTAGTTAAGGGTTCCTAAATGCCCCCTAGCTGCAGCAAAAATTTGGGGTCTCTGGACCCAAAGGGTCCCGAAATGACATTGCTGCAGATAGACACAGTTGACTGAATTTGGGGCCCTGTATCTCGGGGTCACTTGGTGCTAGGAACCCCATCTTTGGATATGTTGAAGTGCTAGTTCCACTGGGTTGGCAAATTTGGGGTTCCTAGCACCAAGTGTCCCCGAGATATGAGGCCCCAAAGTCAGGTCAGAAAATGTCAAGCACTTTTCTGCAGCAGAGAATGACATTTTCCGAACCGAATTTGGGGCCCTGTATCTCGGAACCACTTAGTGCTAGGAACCCCATCTCTGGATATGTTGTAGTGCTAGGTCCACTGGGTTGGCACACCAAACTGGGATTCCTAGCCCCATGTGGCCCCGAGATACGGGGCCCCAAAGTCGGGTCGGAAATATTTTTTTTTTGCTGCAGAAAAGTGCTTGACTCGAGTATAAGCCGAGAGGGGCACTTTCAGCACAAAAAAATGTGCTGAAAATCTCGGATTATACTCGAGTATATACGGTACCTGAAGTTACGAATTATCCAAAATAATGAATGCAAATGGAATGGAACAAATTAATAATAAATAATAATAATAAAAATATTTTATTATTATTATTGTTATTTATTATTAATAGATTGTTACGTTCCATTTGTTTAGATACGGCATTCGTTATTTCAGATAATTCATTCAAATACATTCATTAACAGCCAAATTTGAAAGGATTTTGAATTTTGAATTTCCAGAATTTAGAATTTCCGGAATTTAGAATTTCCGAAATTTAGAATTTCCGAGTTTCCGAAATTTAGAATTTTCGAAAATTCGGAAATTTGAAATTCGAAATTTCGGAAATTCGAAATTTAGCAAATTGAAAAATTCAGAAATTCAAAATTATTTGTCAAAATTAGTTAAAAAATGAATTAAACAAATTGCACATGTCTAAACTTAAGTATGGTCACGGGGTCTTTATAAATTTAATCCTTAACTCTTAACTTACCACTTCCTTTAGCCTCCTAAACCCTGACCTTAAACCTAACACTTAACTTTAGATCCCCAATCCTGAGTCTTACACTAATTTAACTTAACCCCTAAACTAATCCCTAACACTGAACTAAATCTGGCAGCAACATAAATAGCTTATTTGGTGCCGAAAGCTTTTACCCCCTTGATCATCAACCCTTTCCAAAATGTCACAACATTGATCCCCATGGGGCTGAAAGTTAAAGATCAGGTTATACCTGTACTGGATTATGCTAACAGATGAAAAATAAATACTGTATATTGCAGCTACATGAATTAGCGTTTTTATGTTATTAAAAAAAGTAATTTACCAACTTCTATGACTTTTACAAGACTTATGTCCAATGTCGACTCATTTTTTAAGTACAAATTATATTTTAATTGAGTAAATGTCTTGAAGTATGTCTTAAAAGGTTGCAGTAAACTTTTGAATTTGAAAAAAAAAAAATATAAGAATGTTTCAGAAAAAAATACAAATCTTTCACAGAGGCATCAACATTGCAGTTATGTAGAATAAAAGGAATACATCATTTTTTATTTAATTTTTGCAAATTTAACATTTAAAAAAAAAAATGTAATTATTGAAAAGAACATTACAAGTACAGGGCATTGTTTAAAAATCTGAAATTGAGCTACTACGCATTCAAAGAGTGTCTTACTATAGAGGGCTAGGCAATGAGGAATCACTATATATATACTAGAAAACTAACAAAGATGCAATAATTGCACACAGCTGTGTAATATGCTCCTATATGGAAGTCTATTGTCTTTCAAGATGGTCGCAGATACTTTAATTACAGCTAAATGGCTTCTGTTCATCTGAATATTGTTATTGCAGAAAAGGCAGAAAAAACAAAGAGTGAAAGTATTAAATCATAAATTATAATATCTATAAACCAGTTAAAGTGAACGTACAGCCAACGCTTTTTTTGTTTTCTTTTGGATTGTAGCCAGGTGCTTGGCTAGAGTTAGTGAGCAATTTAGGACACTGTGCTGCAGTGCTTTCTGTGTCTCTATTGGACTTTAGCGGAATGGGTTAAAACTACCTTGCCTCCATCCTCTAGCTGAGTGCTGAGGAACAGAGTCACTCCAGGCAGATCCAGAAGTGAACTGAGAACTGAACAGTGAGAATGCTGTTGCTGCATCGTTGGGACTGGTGAGAAGACACTGCTGCCTTTAACCTATTGCTGCTAGCAGAGACCAAGCACATAGGAACTGGCCTTTTAATTATCAGCATTATTTCTTGCATGCAGACGTTACTGGGTTGTACTCATGTGCACCACCATATAGACTGGGCCCCCTACGCTAGAAGAACTAGTGTTAAATACTGCTCACTAAGGTAGCTGCTTCACAAGAACTTTGCCTTTGTCCATAGTAAGAGGTACTTCTTTAGAGGATTTTACATTTTTTTTGCTGCCATTCACATAGAGTGCACTCTAAAGTGGATATAGCCTACTGTTTTCATGGCAATATTGATAATCATTGCTGCTACAATTTTCTAATGCCAATACTATTGCTGATTTTGTGGATTACCAGGTTTACTTTAATTTAGCTGCACAGAACTCCATTCTTTGCTGCTGTAGCCTAGTGAACATTATATTGGGGTTAATTTAATAAAACTGTGAAAAATCTGGTGTAGCTCTGCATAGAAATCAAACCAGCTTCCAGGTTTTTTTCAGCTTAATTGAAGAAAGCTGAAGTTAGAAGCTGATTGGCTACCATGTACAGCTGCAGATTTTGCACTAGACATGTGCACTGACCAAAAATTTGTTCATTTCCGTTTTCGTTTCATTATTTTTTTTTATTTTTTCGGAAATTCGGAAAATCGAAATTCGGAAATTCGAAAATTCTAAATTCGGAAATTCGAAAATTCGGAAATTCAGAAATCCGAAAATTCGGAAATTCGAAAATTCAAAAATTCAAAAATTCGGAAATTCGAAAATCCGAAAATTCGGAATTTCGGAAATTTTGGAAATTCGTAATTTCGCAAATTTTGAAATTCGGAAATTCGGAATTTTCCGAAATTGAAAAATTCGGAAATTCGGAATTAACGAATTTGTCAAAATTCTGTAAAAAACTAATTCGGAACTAAACGAATTGCACATGTCTATTTTACACTCTCCAGTCTTAGTAAATCAACCACATTGTCTAGTGAACTGTGATTGACCTAATGCTTTCCTTACTCATTTATGTGCATTCTGCTATTTACTGCAACCTGTGACAATGTATATGGGGTTCATTTATCAGTATCCAGTCTGATGTTTGCTTTTTGACACTGCACCTTAGTTATATGCAGGGTAGAGTATCTATATTTGTGCTCCAGTAGCAGTGCAGTATCCTTTTGCTTAACCTGGTGTGTCAGTGGGGCTGTTCTCAGAGTCAAGGCAGAAGAACAGAGAAGACAAACTACCAAGAAGCTCCTGCAGGGAGTAGTGCTACAAGATAAATTAGAGAAGGGATAAAACCCCTGTCAGTTTTTTTTTCTGTCTGTGTTTCATTGTGTGAGATTTAGTTCTAAATGAAGAGCTTTTCAGGAACTCGGTCCACTTATAAACATACGTTATAGGACTCTTGCCCCTTTTTTTTATCAACAGAAGTACCTTACACACGGTTTACCCTTTCAAGGGTTCTCAGCACCACACAGATATAAAGTAAATCTTACTATACACGGTTAGATTTTCATTCCATTGTTTATACATTTCTTAAAGAATTGTTCAACAGAGCACTCGATGATGCCATCCTTCATTCAACTAATTTCATTTGAAGGCCCTTCAAAATTTCATCCAGACCTGCTACTTGAATGGATTATTTTATTGCTTATGAAATCAACGAAGGAATAATGCAAAGCAAAATGTATTTAAATTATAATATATATAGAAAATTGCAGACCTGTAAAGTGATCGGGTGACTTTACAACTGCCAGACCACTTTTACATAAAAGCCCAGAGCCTCTAAATACAGTGCCTTGAAAAAGTATTCGTACCCCTTAAAATTTTCCACATTTTGTCATGTTACAGCTAAAAATGTAAATTCATTATTGATTTTATGTGATAGACCAACACAAAGTGGCAAATAATTGTGAAGTGGAAGGAAAATGACAAATGGTTTTCAAAATATTTTACAAATAAATATGTGAAAAGTGTGGCGTTCATTTGTATTCAGCCCCCCTGAGTCAATACTTTGTAGAACCACCAGTCTTTTTGGGGATGTCTCTCCCAGCTTTGCACATGTAGAGAGTGACATTTTTGCCCATTCTTCTTTGAAAAATAGCTCCAGCTCTGTCAGCTTGGATAGAGAGTGTCTGTGAACAGCAATTTTCAAGTCCTGTGCAAAGTGAGTACTAAAGCGCTGATAGGAGAATAAAAATATTAAAAATGTTTTTGAAAACCAAATAAAATAGATAAGATGACCAAATGATATGCTGCACCATTAAAGTGTGTCCTACACTTAAAAGAATAAGCAAATAAATACTAGAGTATAAATAGTGCGCAATATCAACCTTAGTCTATTTAGATCAGCAGGTGAGGTTAAAAGACAAATGTCATGGTATAATAAAATATATAAGTGCTTACGTGACAATCCTAGGTGCACAAAAATATATATATAAACTTCAAGTTACAATGAGGTTGTAACCAATTTAATAAATATATAAATACACAATGTGTTAAAAATAAATACAATGTATTTTAAATAAAGTGCTTCAAAATGTGAGTAAAAACAAGTATGTGTTATAATGTGTCAAAGAAAGGAAATATCCAATTTATGCCAGTGATGCATATGGGGACGCGTGTCATCACAGGTCACGTGATGAGAAAGTCACGTGACCTGTGATGACACGCGTCGGGAGGAGGAGCCCAAGTGACAGTGCTAAGCACTGTCACTTGGAGCAAGATATCAGGAGGAACCAAAAGGAAAAAAGCCCTACATTCCCAGCATAAAGGGAAGTTTCTTTTTTTCTCTCCTTTTTTTTTTTTTTCTCTAGCATTTCTAATTGTGTCCCGGATATCATTAGTGGATGTGAAGAGTTATTTCATTAATTATCTAACTCATTTAATGGACTGCTATCACCTATGGGATTAATATATTATTTAACTGGCGGCCGTTTACCCATTTATTCATCAATTAATTAGCTAATCCATCAGGTCAAGCCTGTACTGGCTTTTGGAATTTATATATCCCCATATGCATCACTGGCATAAATTGGATATTTCCTTTCTTTGACACATTATAACACATACTTGTTTTTACTCACATTTTGAAGCACTTTATTTATTTAAAACACATTGTATTTATTTTTAACACATTGTGTATTTATATATTTATTAAATTGGTTACAACCTCATTGTAACTTGAAGTTTATATATATATTTTTGTGCACCTAGGATTGTCACGTAAGCACTTATATATTTTATTATACCATGACATTTGTCTTTTAACCTCACCTGCTGATCTAAATAGACTAAGGTTGATATTGCGCACTATTTATACTCTAGTATTTATTTGCTCAATTTTCAAGTCCTGCCACAGATTCTCAATTGGATTTAGGTCTTAACTTTGACTGGGCCATTCTAACACATGGATATGCTTTGATCTAAACCATTCCATTGTAGCTTTAGCTGTATGTTTAGGGTTGTTGTCCTGCTGGAAGGTGAACCTCCGCCCCAGTCTCAAGTCTTTTGTAGACTCTATCAGGCTTTCTTTTAAAATTGCCCTGTGTTTGGCTCCAGGGCCGCTGATAGAAATCATGCCTTCAGCTCCACCCCTGGTCCCGCCCCATGGTCCCTCCTTCTGTCCCACCCTTGGCTGTGCCTCTGGCCCCTCCCCAGACCCCACCTTGAAATGTTCTCTGCAGCACATTACGGCATTGGCGGCATGGGTGGCACTGTCTGCAGCACAATATGGCACTGGCGGCATGGGTGGCACTGTCTCTGCAGGCAGCACATGTGCTATGGGCCATAACGCATGTGCTACCTGAAGACAGTGGCACCCATGCCGCCAATGCCATATTGTGCTGCAGAAAGTGCCACCCATGCCGCCAATGCCATATTGTGCTGCAGACAGTGCCACCCATGCCACCAATGGCATATTGTGCTGCAGACAGTGCCACCCATGCTGCCAATGGCATAATGCCCCCAAGCAAGCACACATCTGTTAGCCGGGCCCCAGGAATCACTTCCTCCCTGACCCTGCTGCTGCGAGTGTCCACAAACTATTCGATTCAGCTGCCAGCTGATTTTTCTTCTCCAGCCGGCGCCGCTGCTCGCCTCACTGCTTCTTCTCTCAGGCCGAGTGAGGAACAAAGCAAAGGGGAGGAATCACTCTGCAGCGCCAAGGAAGAAACTATAGAGGACGCGATGGCCCGGACTTGAGCCAGCATGAGGAGCGGGCGCGTAAGAGACATTCTTCCGAGCCCGAAACAGGAGCAATAGTCCCTCCCCCTGGGAGAGTGGTTCGATGTTCGGTCATGGTGGTTGAAGGAGTTTTTTAATTAGTTCACTGTTAAGGTTGCCCTGGGCCGCCTTGCTGGTCGGGCCCGGTACAACAGGGCCAGTTGTACTGGCCTATCAGCGGCCCTGTTTGGCTCCATCCATCTTCCCCATCAACTCTTACCAGCTTCCCTGTCCCTCCTGAAGAAAATCATCCCCACAACATGATGCTGCCACCACCATGTTTCACGGTGGGGATGGTGTGTTTAGGGTTATGTGCAGTGTTAGTTTTCCGCCACACATAGCGTTTTGCTTTTAGGCCAAAATGTTCCATTTTGGTCTCATCTGACCAGAACACCTTCTTCCACATGTTTGCTGTGTCCCCCACATGGCTTCAAACTGCAAACAGGACTTCTTATGGCCTTCTTTCAGCAATGGCTTTCTTCTTGCCACTCTTCCATCAAGGCTAGATTTGTGGAGTGCACGACTAATAGTTGTCCTGTGGACAGATTCTCCCACCTGAGCTGTGGATCTCTGCAGCTCCTCAAGAGTTACCATGGACTTCTTGGCTGCTTCTCTGATTAATGCTGTCCTTGCCCGGCCTTTAGGTGGACGGCCATATCTTGGTAGGTTTGCGGTTGTTCCATACTCTTTCCATTTTCGGATGATGGATTAAACAGTGCTCAGTGAGATGTTTAACCACTTCACGCAAATTAACGTACCTGTATGTCGGTACTTTGACGTTAAATACCGGGGTTATGGCAGCAGCTAGCTGCCATAACCCCAGTATTTTCAGTAATGGCGTGTGGTTCTCTTTAACCTCCCTGGCGGTATTATTCTGTCTGGAATTTTGTGCTGAAAGCGGTACAATTATTTTGCATGGAAATTTGGCGTTTTTATATTGTAGGCAGGCAATTCTTATGAATAACTCACTTAAATCTGTCCGAACCAGAGTCTAGTAGACATCCCGGGTATAGTAAAGTTTGAAACACAAAATCATAAATTATAATATAATAAAAAATATATATAAAAATGATTCAATAATGTAATCAAATCAAAAACACTGAAATTTGCTCAGTTGGAGAATAGTCGCTGTCATTAAATTTAGTGTTTGATGATAAATTGTGATTCTAATTTATTATCAGTGTTTTCTAGCTGGTCTAAAACCACTTTTGACATAAAGGGACACTTTTTGGTTGCTATGGACAATCTCCAGTTTCCAGGCAGAAAAAAATCTTTTTATTATATAAAATGACATGCAGGGCACTGGGCAGACCACTAGGGACAAAGGGGATGTGTATTTGTTGTATACAGTACTGTAATCTGTAAGATTACAGTACTGTATGTGTACTGTGTTTTTAAACTTTTTTGAATTTGGCGCCAATCTCCGCTCCCGTGCGTCGTAACGTCGCAGGGAACAGAGATCAGTGGCACTCGGGCACTGTGTGAATCGAGCGAGGAGACGGCTCGCACACACAGCGGGAAGACATCCAGGGGACAAGGTAAGTAACCCCCCCCCTGTATCCTGCAACGCAAGCCCGAGTCTGGCTCGGGGTTACCGCTTTTGGTACTGAAGTTCCTGCCCCGAGCCAGACTCGGGAATACCACCAGGGAGGTTAAGATAAAAGTGGTCTCTGTGGTGGATTTGCCACAAGATCACTTTATCACTTACTAGACCTGCCAGTAGTGGCGGAGATGATCGTGTCTGCTCCCCTCCCTGCCTGGATGCAGAGTGAGGGAAAGATGCCCCCCGCTCGGCTCCATAGCATTGGAGGGCGGAAGTGACGTCAAACATCACTTCCGGCTCAATTCTCTTAAAGGGGAACTTTTTTTTTTTTTTAAATGACATTTCATTTTTATTTATTTTTTTATTGCATTTGAATGTAAATATGAGAATTGAGGTCTTTTTGACCCCAGAGCTCACATTTGAGAGGTCCTGTCATGCTTTTTTTCTATTACAAGGGATGTTTACATTCCTTGTAATAGGAATAAAAGTGACCCAAAGCGAACGCATACATAGGTTGCGCCCGCATATAAAAACAGTGTGAGCTATCACCGCGATCGTTAGAGTGAGAGCAATACATGTAGCACTAGTAACTCAAAACTGGTAAGCTGTAGACATTTTTAAACGTTGCAAGTGCAGATTTTTAAGGGCCAAAATTTGTCCCAATTCCACGAGCGGGCACAATTTTGAAGAGTGACATGTTTGGTATCAATTGACTCAGCATAACTTTATCTTTCAAAATATAGAAAATAATTGGGCTAAATTTACGGGTGTCTTATTTTTTAACTTAAAAAAGTGTATTTTTTCCCAAAAAATTGTGCTTGTAAGACCGCTGCGCAAATATTGTGTGACATAAAGTATTGCAATGACCACCATTTTATTCTCTAGGGTGTCTGAAAAAAAATATATAATGTTTGGGGGTTCTAAGTAATTTTCTAGCAAAAAAAACATATTTTACCTTAAACAACAAGTTTCAAAAAGAGGCTCGGTCCTTAAGTGGTTAAAGCTTGGGATTTTTTTTAATAACCTAACCCTACTTTAAACTTCACAACTTTCCTTACACTTCACTTTTGGTTGTAACATGAGAACATGTGGAACATTTCAAGGGGTGTAAATACTTTTACTGTAGGTAAAGGTACTGTATTTAGGCTCCTGGCAATTTGGTCTGCCGTTTCAGCACAGGTTGAATGTTTCCCTGCTGGCTAGCTCAGAGTGTCTTTGTGTAAGACCACTTTTGGCATGCCTGTCTATAGGAGCAGGAAGAGGGTGAGGCTCCATGAGGTGAGGAGCTCTTACACAGACAAGTGTAGGAGAGGAGCTACACTGACTAGAGACCCAGACCATGATATGGAGCAGAGAGGCGCACTGGCCACATAGTAAACACAGGGCTACAGGACAGAGGACGGGACAAACCGGGACACAGAGGCAGTGGATATATGTTGTGCCCGGGTTTCCAGGGGACAGAAATCCTGGCACAAGTTGCCAAACCCGTACTGTCTGGGCTAATCCAGTACGGGTGGCAACCCTAGTCTATACATGCACTTCCCCTGCAGCAAAATGTAGAATTTTTCAGTGACAATGGTTAACAGGGCAAATTAAGAGGTGGAATCTATCTAGCAGATTCATAGACGGCAACAAAAAACATTCAAGGGGTATAATCCTTCCTTTTACTAAGACAAAAACAAAAACATTGAGCTATACATACATCTTAATTGGAGAATACATATTTTAGTATGCATTTAGTGCACTTAGAAATATGCTTTTTGTATTTAGCTACTGCAAGGACTGTTGATATTGAGAAAAATACCCTAAATTTTGCCATTTTTCTAAGCTTGCCATGATGACTTCTGCCGAAAGCTGCTCATTCAATAACTTGTTATCTCTGACTATTGCAACTCCCTGTTCTTAGGCCTACTTCTTTGCATGCTATCCCTTCTTCAGTCTATCATGAATAATGCTGCCAGGCTCATCTACCTTACCAACCACTCAGCCACCCCTCTCTGCCAATCTCTCCACTGGCGTCTGATTGGCCAGTGACTTAAATTCATAATACTAACAACAACATACAAAGCTATACATAATTCTACCCTGAGCTACATCACCAATTTTGTCTCCAAATATCACCAACACCGTCCTCTCCACTACTCTCAAGACCTCCTGTTCTCTAGCTCTCTTGTCTCTTTCTCCCATGCTCATCTCCAGGACTTCTCCAGAGCCTCTCTCATCCTCTGTAACTCTTTTTTTTTTTTTTTAATTCTTTATTTTAAATTTTTTACAAATACAGGGTATACAGTTCTATAACTTAATAATCAGAATTTCCCAATTAAACTCTTCTCTTTGGGGTACAGATTAAACTACAAACAATAATATTCCTTTCTATCCTCTTCTCCCTTTCCCCTTTATATTTCCCACTACACAACAGGACAAAAACCCAAAAAAAAAAAAAAAAAAAAAAAATAAAACGGACACCGGGCAAAAAAAAAAAATAAAAAAAAAAAAAAAAAAAACAACAAAAAATTATTTTCCTTTTTCTTTCCTCCTCCCTTCTCCCTCCTCACAGAAGTCCTCCCGGACCGGTCAGCGACCGCTCCCTCTTTTCATCATTCCTCCTCCCCGCCCCGGGGCCCCCCTCTTTGTTTTCCATGTGCTTTCTCCCCCATGAGGCTATTGGCGGTTTTGTTCCCTATATAACCTATAGGGTGTCCATATCTCCCGGTATCTCTCTTCTTGTTCTCTTATCTTCATAGTAAATTTTTCCATTAATTGGATTTCTGAAATTTTCTCTAACCATTGTGTTTTCGTCGGGGCTATAGTTTTTTTCCATAAACTCGGAATGCATGCCTTTGCGGCATTCAGCAGGTGACCCACTAATGAGTTTTTGTATTCCCCGATAGCTATCGGGGTGTCATGTAGCAGGTATACTGCTGGATTTTCCCCCAGTGGTACTTCAGTAATTTCTTCCACTGTTTCCCTTACCATCTTCCAAAAATCTTTCACTCCGGGGCATTCCCAAAATATGTGTACCATAGTTCCCTCCTCCCTTTGACATCTCCAGCAGGTGTTTTCTAGTTGTGGGTATATCCGCTTCAGCGCTGATGGTGTTCTATACCACCTTGTCAGTGTTTTATATCCACCTTCTTGGTATTTAGTTGCCCTTGATGTCTTGTGTGTGAGGTGGCATATTTTAGATTTCTGGGCATCCGTGAACCTTATCCCCAGGTCTCTTTCCCATGCCTGAAAAAATGTTAGCTCTTGTGGAGCCTTAAGTTCTACCAGTAGAGAATGCATAGTTGATAGCCCATGTTTCTCTGGTTCCTCTCTCAGGCATAGCTGCTCAAATTTAGATATTGTCCTTATTTCCGATACTTGCGTTTTTATTGCTCTGAGATATGCCTTGAGCTGTAGTCTCCTGAAAAAATTAATTTCTCCTGAAAATTCTGAGTCTACCTCCTCCCCTGTCATCACTCTGTTCTCTCTCGTGAAATCTTGGAGCCTACTTGCCCCTCTTCTCCTTAAATTCCTAAACTCTACCTCTACTAAACCTGGCTCGAAGCTCGGTGTGCCCAAGATTGGAGTCATCGGACTAGGGGAGATTGATATTTCCGTTTTCCTGAATACCGTTTTAGTCACCTGAATTGTCGTCCCAATTGTGGGGTGTTTTTTTACCTGCTGAGGAATTTCTGAATCCCTTATCCATGCTATCCCTTCTAGGGGTATGCCCGTTATCGCTTGTTCCATACCTAACCAAGGTTTATCTTTTTTCACTGTACACCATTCCATTACTCTTGCTAAATGTACCGCTTCGTAATAGTTCACTGGGTCTGGGAATCCCACTCCTCCTCTATCTTTGGGTTGAACTAAAATATCCCTCCGAATTCTTGCCGGTTTCCCTACCCATATAAAATTTGCGAATCGCGTTCTCAACTCTTTCAAGAATCCCGCTGGGATCTTAATTGGTAATGCCTGGAGTAGGTAGATCAATCTCGGCATAATATTCATTTTTATGATATTGATTCTCCCAAACCATGAAAATATTTCCTTGTCCCACCGCTGTAGGTCTGCTTTTATTTGTCGCATTAGGGGTAAGAAATTCAGTTCAAATATTTTCTCTAGTTTCTTTGTTATTTTCGTCCCCAAATAGTTTATATGGGACTCCGTCCATTTAAAAGTAAAATGTTTAGTTAGTTGTTTTTGGAGTGCCTTATTTATTCCTATTCCCAATGCCTCAGATTTACCATAATTTATCTTAAAATTAGAGACCTCTCCATATTTACGTATATCTCCGCTAGCAAAGAGGGGAGAGATGTTATTGGGGAGGTAACGAAAAATAACAGGTCGTCTGCGTAGGCAGCAAGTTTCTGTTCTTCTTTTTGAGTTGGTATCCCTTTAATATCTGCCCTGGCTCGTATAGTTCTCAGGAAGGGTTCTAGTGTCAGGATAAATATGATGGGCGAGAGTGGACATCCCTGCCTTGTTCCATTGTACATAGGGAAGGTTTCCGATGTTATATCATTTATTTTAACCCGTGCTCTTGGATTGGAGTACAGGCTTTTGATCCATTTTAACATCCCATTTCCCAGGCCTATATATTGCAATGTCATTTCCAGGAATGTCCAGTCCACCCGATCAAAAGCTTTTTCTGCGTCTGCAGAAATCAGTACCGTAGGTCTTTCCTGACATTGCACTGAGTATATTGCACTTAAGACTCTTTGCGTGTTTTCTCTGCCTTCCCTTTCCGGAGTGAATCCCACTTGATCTGGGTGTATTATGTTTGGGATATATGCGTTTAATCTAGTTGCCAATATTTTTGTTAAGATCTTTAGGTCCACATTTAATAGGGAAATTGGGCGGTAACTTGCACATTGTGCTGGGTCTTTCCCTTCTTTTGGAATTACTGTGATATTTGCTATTAGTGTCTCTACAGGCATCCTTGCCCCTTCCCTAATTGAGTTAAATGCTGTAATAAATTCCGGTGCTAGTTTTTCTGCAAATGTCCTATAATAGAGCAGGATGTATCCATCGGGTCCTGGTGCCTTACCTGTATTCATTGATTTAAGAGCTTCTGTAAATTCTTCTAATGTAATTGGGCCATCTATCTCCTCTGCTTCCTCTTCTCCCATCTTGGGCATCCCTGCTGCTTCTATATACTCCTCCGCCCTATCCCTTCTTTTTTTTAATCTTTCTTCTGTTACATTACTCTCAATTTGGTACAATTTAGTGTAAAAATCTCTAAACTCTTTCGCTATGGCTTGTGACGAGTTAACCAGTACATCCCCTGCAGTTTTTATGCACTCAATGTGCTTCCGAGCCTTTGTCTCTCTGAGCGCGTTTGCCAGCATTCTACTAGGTTTGTTTCCGTATTCATAAAATACTCGTCTGCCATGTGCTATCTTTACTTTTGCTTTATCCATTAGTAGCAAGTTTAATTCATCACGAAGATTTGTCAATTTTTCTTCCGTTTGTATTGCTACAGTTTTTTTGTGAACCTTTTCCAGCACCCGTATCTCTTCTAGCAGAAGATCCAGCTTGGCGCTCAGAGAGCGTTTTCTATATGCTCCCAGTGATATTAGAACGCCTCTAATAACACATTTATGTGTTTCCCATACACCCATAGGTGCTATTTCATCTGATTTATTCTCTTGGAAATATAGTTCTATCTCATGGGCGATTTTTTCCTCATATGTTGATTCTTTTAATAGTGTTTCGTTGATCTTCCAATGCCACTCTCGTAACACTTTCTCTCCAAATTCTATTACGCAATGAGTTGGTGCATGGTCTGAAAGTGAAAAGGAGCCTATTGAGGCATCTAGTACGCTCTGGAGGGCATTCTGGGATATAAAAACATAATCGATTCTAGTGTATGTCTTATGTCTTGTTGAAAAGAATGTGTAGTCCCTCTCGTGTGTGTTCCTAATTCTCCAGCTATCCACTAATTGTAAATCTTGTAACATCTCTTTTGCTTTTCGAAGTTTTGTATAGGATATGTGTGAGGAGCCCTTTGACGAGTCTATCATGGGCTCTAATGCCATATTTAAATCTCCTCCCATTATTAGGATTCCTTCTTTGTTTTGGTATACTATGTTTAGGTATTTCTCCAATACTGCTATTTGATCCGTATTTGGTAGGTATATGCTCACCAATGTTACCTTTTGTTCCCCTATTTCTCCTATCACAATAAGTAGGCGCCCTTCATCATCTGTAATTGTTTTTACCTCTTTCCATGGTATCTGTTTTGCTATGATGATAGACACCCCACTTGCTTTCGATGTCTGTGAGGAACTATGATACACTGTGGGAAATTTCCGGTTGCCCATTTTTGGAATTTTATTTTTTTTAAAGTGTGTTTCCTGTAAGAAAATGATCTGTGATTTAAATCTCCCTAATTCCGCCAGTAGTCTCATGCGTTTTTCTGCACTGTTTAAACCCTTTATGTTATATGAAGTCAAAGTTATTTTAGTCATGGTTTGGTCGTCCCCAGTCCACGGAAGACCAGTAAGGAGGAAAAAAAAAAAATTATAAAGGGCGCCCCACAAAAAAAAAAAAATGAGCGTCCTAAAAAAAAAAAAATAAAAATAAAAAATAAAATAAATAAAAAAAAAAAAAAAATTGGTGAAGCTCCTCGGATTTACCTCCTCTTGGAGGAGAGGTGCTTCAAGTAGGGGCTGTGATCAGTCAGGGCAGAGCGTCAGAGACCCTGTGTCTTTTCTCCCGCACATGCACTCTGTCTACTATCCCATTATTTACATACATACGAGGCCCTCTGTAGTTCTAGTCTGTATTCTTGTCAACCCATATCATTTTTTTTTTTTACATATCGATCGACCTCTTTTTCCTTTTCTTTTTCTTCCTTTTCCCCTTTTCCCCCCTTTACTATCCCCTTATTACATATAAACGAGTCACTCTCTAATTATATTCTGCATTCTTGTCTAAGTGACGAACAGTCATTGCTTTGTATTACTGTCCCTTATTCCCCTCCATGTCAGTAGTTCTATTTTCTTCTGTTCTCATCTATTTCCCCGCCTGGGAGGGTCCCTATTCCCCCTATTTCTCTATGAGGGGGAGGGGGGGAAAGAACCAAAAAAAAAAAAAAATAAATATATATATATACATATATACATACATACACACATACATATACACATATACATATACGCGCGCGTGTATACATACGCCCATACCAAAAGAATAAGAACCCATTTGTCATGTCTACTTTCCGTCCCCTTCTCTCCCCTCCCCTTCTTGTGTTGTGTTAGTCTCTATAAGAGAGGCTAATAAAAAAAAAAAAAAACAAACAAACCTCACCCCCTTTTTTTATTCATCCCGTGTAATCCCGTGTAATCGGTGCAACCACTTTGTCAGTCAATTCTTCCCTAATTTCTTAATGTGTACCAAAAAAAAAAAAAAAAAGGAAAAAGGGAAGGGCCTATTATATTTGCGCCCTATTTCCTCCCTAATGTGTCTGTGTAGATATGTGTGAACCTAATAAATCCTTGTAAGTTGTGTGAAAATTGCTTATATATTAATTCCTATTCACTTCCCTCCACCTCCTATCTATCTTAGTGTTCCATTTCCCACCCCCCCCCCCCCCCCTCTCAAGGGGACCTCTATTTAACACCTCTTCCAATTATATCCGACATGACTGAGAACCATAATAAAAAAAAAAATAAAAAAAAACAAGCCCTAGGCCATATAGGAAAATGATAAGCAATACACATCAATACCCCACAAATTAAAAAAAGAAGAAAGAGAAAAAAAAACAAAAAAAAAAAAACAAAAACAAACTACACCAAAAATTCCCCCCCTCCCTCTCCTCAGCTCTTAGGCTCCAGCAAGTCCATTACTCTCTCCCACTACTGGTCCCCAAAAGTTCTCTTCAAGTGATCTTCCCGTAAATAGCCTCTTTTAGGGGTCTTTTACTATGCAGGGAAAGCGTCCAGACCAGTGGGCCCTAGAGGGGCAACAGGAAAAAAAAACAAAAAAAAAAAAAAAAAAAAAAAAAAAAAAAGTTTTACTTAGTCCTTTCCCTCTTCCCTTTTCTCAATTCTTCCTCCTCTTCCATCTTCTCTTTCCTGTTTTTCCCCTCTTCTCCTTTTTCCCTCTACTGTTCGCACTTTTTCCCCTGGTTTATGCTTCTTCCCCCCCTGCTGACTTTTTTAGTATTGGGGGTGTTCCGTTGTTGCCGGTAATTCTGTCCAGTCGGGGACCTCCACGGCTCCCCCCCCATGAAGCCAAAGAGGCCCCCCAGCTGAGCCGGGTTCCGTAGAGTAAAACTGTGGCCCCCTTTTTTAACGATCACTGCTAGTGGGTATCCCCATTTATATGTAGCCCCGTTATTGAGTATGTGTTCCAGTAGAGGTTTCAACATGTGTCTCCTATACTTCGTCTGTCTACAGAGGTCCGGGTATATTTGAATTTCTTTCTCCCCAAATATCACGGGTCCCTCCCGCCATGCTAACCTTAGTATGTCTTCTTTTGCCCGAAAAAAGTGTACCCTGCACAGGACATCTCGTGGATCCTTTTGGGCAGCCTTGCGAGTGGTAGGGACCCTGTGGACCCGGTCCAATTCAATTAATGTGTTCAGTGGATTTTTCAATATTTGGTTAAATATAGTCATAACCGTTTCTCTTAGGTTAGGGCCCTCTATGTCCTCTGGAATCCCTTTTAGCCGTAAATTATTTCTCCTGGTCCTGTTCTCAGATTCCTCAGCTTGGAGCTGTAGTGCGACTAGTCTCTGATGCTGACTCTGTATTTTATCCTCCAGCCTCCCCAATCGTATGCTGTGTGCCTGCCCTAATTTTTCCATTTGTTGGGTCCTGCAGTCTATTTTCTCTATATTGTCCTGCATCACTTTGATCTCTTCCCTTAGGGCCCCCGTGGTGTCATTTAGCATTTCCAAGATATCCGCTCTTGTCGGGAGGGCTTGAATAAGTTGTCTAATATCTGACATAGTCCCCTTCTCAGTCTGTTCCTCTGACCCCGCTCCCCCCCACCGATCCAGACTCATAGTAACACCTGTATTCTTTTGACATACCTGCTCTTCACTGGTGTTTACTGGATCTCTGCTGGTGGGGCTGGAGCTTGCAGGGGGATGTCCATCTTTTGCTCCATCCTGTATCCGTGGTTCCGACTCTAGTGCTGTTGGGGTTGTTGAAACACAGGGAGCCTGTAGGGAGACTTCCGTTAGTGATCTCCTGGATGTCATTATGCCGTCCCTGTTCTCCAGAGAAAATTGCGCCTCTTCTCTCCCTGCAGTATGCCGAGTGCTATACAGGTGTCTTGGGGCAGTGTTGTAGGACTTCCCTGCCGTCTTCCCCCGTTTTCGATATGGGCGGAGAGCCTATCATATGAGTCTACAGACCCGCATATGGCTACAGGTTATTCAAATTAGTCCGCCGGCGTTTTGGGGTCTGCTGCTGGAGTCTGCCCGCTCTGTGGGGCTAAGATATACTGAACCGGGCTGGTATGAGCGGTACTTCACGGCACCCCCCCTCGGCCTTAGCTTCGATCCTTCAGCCCGGTCTGCTGTGTGCTGGTTGTCCGCTCCTCACTGTCCTCCGCCGTGTGCCGCCACGCCGCCCTATACCTCCGGCTTTTCGATGCCTGGCTCGGCCACGTTCGGTCTCGCTCGCCTCGTTCCCACACACTGACGGACTCCTAGTAGTGCATGTGCGTTGGATCGGACGCTGAGCTCTCTCTCCTCACTCCGTCATGTCTGACCACTCCCCCGCATCCTCTGTAACTCTTTACCTCAATCTGTCCGGCTATCTCCTACTTTGGTCACCTTTAGGCAATGCCTAAAAACAAATCTCTTCAGGAAAGCATATCTACCTAGCAACTGAACTTTTAATTCTTCTATCAGCTCATCACTCACAGTTATTATTATTATAGTACAGGATTTCTATAGCGCCGACAGTTTGCGCAGAGCTTTACAAAATGAAGGCAGACAGTACAGTTACAATACAATTTGGTACAAGAGGAATAAGAGGGCCCAATTACCTTTTGTACCACTTGCCCCACCCTATTAGATTGTAAGCTCTTATTAGCAGGACCCTCTTATGCCGCCAGTCAGAAAAATCTTGGATGTTTTTTTTAGACCGAATTCCGCTCAAGCTTGGCTTGCATACACACAGTCACACAAAAGTTTGCTGAACTTTCGACTGCCAAGAACGCGGTGACGTACAACACTACGACAAGCCGAGAAAATTAAGTTCAATGCTTCCGAGCATGCGTCAATTTGTTTCTGAGCATGTGTAGGAATTTTGCACGTCGGAATTGCTACTGACGATCGGAACCTTTTCCGACCGAAAAATTGAGAACATGCTCTCAATCTTTTGCTGGCTGGAATTCAGCCAGCAAAAATCCAAAGGAGCATTTTCCGACCAAAAGCTCTCATCGGTCTTTTGCTGACAGAATTTCCGATCGTGTGTACGTGGCATTAGGCTATGGGTCAGATTTACTAAAACTGGAGCACTCAGAATCTGGTGCAGCTGTGCATGGTAGCCAATCATCTTCTAACTTCAGCTTGTTCAATTATGCTTTGACAATAAAACATGGAAGCTGATTGGTTTCTTTGCAGAGCTGCACCAGATTTTGCACTCTCCAACTTTAGTAAATCTCCCCCAATGTTTCCACTATTGCGTCCTCAATGTTGCGCAATTTTTCTGCGTTTTTTTTCCTTGATTTTACGCAATTTTTTTCCACGACTTGAAGAAATGCCTGTGTATTCTTGAGGTCTATGTATGGACCTAAAGTCGCATTAAAGTGGGACCAAAGTAGTGCAGGGACTACTTTGAAGTTGCTGCGTCTTGAAGTTGCACAGATATGAACGGTACTCATTGGAAATCATGGGGTACGACTTGTCATGCTACTTTTCGGTCCCAAATCACGTGAAAAGTCACACTAGTGGAAACCTAGCCTTAACCCTCTTGTATTTTATTGTATTGTAACCCTGCTGTCTCTCTTTATATTGTTAAATGCTGCACAAACTGTTGGCACTGTATAAATCCTGTATAATAACAATAATACCAATGATTGCAGTAAGTAAGCCATTTTCACACCTACAACTGGCTTCACACATGTGTATTAATATAAAGAATAAACCACCTTGCATGCTGCATCTGTGACACGCAGCAGGTTCATTCCTTGTTATAAATACTGGGGATGACTTCCTTTTTACTGAGCGAGTAAAAGAAAACTACACGCTAAGCTTGACACAATCCATTTCACTGCAGTATAGTGAACTCTGCCTTTTGTATACCCCATATTATTTTTCTATACAGATGTCATGCTGAAGAGATGTATCAGCTTATTAGAGAGATAGACACATGCAGGCTATAATGTGTTATTTATTATTGGCCTTGGAGATATTGCTTTGAAATTATTTTTTTGGTTAAATGATTTGATTTAGTATATTTTCTATATTTTTGGATGCATAAAATGCACTTTTTGGTTAAGTTCTATTGGCAGATAGCGTGTCTAATTTTATTTGTTTTCTTTAAAAAAAAAAAATGTGTAGAATAATACTTGGCAATGTGTTTTACTTCAAATGACAATTTGGGAGTAGGCAGTTACATTTTAAAAAATACAATGTAAAATTAACAAGGGACAGTTGTATCTTTGATCTTAAAACCTATGGGATAATGGTGTTGTGGTAATTTGCCCAAATAAAAAAAAAAAATTATTTGTTTGCAATAACTCCATCAGTATCACTAGCAAAGCAGCTTCATTATTATCCCATTAAAGAAGAAGAGAATGTGCGCTGCATGTCAAGATTTCATAATTTGCCACGTCATGAATGTTAATTCTCCATTATGAACGCTAGTTTACAAGACCGACTGACTTCTGGCTTGTCCTTGCTTTCGAGCATGCGTGTTTGTACTTTTCACTTTTGTCCGACGGACTTATGTACACACTCTCGGAAAATCCTACAACAGACATTTTTCTGCAGAAAATTATAAAACCTGCCATCCAACATCTGTCCGCCGAAAATCCGACAACAATTGTCCGATGGAGCATACAAATGGTCGGATTTTCCGCCAACAGCCTATCATCACACATTTCCCGTCGGAAAATCTGATCGTGTGTACGAGGCTTAAGACTCCATTCACATCTGTGTGGTTTAGTGTCCTGTATGTAGGCAGCCAATTAATTTCATTGGGCTGCCCTGCCCACAGAAATATGGGAAGAAATTCTCCAACCTTTTTTTAAAAAATTGCACCGCACTGAATTGCATGTTGCTGTGGCACCATGGGGTTTAGAGTGCATGAAAACGTGCTGCAGTTTTTGATGCGTGGGGGTGTCATTAAGAATTTGCACGTCATCCCCACCTGCAGATGTCTGAGCCTAAAAGCCTGTGACTACATGTTACATTGTTTGTAAACACTAACAATAAATTCATCGTATTTGCTCCCTTTCTGTCTGTTAAATATACCCGTGAAAGAGTTTTATTATATCTGTTTGACAAGTGAAAATAACGTTGTTCACTTACTTCTGTGTTCTGGGGGGGGGGGGGCCCTGTCAGAACACAACAGCACAGCAGGTGAGATTGCTGTACTAACATCAAATTGTTAGTACAGTGGCTCAGACCTGAGCTGTCAGTTTTTTTTTTTTCATTCGGTTCACTGGGTTGAATAAAAAAAAAAAAATAGCAGTGTGTACTGGGCTTTAAGCCTTCTGGAAGTGTTCCTGACTGCTAAAAACTGTCCCCACTTCTAAAACAAAGTCTGTGGTCGGGTGTCGGTGCAAGGTTTCTCAGCTGTTCCCTGTGGCCGGATCCCTAAAACAAAAAAAACAAAAACCATCCCTTCCCCCTACTTTCTCACTATACCCCAACGCACATCTGTTCAATGTCTTTTGTCTGCCATAGTATTGTTTGCCCCCAAACACCCCCTAAAATATGCACAAATGTTTGCTGTGTGGTTTACTTCATGTAGAGCCCCTTTAGAAATTTTTTTTTTTTGTTGGGGGGGGGGGGTGGCAAACTCATTAGGAACCCCCTCCCCCAACTGCTCTGTCAGATGGTACCAATCCTTTATCTGCTGGCTTTCCCAAGGTCCATACACACTATATACCTACCTCTTTATAGTGGGCACCTTTAGGGATGAATTCAGCAAAGCATGTAGTGCAAGGGGCTGCCTCCATACATTCCATTTCCTAATTTTTTGTCTTCTTTCCCTCCTATTAGCTTTCTTGGTAATTTCAGAATGTCACAATGTGCCTGCCTTTTTTTGGGGTGGGGGGGGTTGAAATGTTATTTTATCTTTCCTGGGGGCTGCCAATAGTGTTAAGTACAGAGGGTCTGGCCAAACTAGCACACATTATTGAGCCATTTGCCAATCAATGAAGTGCAGAGGGTTACCTGTCCCCCCCCCCCCAAAACCCTAGTTATTGCCAATGGCCCATCAGAAGTGTGGGGATTGATGGGGGTGAGTCATCTGTGAAGGGGAGCCTCTACTTTTCTGTGCAAATACTTTCCAGCCTCCAATTTTATACAATGCTCTTGTTCCAAGATGTTGATTGTCTAATCTGCTTGCAATGTTTAGGTGCAAAGTGACTAATTATTTTTTCTTGTTTCACTCCACAGTTCCCTTCCACGCCACAGGAATGGCAGACTGTGGCCTCCCACTTTGCCAGCCGTTGGGACTTCCTAACTGCGGAGGGGCAATTGATGGGAAACACGTCCGCATCGTCCCACCGCCCAACTCGGGGTCCTACTATTATAATTATAAAGGGTTTAATAGTGTAGTGATGTTGGCGGTGGTGTCGGCAACATACGAGTTTATGTATGTGGACGTGGGGATGAACGGCCGGATATCGGATGGTGGTGCCATTACGCACACGGAGTTCTACTGGCGTCTCCAAAGTGGCAGTCTGTGCTTGCCACCTCCAGAGGAGAATGCCGAAGGACTCCCCTTCGTCTTTGTCGCAGATGAAGCGTTTGCGTTGACTCCCCATGTGATGAGGCCGTTCCCGATGAGGACCCTCACCCCGGACCAGAGGGTCTTCAACTACAGGCTGTCCAGAGCCAGAAGAGTGGTGGAGAACACTTTTGGCATCCTGGCCAGCCGCTTCCGCCTGTTCCTGACGGCATTTAACTTGGCGGAATACAAACTGAACCACATGTGTGAGAGGCATTTTTTAATAAATCTGATATTTGAACCAACCTATGATTTCTTGTCATTTCAGTCTTGTTTTTAGCTTATTTTACCTTGACATTTTTTCCCTTTGCCTTCGACAGTGGGAATGCACTTTCTGGGCAAAAGGAGGTAACAGTCTCTTCTTCCCAAAAAGATTCTTCTCATGTTGTGTGTTTGCTACCTAATCTTTGGTCTAGAGAAGGTTTGTCCTGCATAACTGACACCCAAAATACTCCTTTTCAGCACCAGGTCTGACATGTGTGTATTCTGAAAAATGCTGTGCTCCGTGTTTTCGTACAAAGCACTGTGGGTGTCATTTACATAAGTCAAATCCGCTATGCTCTACAAGTGCATTGAAAAAGTTCCCTGGGAAAGACAATTGCAGTGCAAAGTGGATTTGCCTTTAGTAAATAACACCATTGCCCCCCATATCCTTTACATTTTACATACATAATGCATTGTGTTTTTTAAATAAGGAAGCCACACATTTAGAAAAATAAAAAAGTTTACTAGGAAAACCTTCACAAGTGCGTTTACAATCTTCACGCCAAAACTGACAACATCTTGGTTATTTACAACATTGTTTACAAACATTACGCAATTGGTAAAACCAGGCATGGGGGGTCACCCCCGGAAAGTGGAAATTTAGAACATGCACACAATTTGGGTCTGAAAGTGTTTGCACCCCCAAAAAAACGTTGGCATTCATCCACCATGATGGGAGCTAGCACATGTGGACACAATGTGTGCATGTTCCAAATTTCACACAGTTTTTAAGTTGCAAATGTGTTCAGAAGCTGGCACAAATGTGTGTTAATTACTTGGTGCGTTTTCATATTTTTCCTAAAACATCAATGATGTTCTTCAATTTTTGTTGAACATCATTGATGTTTTGCTTTATGTAATCTAGATCTCTATTGCAGACCATTATCTCTCCGATGAGTACGTGGGCACTCTCTGTGGTAAAGTGCGATTTTTCTTCCACAACATCCACGTCACCTAAAAACCACAAACAAACAAAAATGGGGTGTTGGAAATGAGGCAGCCATACATGGATTAGCTTACCAGTAGCTGTGTTCTCCAACACTCACCCGCACATCTGTTACAGCCTTCTCACAACTTTAGACATGATCTTGGCCTTGCGGACATTGGGTTGAGGTAAGGCCCATACTTCCCATCATAGTCGCTCCTCCCCACTGGACCCCCCATACACACATCTGTAGTGTTGGAGACATTTGGGGCCAGAATCTAAACTGCTGGGCTGAGAATTGTATGGTTTTCTATTTGTAAACATTTTGCAACAGTCACTAGATGAGAATTGTGTGTGTTTGATGAACAAATAACTGAAACTATGTCCCTTTTTTCATACACAGGAAGACCTCAGCCAGGAGGTGGCTGTGGAAGGTGGCAGTCAGGAGGAGGCAGGGGTTAGTGGCAGCCACCAGCTGGGTAGTGGCAGCCAAGAGGGGGCTAGGCCGCGGAGCCTGACTGACACCCAAACCCCTCCCCTCCGCCTTCCGTACAAAAGGGCGAGAAGGGGGGGGTTATGCGGCACAGTCAGCGCGCCGCATGATCAGAGAGGCTTCAGACTCCCTACATGCCACACCCGCCGACGAGGAGACCTTTGGCTCGGTGGTTGTCACAAAAATGATGGGTATGGAGGTGAGGCAACGCAACATGTGTGAGGGGCTCATCCTCCATGTCCTAAATAAGGGTAGGGCTGGGGAGATGACCCCAGTCACACATGTTTGCCATAGCTACCATGCTCCGCCTCCTCCTCCTCCTTCTGCCACCCCACCAGCACGACAGCCACAGCGTGCAAGGAAGCGTGGAAGGAAGACCTGAGAGTGACGACCTGGAATCAGTCTGGTCTGAGAGAAGATGGAGCCTCTTGTAGTACCAGAGCCTGGGGACCTAGATGGCATCTGCTGCAGTTCCGGATACTTTGGACTTCACGACCAGATTGCACTCCCCTTAATATACGTACTCCTCAGGCCCCCAATTTTCTACGCTTGAACAATGATGGTTGCCGTGGGGGGCCAAGACTTTGCAAATTCCCCAAGTTTCACCATGGCTGCGTTCCTCTTTGGTTTGTTGGTGTGACCTAAATAAAGGTTTTTTTTGATTTGAAATAATCATTGACTATTGTGTTTTACTTTGCTACAATGACAGTTTTTCTTTGAGTAAGCAGGTACATTTCACTAATCCTAAAGTAGAATTAACAAGGGGCACCAACAACAAACAACCTCCTAGTAAATTTAAGCAAGAATTACAAATGTTAATAATGTGTTTTTGGTAATTTGAGACACACAACCCCCCTCCAAAAAAAAAAAAAAAAAAACATTCAAATATGTATTCCCCAAAAAAAAAAAAAAAGACAAATCATGGTAAAAAAATAACAAAGATTCTTTTCCGTTCAGAGTCAAAATAAACATGTAGTGTATAAATGCTGCAAAGTAATAAAGAAGTAAGTTTGTGAGAAGTGCGGGTGAATAGGAGCAGCTAAAAGATGTCATTCTTGTTGCATTGTAAAGAAAAAGAGAATGCGCTGCATTAAAGACATTTTAACATTGCAGCGTGACGAATGTGCTGTGTCGATTAGAAAGGTAGTTTTACCTGACCGAGCGCTTCCGTCACAGAATTTCTTCTGAGCATGCGTAGCACTTTGTCCGTCGGACAAGCGTACACACGCTCGGATTTGGTGTGATCGGACCGTGTTGACGGCAAAGATTTCCAGCAGGAGATAAGACTTTGTCCGTCGGACAAACCGACGAACACTGTCCGATGGTGCATACACACGGTCTGATTTTTCAACAACCTTGTCCGATCGGACAGAATCCATGAAAAAGTCCGACCGTGTGTATGGGGCTTTAGAGTGTTTGATCGGTTCCCCGTTCTCACAGTGCACTTTTCATGGACACCGTTAGCTTTATGTGTCTATGAACAGTGCAGAATATCTATCTACAGCATTACCCTTCTTTTTTTTGAAGATCGGTTGAACCTACCCTTTTGTATATGTGCACTAGATGATACTTGTTTTGCACGGTACACGTTTTTCATGGTGTGCACAATGGACTGACGTCCTTGCTATTTCTGTTTTATATTAAAATTTGAACACTCAACAGTGGTCTGGATTTCTCCATGCTTGCCCACTAAGACTGTTCTCACACGTTTTATTCTAGCGCCACACTTTTCCCATTTTATTCACCAGTCTACAATTTGTCACATTGTTGTGTTGGCAGCTTCAAATGTTGTAGGAAAGCGCAGCTATTCACCCACACAATAAATTCATCGTATTTGCTCCCTTTCTGTCTGTTAAATATACCCGTGAAAGAGTTTTATTATATCTGTTTGACAAGTGAAAATAACATTGTTCACTTACTTCTGTGTTCTGGGGGGGGGGGGGGCACCCCCTGTCAGAACACAACAGCACAGCAGGTGAGATTGCTGTACTAACATCAAATTGTTAGTACAGTGGCTCAGACCTGAGCTGTCAGTTTTTTTTTCATTCGGTTCGCTGGGTTTAATAAAAAAAAAAAATAGCAGTGTGTACTGGGCTTTAAGCCTTCTGGAAGTGTTCCTGACTGCTAAAAACTGTCCCCACTTCTAAAACAAAGTCTGTGGTCGGGTGTCGCTGCAAGGTTTCTCAGCTGTTCCCTGTGGCCGGATCCCTAAAACAAAAAAAAACAAAAACCATCCCTTCCCCCTACTTTCTCACTATACCCCAACACACATCTGTTCCCCACTGTACCCTCCGCACATCTGTTCCCCATTGTACCCCCCATACACACATGAGAGAAAGGGGTGAGAGGGGGGATGATAGAGGGAAGTGAGAGAGAGGGAGGCAAGAGAGGGGGAGGAGAGGGGGGTGAGAGAGCAAGGGATGAAAGAGAGGGGATGAGAGAAGGGGGTAAGAGAGACAGAAGGTGGTGAGAGAGAGAGAGGGGTGGGGGTGAGTGAGAGAGGGGGTTGGGTGGTGAGAGAAGGGGGTGAGAAAGAGAAGGGGGTGAGAGGGACAGAAAGGGTGCTAGAGGGGGTGAGGGAGAGAGAGGGGAGGGGAGAGGGGGATGAGAGAATGAGGTGAAAGAGAAGGGGGTGAGAAAGACAGAAGGTTGTGAGAGCGAGAGAAAAGGGCGGGGGTGAGCGAGAGAGGGGGTTGGGGTGAGAGAAGGGGGTGAGAAAGAGAGAAGGGGTGAGGTGAGAGGGACAGAAAGGGTGATAGAGTGGGTGAGGGAGAGAGAGGGGGTAAGAGAGGGG
This sequence comes from Lithobates sylvaticus, assembly GCA_028564925.1. Taxonomy (NCBI): domain Eukaryota; kingdom Metazoa; phylum Chordata; class Amphibia; order Anura; family Ranidae; genus Lithobates; species Lithobates sylvaticus. The sequence goes on along the minus strand of CM053029.1, from coordinate 519,499,913 downwards.
AGAGGGGGATGACAAAGAGAGAGGGGTGGGGGGTGGATGAGAGGGGGGAGAATAGAAGAGAGAGAGAGGGGTGTAAGAGGGGGAGGATTAGAGAGGGGGTAAAAGAGAGAGAGCGGGGTGGGAGAGAGGGGGATGAGAGCGAGGTTAGGGGGGGGTGAAAGGGAGAGACCCCTAGTCTTGTCTGCAGTCCCCCTGTGCCTCCCTTTCCCAGTCCCTGTCTGTGGTTGTAGGTGTGTGTGATGCCCAATACCTTGCATTCCAGCAGCGGGCAAGGTCCGTTCTCATTCTGGGTGATGGTGGGGGTGCTCTGCTCCTTTCTCTGTTCTGCGGTCCCTGGCTGCCTGCGCTCCCGCCTGTCCTCATCCTCTGGGCCCCTGGTCAGCCTGTCCTCCTGGCGGCCATTGTTGTTGTTGCCAGAGCTGGGAGCGGAGAGGTGGTTGGAAGGGTCCAGGATCTGGGAAGCGCCAAGGATGCTGCGCCCGCTGCTCATCTCTCCTGGGGTCAGGGCATCAGTGGAGGTCTTCTCCGTCCTGGGCTCTCAGTCCTAGCTGCCCTAGCTTCTCACCTTCCCCCTGCTCCCACTGCCACCAGATCGAGACTCTTCAGGACAAGGGGCTCAAGGGGCAGCTACTTTAGGCCCCACAACAATGACTTTTCCAAGGCAGCTACCCCTTTTGGCATTAAAGATTGCCCTGAATTTAGCTTTTCTGCCTGGCAAATGATTCATATTTCTGTCTATCCAGTCTTGAGATTTACACAGCCCTACCAATTAGCACAGCCAGGTGGATGATAGCACATTCTCTGTTACAACTGTACTTTAGAAAGAAAAAGTGATGTTCAGTCTAATAACTGGACAGTGAAAGAGCAGCTGCACACTGATGAGGCCACATACTGTATTTGTTCACTCTCCTACCTCCTAGCAGCATATTCATTGTTAGCATATTAAAAAGCAGCACAGTAGTTTGATCAACTTCCTTACATCTAAACCAGTAGTTTCTGTAATGTATGTGTGGTATAACATGCCATTCTGAACAACTTTATAGTGACTTATTTATTTATATTTCATTTTAGGCTCCCAATGCCTGTATTTAATCATGGAATAGGCAATATAAATGTATTCATAGTCCCTGTGGCCCTCTTGGCTATAATGAAAACACACCATTTCATTTCTATCCTCATTAGCCTAGTTTTCCAAGTACCAGTCTCATTTTATTACCTTTAAAAGTGTATTTTTCTCATTATTCCAACTGAATGAATATATAGGGGATTTGCAGTTCATTACAGACCCACAAGAAGATAAGGTGATGCAGTACATAGCAATGCATAAAGGTTGCCATACATACATAGATTTTTGGTGTTCAGCCTAGTACAGGCTGAATGAAATAAACCTAGAAGATTCCCCCATCCACACTTAACATCACAGATGGATGAATCTCTTGCTGTGGCTGTTGTATTGTTTGGATGCAGGTGCTGTTCAGCTGGTAATTTTCCTCCTGGGGGAACCATACGTAATTCGCTCCGTGTATGATCAGCTTATGTTATACAAATGTAGCAAGGCCCCAGGCCTCCTTCGGTCTAATGAGAACCTCCAGGGCCAGAGATATCTGACATCCTTTTGTATAGAGTGAGTTGTGAGGCATGGTGGGTGCAAGGTGGTTAAAGTTATTGGGCGCCAGACACTTCTTGAATGCAAAAGAGACTTTTATTTCTCTTAACAAACTTTTGAGGGGGAGAGGGTTAGGGCCAGGACAGCCTTAGGTAGTTGCAAGTTCAATTGGCAGACTTTGAGACTTCAATAGGAGGACAGCCATGCAGGGGAAGGCATCCAGCAAGACGCCACATCTGCTGGTACAGGAATGCTCTCTCATATGGCAACAGTCTTTAACAGTTCCTAACACAAAACATAACAGTTCCTTTCAATTCCACTACAATCACTCCTTGCAGTTCTTCAGCCCACTGAGCTCCCGGTCTCTCATTAGACCCACTGATTCACTGCCACTGAATCCCTTGAGCTCCTCCAATCTTCACGGTGGTATCTTCCTCAAGCGTCACCCCCGCCTCTCTGCCGGGTCCCTAGCTTGGTACTCAAGATACATCTCAAGCTTCACCCCACTGGCCTGCTTGGTCCCTGGCTTGACACGCAAGGCTGCTCTGCAAGTGTCACCTCCGCTGGCTGGGTCCCTGGCTTGATACCTCGGTTGGTGAGAATGCTGCTTCGGTACTTGCTTCAGTTACTCACTGTGGTCCCTGATAATAAGGTGGTTGGCCCCTTAGTGGCAACAGCTTCCCCTCTACCTCCGACCACGACAGGTTCTCCGGCTGGCAGAACCGTCACCTTTGGTTGGACTGCAAGCCGCAGTTCAAACCCTGCACTGCTCTATCTTGCTTCTGGATAGGCAGTCTAGCAGCCAGATGTGCCCAGGATAGGCCCAATCATTGGCCTAGCAGCCTGGGCAGTACAACAAACATCCACCCAGACAGCCGTGCAGGTGGCACAGAAAAGAGATCACCTGACTCTACCCGAATATATAGGTTCTCCCAGCAGGCCAAGGGATTCAAGAAAACCCCTGCCCATTGGCTGAGATATCCCATATACCCATATTCTGACCTTGCAATGCCCTTCTGGTATCTAGTACCACCAGGTACCCGGCCACCTAGTGGTAGAAGAGAAAAGTGCATCAAGGCCAAACTTAGGGAGAAATCAATTGATCTCAATTGATCTCAATTAGCCAAGATGACTATTCCTGGCAAGTACATTTTTGAGGAGCAACCCTGCCTAAACTCCAGGGTGCTACACAAATAATATACACAGGACTATATTTTTGCATAGGTCATAGCAGTGTCAGTAACAAATTAAAAAGTTCCAGGATGCCTCCCTGCTGGCCAGTGCAATATGGCCTGCTCCTTATTGTTCCTGTCCTTGTATTGTTTGTTGGTGGAGGAGTGTACTGTGCACTTAGAGCTCCCAGACCCTGGTCTGTAGAACTAAGTTGCAAGCAGAGAATAGAGACAGTGCTGTGCTATTGCAGGGTGTGCAAGCGGACTCTCATTGCCACTCCCTTCGATCTTGTGTGGCTTTGATGTCTGATTATTTTAGTGTTTTGCTGCAGCTAGCCATTGGGACAGATCCATATTTTTATCCAACCATTTTTTTGTGCCTGGGTATGTAGGGTTGCCACCTCATCCCCTTAAACCCGAACACATGTGAATTGCACAGGTTCTGAGGCTAATTTAATGCAGATAAGGCACCAAGTGAGTTTAATTACCGCCTTAATCAGACACAGAACCTGTGTAATTAATATGTGTTTGGTGTTAAAGGGATGAGGTGGCAACCCTATGGGTATTGTTGTGTCCCATGGGCTCAAAGTAATGACTACCTGAACTACTCTGTATTATTATTGTCCTGATTTAGGACCTGTGACATAGCGGGAATACCAATATATCCAGGACCGGAATTTAGGCTGTCTATGATGGCAGGAGATATAAGGAATTTTGTAGATAGGCACATATGGCATGTTTTCAGTTGGATTTAGTTTTAACTTGACATCAGTGTGAGACACTCCAGAGTTCGATCACAGGGGAAGGAAGTCGCTGCAATGGGGTGGATTTACTAACACTAGAGAGTACAAAATCTGGTGCAGCTCTACATAGAAACCAATCCACTTCAAAGTTTTTTTTTTGGCCAAAGCTTAACTGAACAAGCTGAAGTTAGAAGCTGATTAGCTACCATACACAACTTTACCAGATTTTGCACTCTCCAGTTTTAGTAAATCAACCATAGTATGTCCTTCTGACCTGCAGTTTTCCTCCTTCTAAACTGCTCTAAAAGAGAAGTATGGTCAAACCTTTGTTTGGCTATACTTTCCTCTTGTTGGTCATAGAAATATGTTTACTAATGTTCTCCTGAGCCAGCTGATAGGGGGATATTACCCACTATCAGCTGATGGAGTAATCACACCAAGTTCAGACGATCCACCCAGCTGCCTGACTGACAGCTAGCTCTGCCTTTCAAGGTGTGGCTGAGAGTTGGAGCCTGCCGTGGTCACCCCCTCCACAGTCTGGCGCTCCAGGAGAAAAGCTGTCTGACATTCACTGATCTTCACTGCCATCAGTCCTTAGCTCAATCAAAACAAAAAAACACCACTCTAAGTGTAGCATGTCACATTAAAAACAAGTTTATTCAGACAAATGGTGTCAGAGAACAATCCGCAGAAGAACTGGCATATCTATCAATGGCCAGCAGAATCGGCCAACACAAATTTGCCAATGCTAATGTGCATGTGCACAGATAGCAACAATCAGGAAGTTATATTCTCCAGTGCGCATGCGCGTACGCCAAAGCGCATGCAATACGTGATAGACTCTAGGCACCCAGTGGCCTATTTAAAGCCTGCAGCAGCAACTATTAACTGCTGGATGATCTTCAGCTTCCCTGTGTATTCCCAAGTTCTTGTTCCTGCTATCATTGGATTCCCTGTTACTGACCTGGCTTGCCTTTTACCTGTCTTATCTCCATTTCCTGGCTTTGACCCTTGGCTTGTTCCAGTGACTCAGCTTCTGCCTGCTGATCCGTGTATGACCCTGGCCTAACCCTGGCTGATCCTCTGTGTATGACTTCTGGCCATGCTCCTGACTCTGCTCCTGGCTCTCCCTGCTGCAAAGTCTCATCTGGTACTCCTGAGGGACTCCTGACCAGCAGTCCACCCTGCTCGTCAGCCACCTTCCAGTGGACATCTCTTCATCACTTCAGCCTGTCGCAGCTGGCAACCCCTGCTTCTTTGAGTATAGCACTCCTTATACCACCTTTGGGGGGCGCTCTGCACTTAGCCACAAGGGAAACCCTCTCAGCACTTAAGCCTTTGACCAGGTACGTGAAAAATGGCAACTCACATTTAAGAAAAGTGAAAGCGCTTGTTAGACCCACCAAGGGTCAGGATGGCCACAGCTCGTGAAAATGTATGGAGTCCTGGGGATCCGCTGCTCCACTTGGGTGAGGGATCGCCAAAAGTCACTGTGTTTCTGAGAGTCAGAAGGCCAGCAACTGTACTACACAAACACACTCCACTGACACACTACAATATACTGCATTAAAACTGCACTAACGCACTTCAATATACTGCAGTAAAACTGCACTTATGCACTTCAATATACTGCAGTAAAACTGCACTGATGCACTACAATATACTGCAATAAAACTGTCCTGACTCACTCCATCTGACACTAGAGTAAAAAAGCAAGGTCGCACTACACTGACGCTGTACTATCATATATTCACACCACACTACTTTATTCACACTACACTAACACTCTACACTCGCAGTAGAATCACAATAGCACTATAGCACACTAACTAGCTTGTAGCAACAAACAGAGCCCTATTCTATCTCCACTACAACATCACACTGCAAATGGCTCCTCTGGGAAGAACCTTTTATAGTGTGGGGTGGGTCTATGAGCAATGAGCCATAATTGGGCACAGTCATCATTATTTTCTCCAATCATGGCTCTGACAGTGCCCTGTGCCCTGATTGGGCAAAGCCTTCATTGCTTTAGCCAATCAGGGCTTAGAATGCACTGTGCAGCACACAGTGCATTGTGGGGCGTTTGGCGGGCCAAACAAATAGTTGAAAGACCTGTCAATTCGGGTGTTTGCCGAATGCCCTAACCATTCACACAACACTACATGTCATGCGATTTGATAGTTTTAACTCACATGACAAGTCGCATCATGTTGTCCGCAATGGAAGCTGTCAAATCAATGCGACTCCAACTCCATGGCATTTGCACCTATTTTGACTCCATCAGGTTCGCACCAGTTTTGAAAGAAGTTCTTGCACTACTTTTTGCATGTTCAGGTATGACTTGCATAGACATCGGTGTATGCAGTCTCCTGAAGTAGTACTACTTTGAAATCGTTCTACTTCAAATGAAGTAGCATGATTTCAATGTTGTGACTGGTGTGACAGGGGGCTTAAGGGACTTTTTTATTTCCTACACCAAAACTAAAATGATCGGACTTTACTAGCACAAAAGCGGGATTATGTACAGGTTTATATAAAAACATATACACATTTTATTATTACAAATTAACACAGTAAAATCACATTACAACCCATAGGTCATAAAAACATAGCCTATATGCAATGGTAAAGTATGATGAGTACAACGGTGAGTACAAACTGCGATATATCGCTCACAGTAACATATTCATTCTTAAATTACCTCTTAATACTATATGCATTCGTATTCCATAGAAATGATAGCCTTTGGAGATAAGTCCTCATGGGTTAACGCATTTCTCGTTTTGCTTCTTCACGACTCATAGAGGAAGAATGCAGTAAATCATTTTAGTTTTGGTATACGTTTGGTAGACATTGTGATTGTGGCTTCACAGTGGTTCAAGTATTGTATGGACTTTTTCATTTCCCTTGACTTGTATGGGGAGAAAAGCAGTTCTGCAGCAAATACAAGCTGTATACACAAGTCATGACCCAAGAAGCTGTAGAGCTAAGTGATCCTCCTTTTCATGCATTGGCAAATAAAACACATCTTTCACGTAATTCAGCTGTGCATTTAGCGATTTGCCTGCAGTTCCACTTATACATAATTTAGGAGAAGAAATTCACAAAAATAAGGTACTGATAAACTTTACAAATATTTCAGTTTGAAAGCATTCTGTGTTTCTTTAGAATCAAAGAGTATCTCTGTCTGAAGTGTTTTTACTCTTTACAAATCTTTTGTTCCCACCGACTATTAAATATCTCCCCGCTGCTCAGGTTCCAGCTGTTGTTCTATTGAATCTTAGCAAACCCCAGTCTTAAAAGACAGGGAGATTTATCTTATCAACAATGACAAACATTATAAATCCTGATTCTGGCTAGGAAGATAGATCAATAACTCAAAAAAAATAATATTAAGTGTTATCCCTTGGTGTTTTTAAAAGCAGCAATCTATCATAAGTTTCATTTTCTTTAATTGAAACTTACATGCTACAGAAAAAAAACTGAAAAGAGGAAAAATGATCTGATATCACAAAACTACTAACTTTATAGAACCTACAAAAAAAAAAAAAACAACTATCAGGCTGATGGGCATCACACTGATTCAAGACACTTTAACACGCAGGTCATGCATGCAACTCATTGTGACCGATACGGTGGTGCTGTCTCGTTGCAGTCTGCAATGCAGGCCAAAGCAATAGGTTTACCTTAAAGCTGAATCCCAGGTATGTTTTTTTAATTTTTTATAGTCATATTGGTTCAGTTTAGATCTAATTATACATATTCTGTATGACATTACATATGATGGATCCTGTCCAAGTGGCTGCCCTGTGCATAGTAACCATTAGGGACTGCTGACTCGGCATAAGTGCCATTTAGAGAACCCCTTGCATTTTACTTAATAAAGACAAAACATTCTCTGATTGGACGAAGTGCAGAGGATGGGTGGTGATGTCACAATCTCCACCTCATCCAATCAGAGGACACCTTGTATTCATTGAGAAAAATACAAGGCGTTCTCTGAATGGCACCTATGCCAAGCAAGTGACCCCCTTGTGGTTACTATGCAACAGGGCAACTTGTCACAGGACCCAGAAAACAGTCAGGATCTCTGTATAAGTGGTGGCTACTCCAGTATTTCTCCTCTTCTGCAGGGATTGGCCAGGCATGGACTATGCATACTTAGATTGGTCCAAGCTGTAAAAGCCAGAACTGAAATTCACCATTAATGTAGCCATCTCCAATGCTTCCCTTCCTTTCACTCTACTGCCATTTCATTCAGCAGCGGTGAAAGGAAAGCCTTGTGTAATCTACGAGTTACTGGAGTCATAATTTACTCAAGGCTAAGGACTTCCTGTGTGACAGCGCTGATTGGATCAATGATGTTATGTGGTTAAGTCACATGCTTATAATTTTCTGTTTTTAATATTGATATGTTTATTTTGCAAAGAATTATTCTGTTCACCGATATTTTTCAAAGACAATTATGGGCTTTCTAAAGAGAGTTCACAGTAGTAGCCATTTCTTTCTCTAATCTAAACTCTATAAAAGCCATTGGGAGAAGGGGAGGTGAGTAACTCCTCTGACTCATTTATTTTGAGTAATCTGAGCTTCAGCTCTTCAGCTATTGAACTCTGAAAACAACAGACTTTTTCAGCAAGCCAGTTATAACCTATCTTCACCAATAATGTTTTTTTTTTAAATTTAGACAGACTGAGGAAGATATAGAACCTCTATCATAATTTGTTTATGTGGTCTTTGTCCCCACTGGAGAGTTTTCTCTTTACTTTTTGTTGGGACAAGACACTGGCATAATTACACTCAATTGCCATCTGGCAATCACAAAAAAATGTGAGACACCTGAATGAGGTGTTGCTTGCTATTTGACACCTGAATGTGGGAATGAAACTTTTTTTGCATTACAACATTCACTAACTAAAAACACATCACAACCACTGAAGAATGAATGAAAACAATTCACAATTCTATGTTGCTGGCCCAATGGACCCCCAGAACCATTGCTTAAGGCAATGAACACTTACCCTGCATCTAATGCAGTAATTCCCAACCTGTGCATTGTGACACATTTATGTTATGATAGCAAGTGCTGCTTGTTGCCTGCACTCACCCACTTGTAGCTTATGGCAGTAAGGGTAGATTTAAACATGTGTCTAAATCTCTCTTGCCACTTAAGCTCGATCCGTGTTAGGTTTGTGCTCCAGAGGCTACTGACAGGAGGTGAGTAAGCAATGTTACGCCTCCTCCCCGCCTGTTTTAATGTAGATATCCCTTGTGACAGCAACAGGCAGTGACAGGTACTTCTTATGGGGAGATCTGGGGTTTATTAGACCAAGATGTCTCCTCTGCCCTTACAACATCTGATCACACCAAGATCGTTGTGTTCAGATCTTTTACCAACTTAAAAATAGTGCTTTTTACAGCTCATTGTTGCTTGTTGCTTCCAGTTTTCTATACCACAGAGATCATCGGGACCATCTATTCTTTGATGATCTCTGTAGTAAGCTGGTGCCAGCTGTTGTTTTGGGCTTGCCACTGGAACTGGAGAGCCCGTAGAGGCACCAGTGGGGGAAACACATCCAGCCGCCTGTAAAAGCTATCCAGCAGATAAGTCACCCTCGGGCAGCAGCATTGTCTGAAGAGGGTAGTGTTAGACAGACTAGCAGATTTATATTGACTTTACATAAGTGATTAACAACTTAGAACCTAACTCCAGATAATACATTTTAAGCAGTTACAGAAAATTTTTTTTTTTTTAGTTGTGATCCATGTATGGGCAGGGTGGTTGTATGGAAGTTGATCTACTGATCAGCGCCACCGGCTATAGCAGTGTATTCTGATGACAGGGAAGTCTTACAGCTGTCAGAATACAAGAGCGCAGCTGGGGGGATTACCCTATCCACATCGACCGTGTGGATGGGGAAGTCGAGTAATTTTTTTTTCATTCAACCCACATCTATGGCCAGCCTTAGGCTACATGTTTCTGCACAGCATTTGAATAAAGACACCATTCCATCCAGTGTGTGTGTGACTATCCTTTTTTAATATCCCTGTACATAAGAAACACATTTTTAGAATGTATCTACATTCCCCGCTGACACCACCAACTGTGGACGAGAGTTGCATGTCCTTACTGCTCTAACAGTAAAAAAAACTCTTACGCAGTTTAAAATTGAACCGCTTTTTTGTCCAGCTACATTGTGTGGTGGTGTGTCATCTTTAGTAACCTAAGAATAAATAATGCTGAAGTCACCGTTTAAAGATTTGTATATCCCCTTTTAAGTGTCTCTTTTCCAGGGAGAATAAGTTTAATGATTGTAGTTGTTCCTCATAACTGAGATTTTTCATTCCCCTTAATAGCTTTGTTACCCTTTTTTGGACTCTCTCCAGTTCCAGCACATCCTTCCTGAGGCTTGGGGACCAGAACTTAATGGCATACTCAGGATGTGGCCTAACCTGTTTTGCTCTCTGCCACTTAGCTGGAACCATTCCATTCAGTAAGCTGTCCTTAAAAAATAGGAATAATGGTCCTGGCTTTAACATGGCTAATTTCTGTGAGAACTCTTGGGCATAAGCCATCCAGTCCTGGTGATTTGTTCGTGTAGCGCTGGCTCCTGACGAGCAGGCGCTATTGTTTTTGAAAATTAAGTTGCCTGAAGCCACAGTTGGGCTTCAGGATAATTTCACAAAATTTCTGGTTTCAGTACCAGTCCAGCTGGGTTGCACTGTGTTCTCCTTGACCGCAGGTGTCGCTGTCACCGCCAGCAAGGGTAGAAACGCAGTCTAGCTGGATGCATTGAATGCCACTTATCTCTCGGAACCAGCCCAGTGGGAGTGTTCTCCTGCTGTGAATTCTGGGAAATGGTATTTAAGGTACTGACGCCATGTTGGCGGGGAATTATTTTCTGTCTGTTTGGTTCTGGTGGTCCTCCTGACCCAGCCCTCCTGGCCTGAGGTGTTGTGGAACCATGCATCTCGCGTCGGGGATGGCTAGCCCGAGGAAATGCAACCGAAGGGACAGGCCTGACTGAAGTTTGGAGCCTATTGATCCAAGGAAGGTCCGGTGCTGTCTCAACTGAAGGGAGAGGCCCAGCAACTGAAGTACCCCAGGGGATGACTCGATCAGGAGAAGGCCGTGTGCAAGGCTGGCTTCTCTGACGGAGCCTGGAGACTTAGTTGAAGGATGCAAATCTGGATCAACACTCATACGGTATCGCCGGATCGGCTGAGAGAAACTGGTACCGTATGTTAGTTCTCTAAAAATGTATCCAATCCCTCAGTGACGCTAAAGTGTAACTTGCAAGTCTGTGGCAGAGACTTTACCGAGCATCCTACTGGCTGCTAGGCCTAGTGAGAGAGGTCTATCCGGGGGGGGGGGGGAATTTAATCCAGTTTGCGGAACAGTGATATCCTCTGGATTCTTCTAGTATCTTCACCCTCAATCTTAAGTACCTGAACTCACCCCTAACCCTCTACCCTTTGTCTTCTTTTCTAAATAAATAACCCAAAAGAGGATTCAGTGTCAGTCTCAACATTACTTTGGGACACTTTCCACGGGGGTCCCCAAGATGGAGAAGCAAGTAAGTGAGGTAACGGTAAGCCCAAATAAAACCAGCAGCTCCTTTGGGGGTCAGTGCTACATTCGCATCAAGTTTTTCTAGTCTTTTTTGAACATTGGTCAGCCACAAGGGTAAATTTAGTACAATGTTCTCTTTCAGGTTCTAATTCTATAATATTATTTATCAAGTTTAGAGGGTGTTCTTTGTAAGCAATAAAATCTCAACCAGGTCAGGGTAGGGTATTTTCATTTCGCTACTGATGTTAGTAGCACCCCCTTCTACAGCAATCAATTCCATAGTTCTTACTTGGTTTGCCCTGCAATAGCAACTAAATATCAACTACTGCTTTTATCACAGTGGGTATCCATAAACAAACTTTTAAGACCAATAATTATTACTTTTATTTTACATAAAGTTTTTAATATAAAAACTTTTTCTAAGGTTTGATGAATTTTAAAAGTTGCTGCTGGGGACGACTTAACTGTATCATGCATTGTTTGCCCCTCTAGCATTCAGTGATTAAATGTGCATTAGCTTTGTGGAAATGTACCTCAGGTAAAACATTCTAATGATTCTAAAATGATAACTCACAGTTTTATTTGACAACAAACTGTTCTGTGAAGAAGAGCTTTAAATATAAAATAGCGTTTATACAATTGTTGAAGAGACTTGTAATTTTCAATTCTGCAAGTTCTTTTGTTGTTTTTATTACCAGTGTAGGTTTCCCTGCAAAAAGGTTGAATTTCTGAAGTGTTGTAAAAGGCACATTTATAAGAGCATGGTTAGCATGGAATTTAGACACAGACATTACTTTTACATTTCTTAGCCCATTTATCTTTTCTATAAACGTTGATATCGATACCCTCTGTAATCATTGCCTGTCCATCTATTTAGCAATAAAGTAAAGCTGCCCATGCATGGCTTGAATATTGGCCAATTCCTGTGGACTCACCAAAATTTGGGCCTTGGGTGACCCTGCCGATACCACTCAGCAGGACAAATGTCCATTGAGAAATCGAATAAGCTAGGCGGAAAAAAGTCAGACAGTGACTTCCATCAATGAACTGCATCCACTGTTTTGGTATGCTGACAGTTGTGCGTGCTAGCGAACAGAGTTCATTAGTTAGCAGTAGCAGATTCACTTGTCCACGCTGTTTACCCTGGATAGAGCAATCTAAGGATTTCTTTATGTGTTTGGCCAGCTTTGGTGCATTAAAATGGTTTGCTTAGCAGAGGTGCTTTTGACTGGTAAGGTCAAATGTCAGCCCCTAAGTGCTTATATAAGTACAGAAAAAAAACTATCCACTGGCCAATTCTTTTTGTATTACTTAATTAAAATAATGTATTTGCTTTACGCTGTATTGCCAGTTTGCTTTACTTATGTTCATAGCTAAATGAACAAAATAATTCCAGATACTGTTTTTGCTTTGGTAAATACTAAATATTACATATGGATGTTTTACGGTTACTATTTTCATCCAGCAGTCTGCACTAGGTTCCTTTTTGTATGTTTACCATGCTAAATACAGGGTTACTTGTGCTCGATGTTAGAAATTCTACATATAGCCCTATAGAACAGACAGTGCACAGTCTACGTGGGCTTTGCTGCGTAATTGCAGACAAGATAACATGAACTTTTATTATAGAAAAAAGACATAGAGCACACCATAGATGCAGCTACAAACTTATAAACACTGCCATATATCTCTACTGAATGCATATACTGAAGTAGTTGTTGTACAAAATCCAATTCTGTATTCCAACACCCCCCACTCAACAACTACTCCTTATATTATTCACCCTTCGGATCTCAGTTCTTTAAATCTTTTTCTTGTAAACGGTTTTGTCAAAGTATCTGATCCATTTTTGTTTCTCATGAGTTTGAAGTCTTTGCATCTCATCCCATGAATCTGGCTCTGGTTTTAATGCTACACAAGCAACATAGGACAGATGTTTGACTGGGATGCCTTTATTGCTTCTGGTAGATTTCCTGATTGAAGCCTCTTGTGGCCTGGTTTCTTTAGTTACAGAATTTGGATTGTCTGCGTTAATTTATATTTCTGTGTCACTTTGGTGCTTATCTTCATGTGACACTGATGTGGAATTTCCCTCAGTTTGAAGTGTTTGTGTTAGTTCATGAAATGTTGAACACACTGAAGTTTCATCGACTTTTACACTTCTACTGATAGTTACCTTGTTTGTGTCTTGGTGTAGAATTCTGTATCCCTTTTGAGATTTGCTGTACCCCACAAGTACACCTTCCTTTGTGCAAGCATCCCATTTTATCAGTTTTTCTTTTGGGATGTGGGTGGGTGTCTGGGTCCATAACCTGTTAGAAATTCCGTATATAGCCCTACAGAACAGACAGTGCACAGTCCACATGGGCTTTGCCAGTTAACTGTAGACAGGAAACAGAAACTTTTATTATCTCTTAAATTATAAGCTTTAAAGAGCAGGGCTCTCTGATTCCTACTTTATTAAAGTGTATTGTAGTTGTAATGTCTACCCTCAAGTTGCAAAGCGCTGTGTAAACAGTTGGAACTATATAAATCCTGTATAATAATAATCATCATCATAATTATAGAGAAAAGACATTGTGCATACCATAGATGTAGCTACAAACTTCTAAACACTGCCATCTATTGGCTGAAAAATGTATCTCTACTGAACACTGACACTGATGTAGTTGTACAAAATACAATTCTGTTTTTCCAACACTCAAGGAACGCTATGTGAAATGAAACACTGCCACTTCACTTCTTCCCTGTCCACAAAGGGTATCTCATACTTCCCAGTGTAAAGAATAAATGCTCCCCTGCAGCATGTTGTGGTTTCCTTTACTAGTTTAACTGTCACTACAGGATATACATGCCTGAAACAGATCCACATTGTGGGACAGATCTAACAGGCATTTGCCGCAGTGGATGCATTGAATATCTGCAGCAGCCAGGGAGCAGTGAAGCAGCAAGATTTCAACACACAGGACGCCAGGAAGATAAATATAGAGCCTGTTCTTTTCCAGGTTGTTCTATGTGTACGTGTGAATTTGTGGTAATAGGGTCATTTTAACTATTGTGCCTGAAAAAAAGCCAGTCTTACAACGCTGGACAGCTGAAACCCAGATTACTATGCAACTTCATAAAGCCTTTCAATGAGAGAGGAAACATGAAAAAAACTACTGCTGAGTAGGGATGAGCCGAACACCCCCGGGTCGGTTCGAACCAGAACCTTCGAACGGACCGAAAGTTCGCGCGAATTTTCGAACCCTATACGTTATAATGGACGCGAACGTTCGAAATCAAAAGTGCTAATTACAACGGCCAATATGCATGTTAATGTCATAAAACAGGTTTGGGGACCCGGGTCCTGCCCCAGGGGACATATATCAATGCAAAAAGAACTTTTAAAAACTAACGTTTTTTCGGGAGCAGTCATTTTAATGATGCATAAAGTGAAAAAAAAAAAAGTGACATTTTCCTTTAAATATGGTACCTGGGGGGTGTCCAAAGTATGCCTGTGAAGTGGCATGTGTTTCCCGTGTTTAGAACTGTCCTTGCACAAAATGACATTTGTAAAGGAAAAAAAAAAAGAAGCCATTTAAAACCACTTGCGGCTTTAGGTTTGATCTTAAGTAGAATCTGAACAGGTACATTATGAAGTGTAGCTCCATCCCAAAAAAATCTATTTTTAAGCTTTTTGGAGAACATAGGGAGGGGTTATCACCCCTGTAACATTTGCTGTCTTTGCACATCTGTTCAGAACATGTCACCTCACTTTCCGTCCCAATGATAAATGTTTTTGGAAAAGTGGGGTTTTAATTGAAACAAGGATTGGTGATAAAGTATCAGTAGAGAGGAGATACCTTTTTCCCAAATTAAATCTAACAGGATAGAATTTCCCTTCCTAGGGGTAGATTTCCTCTCACTTCCTGTTTTCTCTTTCCATTTGCAAGTAGGAGTCGTTTGTAAGTTGGATGTTTGAAAGTAGGGGCCTGGCGTATATACTCTGCAGAAATTTGCCCTATTAGATGTTGGTGTAGCCACAAGACTGGTGGGCACAGGAATGGGCCCTGCTGTGAGTTAATAGATCAAGATTTGTAATTGCATGCACCTGTTGAACAGGGCAGAAAATTTGGGGGTGGTGGTGGTGGTGGTGGTGGTGGTGGTGGACGGTTTTGCCACAAGACTGTAAGCTCTCACAGTTACTCTTGGTGGGCGCAGGAATGGGCCCTGCTGTGAGTTATTAGATCAAGATTTGTAATTGCAAGCACCTGATGAACAGGGCAGAAAAATTGGGCCTTTGGCGGTGGTGGTGGACGGTGTTGCCACAAGACTGTAGGCCCTCATAGTTACTCTTGGTGGGCGCAGGAATGGGCCCTGCTGTGAACTATTAGATCAAGATTTGTAATTACCCGCCCCTGTTAAACAGGGGCTGAAAAATTGTGCCTTAGGCACTGGTGCTGGTGCCACAACACTGCAACCCCTCACAGAGACTGTACTTGGAGCACAGCAGTCACACGTGTTGCGAAGCATTTTTTTAAAAAATTGTAAGTACACGCCCCTGTTAAACAGGGGCTGAAAAATTGTGCCTTAGGCACTGGTGCTGGTGCCACAACACTGCAACACGGCCCTCACAGAGACTGTACTTGGAGCACAGCAGTCACACGTGTTGCGAAGCATTTTTTTAAATAAAATTGTAAGTACACGCCCCTGTTAAACAGGGGCTGAAAAATTGTGCCTTAGGCACTGGTGCTGGTGCCACAACACTGCAACACGGCCCTCACAGAGACTGTACTTGGAGCACAGCAGTCACACGTGTTGCGAAGCATTTTTTTAAAAAATTGTAAGTACACGCCCCTGTTAAACAGGGGCTGAAAAATTGTGCCTTAGGCACTGGTGCTGGTGCCACAACACTGCAACACGGCCCTCACAGAGACTGTACTTGGAGCACAGCAGTCACACGTGTTGCGAAGCATTTTTTTTTTTAAAAAATTGTAAGTACACGCCCCTGTTAAACAGGGGCTGAAAAATTGTGCCTTAGGCACTGGTGCTGTGGCATGGATCATTGAGGAAGAGGAAGAGGATAGTCAGTGAACATAAGAGGACAGTCACTCAGCATCAGCATAGGCAGTCTTGAAGGGATGTGACATTAAAAATTATTCGGTTATATCCGCCTCAGGTGCCTGGTAGCTGGTGGTGATCCAAGACTGATTCATTTTGATGAATGTCAGTCGATCAACCGAGGCGGTGGACAGGCGCACCCTATGATCAGTCACAAATCCTCCAGCAGCACTGAATGTGCGTTCGGAAAGAACGCTGGAGGCAGGACAGGCCAGTAGCTCAATTGCATACTGTGCAAGCTCTGGCCAGTGATCCATCCTCAGGACCCAGTAAGCCAGAGGATTTTCGGTGGGAAAGGTGTCCAAGTCTGACCTTGCCCCAAGGTATTCCTGCACCATGTATATCAGACGCTGGCGATGGTTGCTGGAACCGATCATACCTTGGGGCTGCGGACTAAAAAATTGTCTGAACGCATCGGTCAGACGTCCACCTTCCCCACCGCTCCTTCTGCCACTGACCGAAGCCTCAGCAACTCGTCGCCCAGGACCAGGAGTTTGTAGCCTCCCAGTTTCTGGGAACGCGTTTGCACAGACCTTTCTGCAAGGCCTCCCTGAGATGTCTCATCCTCTGCTCCCTCTGCGACGGCAAGATAAGGTCCGCAACCTTACCCTTGTACCGCGGATCAAGGAGAGTGGCCAGCCAGTAATGGTCCCTCTCCTTGATCCGAAGAACACGAGGATCCTTCCGCAGGCTTTGCAGGATCAGGGAGGCCATGCAGCGTAGGTTAGCTGAGGCATTCGGTCCGGAGTCTTCTGGGTCACTGAGGATGACATGATCGCCAGCCACCTCCTCCCAGCCACGTACAAGTCCACTGGCTTGTTGGGACTGTACATCATCCCTAAAAGACTGCTGCTGCTGATGCTGAGTGCCAGGCTCCACCTCCATGCTCACACAATCCTCCTCCTCCTCCTCCTCCTCCTCCTCCTCATCCTCTTCCTGTGTGATGGGTGGGACAGAAGGAACACTGTCCGGATAAAGGGGGCCTTGAGAGGCAAGGAAGTCCTCCTCTTCCTGCCTCTGTTCTGCCTCAAGTGCCCTGTCCATTATCCCACGCAGCGTATGCTCCAACAGGTGGACAAGAGGGACAGTGTCACTGATGCATGCACTGTCACTGCTCACCATCCTCGTGGCCTCCTCAAATGGTGAGAGGACAGTGCATGCATCCCTGATCATGCTCCACTGACGTGGGGAAAAAAACCCAAGCTCCCCTGACCCTGTCCTGGTGCCGTAGTCGCAAAGGTACTCATTGATGGCCCTCTGCTGCGTGTGCAGTCGCTGCAGCATGGCCAACGTTGAGTTCCACCTGGTGGGCATGTCAGATATTAGGCGGTTCTTGGGCAGGTTCAGCTCCTTTTGCAGCTCAGTCAGCCGAGCACTGGCATTATAAGATCGGCGGAAATGCACACAGACTTTCCTGGCCTGCCTCAGGACATCCTGTAAGCCTGGGAACCTGCCCAAGAACCGCTGCACCACCAGGTTGAGGACGTGAGCCATGCAGGGCACATGGGTGAGCTGCCCCTGTCGCAGGGCGGAGAGGAGGTTGGTGCCATTGTCAGAAACGACCATTCCTGGCTTAAGCTGACGTGGCGTCAACCACCTCTCGGCCTGCCCCTGCAGAGCTGCCAGAACCTCTGGCCCAGTGTGGCTCCTGTCCCCCAAACACACCAGCGCAAGCACGGCATGGCATCTTTTTGCCTGCGTACTTGCGTAGCCCCTTGTACGCCTACGGAGCACCGCTGGTTCCAAGGACAGAGCACTGGAGGAAGAAGAAGAGGAGGGGGTGGAGGAGAGAGGTGTGTCACAACCAGTAGCAGTAGTCGCGTTTTGGAGGCGTGGTGGCGGAACAACCTCCAACACTACTGCACCTTGTCCTGCATCCCTCCCAGCTGCCAATAGAGTGACCCAATGGGCCGTGAAAGAAAGGTACCGTCCCTGTCCATGCCTGCTGGACCATGAGTCAGCGGTAATATGCACCTTACCGCTGACCGCCCTGTCCAGCGAGGCATGGACATTGCCCTCCACATGCCGGTAGAGAGACGGAATCGCCTTCCGCGAGAAAAAGTGGCGTTTGGGAACCTGCCACTGAGGAACCGCACATTGAACAAACTCACGGAAGGGGGCCGAGTCTACCAACTGAAAAGGCAGCAGTTGAAGTGCTAGCAATTTAGCAAGGCTAGCATTCAACCGCTGGGCATGTGGATGGCTGGGAGTGTACTTCTTTCTACGGTCCAGCAGCTGGGGCAGGGAAATTTGCCTGCTGCATTCGGACGTCGGTGTACTGCAAGTACTTGGTTGTGACACACCGAATTCTACACCTTCAGTCCTCTCAGAGCAGCTTTCAGAGAGGACTGAAGGTGTAGTGGGGATGGAGATCCCAGCTGAGGAGGAGCAAGGAGAGGTCCGCTTAGTTCTTTGGTGTGGGTCTTTTATGTGTGCCTGCCAACGAGCTGCATGGCAGGTCGCCATATGTCTGGTCATGCTTGTGGTGCCCAAGCGGCTGATGTTTTGGCCACGCGAGATACGCTTGAGACAAATATTGCAAATAGCAGTGGTGCGATCTGCTGCACTCGTCTCAAAAAAGGCCCACACCAAAGAACTTTTCTGATAACGTGCAGAGGCAGCGCCCTGCACAGGCGGAGCTCTGCGGTGTTGTACAGTTGCTGTGCTGGCCTCTACCTGGCCTCCAGGGGGCATCCTGCCTCGTTGGACATGTGACGCCGCATCCTCCTCCTCCTCGTCCTCCTCCTCATCCTCTCTCCCTTGAGGCACCCACGTGGAGTCAGTGACCTCATCATCCCCTCCCTCTTCACCACTAGAGCAAACCTGGCAGTAAGCTGCAGCTGGTGGAACTGTACTGCCAGATTCCTCAAGCTGGGTATCGTCATCCGAGCCTTCGAATCGTTGGGCATCCTCCTGGAGCATGTACCCAACACTGTGCTCAAAGAGTTCGGGGGACTCCTCAGGAGGACATGGTGGGTCTAGGGAAGGGGTGGCTGATGATGCTCTGTCAGTACCCTGAGCCTGGGTGAGAGAGGATGAGGAGGATGAGGAGGGCTTGGTCATCCATTCTACCAAGCCTTCAGCATGATGCGGCTCCACATGTCCAGCTGCCGAAAACAAAGACGCGCGTGTCCCATGGCCACGTGCTGATGACGATGCACGACCACGTCCACGGCCACGTCCACTAGAAACAGAGACTGTCTGCCCTGTGTTCTTGGCTCTGCACGCTCTGCCTCCCCTTGGCGGTCTTCCAGCCATTGTAGTCGGTAGTCCTGTGGGTGCTGCTGAGAAGAAAATATAGGAGCTCTGTGTGATGCCACTAACACACTAGAAGTCCTATAGGTGCTTCTGCAAAGAAAATATAGGAGCTCTGTGTGATGCCACTAACACACTAGAAGTCCTGTGGGTGCTGCTGAGAAGAAAATATAGGAGCTCTGTGTGATGCCACTAACACACTAGAAGTCCTATGGGTGCTTCTGCAAAGAAAATATAGGAGCTCTGTGTGATGCCACTAACACACTAGAAGTCCTGTGGGTGCTGCTGAGAAGAAAATATAGGAGCTCTGTGTGATGCCACTAACACACTAGAAGTCCTGTGGGTGCTTCTGAGAAGAAAATAGAGGAGCTCTGTGTGATGCCACTAACACACTAGAAGTCCTGTGGGTGCTGCTGAGAAGAATATATAGGAGCTCTGTGTGATGCCACTAACACACTAGAAGTCCTATGGGTGCTTCTGCAAAGAAAATAGAGGAGCTCTGTGTGATGCCACTAACACACTAGAAGTCCTGTGGGTGCTGCTGAGAAGAATATATAGGAGCTCTGTGTGATGCCACTAACACACTAGAAGTCCTATGGGTGCTTCTGCAAAGAAAATAGAGGAGCTCTGTGTGATGCCACTAACACACTAGAAGTCCTGTGGGTACTTCTGCAAAGAAAATAGAGGAGCTCTGTGTGATGCCACTAACACACTAGAAGTCCTGTGGGTGCTTCTGCAAAGAAAATAGAGGAGCTCTGTGTGATGCCAATAACACACTAGAAGTCCTATGGGTGCTTCTGCAAAGAAAATAGAGGAGCTCTGTGTGATGCCACTAACACACTAGAAGTCCTGTGGGTACTTCTGCAAAGAAAATAGAGGAGCTCTGTGTGATGCCACTAACACACTAGAAGTCCTGTGGGTGCTTCTGCAAAGAAAATAGAGGAGCTCTGTGTGATGCCAATAACACACTAGAAGTCCTATGGGTGCTTCTGCAAAGAAAATAGAGGAGCTCTGTGTGATGCCACTAACACACTAGAAGTCCTGTGGGTGCTTATGCAAAGAAAATAGAGGAGCTCTGTGTGATGGGACTAACACACTTCAAGTCCTATAGGTGCTTCTGGGAAGAAAATATTGCTCTGTGTGTGTAATGGGACTAACACACTTCAAGTCCTATAGGTGCTTCTGGGAAGAAAATATAGCTCTGTGTGTGTAATGGGACTAACACACTTCAAGTCCTATAGGTGCCTCTGGGAACAAAATATAGGAGCTCTGCCTGCCTGCCACGAACACACTACAAGTCCTATAGGTGCTTCTGGTAACAAAATATAGGAGCTCTGCCTGCCTGCCACTAACACACTACACGTCCTATAGGTGCTTCTGGGAAGAAAATATAGCTCTGTGTGTGTGATGGGACTAACACACTTCAAGTCCTATAAGTGCTTCTGGGAACAAAATATAGGAGCTCTGCCTGCCTGCCACGAACACACTACAAGTCCTATAGGTGCTTCTGGGAAGAAAATATAGCTCTGTGTGTGTAATGGGACTAACACACTTCAAGTCCTATAGGTGCTTCTGGGAACAAAGTATAGCTCTTTGTGTGTAATGGGACTAACACACTTCAAGTCCTATAGGTGCTTCTGGGAAGAAAATATAGCTCTGTGTGTGTAATGGGACTAACACACTACACGTCCTATAGGTGCTTCTGGGAAGAAAATATAGCTCTGTGTGTGTGATGGGACTAACACACTTCAAGTCCTATAAGTGCTTCTGGGAACAAAATATAGGAGCTCTGCCTGCCTGCCACGAACACACTACAAGTCCTATAGGTGCTTCTGGGAAGAAAATATAGCTCTGTGTGTGTAATGGGACTAACACACTTCAAGTCCTATAGGTGCTTCTGGGAACAAAGTATAGCTCTTTGTGTGTAATGGGACTAACACACTTCAAGTCCTATAGGTGCTTCTGGGAAGAAAATATAGGAGCTCTGTGTGTGTAATGGGACTAACACACTACAAGTCCTATAGGTGCTTCTGGGAAGAAAATATAGCTCTGTGTGTGTAATGGGACTAACACACTTCAAGTCCTATAGGTGCTTCTGGAACAAAATATAGCTCTGTGGGTAATGGGACTAACACACTTCAAGTCCTATAGGTGCTTCTGGGAAGAAAATATAGCTCTGTGTGTGTTATGGGACTAACACACTTCAAGTCCTATAGGTGCTTCTGGGAAGAAAATATAGCTCTGTGTGTGTAATGGGACTAACACACTTCAAGTCCTATAGGTGCTTCTGGGAAGAAAATATAGCTCTGTGTGTGTGATGGGACTAACACACTTCAAGTCCTATAGGTGCTTCTGGGAAGAAAATATAGCTCTGTGTGTGTAATGGGACTAACACACTTCAAGTCCTATAGGTGCTTCTGGAAGAAAATATAGCTCTGTGTGTGTAATGGGACTAACACACTTCAAGTCCTATAGGTGCTTCTGGGAAGAAAATATAGCTCTGTGTGTGTAATGGGACTAACACACTTCAAGTCCTATAGGTGCTTCTGGGAAGAAAATATAGCTCTGTGTGTGTAATGGACTAACACACTTCAAGTCCTATAGGTGCTTCTGGGAAGAAAATATAGCTCTGTGTGTGTGATGGGACTAACACACTTCAAGTCCTATAGGTGCTTCTGGGAAGAAAATATAGCTCTGTGTGTGTAATGGGACTAACACACTTCAAGTCCTATAAGTGCTTCTGGGAACAAAATATAGGAGCTCTGCCTGCCTGCCACGAACACACTACAAGTCCTATAGGTGCTTCTGGGAAGAAAATATAGCTCTGTGTGTGTAATGGGACTAACACACTTCAAGTCCTATAGGTGCTTCTGGGAACAAAGTATAGCTCTTTGTGTGTAATGGGACTAACACACTTCAAGTCCTATAGGTGCTTCTGGGAAGAAAATATAGCTCTGTGTGTGTGATGGGACTAACACACTTCAAGTCCTATAGGTGCTTCTGGGAAGAAAATATAGCTCTGTGTGTGTAATGGGACAAACACACTTCAAGTCCTATAGGTGCTTCTGGGAAGAAAATATAGCTCTGTGTGTGTAATGGGACTAACACACTTCAAGTCCTATAGGTGCTTCTGGGAAGAAAATATAGCTCTGTGTGTGTAATGGGACTAACACACTTCAAGTCCTATAGGTGCTTCTGGGAAGAAAATATAGCTCTGTGTGTGTAATGGGACTAACACACTTCAAGTCCTATAGGTGCTTCTGGGAAGAAAATATAGCTCTGTGTGTGTAATGGGACTAACACACTTCAAGTCCTATAGGTGCTTCTGGGAACAAAGTATAGCTCTTTGTGTGTAATGGGACTAACACACTTCAAGTCCTATAGGTGCTTCTGGGAAGAAAATATAGCTCTGTGTGTGTGATGGGACTAACACACTTCAAGTCCTATAGGTGCTTCTGGGAACAAAATATAGCTCTGTGTGTGTAATGGGACTAACACACTTCAAGTCCTATAAGTGCTTCTGGGAACAAAATATAGGAGCTCTGCCTGCCTGCCACGAACACACTACAAGTCCTATAGGTGCTTCTGGGAAGAAAATATAGCTCTGTGTGTGTAATGGGACTAACACACTTCAAGTCCTATAGGTGCTTCTGGGAACAAAGTATAGCTCTTTGTGTGTAATGGGACTAACACACTTCAAGTCCTATAGGTGCTTCTGGGAAGAAAATATAGCTCTGTGTGTGTGATGGGACTAACACACTTCAAGTCCTATAGGTGCTTCTGGGAACAAAATATAGCTCTGTGTGTGTAATGGGACTAACACACTTCAAGTCCTATAGGTGCTTCTGGGAAGAAAATATAGCTCTGTGTGTGTGATGGGACTAACACACTTCAAGTCCTATAGGTGCTTCTGGAACAAAATATAGGAGCTCTGCCTGCCTGCCACGAACACACTACAAGTCCTATAGGTGCTTCTGGTAACAAAATATAGGAGCTCTGCCTGCCTGCCACTAACACACTACAAGTCCTATAGGTGCTTCTGGTATCAAAATATAGGAGCTCTGCCTGCCTGTCACTAACACACTACAAGTCCTATAGGTGCTTCTGGTAACAAAATATAGGAGCTCTGCCTGCCTGCCACTAACACACTACAAGTCCTATAGGTGCTTCTGGTAACAAAATATAGGAGCTCTGCCTGCCTGTCACTAACACACTACAAGTCCTATAGGTGCTTCTGGTAACAAAATATAGGAGCTCTGCCTGCCTGTCACTAACACACTACAAGTCCTATAGGTGCTTCTGGTAACAAAATATAGGAGCTCTGCCTGCCTGCCACTAACACACTACAAGTCCTATAGGTGCTTCTGGTAACAAAATATAGGAGCTCTGCCTGCCTGTCACTAACACACTACAAGTCCTATAGGTGCTTCTGGTAACAAAATATAGGAGCTCTGCCTGCCTGCCACTAACACACTACAAGTCCTATAGGTGCTTCTGGTAACAAAATATAGGAGCTCTGCCTGCCTGCCACGAACACACTACAAGTCCTATAGGTGCTTCTGGTAACAAAATATAGGAGCTCTGCCTGCCTGCCACGAGCACACTACAAGCCCCTCTTTGTCAATCAATCTTTGTAACTGAATCTATCTAACTCAATCTCTGCAAGTGAATCTCTCTCTCTATCTATCTAAATGCAGCAGAGTGTCACAGGAACAGCCTGCTCAATCTGCGCCGGAACAGCATGTGACCGGCGCAGACGGCGTGGCGGCGTTTTATAGGGGGGGGGCGTGTACTACAGCCCCTGAGCTGTAATTGGCTACAGGCGTCCTGCCTGTAGCCAATTATGGCTCTTCGAGTTTCCGGGGCTGTGATTGGCCAAGCATGCGGGGTCACAGTGCATGCTTGGCCAATCATCAGCCAGCAATGCACTGCGTCGGCCGCGCCGGCCGCAATGCATTGCGGGGCCGCTCGCATCACACGAACGTGATGCGAGCGGCCAAAATAGTTCTGGGCTCGCCGAGCGAGCGAACGCCCGGTGCTCGATGCGAACGTGGGTTCGCATCGAGCACCGGGCCCATCCTTACTGCTGAGTTATTCTTTATTGAAAAACACATAACACTCTGCAACGCCAGTTTCATGGATGCACCATGTATTAATTGCTTATTTTTTAAAAATAAAGATTGCATAGAAATGTTAGGCAGATACATAGATCACATGGAATGTTGTTATAACATTGTTATGTGTGCTGCTCCTCTTAGTTTTATGCAAGTATGGTGGTCACCCAGCCCTGGTGCACTAAAGTATTTTTAAAATAACCCATTGGTGATACTATTATGCTTACTTTATACACTGCTCAAAAAAATTAAAGGAACACTTTTTAACAGAGTATATATCAAGTCATTTAGACCCCTTTTACACTGAGGCGTTTTTCAGGCACTACAGCGCTAAAAATAGCGTCTGAAAAAAGTGCCTGAAAAAAGCCTCAGCTGCAAACCCAGTGTGAAAGCCCGAGTGCTTTTACACTGGGGCGCTGCGCTGGCAGGGTGTCACAAAAAGTCCTGCCAGCAGCTTCTTTGCAGCAATGTAGGAGCAGTGAATACACCACTCCTCCACTGCTCCTGCCGATTGAAAACAATGCTGCAGCAGCGCGATACCGCCGGCAAAGCACCGCTGCAGCAGAGTTTTGCGGGTGGATTTAACCCCTTTTCGGTCGCTAGCGGGGGGTTAAAACCGCCCCTCTAGCGGCCGAATAGCTCCTCTAAAACGAATAGCACAGCTGTCGCCGGCGGCGGCTCAGTGTGAAAGGGGTCTAAAACTCCTGGGATATTGATCTGGTCAGTTAAGCAGCAGAGGGGGTTGTTAATCAGTTTCAGCTGCTTTGAAATTAACAACAGGTGCACTAGATCGGCAATAATGAGACGACCTCTACAACAGTAATAGTTCTTACAGGTGGAGGCCACTGACTTTTTTTCCCCCTACTCATCTTTTCTGACTGTTTTTCACTAATTTTGCATTTGGCTAGGGTCAGTGTCACTACTGATAGCATGAGGCAATACCTGAACCCTACAGAGCAGCCATCATTAAATGGCAGGTCGTCCTAGCACGGACCAAGCAACACTCCTGCCCGGACCGCCAGTATAGTAGCAGTCATTGGTTTGCTGGGACTGCGGGTTTCCCAGCAGCCAGTGACGTTGCGTGTGTGTGCGCCCCGCCTCCTGCTCCTGACAGTGGCTCTCACTCTCAGTCTACCGGCCGGGAGTGATGTCACATGCGCATCCCCGCCCCCTGCTGCTCGCGGTTTCCAGCTCCTTGCTCCTGACTCTCACTTGCGAGGTATATATCGCAGCTTCTGCCCCCCTTCAGCTTCCCGAATATGCTCTCTCCTGCCCTCAAGGTATGTGGGGGGCATAATTTGTTAAGGTGCACACTGATGGGCATAATTTGTTAAGGTGCGCACTGATGGGCATTTGTTAAGGTGTACACTGATAGGCACATTTTGTTGTGCCCCTTAACATAAATTTGTGCCCAATCAGGGTGTCCCTTAACATGTGCCCATCAGAGTGTCCCTTAACATAAAATGTGCCCATCAGCATGCTACTTATTTTATGTTAAGGGTCACGTTGATGGGCACATTTTATGTTAAGGAGAACTCTGATGGGCATATTTTATGTTAAGGGTAACTCTGATGGACATGTTGTATTTTAAGAGCAACACTGATGGGCACATTTTATGTTAAGAGGCATGCAGATGAGTCCTTTTTGTTGTGCCCATCAGCGTGCCCCTTAACATAAAACGTGCACATCAGAGTGCCCCTTAACATTAAATATGCCCATCAGAGTGCCCCTTAACATACAATGTGCCCCTTATTTTATGTTAAGGTTTACTCTGATGGGCACATTTTATGTTAAGGGGCCCGTTGATGGGCACATTTCATGTTAAGGGGCACTCTGATGGGTATAACAAAATGGCCCCATCAGCATGCCTCTTAACATAAATGTACCCATCAGAGTGCCCCTTAACATAAAATAAGGGGTATGCTGATGGACACATTTTATGTTAAAGGGGCATGCTGATGGGCACATTTTATGTTAAGGGGGCACACTGATGGGCACATATGTTAGTGGGGGCACGCTGATGGGCACATATTATGTTAAGGGGGCACTCTCATGGAAACACCTGATGTGGTGGGGACACCTGATGTAAGGGGGCACTGTGATGGGGACACCTGGTGTAAGGTGGCACTGTGATGGGGACACCTGATGTAAAGGGGCAATCTGACGGGATTACTTGATGTAAGGGGGCACTCTGATGGGGACATCTGATATAAGAGAATACTCTGATGGTGGCAACTGATTTATGGGGTAGTCTAATGGGGGCACCCAATGTAATGAATATCTTTGGTAAGGGGGAACACTATTGGGGACATTTAAATTTACAGAGTATTACCAGAGAGTGTGGAGGAAACAGTAAGAAAAGCGCCAGAGAGTCTGGCTTGTGCCAAAAAAGGAAAGAAGACGCGTACAATCTTTCATGGCAAAGACTTGTGATTCGGACCTCGGCTGGAAATTGTTTTTAGTTACCAGACCTCTTCGAATTTTAATTCACTACCCCTGCTATAGAGGTTGCACAGGCAGTCCAACTCCTCCAGGATGGCACATCAGGAACATCAATACGTGCCATTGCCAGAAGGTTTGCTGTGTCTCCCAGCACAAAGCATAGAAGATATTCCAGGAGACAGGCAGTTACTCTAGGAGAGCTGGACAGGGCCGTAGAAGGTCCTTAACCCATCAGCAGGACCAGTATCCGCTCCTTTGTGCAAGGAGGAACAGGATGAGCACTGCCAGAGCCCTACAAAATGACCTCCAGCAGGCCACTGGTGTGAATGTCTCTCACCAAACTTCATGAGGGTGGCCTGAGGGCCCGACCTCCTCTAGTGGGCCCTGTACTCACTGCCCGGCACCGCGGAGATCGATTGGCATTTGCAATTGAAAACCAGAATTGGCAGGTCCGCAACTGGCGCCCGGTGCTTTTCATAAATTAGAGCAAGTTCGCCCTGCGCTTTAAACTTTGGAACCCAAAGGGATTAGAGGAAATGTTGGTTGGGTTACCATTGGGAAAAATTAGAGTATGGGCAGTTGAAATTGAGCTTATTTTAGATTTTAACTTACTGGGAGGTCTAGACAATAGGGATTACTCTCTTTGCGCAATGCACCAAATAAATTTATCCAGAATTACTAAGCAAATCCAACAGCAACGTTATAGAAGTTATAAATGTGACGTAACATCAGCCCTATCCTATAGTATACTGTATTTACAAAATGCGCATACTTTTTTTACACTGTTATCTGAACTGGGTTACCATTTGGGAAGAATTAAGGATTGGGCAGTTAACATAGGGTTTAAAATGTGCCTATTACAGATTTTAGATTATTGGGCGGTCAATTGATTAATCTTAGACAATAGGATTGTCTACTATACAGTATAGAATGCGCATATGTACAGTATGGTAACTCTCCTTGCACAATGTGCCTAATAAACATTTATCCAGAAGTACTAAGCAAAACCAATGGTAAGGTAAACATTATAGAAGTCATAACGTTTGTTGTTGATAGTGATAGTGTTGATAGTATGTTTACACAATTTGCATACTATGTTTACACTTTTATCCGCATCTATTGATTCCTATAGCATTTAGAGTGTAAGCCCCAATGTCAAGAGGTTTGGCTGCCCTGAAGATAAGCTCCTGGACTTACTGAAGCCCATAGTCCCATGCTTAGTGTGTACAGTAAGTGTAAATGGGTGTGCAGGTCCAGCTCTTGTGTTGACATCAATCACCCTAATTAAAGCTCTACCTAGGATAATTGCTAAGTGGTCATCAGCTGCTGTGATTTCACCTGCTCTTCTGTTTTCTTGTGTTTGATCCATATTGCCTCCCGACTCTGTTTTTATCTTTATCTGCTAATCATGGCTTGTGTCCTGAATTTACCTTCTGCTTGCTCTCTTGGTACCTTATTTGCTGCCCATTTGATGTCAACCTTGGCCCGCACTCTAATTACACTTCTGCATTCTGGATTGGCACCTTTGTTGCCTGGCTGTTGCTGTCTTCTGCTCATCCTAACTATGATACCACTTCCTGCACCTGTGTGTTCCTGTGCCTGATTTGTGAACCAGCATTCTGCATAGATCTGGTCTGAATTTCTCCAACACCTCAGAAGGATCCAGACTGTCGATACATCATCTGCTTTGTCCAGACCTACCACAAGAACCTGTTCCTCTGCTATGGCTTGTCACTAACTCCATAAAGCCCTCTTGTCAACTCTGCCTACCTATCATGAAGTTTTGCTCCATTGGTACTAGCGGTGGTTT
Source organism: Lithobates sylvaticus (assembly GCA_028564925.1). Taxonomy (NCBI): domain Eukaryota; kingdom Metazoa; phylum Chordata; class Amphibia; order Anura; family Ranidae; genus Lithobates; species Lithobates sylvaticus. The sequence goes on along the minus strand of CM053029.1, from coordinate 519,471,095 downwards.
ACTGCATCTTCGGTGGAGAGACACTGACTGGAACTTTAATAAACAATGGAAAGTAGACATTTGGAAGGCTTTGTAGATGCACATGTTTATACAAACACTTCTAAATAAGTATTTTTACTTGTATTTCATTAAAAGGATTGTATGCTGTGATTTTTGTTTCATTTTGATGAGTTTGAATGGAGTGTGCCCTGGAAGGTTGCAGCTGAAATTGTCAGGATGTGGATTTATAGCCTGCGTGACCTTTCTAATATATGATAGTATAGGTCACATACAGAAGGTAAGTGCTAGTCCAAGGAAGTGGGATCATGTGAGGATTGTTGTTGTCTTTTGGATAAAATGTGTGGATGGACACTCAAGTTTGGGAATAATAATTATATTGTATTTTGTACACTGTGTGGACACCGTTTATGGTCATTGGAGTATGGACACTGAATTGTGAACCCGGGTGGGCACTGGAGTAATTTCAAAACAGATTTTGTTTGCCATTACACTTTGGAGATCAGCCCAGCTACTAAGGAGGAGTTGATCGGGTGGAAGATGGAGATGGAGTGATAGGCTGTCGGGGCCTTGGAGGTAGCTCCCCAGTCAGGGGGGGGGGGGGGGTGACCTTGGGCCTGGGATAGAGTGCGGACGGGACCCTCTTATAACCCACAGAAGTGTCCTGACCAGGAGAAACAGGAGGAGCCAGAGAGGACAGCGGGAGAACACTGCCAGGCAAGTCTCCAGGAGTTCAACAGAGGCAGCCAAGATCCATAATTTGTAATAAAAACATCTTTGGTATTCTGAAGCTTTCCTCCAACCACTTTGCATATTATTTTATATATAGTGTGATTCTGTACTTGCCAAATATGCTGCAGAAATCTCCCTCCACTAAGTCTGGCTGCAATCATTTTAACTGTGGGTAGCTGAAGCTGCTGCCTGTTCACTTCCTGGATTTACACAGACACACCTCCAGCTCTACATCTCTGATTGTCCCTCTTATGACTCATACCCCCTCCCTTCCTGGCAAACTCTCACAAGAGTGAAAAAGAGCTGTGCATAATGTCAGCTTTTTTTCCAGACAAGAAACTTTAAGTGGGCTCTATAAGGTATTTACTGGCAGAAAAAAATGTTTTACTATCCAAAGTTAAAACAAGGGCAGAAGATTTAATAGATGGGAAGATTAAAAAATTACTAAAGTTCCACTTTAATGAAAATGTTGCCATATGTAACATGGAGTTCACCAACTTTTCTATATCCTTTTTTGAGCACTTACATGAACAGAAACTACATATCCCATAAAACACCATACACATACTTAAAAATTAGGGATTTCTCTCTCATTCATAGATCTTCACTCTTTTCAGGGGCTTTCCAGTTGCATCACTATTCATTTCTATGTAAATGTCATCACCATAAGGACCAATGTTAGACTGTCTCTTTATAAAAATAAATGGGGATTCCATTTCTCAGTGATACCCAAGATGCAACTGTGCATAAGGAGTGGGAAATGGATGCGAGTTACTTCTCCTAATCATTTATATGTATGGGAAATTGAGCTTGAGCTATTGAGCACTGTAAAAATTGGAATTAACAATATACCGAGAACACATGTAAAGGAGCCTAGAGATCAACCTACTTGATGAAAAGAAGATATTTAAAAAAAAGTATATGCAAAACTTCATATTTACCCAACTAAAAAAAAGTAGAAATATTTTTTACATGATATTTTTTTATTTCTAAACCTAATAAATAAAGAAAACATGTACAAAACAAACAAACCTTCTCTTAAAGAGTGTATGTCGAGTTTGAGCATACCATATTTTTTTCGATGGAAGGATTATGTCAAACACATTTACCACCATCTAATATCGATGTATAGCTTTCAACATCTTTTTCCTTTTCACTGAGCTATCAGTCCTCTTACTAGGCTTTGTACTTGCACATAACAATGGCATTCAGTGTTATAATTCCTATTTTAGCAGCACAATACCAGAACAGGGAGCCATTAAAAACATGAGAGCAAAGACCTTTACTGCTGTAAACAAATACTCTTTTTATTTTCAAAAGTAAGATAAACCAACTTCCATCATAAAATGAGCAAACACAAATATATTTAACTTTAGTGGTGCTCAGAATAATGTTGCATATACTGCAGATGGAAAAAGTTCACTTTTACATATTTATTCTTCACATTTAACAGTGGGATTTCAAGGATAATAAAGTTTTACATTTGGGGAGCCCCACTGAGAGATAAGGCTTGATGTTCTGCTTGATTCTGTACTGCAGGCAGACATCCTGCTGACTTCAGAATATCTTAACTCAATCTCCACAAAATGTCCATTTTATTATTTTGTCACTTGGAATTTATTTTGGATACCACATCTCGCTTTTAATTAACAATCCCTTGACTGAGCAATATCACAAAAGGAGATAGAGTAAGGTGACTCCCAAAGTCAGTGCCTTGGGTTAAATAAAGAAAGAGACAGCATGGTGAATTGGGCTTGCAGGAGGAAAAAACAGCCTTGTCTTTGAACGATGGCGTTCTGATGCAATATATACTTTATATTGATCACACTCTCTTTAACCACCTCAATACAGGGCACTTACACCCCCTTCCTGCCCAGGCCCTTTTTTCAGCTTTCAGCGCTGTCACATTTTGAATGACAATTGCGTGGTCATGTTACACTGTAACCATGTGAAATTGTTATCATTTTTTTTTCACACAAATAGAGCTTTCTTTTGGCGGTATTTAATCACTCCTGGGTTTTTATTTTTTTCCTAAAAAAAAAAAAGACCAAAAATTTTGAAAAAAAAAAAAGTTAGTTTCTGTTAGTAAATTTTGTAAATAAGTAATTTTTCTCCTTCACTGATGGTTGCTGATGAGGCGGCACTGATGGGCACTGATAGGCTACACTGATGGGCACTGATGAGGTGGCACTGATGAGGCGGCACTGATATGGTGGCACTGATGAGGAGGCACGAATATGCCGCACTTATGGGCACTGATAGGTAGCACTGATATGTGGCACTGATGAGCACTGATAGGCGGCACTGATTGGTGGTACTAGTGGGCACTGGGCACCCATAACCGGCACTGGTGGGCACCGGTGGGCACAGATGGGCAGCATTGATGGGCAGCAGTGATGAGCATTGATGTGCAGCAGTGATAGCCAGCACTGACTGGCATCACTAATGGCCACTGATTGCTGGCAGTGGTGGGCAATCATTGCTGGCACTGGTGGGCACTTAATTGTAATCAGGGCACTGATCATCAGTGCCCTGATTACATACCTAGCTGTCCCCCTGTGAGGAGATGTCGCTGATCTGCTCTCCTCTCCTCACACTCTGTCAATGTGAGGCGAGGAGCACCGATTACCGGCATCTCCGTGTTTACATGTGACTGGCTGTGATTGGGCAAGCCGATCACATGGTTAAAGAGCCGCAGCTGTGACTCTTTACACAGATCGGGGTCACGCCGTGTCCTAGCAACACGGGGCGGCCACGATTGCTGACTTGCGCACCCCAGGGGGCATGCAAGAGCGGTCGTTCTGGGAAGCCGTCATATGACGTCCACCCAGAACGAGAGCCACACCGCCCAGCTGACATATAGCAAAATGATGTTGACAAAGTGGTTGAAATATCCTGACCGGAAGTCATATGACGCCCGGTCAGGTCAGGACATCACTAGTTGTGGTGCAAAACGCGTCAGCTCTGTACCCCCCTTTTTTGCCGTGTATGGATTGCAGTGTTTTTTGCTTTTAAATAAACTTTTTGGATTTTATTTTCTCGGTGTGCGGCTGTCCGGAGTTCTTCCTTTTTTGATTTCCAATCATTGTGCTATTAGCCAGCACCTGGGGCTCCCACACAGGAGCAGGAGCATTTGCTTGGAAAGGAGAGTCTTGGAGCGGTGGTTGTTTGTTTCTCAGGTCAGGACATCGCAACCACTTTGCCAACGTCATCGCGGCGATCGTTGTTGCGGCGTGTCAGTCTGACACACCGCAACTCTGATCTAGGTAAAGAGTCTCTGACAGAGACTCTTTACCATGTGATCGGCCGTGTCCAATCATGGTTGATCACGATGTAAACAGGAGGAGATGTTAATCGGCTTTTCCTCACTCGCGTCTGACAGACGCGAGTATAGGAGAGCCGATCGGCTGCTCTCCTGACAGGGGGGGGGGGACTGTGCTGATTGTTTATCAGTGCAGCCAACCCTCGGATGCCCACCCAGGACCACCAGGATGCCGCCAGGACCACTAGGGATGGCCACCACACTGGACCATCAGGTATGCCACCCTAGACCACCAGGGAAATGCCAATCAGTGCCCAGGCAGCTGCCAATCAGTGCCAATGAAAAATGCTGGCCAATTGAACAATTGCAGCCTCTGTGCCCACTAATTGCAGCCTCTGTGCCCACTAATGTCAGTCTCACCATTTTCTGGATAACACACAGCGCTCCCCCTGTCCTCCGGCGCTCATATGTCACAGAGCTGGGTCTGTTTGAAAGGTCCCTCCCCCCTAGCTAGACCGGCTTGTGTGATAGGCGCAACACTGATTCAATCAGTGTTCCATCTAGAAGACTATCACACGATCCGGTCTAGGGGGGCGGGACTTTGCACACACAGACCCAGCTTCGTGACATACGTGCGCCAGAGGACAGAGGGAGGGGAGCGCAGCAGTCGCCGCTCAAAGCGACCCCATGGCAGACGGCCTACCGGGAAATTTCCCAGTGTCCCGTAGGCCAGTCTGGCCCTGCCTATCAGTGCTGCCCATCAGTGCCCAACAGTGCCTCAACAGTGCCACCTCATCAATGCCATCTCATTGGTGCCACCTCATCGGTGCCGCCTTATCAGTGCCCATCAGTGCAGCTTATGAGTGAAGGAGAAAACTTACTTACATTTTATACCAAAAAAACTAAGAAAAACGTTTTCAAAATTTGCGGTCTTTTTTAATTTCGTTTAGCAAAAAATAAAAACCGCAGAGGTGATCAAATACCACCAAAAGAAAGCTCTATTTGTGGGAACAAAATGATAAAAATGTAGTTTTGTAGCATGACCGCGCAATTGACGGTGACAGCGCAGAAAGCTGAAAATTGGCCCGGGCAGGAAGGTGTGAAAGTGCCCTGTATTGAAGTGGTTAAACAGTTGCCTACCTGAAAGCAAATTCATTATGGTCATATAACATCCCACATATTTCCGTCTATATGAAAGCAGCTGTAACGCCGACCGCTCCGGGTGTCCCATCCATCCCGGAGCGCTCACGGCGTCCTCTGCCCTGCAGCGCCTCGGTCAGCTCCCCTGACCGCAGGCGCTGCCCTGTCTCCGGGATGCGATCCACGGCCCGCTCCCCTCACCTGTCCCCGCCGACTCCTTCCGGCGCGCGCGCGCCCCCGCTTCCCAGGCGCGACACTGTCTGCATTTAAAGGGCCAGCGCACAACTAATTGGTGCCTGGTCCAATTACCGTTTCGCCCTTATCCTTCTTATACCCACTTCCCCTTCCTGTCCTGGCCGGATCTTGTGTTGCCTTATGTGCCCAGTAAAAGCGTTTTGTGTTTGCTCCTACTTGTGTATTCAGATCTCTGCTGTTGCCCCTGACTACGAACCATTGCCACCTGCCTTGACCTTTTGCTACGTTTGACCTCGCCTCTGCTTCATCCTTGTGTACCGCGCCTGTCTCAGCTGTCAGTGGGGTCGAGTTGCTATTGGAAGACACGACCTGGTTGCTACCGCCGCTGCAAGTCCATCCCGCTTTGCGGCGGGCTCTGGTGAAAACCAGTAGCAACATTAGAACCGGTCCTCCAATACAACCCGTGCTATCGCCCCATTGGCATAGGGGATCCACCTCCTGTCTCCCGCCTTACCCAGAGCGTGACAGCAGCATTGTGTATATTGCAGTACTTACAAAATCAGCAAGCTGTATGTTCAAGCACAATGCACTGTGTGTGATATTGAATAATTTTGTTCGATGCTGACTCAAACATAACAAAGCTAGGTGACATAAAACAGCTAGCCCAATAATACTTGCAATTAGCCTATTAATATATAATATCGTTAAAGCAATATTAAACCCCAAACCAAAAATGTAATATATTGCAGCTTACTAATCATTTGATGTGGTGGCTGCATTCATTTTCTTATTTTAGGCTTCTTTACCTGTTTTTGCCTGGCAAATCTGGCCAGTAATACACCTCCTGTATTACAGTGCCCTCAATCCAGATGATGGAGCACAGGGGGCACCATTGGACAGGAGCATTGTTAATATGGAGGCAGGGGAGTGTTAGATGCTAGCAAATTTAATTACACTAACTAATTGAAACCAAACATCAGATAATACTTTATAAGCAGTTACAGCAAAAAAAAAATTCTTCTGGGGTTTCACATAAATAAATAAAAGCTGATCATTGTAAGCACCCCTGTCAATGGTAAATGATTTGCCTCATCTCTGTTATGCGGCATACACACGGTCAGAATTTCCGATGGAAACAGTCCGATGGGAGCTTTTCATCGGATTTTCCGACCGTGTGTATGCCCAGCGGTCTTTTTTTGTCGGAATTTCCGACGGACTTTGAATTGAGAACCTGTTCTCAATTTTTCCGACGGAAAACCTTTCTATCGGATTTTCCGATCGTGTGTATGCAATTCCGACACGCAAAATTCCGACGCATGCTCGGAAACAATTCGACGCATGCTCGGAAGCATTAAACTTCCCTTTTATAGTGCTGTCGAATGTGTTTTATGCCGCTGTGTTATGACCGTCGGAATTTGGTGTGATCGTGTGTAGGTAACACAGCTTGAGCGGAATTCCGTTGGAATTCCGTCAGAAAAAACTATTTTTTTCCGACGAGAATTCCGATCGCGTGTACGCGGCATAAGGCCTGATTCACACCTATGCATTTTTAGTGCTTTTTTCATTTTGCAGATTGCAACTAGCACTATACAGATACAACAATGGCAAACTTCTCAGTCAATGTGTAGTCATTGCAGTAGATGTAATGGGATATACAGGTTTCCTATTTTTCTGCTTCTGTAGCTCGAAATTGCAATAATAGCATATTTGCTGGGAATACTCTTTTCCAGTCTTTACAATGTGGCACAGCAGAAGGTTTCCCTGTCTCAGCCCATCAATACAGGTTTGACACAGTCAAATTAGCTAGAGAGTAATAATTGCAGGCTTGTAGCAACTTGTGCCAAAATATTTTGGTAACTTTTTGCTAGGCTCCTCCCACTTTGCCTTTCATACTTGCCTTTGCCCCCATGTGCCTTCCTACTCTTAACTATATTATTATTATTATACAGCATTTATATGCAAACAGTTTGTGCAACGCTTTACAGCATGAGGGCAGTACAGTTACAATACAATTCGATACAGGAGGGATCAGAGGACCCTGCTCGTTACAGCTTACAATCTTGAAGGTAGGGTCAAGTCAGGCCCGGACTGGGAATAAAATTCAGCCCTGGAAAAAATTTCATACCAGCCCCACAGCATTATTATACCAGCGCAACAGCATAACGTCATTATTTTCTGGTTCAAGAAAGGGAAAACCATACATTTTAAAGCACATTTGAAGAGTGTATTATATATAAAAGACAGATATGAAATCACATAGGGATATATATAAGCAAATTCCAGTTAAAAGTGGTCAATCATCAAGGGGGACCCCAGGAACTCAGAACGTGGGGGGGGGACCAAATTCCGCAGAAAGAATACACAAGGTAAGGGGGGGGTTACTGATATAAGGGGGAAACCCTTTATATCAGTGCCCCCTTACATTATTGTACTCTCTCCCCCCTTACATCAGTGACCCCCCTTCAGACTGGCCTGGCGGTGCTGTCACTGAGCTCCTCTCAGGTGCACCAAGCAGGGCTCAGTCAGTCGGCTCGAGCTTGGTGGCTCTGGTTTTATCCTATAGTCTCCTCTCCACAGTCCACACACGTCTGACTTTTCCCATGACCCCTATCCTGACGGCGCTCCCACTCTTGACTCCTCTTCAGACTCCCTCAGAGACTGCAGACATGATACAGGAGAGGAGATGGTCAGAGACTGCAGACATGATACAAGAGCTCAATGCAGCCTCACCAGTGCCCATCAAATGCAGCCTCACTGTGCCCATCAAATGCAGCCTCGCCAGTGCCCATCAAATGCAGCCTCACCAGTGCCCATCAAATGCAGCCTCACTGTGCCCATCAAATGCAGCCTCACTATGCCCATTAAATGCTGCCTCACTGTGCCCATCAAATGCAGCCTCACTGTGCCCATCAAATGAAGCCTCACTGTGCTCATCAAATGCAGCTTTACTCTGCCCGTGAATGCGGCCTCACTGTGCCCACCATTGCGGTCTCACTATGCCCACCATTGCGGCCTCACCATGCCCACCATTGTGGACTCACCGCGCCCACCATTGCAGCCTCACCATGCCCATCAAATGCAGCTTTACTGTGCCGTGAAAGCAGTCTCACTGTGCTCATGAATGCAGCCTTACTGTGCCCATGAATGCAGCCTCACTGTGCCCATCATTGCAGCCCCTCCTGTGCCCCATGTCCCAGTCTGCAGTCCCTGTCTGTGGGAAGGTGTGTTGTTGATGCTCGGGTACAGTACCTTGCATGTCAGCAGGATATCCATGATGGCCAGCAGCAGGCAGGGGCTGTTCTCGTTTTGGATGGGGACAGTGCTCCTTCCAGAGGATCTGTTTGCTGTGAGATGGAGTGGTCCCGGGCCACCTGCACCTTCAGCCGTCCTCACTTTCCGGCCCCAGTCAGCCTGTCCCCTGGTCCTGGGAAGTGGAGAGCACTGGGTGGGAGCTGGAGAGAAGGGGGAGCAGAGAGTACTGGCGGGGTTGGAGAGCACATGGGTGTGGGCAAAGAGCAGGGGGGAGTGGAGATCACAGGGGTGGGGAGAGCAGAGCACTGGGGGGGGGGGGGGCAAAAATAACAGGGGTGGAGAGCACGGGAGGCTGAGAGCACTGGGGGGGGGGTAAGAGTGTGGGGTGGCGAAGAGCACTGGACGGGAGCTTGAGAGCACTGGGGGGGGGGGGCAGAAAAACAGGGCTGGAGAGCACTGGGGGGTACAAAGAGCAGGGGGGAGTGGAGAGCAATGGGGGGGGAGCTTGAGAGCACCCATGGGGGCCAGAAAGTACAGGGGTGGAAAGCACGGGGGACTGGAGAGCACTGGTGGGGTTGGAGAGCACATGGGTGGGGGCAAAATGCAGGGGGGAGTGGAGAGTACTGGGGATAGCTTGTGAGAGCACTGGTGGGGGAGACAAAAAGAACAGGGGTGGAGAGCACGGGGGGTGGAGAGCACGGGGGGGTAGAGAGCACGGTGGGGGGTAGAGAGCACTGGAGTGGGGGATAGAGAAGGATGGGGAGAGCTGGAGAGCAGGGGGGGCAGAAAGAACAGGGGTGGGGAGCATGGGGGGGGGCTGGACAGCACTGTGGGGGGTGGGGAGCACAGGGGGCTGGAGAGTACTGTGGGGGGTGGGGAGCACTGCAGGGGGTGGAGAGCACTGTGGGGGGAGCACGGGGGGCTGAAGAGTACTGTGGGGGGTGGGGAGCACTGCAGGGGGTGGAGAGCACTGTGGGGGGGAGCACGGGGGGCTGGAGAGTACTGTGGGGAGTGGGGAGCACTGCAGGGGTGGAGAGCACTGTGGGGGGTGGGGAGCACAGGGGGCTGGAGAGTACTGTGGGGGGTGGGGAGCACTGCGGGGGGGTGGAGAGCACTGTGGGGGGAGCACGGGGGGCTGGAGAGTACTGTGGGGGGTGGGGAGCACTGCAGGGGGTGGAAAGCACTGTGGGGGGGGAAGCACGGGGGGCTGGAGAGTACTGCGGGGGGTGGAGAGCACTGCGGGGGGTGGAGAGCACTGTGGGGGTGGGGAGCACTGCGGGGTGGAGAGCACTGTGGGGGGAGCACGGGGGGCTGGAGAGTACTGTGGGGGGTGGGGAGCACTGCAGGGGTGGAGAGCACTGTGGGGGGTGGGGAGCACTGTGGGGGGGAGCACGGGGGTCTGGAGAGTACTGTGGGGGGGAGCACGGGGGGCTGGAGAGTACTGTGGGGGGTGGGGAGCACTGCGAGGGGCTGGAGAGCACTGTGGGGGGGGGGGGGGCTAGAGAAGATTGGGCAGAGCAGGGGGGCAGAAAGAACAGGGGTTGAGGGAAATGTGGGGGGGGGCTGGAGAGTCTGGGGGGGGGGGTAGAGAAGGATGGGGAGAGCAGGGGGGGCAGAAAGAACAGGGGTTGAGGGAAATGTGGGGGGGGGGCTGGAGAGTCTGGTGGGGGAGGAGAGCACTGGGGGGAAGCACAAGGAGAAGGGGGGCAGTAAAAGAAGTTGGATAGGGGGGATCAGCAGGGGGGGGCCCGGGCTGCATATGGAAGAAATGAGCTTTCTATATTCCTCCATGCAGTCGCTGAATGCTTGGTTCTCCTCCTCTCCCTCCTCCAAGCATTCAGCGACTGCATGGAGGAATATAGAAAGCTAATCTCTTCTATATGCAGCCCGGGCCCCCCTGCTGATCCCCCTATTCAGGCACACAGGGCGGCTGTACTCACAGCTTCACAGGCATCTCTCCTGTGAACACGGAGCTGGCCGGGTCTGTGTTCGGCGGCCGCTCCGTAACACGGTCCCATCCCCTAGACCGGCTGTGTGATAGGTGGATTCTATCTACTATCACATGAGCCGGTCTAGGGGGGCGGGACCGTGTTACGGAGCGGCCGCCGAACACAGACCCGGCCAGCTCCGTGTTCACAGGAGCATAACAGGGGAGCACTGCAGCCGCAAAGCGGCCCCAGGGCAGGTAGCCTACCGGGAAATATCCCGGTATCCCGGTAGGCCAGTCCGGCCCTGGGTCAAGTGATACAATATATAATAAAATTGGGGATGCGCTGATAAAGAAAATGAAACTACAGTTGTTAGGTGGAGGCAGGATAGGCTTCTCTGAAAAAAAAAAACGTTTTCAGGGATCGCCTAAAAGTGGATAGCATTGGAGAAAGTCGGACAGATTGGGGTAGGGAATTCCAAAGGATTGGAGAAGCTTGGGAGAAGTCCTGGAGGCGAGTATTGGAGGAGGGAGCTAGAGAGCAGGAGGTCTTGGGAGGAACGAAGAGGTTGGCATTTTGAGACTACAGTGTTTCCGCGAAAATAAGACCTACCCCCATAATAAGACCTAGCATAATTCTCGGGGAGGGCTGCAATATAAGCCCTACCCTGAAAATAAGCCCTAGTAAAATTTGTTAAAATTTTTTTTATTTCACCTGGCAGAATGATTACACCGCCATAAGGTGTGCGTTTTGTAACTGCACCATGCAAAACACCCTATTTACAGACTCCCCGGATGTCTTCTCCTCTCCTCCTCGCACAGAGCGGGCCAATGCCAGCGGGACAGCGGCTCCCCCCTGCTCTCCTCTCGCCCGATGCCAGCAGCCCCACCTCTCCTCAGTGCACGGAGCGGGCCGACGCCAGCGGGACACCGTCTCCCCCCTCCTCCGCTCTCCTCCTGCCCCCCTCCCCTCGCCGCCCCCCCCCCCCCGCACGCCCGCAGCCCCCCCTCCCCAGTGCACAGAGCTGGCCGACACCAGCGGGGATCCCCGAGCAGAGAAGAAGAGCCCAGGCAGACCATGCGGCGACACCCGGGGGATCTGCAACAAAGGTATTTCCCACAAAACAATCAGAAAGGGAGACACACTGCACCCCACACTGGCACAATTCCTACAAAACAAATTACATAAATCTATAAGGATGGATTTTAAGATGCTTTTTTTGTCAAAATACTGACTCCTGACCTGACGGGGAGGGGGAGAAGACAGGGGACACAGGAGATGGATAAATGACACAGCAGAAGCACTATGCAATCTATCATGCTTTAAAGGAAAATTATTATTATTTTTTATTTTATTTTTTGGGTTACAACCACTTTAAGATCATTGTACATACCAGAAATAAATAAGACATCCCCCGAAAATAAGCCCTAGTGTGTTTTTGGTTGCCAAAATTAATATAAGACCCGGGCTTATTTTTCGGGGAAACGCGGTATATTAGTGATGTAACTGGCTGCAGAGTTGTGGCTGACTTTGCAAGTTATTGTTAGTATTTTGAATTAAATTTTTTGGCTTAGTGGCAGCCAATGGAGGGATTGACATAGAGGTGTAGCAGACACTGAGCGATTTGTAAGGTTGTGAGTCTGGCATGCAGCATTCATGATGAACTGAGTAGGGGATAACCTATATAAAAGGTAAGCCAATGAGGAAGGAGTTGCAGTAGTAAAGGAAAGAGATAATCAGGGAGTGAATTAGGAGCTTTGTGGTTTCATTGGGTCGGAAAGGACGTATTTTGGAGACGTTGCTCTATCTCTCAATAGATCTCTAGCTTTGCCCCTTATCTTTTTTGTCCATCAGACTGAGAACACCTAGTTGCAGAAAATTACTGTTGAAGAAATCTATGGATTGAAGGTGAATATTGCAGCAAATATTGTTTTTGTTATTCTGTCATTTAATGGACTGTTAATATTTATCTTTATATTTTTATCTGGAGTTCTGCTTTAAATGTACTTTCTCTGGAAGTACAGTTATCCTTGAAAAAAAGGACCTCTATTTCTCTGACCCAGGGACCTGATTGATCAGTGTAATATTCCATGTGTTATTGTAAAGAAAAAGCTGACATCAATACAGTGAAATCCAAGGTAACTCTGCCTTTCTGACTCCTGATAATATATACTGTATATTTTATACTTCATTTGATGTTTTACTGACATGCTGCTAATGTATGCCCGTAAATACATTTTTTTTTTTTTTTCTTTTCTTTAATGATTTCCCTTCTTTTAACAGGAAGGTAAAATGATCTTCTACATTTCTGTGACTCCAAAAAGAAAATGATCGCTTCTTCTGACTGGGTCAAAGTCCATTACTGTTGTGCTACCACAATTCTGGAAAATCTTTTTTATAAATGATCTAATCAGGGTTTCTATTTTATCCCCAGCTTGTTCTTTGATGTTCTATAGCTTCTTAAATGTCTCCTAGCACAATGTTATCTAAAAAAAAAAAAAAAAGAAAATCTATCACATACATGAACAATGGTATCAAAACCTCTTAAATTAAAGCCCAACTCCAGACAGAGCTTCTTTTTGAGTATTGGATAAAGTAGAAAAGGGAACTCTTGCAAAGTATTTAATGCCATGTGTGTCCCCAGCAGTCCCCTATTCGCCCAATACCTGGACAGGGGATGAGGGTAATTCTCATTCATGGGGACACAGATAACAATAATAAAAAGTTCTAACCTCTACTACAACTCAAACAAAAGATTTTTTTTTGCTGGAGTTAAGCTTTAAAAAATACAATTAACTATTAAATACGAACAAAAAAAAATAAAAACAAAGAACTGTATACCCACCATGTACCTAATAAAGGATTTATGTTTGTGGATAATACCTGGTTGCCGGATTCATTTTGCTGCATGGATCTTTGTCGGAGTGTGGACACTATTAACTATTGATGAACACTGAACTATGTATATTTTACATCATATTGGAGCAGTATTTAAGCAGTGACAAGGTTCCTCATTTCACATGATTGCACAGTATATTTTAAATGATGAAACACATGCCTAGTTATAGAAATACATTGCCTTTTTCCCTAGAGAAATCCCAAGAAGCTGTATGCATATAGAGTTGTTTGAGCATGGGTCTGCCTTTACACATTTACTGCAAAGTGGAGAAGACCTGATTTAAAGCGGAGTTCCACCCATAAAAATAAGTTGACATTACTATGCAGCAAATAACCTAACTAACAACATTTGGACAAAAATATATTTTTTTACTTACCTTTTAATGCCTGTTGCTATGTGGTCCCTTCTAATCTTCCCCTTCCTCACCACGGAGACTGGCGTCATTTCCCTCGGCACCTCTTCTCGCTACTGCTCCTGGGAGATGTGTTTCATAATTTCCCAGGAGTCAGTGGGCAGCGCCGAGGGCTAGGTTGTTATCACAACGGGGCGGGCACTTCCAATGCCGCCACACAACCTGTGTAGTTTCCAGCCCTGCTACGTGCTGTTACTGCGCATGCGTGAGAACGGGCCGTGCATGCTGAGAATATGCTTGTGGGCTTCTCCTGCCCACAAGTAAGATGGGAACCCCCAAGAAGTTAAAATCAAAAGGTATTTTTTTCAATAAAATAATCATAAAGGCAACGCTAATGACAAGAGTAATGGCGCTTACGCACGACCAGATTTTTCGACGGACTAGGTCCGACGGTTTTCCCGACGGACTTTTGGCGGAGTTCCGACTGACTTTTCGAATGAACGGACTTGGCCACACACAATCACACTGAAGCCCCATACACACGGTAGGATTTTCCGATGGATTCTGTCCTATCAGACAATGTTGTCGGAAAATCAGACCGTGTGTAGGCACCATCGGACAGTTTCCATCAGATTGTCTGACGGACAAAGTCCTATCTCCTGCTGGATAGATTTTTTGACAACAAAGTCCGATCATACCAAATCCGATCGTGTGTAGCGAATTCCGACCGGACAAAGTGCTACGCATGCTCAGATCACATTACAAGACCCAAGCTATTGGCTACTAGCCTCTACGTAGTCCCGTCGTAGGCAACAAACGTCACCACGTTCAGAATGATCGGATTTTCCGACAACTTTGTCCGACCGTGTGTACGCAAAACCAACATCAGACAAAGTATGACGGACATGGTCTGACGGACCTGGTCCTCGGATAATCCGCGCGTGTGTATGGGGCTTAAGGTCCGACGGATTTGAACGTGATGATGTACGACTGGACTAGAATAAGGAAGTTCATAGCCAGTAGCCAATAGCTGCCCTAGTGTCTGTTTTTGTCCGTCGGACTAGCATACACACAAACGTTTTTCTCAATAGGAACTGGGTCCGACGGAGTTCCAGCCGAAAAATTTGAAACATGTTCTATTGCTAAAGTTCGTCAGATTTTTGGACAGCAAAGGTCCGATGGAGCCCACACACGATCGAATTGTCCGACAGATTTGTTCCGTCGGACCTTTGCTGTCGAAAAGTCTGGTCGCGTGTACGCGGCATTAGAATTGCTAAATATGCATTATGCAAAAGTAATGCCACGTACAGACGATCGGACATCCCTACAACAAAACCGTGGATTTTTTTCCAAAGGATGTTGGCTCAAACTCGTCTTGCATACACACGGTCACACAAATGTTGTCGGAAATGCCGAACGTCAAGAACGCGGTGACTTACAAGACGTACGACGAGCTGAGAAAAATGAAGTTCAATAGCATTTTCAAGCAAGTTCTGCTTGATTCCGAGCATGCGTGAAATTTTGTGCATCGGAATTGTGTACACATGCTCGGAATTTCCGACAACAAGTTTTGTCGGAAAATTTGAGAACATGCTCTCAAACATTTGTTGTCGGAAATTCTGACAGCAAATGTCTGATGGAGCATACACACGGTCTGATTTTCCGACCTTGTGTACGCGGCATTCGAGTTATTAAAAAAAATAAAAATCAAAGATGTGGGTGGAACTCTGCTTTAAGGAAAGTATTGATGCTTTATAGTAGTATTGCTACATTTTGACAAAATATATTTTATTTAGGGAAACAAATAATTGTTTTTACTGATGCTCTTCTGTCTGGTTTAAGAAAGTGGTGGTGCTGCCAAAGGAGGACCCCCCTTTAGAAAAAAAACACAGTAAATTACTTCAGTGCTTACAATAAAATACATTTTCCAGCTGGACACCATTCTAGATATATTAACCACTTCCGGAAGATTTACCCCTCTTCATGACCAGGTCATTTTTTGCGATACGGCACTGCGTTATTTTAACTGATAATTGTACGATTGTGCAACACTGTACCCAAATCAAATTGTTGTCCTTTTTTTCCCCACAAGTAGAGCTTTCTTTTGGTGGTATTTGATCACATCTGTGTTTTAAAAAAATTTCTCGATTAAAAAAAAAAAAGACAGACAATTTTGAAAAAAATATATTTTTTACTTTCTGCTATAAAACATATCCAGTAAACAATTTAAAAAAATATAATTTCTTCATCAATTTAGGCAAATATGTATTTTGGTAAAAAAAATGCCAATAAGCATATATTGATTGGTTTGCACAAAAGTTATAGCCTCTACAAAATATGGCATATTTCTTTTTTGTACTAGTATTGGGGGTTATCAGCGACTTATAGCGGGACTGTGATATTTTGGCGGACATTCTGACACTGCCAGACACTTTTGATACTTTTGGGGACCAGTGACACTAATACAGTGATCAGTGCTAAAAAGTATGCACTGTCACTGACACTGTACTGACATTGGCTTGGAAGGGGTTAGGGGCGATCAAAGGGTTAACTGTGTGCCTAGCCAGTGTTTCTGTGTACTGTGGGAGGTGCTTTTAATAGGGGAAGGCATAGAGTCCCTGCTTTGCAGAGATACAGAATCCATGCCTTCCCTCCTGAGAGAACAGCGATCTGCCTCTGTACCGAACAATCAACGGGTGCCAGCGGACATCGAGTCCACTGTACCCACCGATCAGCTCTTGCTGTGTATAATCACAGCGAGAGCGAGCCGCTGCCAGCGCTTTTGCGCACGCTACCCGTAAAAGCTGGATCACCTATATATACATAATCCTACGCAGAGGTGCTATAGGATGGACATTAAGTGGTTAATTTTTTTCCATTAAAAAAAAGAACCCCTAGATCCGATATTTGGAAAACATAGAAATCTGATTGAATAGGCTGTACTCAGTGAATCATTCATGGAGTGGATTTTAAGAAATATACTCATATCTAAAATACCCCAAACTCTGCAAGAAAATGGCAACTGCTAGATGGTGAACTCATTAAAATGACATTTTTTTTTTTATTATCAAATCTTTATTAATTTTCTTGACATTTCCATTTAACATCACATTTTTTACCATGGATACAAGTATTTCTACATAAAACGATCTTTATCAACCTTCCATCTTCCCCCCTCCCCCCTTTTCGGCAACCCACATATAACAGGGAAAAAAAATAAAAATTAAAAAAATAAATAAAAATAAACAAATAGATAAAATAAAATAATAATTAATTATAAGACTCTTTTCTCTTCCCCTCCCCTCCCCCTCCCCCCCCCTCCCCTCACTCCCCCCCCCCCTCACTCCCCCACTTTCTCTTTCTTCCCCCCCCCTGTTCTTCCTTCTTTTCCCCCTTCCCTTCCTTAAATATTTAATGTGATTTGTCGCTTTTCCCTCTTCCTATTTCTACTGTTAAACTTCCCGTTCCCATTGTATATGAGGATCGGCAGAATAGTAATGGTGATAAAAAAAAAAACAAGAAAAAAATAAAAAAATAAAAAAAAATATTAAATGTGTCTATCTCCCTTAAATTTAGTGTCTGAGGCTTCTACCAGCCATTTTATTCCCTTTTAAATTTCCCTCTACTTTCCCTCCCCCCCAGTTTACCACTTTATCTAAATCTACATTTTCTAATTTCTCCCTCCTATGTGCCCTATATGGAAGGGTTGGTTTGGGGGGGGACCACCCGTAGACCCGGGGATAGAGGTGGAAGGAGAGAAGAGGAAAAAGGGTCGGAAGAGAGAGTAAAGAGAAAAGGGGAAGAGAAAAAAAAAACTTAAAACAAATTACAGGTATAAATAGAACAAAATAAATACATCCTACCTCTCTCCCATCTCTCCTTTCTTTGAACATTCTACATATATTTCTTCCTTATTCAATCTCTATAGAGCAGATTTCCCATTCTGTCCAAATTTGCGTAAACCTCTCCTTTCTATTATGGATTTTATGTATCCATCTTTCAGCCTCCCTTATCACGTTCACTTCCTTCTTTCAGTCAAGGTTTGGGCATTTAGTCTGTTTCCATAATCTAGGTATCAATAATTTAGCAGCGTTTATTAAGTGCGGCGTAATACTATTCGTGTAAACTCTACGTGATTTCATTGACCCATGGAACAGAAAGTTTAATGGCGTCAGTTCCATCTGCCCCCGTGACAGCCTCTTAATCCATGGTGCGATCTCTTGCCAGAACCCTCTAATCATGGGGCATGACCACCATATATGGAGAAGAGTGCCCCTCTGCCCACATCCTCTCCAGCACCTTGCATCTACTTTCTGGTACATCTGAGCTAATTTCACAGGGGTTTTTGCACTTTGGCCCACCTGCTCCTACAAACTTTTTTACCTAGCTCAAATTTGGAAATCCTTTGTTTTATCTCTTGCACTTTTTATTGATAACTTTTGAAAAAGCTTAAATAGAATGTATATATTCTCCCACGCTGCCACTCTGTGCCCTTTATATTTATATACAGCTTGCCAGCACCAATGTGCGATTCACACACCTAACCCTAACAACTAGGGATGGGCAAACGGTTTGGGCCAAGCATAAGTTCAGGCCGAACTTTTGCTGTTCAGTCATTCGGCTGCTGAACAGTGCATTGCAAGCCCTGATTGGCTGAAGCAGTGAAAGCTTTAGCCAATCAGGGCACAGAGCACTGTCAGAGTCATGATTGGACAATGTCATCATGGCTTTATCCAATTACGGCTCATTCCCGCCCCACGGTATAAAAGTATTCTTTCAATGGCAGCCATTTTCAGTGTGATAGAGAGAGATAGAACAAGGCTCTGTTCAGTGCTATCAGTTAGTTAGTGTGCTATACTGTGCTATTTTGCTTCAATTGTCAGTGTAGATTAGAATATTAGCTTAGTGTCAGTCTAGGGATAGTGTGAGGGTAGTGAGGAGGACCATCATTCAGCTTTGCATAGTGTGCAGCTAGAGTAGGCACAGCTCAGATAGTTTCACTGTAGTGTAGTGAGACCATGTCATTTATACATACATACATTAGTGTAGAGTGGGGACAGCTCAGATAGTTTCCGTGTAGTGAGACCGTGTCAGTAATCTTGACATTAGCGTATAGCTGGAGTAGGGACAGTTCA
The DNA here is from genome assembly GCA_028564925.1 of Lithobates sylvaticus. Lineage (NCBI taxonomy): Eukaryota > Metazoa > Chordata > Amphibia > Anura > Ranidae > Lithobates > Lithobates sylvaticus. Next base: position 519,452,203 of record CM053029.1, on the reverse strand, counting down.
GACAGCGTCAGTGTAGTGACAGTTGAAAACCGTCTATTTAATTGTGTTACTGCCAGTTTAACGCCATTTACGTCTCTGTGCGTTACTGCCAGTTTAATGGCATAAAGTTTTGTGTGCATTACTGCCAGTTTAACGCCATATCGTTTTGGGTGCGTTTCTGCCAGTTTAATGCCATATATTTCTGTGTGCGCTACTGCAAGTTTAATGCCATATAGTTCTGCGTGCGTTACTACCAGTTTAACTCCATATAGTTCTGTGTGCGTTACTTCCAGTTTAACGCCATATAGTTCTGTGTGTGTAACTGCCAGTTTAATGCCATATCGTTTTGTGTGCGTTTCCAGTGCACTGCATTGTGGCCTCATCATACACACTGGCTCCCCAGCTGTTGCTGAGCAAAATAAAGGCAGCTTGCAGGGAAAATTTCATTTTTTGGGGTTTATAAATGCAATTATTGCTGCAGCAGATTCTAGACATGGTACAGATATGCCACTTTACAGGTAGACTAAAGGGACCCCCCAGGCACTATATTGGAAGGATTTTTTCATTTTAAGGTTTCACTTTAAAAATCAAAAAATCACTGCTGATTTAAAAATTATGTTTTTCACAAACTTTTTTTTTTATTGATGCATGTGCCCCAGGGCAGGACTCAGCCCCCTATAACCATTGTATGCCCAATTACTTGCATATAAGCCTTCAAAATGGAAACTTTTGATTTTTGATGTTGACCTTAACAGGGTTTGTTATTCGGGTCCGAACTTTCACAGTGTTTAAAAGTTCTGGTGCGAACCGAACAGGGGTCCATTCGGCCCATCCCTACTAACTACATGGTCTGAGAACAATTTTCCAAGCTTGCTGGCTAACAGGAATTTCCTGGTATATATACAACATGACAACCTACCTAATATTGAGTAGGTCTCCCTTTTCCTGCCAAACAGCTCTGACCTGTCGAGGCATGAACACCACTAAACCTCTGAAGGTATGCTGTGGTATCTTACATAGTAGGTGAGGTTGAAAAAAGACACAAGTCCATCAAGTCCAACCTATGTGTGTGATTATATGTCTATATGTCCCCCCCGCTGAGACCACCCGCCTGTGGAAGGGAATTCCACATCCTTGCAGCTTACAGTAAAGAACCCTCTACAAAGTTTAAGGTTAAACCTCTTTTCTTCTAATTTTAATGAGTGGCCACGATTCTTGTTAAACTCCCTTCTGCAAAAAAGTTTTATCCCTATTGTGGGTGTGTATTTGTATATTGAAATCATATCTCATCTCAAGCGTCTCTTCTCCAGACAGAATAAGTTCAGTGCTCGCAACCTTTCCTCATAACTAATAGTGATGTAAAAGGAAACAATTCTTTAGACCATGCCACCTCCTTCTATTGCTTTGTGGTCAAGTTCTGATGCTCACATGCCCATTGTTGTCTGTGGCTACTCAGCCCCATACACAACAAACTCTGATGCCCATTTTTTCTGCTTTCAACTCATCAAATTCAAGGACAATATGTTTACTTGCTGCCTTCCTGCCTAGTATATGCCACTGACTTTCAGATACCGTTGTAATGATATATTCAATGTTATTCTCTTACCTGTCAGTGGTCATTAAGTTATGGCTGATCAGTGTATATATTTTTTTGTGTTCAAAAGGTAAGCCTAGAATCCTTTACATACCCAGAAAACGAACCCATATAGACATGCTGGCATAGAGATCTCACACTTCAAGCCTACTTCTCTTGTAGGTACAATCCCTAGAATAACAGAAAATCGTATAGATTGGAAATTATATCCAATTGCCCACAATCTCATGTCCATAGATGTAATATTATTAGCTTTAGCAATTGCACTTTCATAATATTTAGTAAAATTCACCCACTGCCCAGCATCAAGGAAGTACTATGAGTTGCATTGTTCAGAGCCATCTGATCAAATGCCCATGAGCTGTAGTATATTGTTTATCAGTAAACAGCATTTCTTATTTATTTATTTATTTTTGTGGGGAAAAAAAATGATGTAAAGGAATCATAAAGAGGCATGCAGTAGTGCTAAAATATGATAAATTGTTGCGTGGTTTTCAGGCAATATCTCAGAAATCACTCTGACGTATCTGAAATGACTGGCAGACTTTTAATATCGGTGGTTTTGTAATATGTAACATTCGATGCTGCGCCTGCACTTTGCAACATTTTAATTATGTAAAAATCCACAAAACTATGTTGAGGCTCCCTGCTGGGTTTTAGAACAAAAATCCCAGGAACCAGCTGCGTCTACTAAGCAGATTAAACAGATCATTGGCTAAAATATAATGGTATATTAATTTAAACAAACCTGCCGAGCAGTATTTTTATGGCTTTTTAAAACAGGTAATGTTTATTTGCTGGAGTTTTCACATAGAACTATAGTATAGTCAAATAGTTTTTTTTTAACTTGGGAGCTAACTGCAAATTACAGAACTTTATCCAAAACAAATATTTTTTTTTTTAAAGTTAAAGTGCTACTAAACCCAGAACCTGCATTCACTACATCTGGTCTCCCACAGTACACAGAACATGGAAGTGCAAATGTTTTAGTAAATATAAATGGATAAATACCGTATTTATCGGCGTATAACACGCGCCGGCGTATAACACGCACCCCAATTTAAGAGGGAAGTTTCAGGAAAAAAAACTTTTTTTTTTAAAATAAGCCACTTTGAAGCATTACAGATTGGCATGTTTGGTAGCTATTTTCAATGTAAGCCCGTCTTTTATATTTTACAAAAAAATTGGGTGTTGTGCCACTTAAATTAATTTTAGTGTATTTTCTCCTGAAATATATGTTTGATTAGCTGTGCAAATAAAAAATTACCACCACCACCATGTTATTGTGCAGGAGGTCTGCTGGTATCCACTTCTGTGGGGTTTAGTGAATGCAGTGCAGAGAGGGAGGTGTTACTTTTTGGGTGTATTCTACTTTATATGGATGGCTGTGAATTTCTGTGAACTACCATGATGCAGTACAGGAGGCTCATTTTACTTACTAGTTTCTTTGAGACTAAAGAAAAGACGTGCGTGCCAGAAGCTGCAGTCACCAGCGTTTTGCACCTAAAAGACTACACATCCCAGAATGCCTCCGGAGCGGAGCCAGCAGAGCGGGCGGGCCTCCACAGATGATTCAGGAGGGGAGAGGCTGGAAGAGGGCTGAGGAGAGAGGCGTGTCAGGGGTACGGCGTTAGGTGTGGTCTAGCAGGGAAGGGCGGGAATGACGTCTGGTAATCTCATCTGTTTCCTCGGTTCTCACATACAGTCCCGCCTCCGCCGTCGGCATTGGACCAGCTCCTGTGATAGACAGGACACTGGTCCAATTCCGGGGGCTGAGGCGGGACTGTGTGTGTGACGTGCAGCCGATTTAGAGCCAAGCGGAGCTCGGTGATTTCCGATGGCACTCGTCTGGTAATCTGTCATCTGTTTCCTCGGTTCTCACATACAGTCCCGCCTCCGCCGTTGTCATTGGACCAGCTCCTGTGATAGACAGAACACTGGTCCAATGCCGAGGGCTGAGGCGGGACTGTGTGTGTGACGTGCAGCCGATTTAGAGCCAAGCGGAGCTCGGTGATTTCCGATGGCACTCGCCCCCCGGTGGCACTCGTCCCCCTGCTATCGGCGTATAACACGCACCCGCATTTCTCCCCCTATTTTCAGGGGGAAAAAGTGCGTGTTATACGCCGATAAATACGGTACCTTTTCTCATTAGCAGTATATAGCAGCCTTGTGACTTGTATCAGTTCCTAGTACAGGTTGTAGGAGTAGTTTTCATTCTCCCCTGATCCTCTGTCTGGACATGTCTGAACAGTGCTGATTGGCCCTGTGCTGGCCACTCTCCCAAGAAAAGAAAAAAAAAACTCTCTAGTAATACACACCAAACTGAGCATGTGCAGTTCATCCACTGGCTCTGTAAATATCAGGTTATTTTTTGGAGACAGTAAAAGAAGAGGAGGATCAGAGAGACAGGATTAAACAGCCTTTTTTATACAATGTATAGGATTAACCCCTTAGGCCCCACAGTGAGTATAACAAGCATGCTTTGCTGCATATACAGACTAATTTTACTGTTGTGAGTTTAGTAACACTTAAAGTGTATTTAGTGTCAAAATGTAAAATCATATATTAATTTCCACATTGTATTTAAATTATTTCTAGTCTTGAAGTTTGTAAATTAACTTTGTGAAGATCCTTACACATTTACTTCCTTGAATTCTGTAACACGTATTCACTATGCCCTGTGGGTAGGCACTGTTGTGTCACACATTTTACAGAGCTTGCCTACTGAACTACAGAGGTGCCGAGAGGAGGAGTTTCATAAGACAGAGTCAGTACAGGAATCACTTTGCAGGCAGAAAGGTACCATTGGATATGTAGTCCTTAGAAATGAAAAAATAATGAGAGGAGAAGCTGCAAACTCTCAGCGAGCCAGGTGCCAGTATGGTTGCAATCTTTACTAAGCCTGGACCGGCCCTGTGACATCAGCTGACAGCAGAATGAACTGCACTCCTGTGATCCACAGGAAAAGTACAGCCAAACAAGCTTTGGCTGTACTTCTCCTTTAAGTGTACCTTTTAGGAAATGTACAATATTCTTATTAAACACACTATCCAAATAGCAAAGTTTTCTATGCAAAATGCAAAAATCCATAGCAACCAATCCAGATTCACTAAAACTAAAATCAGATCAGTAAGGCCTTGTTCACATATGGCATTTTTTATCCCTGCCCCATGCAGGGCTGTGGTTACCAGCACGAGGATGCACTGGTGTTGCCTGCAACCCTATGCAAGCAGCCTCACAGCTGTCAATTGGGATGGAGCAGCTACAAGGACAACTGACAATCCATGTGGGTGTACTTGGAGCTGTGCACCCACACCCATACCAATTTTACATTGGCAGCAGCCTCTGTGCCCCGATAGACAGCAATGGGACTGCCATACTGGTAAAACATGGCCCTGCCTGGGGCTTGGATTAAAAACGCCCCCCACCGCTGTGAATGAGACCTAAAAGATGCATTTTACTTAGTCTTTGTTAAAGAGGAAGTGCAGTCTGCTCACATAATTTGTAAATTGCCATTCTGAAGCTTCCCTTCAACCACTTTGCATATTATTTTATATATACTGTGATTCTGTACTTGCCAAATATGCTGCAGAAATCTCCCTCCACTGAGTCTGGCTGCATCCATTTTAACTGTGGGCAGCTGAAGCTGCTGCCTGTTCACTTCCTGGATTTACACAGACACACCGAGGCACACCTCCAGCTCTGCAGCCCCACAGCTCTCGTTTTCCCTCTTATGACTCATCCCCCCTCCCTTCCTGGCAAACTCTCACAAGGCCCTTTCTGGCCCATGGTCATCAGCACTTCTGGGTTTTACTTGGAGCACAACTACTGTGCCCAGTCAGAAGACAGTTATCCTCTTCGATGACTTTATATGGTGAAGCCACACATGGCTCAGTGTTCATGCAACATCCTACTAGGCTGCAGCCATGATCTTCCTGCTACTGTACTCACCTATATCTTAATGTCTGCTCTGTCCTCCATGCTAGCACCCAGCTCCTCTGCTATGCCATTGACTGCTGTGACTACAGAGTATCCTCAGCGTTCTGAGTGACCCCTCCAGAGCACCCTGAGCCTTCTTTGTGTGTGTCCCCTTGGATGCCAGAAACCCCTGTGCATCTTGTGTGATGCCTGTGACTTCAGGGCCCCTGACACATCCTGTGGCCCCTTGTGACTCAGAGCCCCTGACACATCCTGGGTGACCCCTGTGACTCCAGAGCGCCTGAAACATTCTGTCTGACCCCTGTGACCAAAGCGCCCTGAGCATACTTTGTGATCATTGTGATGCCGGAGCACCATGGACATCCTCTGTTACACCTGTGACTTCAGAGAACCTAGGGAATCCTCTGTTAACCCTTTGACTCCAGAACCCGCTAAGCATCCTGTGTGACCCCTGTAACTCCAGAACACCATGAGAATTATGTGTGACCCCTCTGACTCCAGAGCACCCTGGGTATCCCATGTGACCCCTGTGACTACAAAACTCCAGTGCATCCTGAGTATCCTATGTCATTTTGTGTGACTCCGGTGCACCCTGAGTATTCTGTACCACTTGATCATACCTGTGTCTTCAGTGCACCCTGAGCATCCAGTGTCATCCAGTGACCCCTGAGCATTCTGTGTCATCTAATGACTCTGGAACATTCTGTGTCATCCATTGGCCCCTGAACATTCTATGTCACCTAGTGACCATAGAGCATCCTGTAACATTCTGTGCCGCCAGTGTACCCTGTGAACCTCCATGACACCTGTGTCCACCACTCAGTTGCTGACACAGTCTATAGATGTCTGGTCTGCTACTCTCCACTGTCAGTAGTCCCTGCTGTCTCACTGACCTAAGGTACAATCCTGTAATCATGCAGAATGTCCTTCTCTCAGGGGATATGGACTGCTGTCTATGACATGAGGTAAGTTTGTCATCCCTTTAATATTCCAGACACTTATGTTCGGAACGTTTTGGTTTAAATGGCACAAAATCTCTAGCTACTGATCTTATCAAGGCCAGCTAGGCTAGTGAATGTCGGTCACCTGTTTTCTGTTATTGTGGCTCAAAGATGAGTTATTACATAATCTGCTTCAGCAATTATATATGACAGACAGTGCTTTTCTGAGACTGTATTGCAAATCAGTAGGGAAGGTCATAGCAGGACATGACATTTTGTGTTTTGTTAAAAAAAAAGAGTCAAATGAGTAATTCATTTCCAATGTATCAACATAGAAGATCCATTTATACAGACTGTGCCCACCTTTTCATGTTAACTTACAAGCAAGAAGGGATGAGCCGAACACCCCCCGGTTCGGTTCGCAGCAGAACATGCGGACAGGCAAAAAATTTGTGCGAATACCGTTAAAATCTATGGGACATGAATATGAAAAATTGCTAATTTTAAAGGCTTATATGCAAGTTATTGCCAAAATAGTGTATGGGGACCCGTGTACTGCCCCAGGGGACATGTATTAATGCAAAAAAAGTTTTAAAAAACAAATGTTTTTTTAGGAGCAGTGATTTTTATAATGCTTAACGTGAAACAATAAAAATGAAATATTCCTTTAAATATTGTGCCTTAGTCTGCCCGTAAAGTAGCACATCTTTCCCATGTTCATAAAAGTCCCGCAGCAAAATTAAATTTCTAAACAAAAAATGTACTTTAAAATTGCTTGCGGCTGTAATGTATTTCCGGATCCCGGCAATATACATAAAAAATCATTGAAAAAAAAAACATGTGGGGCCCCCCAGAATCCATACCAGGCCCTTCAGGTCTGGTATAGATATTAAGGGGAACCCCACGCAGTTACATCAGCATCAGATGAATGATAGCTGCTAATCCAGGACTGATTCCCTCTGCTGTGTGTTCAGCCACTGCAGCATTGCCAACGGTTATTTCCAGCTGGTGGGGATGTCACAAATGAGGGGGTTGGTGGGGAGGTTGCATTCCCTTTAAATGTCAGCCAGCCGAGCACTGGCATTGTATGACCGGCTGAAATGACCACAGACTTTTCTGGCCATCCTCATGAGATCTTGTAAGCCTGGGTATCTGGTCAAGAAACGCTGCACCACCAAATTCAGGACATGTGCCAAACATGGAACATGGGTCAAGTGTCCCTGTCAGAGGGCGGAGAGAAGGTTGGTGCCATTTTCGCATACAACTATTCATGGCTGAAACTGGCGTGGCGTCAACCACCTCTGAGCCTGCCTCTGCAGAGCTGACAGAATCTCTGCCCCAGTGTGGCTCCTGTCTCTGAGGTAGACCAACTCAAGTACTGCATGACATCTTTTAGCCTGACTGCTTGTGTAGCCACTTAAGCGCTTAGGGAGCACTGCTGGTTCAGAGTACAATTCTGCAGAAGAGGCCGTAGAGGAAGAAGAAAAGGAGGGAGGGGAGCATACAGATGTTGTGGCAAAATTACCACCAGCTTTTTTCGTGGCGTGGTGGCGGAACAAGCTTCAACACTGAACCCTGTCCTGCACCTTCCCAGCTGCCAGCAGAGTTACCCAGTGTGCCATGAATGAATGGTAACATCTCTGCCCATGCCTGCTGGACCATGAGTCAGTGGTAATATGAACCATACTGCTGACTGCCCTGTTCAACGAGGCCAAAACATTTCCTTCCACGTGCCGGTAGAGAGCCCGAATGGCCTTAACTGAAAAGAAATGCTGTTTTGGAACCTGCCACTGTGGTACAGCACATTCCCCAAATTCACAAAGGGGGGCAGAGTCTACCAGCTGAAAAGGCAGCAGTTGCAGTCCATGACGCTGAGCATGGGGATGGCTGGGACCAAATTTATTTTTATGTTTCAGCAACTGGGGTGGGAAAATTTGCCTGCTGAAATCAATTGGTGGTGTACTGCTAGCAGATTGGCTGCAATTACTTGTAACACCTATTGCTATACCTTCATTTCTCTCAGTGCAGGTTTTTTAGAGGACTGGAGGTATAGTAGGGTTGGAGATCCCAGATGAGGAGCAAGGAGAAGTCGGCCTTTTTCTATGATGTGGGTCATTAAAGTGCTGTTGCCAACAGACTGCATGGCAGGTCCTCATATGTCTGGTCAAGCATGTGGTGCCCAAGTGGCTGCTGTTCTCGCCTTGCTTGATTCGCTTCAGACATAGCTTGCAAACAGCAACGGTGCGATTTGCTGCACACGTATCGAAAAAGGCCCACACCAAGGAACTTTTAAAAGTCAGTGGGGAGTCAGCAGCGCCCTGCACCTGCAGAGTTCTGCGGTGCGATGCAATAGGGTGGCTGCCATTAAGCCACCCCCTGGAGGACATCCTGCCTCATTGAAGTTGTGCCTCCTCCTCCTCCTCACTTTCCTCCTCTCTTCTCTCAGGCACCAAAATACAGTCAGTGACCTTATCATCCCCTCCCTCCTGGTCACTGGAGCAAACTTGGCAGTATGCTGCAGCTGGGGGAACATCACTGCCAATTTCTTGTCCTTCCGTTGCACCCTTTCTCTTTAGGCTCACGTTACTCTCTTCCTCAACCTGTGAACCAACATCAGAGCCTTAAAATCGCTGTGCATCCTCCAGAAGCATGTAACCGACACTGTGGTCGAATACTTCTGGGGACTCCTCCGTGCATGATGGTGGGGCTATGGAAGGAGTGACTGTGGACAAGGAGCCGGTGGAATAGGCCACTTTGGCAGCTGCATTGGAAGGCAAACTACTATGAGCCTAGGTGACAGAGGATGTGGGGAATAGAGTGTGTATATATATATATATATATATATATATATATATATATATATATATATATATACACTGCCTGCACTGACTGAATATAGAGTATACACTGAATATATAGTCTATGCTAAATGCAGAGTATGCAAGCGCCCCCCCCCCCCCCCACGAACCATAGCAGGCCACATGGCTGTCCTCAACATGGAGGAAATTGCTTTAGAGCAGGGGGGGCACACAGAAGCAACTCGGTGTGGGAAGGGCCTCTTCCCCACAACCCTGGGCTGTGGTTGTGGGGGTCTGCAGGCAGGGTGCTTATCTGAATCTAGAAGCCTATTTAAAAAGGGGACCCCCAGATCCTGCTCCCCCCATGTGAATGAGTATGGGGTACATTGTACCCCTACTCATTCCCCAAAAGAATGTGTCAAAAAGAAATAAAAACACACAGTTTTTGACAATTCCTAATAAAAAAAAAACAATGTCCCCCGATGTAGATCCATCATCATGACACCCGCCTCACCACCAGACTTGGAAGAAGAAAAAAAAGCTCTGCCCGCGTCGAAGGCTACTGCCATCTGCCTGCTCCGCCATGTGACAGTTTTTAAATAGGTAAGGGGCTGGGCCAGCCAACTGACGATGTCACCTGGTGGAACCCCCCTTGTGACATCAACGACCCAGCATGCACCCTTCCTCCTCATTGGGCGCCAAGCAAGGGTCACATGAGAGGCCTACCCCCGGGATGGTATCTTATGGGCTACTTTAGGCACTTTGTTACAGGGTCACTTTACACACACATGGAGTACCTCTGTTTTGTGCTTTCTCCATCAATGCCCTGGGACAAGGCTGAGACTTCCGTGGGGGAATACTCGACCTTAAGCCGGGCCTCTACTTTTAGAGATGGACGTACACCATGTACACTCAATTGGCTGGATTTAGAAAGTTTTCTTATTTAACCAAAGATCAGAGAGAGAAGGGTGAAAGGGAGGGTGGTAAGAAGGGTTACATTTAGCCTGAAGTTGGGTTTTAAGAAGACTAGATTGAAGTAAAGGTAAAGATACTCTTCAATAAGGATGAGCCCGGTGTTCGATTCGAACCCATGTTCGAATCGAGCACCGGGTGTTCGCTCGCTCGGCGAGCCCAGAACTATTGGGGCCGCTCGCATCAAATTCGTGTGATGCGAGCGGCCCCGCAATGCATTGCGGCCCGCGCAGTGCAATGCTGGCTGATGATTGGCCAAGCATGCACTGTGACCCCGCATGCTTGGCCAATCACAGCGCCGGCAGCGAGGAGAGCCATAATTGGCTACAGGCAGGATGCCTGTAGCCAATTATAGCTCAGGGGCTTTAGTACACGCCCCACGGTATAAGAGGCCGCCGCGCCGGCGACCCCGCATATTATGTTTCAGTCAGTGTCAGCGTGTCAGTGTGCTGCTGACTGCTGACAACAATATGTGCTCTATTTCTGGGGATATGTGTGTGCATGCTGTTAGAACAGCATTGCAGTATCACATCTGGGGGGTGTCTATAGGTGGCCTGTGAAGGGGGCAGGTTTCCTGTGCTTAGAACTTTCCCTGCAAAAAAGTGTCATTTTTGCAGGAAAAAAGCTATTTAAAATCACTCGCGGCTAATGAATTGATGGCTCCTGTAACACAGAGAACTGTCATTCATTAATAAAAAAAAAAACAAAAAAAAAGCGTAGGGGTCCCCCCAAATTCAATAACCAGGCCCTTCAGGTCTGGGATGGATATTAAGGGGAACCCCAGCCAAAAAAAAAAATGGCGTAGGGTCCCCCTCAAAATCCATACCAGACCCTTGAGGTCTGGTATGGATTTTAAGGGGAACCCTAGCCAAAAAAAATGGCGTGGGGTCCCCCTCAAAATCCATACCAGACCCTTATCCGAGCACGCAACCTGGCAGGCCGCAGGAAAAGAGGGGGGGGCGAGAGCGGCCCCCCCTCTCGCCTGAACCGTACCAGGCCACATGCCCTCAACATTGGGAGGATGCTTTGGGGGTCTAAGACCCCTAAAGCACCTTGTCCCCATGTTGATGAGGACAAGGGCCTCTTCCCCACAACCGTGCCCGGTGGTTGTGGGGGTCTGCGGGTGGGGGGCTTATCGGAATCTGGAAGCCCCCTTTAACAAGGGGACCCCCATCACCCCTCTTCATCCTTCGGTTTCTTCATCATCTTCTCCTTCCTTCATCTTCTTCCATCTTCTTCTTCCATTTTCTTCTTCCTCCGATCCGCTTCTTCTTGCGCTGGTCTTCTCGTCCTTCTCGTCCGGCATCTTCTTCCGTCGGCGTCGGCGTCGGTGTCTTCTTGGGCCGCTCCGCGCAATGGGAGGCTCCCGCTGTGTGAGGCTCCGCTCCATCTGACAGGTCTTTTATAATGGAGGGCACCTGGTGACCCCGCCCCCTCTGACGCACAGAGACGTCATGGGGAATTCCATGATGGCTTTCCCCATGATGTCAGAGGGGGGCGGGGTCACCAGGTGCCCTCCGTTTTAAAAGACCTGTCAGATGGAGCGGAGCCTCACACAGCGGGAGCCTCCCATTGCGCGGAGCGGCCCAAGAAGACACCGACACCGACACCGACGCCGACGCCGACGCCGACGGAAGAAGATGCCGGACGAGAAGGACGAGAAGACCAGCGCAAGAAGAAGCGGATCGGAGGAAGAAGAAAATGAAGAAGAAGAAGATGGAAGAAGATGAAGGAAGGAGAAGATGAAGAAACCGAAGGATGAAGAAAGAAGAAAGAAGATTTTAATAAAGGAATTGTCAAAGACTGTCTCCTGTCATTTTTACCATTTTTGCCACTTTTTTGGTGAAATGGTAGGGGTACTTTTGTACCCCCTTACCATTTCACACAGGGGGGGGGGGGCCCACAACCACCGGGCACGGTTGTGGGGAAGAGGCCCTTGTCCTCATCAACATGGGGACAAGGTGCTTTAGGGGTCTTAGACCCCCAAAGCATCCTCCCAATGTTGAGGGCATGTGGCCTGGTACGGTTCAGGCGAGAGGGGGGGCCGCTCTCGTCCCCCCCTCTTTTCCTGCAGCCTGCCAGGTTGCGTGCTCGGATAAGGGTCTGGTATGGATTTTGAGGGGGACCCCACGCCATTTTTTTTGGCTAGGGTTCCCCTTAAAATCCATACCAGACCTCAAGGGTCTGGTATGGATTTTGAGGGGGACCCTACGCCATTTTTTATTTTTTTTTTTTTGGCTGGGATCCCCCTTAATATCCATCCCAGACCTGAAGGGCCTGGTTATTGAATTTGGGGGGACCCCTACGCTTTTTTTTTTTTCATTTTTTTATTTTTTATCAATGACTTTTTTTTATGAATGAGTTTCAATGAATCACTGTTCTCTGTGTTACGGGAGCCGTGAATTAACATTAGCCGCGAGTGATTTTAAATAGCTTTTTTACTTTCAAAAATGACACTTTGCGCAGAGACAGTTCTAAACACGGGAAACATGCGCCCCTTCACAGGCATACTATAGACACCCCCCAGGTACGAAATTTAAAGGAATATTACACTTTTATTGTTTCAATTTAAGCATTATTAAAATCACTGCTCCTGAAAAAACGGCCGTTTTAAAAAAAATTTTTTTGCATTGATACATGTCCCCTGGGGCAGGACCCAGGTCCCCAAACACTTTTTATGACATTAACATGCATATTAGCCTTTAAAATGAGCACTTTTAATTTCGAACGTTCGCATCCATTATAACTAATAGGGTTCTAAAGCTCGCATGGACTTTAGGTCCGTTTGCGGGTTCTGGTGCGAGCCGAACGGGGGGGTGTTCGGCTCATCCCTACTCTTCAATAGGAATGAGCTCAGGTGTGTTCAGATCCTAGTTCGAAACCACCTGAGCTATCCCACCAGTAAGCTGTCACTGTAAAGAGCCAATCCTGAGATATTTCCTACATCATCTAATCAGATTTAAACTTACCTTGGAATTTGGAATGTGGCTGATGATACAGGAAGCAGAGGAAGTTACAAAGCACACATTTCAGAAGGGCACTGACCCTATTAGATGGTCTGTGAAGATCCTTCTGCACCACAGACTTCAGAAGGGCATTCCTAGGGATCCTAAAGATTTTCTGTGAAAATCTTTCCTGCAGTAGAATATAGACAATTTTTATATAAGGTAAGTTAAGTGAGCTTTTTGAATTTTAGCGTAGTTGCATTGTTTATTTGATAGCATTTGTAACTTGTTGATTTTTTTCACCAGTTATCTGGAGCAGCTTTTTAATTTTTGTAGTGTAGCAATGTTAGAATGAAAAATTGTGCTTCCATCCTACGGTTTTAAATGGAACCAGCAAGAAGAAATACATCTGGTGCACAGTAGCTTCATAATTCTAATCCCTTCCTATGCATCAGGTGCTTGTAAAAAAGTAAAGCATGAAATTGGATGTCACGAGAAACCTCCAGGAAATTTGAAGGAAATGAAGCCAGACGTCTGCTTGCAGTGAAAGGCATTTTTGGTGAGATGAAATGTATCTCAAAAATAATAAACAAAACTGCTTTTTTTTCTTTAGCTACTACTTATTCAAATGACCGTGTATATTAAACTAATATGCACTTGATTCTGGAGATAAACATATAAAGGGTTAGTTCGCCTTTAAAGCTAAATTCCATAAAACAAAAAAAGCCCTCCTTTGTAGTGGGGCTGAGCTTGCAGAAGGGTTCACTACTCATTTATAGTGGGTATAGTAAAGAATCACCCCCCCTTAAAATAATTACATGTAGTTGCTTTGCAACCTCAAATGAAGACAGACACCGTTTGTGTTTTATACAACTTATAACATCCAAGTGAAAGATAAAACCCCAACATTGGACCACCTTTTGCTTTAATTACAACCTTTAGTCTGCTGGGATATGTCTCTACTAACTTTGCACATCTAGACTTTGCAATATTTGCCCATTCTTCTTTGCAGAACTGCTCAAGTTCAGTTAAATTTGATGGTGACTGTTTGTGGACTGCAAACGTCAAGCCATTCCACAGATTTTCAATTGGGTTTAAGTCTAGGCTCTGACTAGGCCATGCAAGGACAATCACCTTTTTCTCCGTTAACCACTGTGTGGTAATTTTTGCTGTGTGCTTTAGGTCATTGTTGGAAGGTAAACCTTCTTCCCATTGACAACTTTTTGGCAGAGGGTAGCAGATTTTCCTTAAGAATTTGATGGTATTTTGTCCCACTCGTGTTTCTTTCTATCCTCACAAGTGCTCCAGTCCCTGCTGCAGAGAAACACCCCCATAACAGGATATTACCACCTTCATGCTTTACTGTAGGGATAGTGTTATTTGGATTTCTGTCAGACATATCGTTTGGTGTTGAGTCAAAATAATAAAAATTTTAGTCTCATTTGACCATAACACCTTTTTTCATGTGGCCACAGAATCTTCAAGGCGCGTTTTGGCAAAGCTCAGTCATCAAAATAACCTACCAAAACAAGGACAGGTAAGCTTATTCGTGACTGCAAGTGGCCTTTCTTGAGGAGTAGCTTTTTCTTGCAACCCTCCCATGCAAGCCCCATTCGTGGAGAATTTGTGATATTGTTGTCACATGCACACAATGGCCACTCTTTGCCATGAATCCCTGCAACTGCGTCAGAGTTGCTGTAGACCTCTTGGTAGCCTCTCTGACCAGTTTCCTCCTGGCTCTTTCATCCAGTTTGGAGCGACGTCCTGATCTAGGGAGGGTCTGTGTTGTACCAAATACCTTCCACTTCTTAATAATTAGCTTCACTGTGCTTCTAGGCATCGATAAAGCCTTTGAGATTTTTTTTGTATCCATCTCCTGACTTGTGCCTGTCCACAACATTATCCCAGAGATCTTTTGGTAGTGCCTTGCCACCCATAGTTGTTTGTTTGCTTCAGTTGCACTACCAGGGACTGAAATGCTCCAGAAAAGCTATTTTCATGATAAGCTAATCAAGATGACCACATCTGATCACAGTTGAAAGTCAAATGGCTTTGTGTGCCATCGAGAAGGTGATTAGCTATACCTGTTTGAGTTTACAAATAATTTTATGAGGGGTGATCCTTTTTCTAACTCTTCTGATTCTGTTTTCGATTTTATTTTATTTTTTTCTGGCACGTCGGTGTTATATATTTCACTTGAATGTTATAAGTTTAGTAGATACAGCTGCATAAACCGAAATCTGTGTCTATTTTCATTTCAGGACCTCCTCTCAACCTGCACCCGGAAGTGACGTCATCTCCGATAGCCTCTGTGTTCCCTGCTGTTCTCATAGGCTGCAAATGCTGGAATCCACCTGCACGAGCTGTTAGCTGCACTTCAGAGATGCTGACGTTTAGGAGAAAACCACTCCCGAATTTTTCTGCAGGATTGTTATCATACTTATGTTTATGCTCCCTTTGTGAGTAGTTTCACTTTTGACTTATTAAATGGTTTACCAATACTGCACTTAGAGGCGCTGTGTTTCTTTTCAATATGTGTCTAGAATTAAAGCGATATGAAACCCAAAAGCAAGCATTTATTATATTGCAGCTTGCTAATTCTTAGATGTGACAGCTGCATTCGTTTTCTTTTTTAGGCTTTCTTTCTTGTATTTCCAACTGGTGATCTGTCCAGTAAGTCTGTTTTTTAAAATGAACAAGATCTCTTGCAGATGTATCAGTTTCAGGGATTAGACAAACCATTCAGCACTGGCAGGGATGCTTACAATGCTCAGCTTTTATTTATTCATGTTCAAAACCTTTATTACAAAAGAAAAAAGACTGTTTGCTGTAACCGCTTGTGTAACTGCTTAGCAGAAGTAGTAGTAGTAGTTTATTTCGAAACATGTAAAAAAAAAAAAGAAGAAAAAACAAAGTAATTATACAGTAGTAGGCAGACACTAAAAAAGACAGGTGCAAATTAAAAAAAAAAATAATAATTAGTTTACATATCCAAAAAGGAGTGGTAAGAAGCACAAGCTTATTTATTTAATCATACCCCTTCTACATAATTAATATTAATAATCCTGCTTCACAACCGTATAAAATTATACAATAATTAATACTTCTAACTAAATTTTTATTTTTTTCTCATATATCTAATAAATCCTACCTGTATATAAGTGAGATGCGAAGGGGGAAACATTTATAAGAATGTTAGTATGGATAAACAAAAAGAAAATGGGAAATATAGTTTTTTTTTTTTTTGTTTTTTTTTTATAAGGATGATTTGTGTTAAGATATATTCTGTGATACACATACAACTAAATTGTATCTGTCTATATGTATAAAAAATTGCTGAAAAAATAAAATACAGAATTATTTAGTCATTGCTATACAATCATACCTACATATGTGCAGATACACTTTTACACACATACATGTCTATACACACATACATGCCTATACACATATACACCAAACAAAACTGGAAGCAATACAAAGAATAAATCAATAAAATATATAAACATACAGTAAACACGCAATAATAATTCAAACACCTTCATTCTTGCAAAAATCATCTTTTTATACCTGTTTTCAAGCTGGTTTATGTATGGACAATTCTTGAGGACACAGCGATCACAGAGAGTGCCGGATGGGCGCTACAGCAGACGAGCGGGGGGCATGGTTCTGGGAGGACGTCAAAAGAAGTCCTCCCAAAACTGGACGACCCTGCTGTAGCCATCATTCAACTATAGAGCGGTCGGCAAGTGGTTAACAAAGAAAATAAAATTCTGGTATTTTAGAAACCAATGACACTGGGCAGCCTGTACAGCAGAAATATTTATTTTTTGGCAGAAGTAATTGTTTTTCCAGTCCCCAAACACTGAACATGCAAGGTTCGGGTCAGACCCCACATTGGACCGAACGTAATCCCTACTTCTGAGGTACTGTTTATGGGTAAAGCGATTGTAAGGGGTTGAATTAGGATTAGGATAAGGGTCAGGGGTAACAGGTTGCAACTTAAGGTAAAGAGCTAACATTAGGGTTTAACCACTTTCAGACCGGACCAATTTGCAGCCAAAGGACCAGGCCCCTTTTTGCGATTCGGCACTGCGTCGCTTTAACTGACAATTGCGCGGTCGTGCGACGTGGCTCCCAAACAAAATTGACGTCCTTTTTTTCCCACAAATAGAGCTTTCTTTTGGTGGTATTTGATCGCCCCTGCGGTTTTTATTTTTTGCGCTATAAACAAAAAAGAGCCCCAATTTTGAAAAAAACGCATTATTTTTTGCTATAATAAATATCCCCCAAAAATATATAAAAAACATTTTTTTCCCTAAGTTTAGGCCGATATGTATTCTTCTACATATTTTTGGTAAAAAAAATCGCAATAAGCGATTATTGATTGGTTTATAGCGTTTACAAGATAGGGTATAGTTTTATAGCATTTTTATTAATCATTTTTTTTTATTAGTAATGGCGGCCATCAGCGATTTTTATTGTGACTGTGACATTATGGCAGACACATCGGACATTTTTGACAAATTTTTGGGACCATTGTCATTTATACAGCAATCAATGCTATTTAAATGCATTGATTCCTGTATAAATGACACTGGCAGTGAAGGGGTTAACCACAAGGGGGCAGTGTAGGGGTTAAGTATGCCTAGGGGTGTGTTTCTTACTGTGGGGGGGCGTGGCTGTCAGCTAGTGAATGCTGATCTCTGCTCCAATCACAGGGAGCAGAGATCGGCGTCACTAGTTGCTAGGCAGAACGGGAAGATGCTGTCTATTTCCGCATCTCCCCGTTCTGCCTTCCCGTGAGACGATTGCGGGTGTCCCCGGGGCAATCGAGTCCGCGGGACCCGCGACCGGCCTCACGGGGGTCCCGACCGGCGCGGGAGCGCGCCGCTCCCGATGGCACGGACGGCATTAAGGAGGGACTTATATATACGCCCTCCTGCCTGTCCGTGCCATTCTGCCGACGTATATCGCCGTGCGCCGGTCGGGAACCGGTTAAGGTACATTTTAGGGTTAACCTATCTAAACAGTTATATAGGTTAGAGTGACTTTAACCACTTTAGCTCTGGAAGGTTTTACCCCCTTCCTGACCAGACCATTTTTTGCGATACGGCACTGTGTTATTTTAACTGACAATTGCACGGTCGTGTGACACTATACCCAAATAAATTTTTTGCCCTTTTTTTCCCACAAATAGAGGCTTTCTTTGATCACCTCTGTGGTTTTATTTTTTTACGCTATAAACAAAAAAGTCCAAATTTTCTGCTATAGGGGCCATAACCCTCAGAGGGGCCGCCTTGACTTTTGGGCTTACCAGTTACCTCCTCGTTGCTTGTATTTGAATGTCCAATGGTTCCCAGGGTTAGTACCCAACAAATTTGGATGCTGACACATAAAAAGTCCTTTTGAAGGTTTTTTAATTCTGCAGTGGTAACATCCAAAACAAATAGTCTCAAATAGGAATAGAGGGCAAGGGTGAAGAAACTCGGGCACCTTGAACTGCTGACATCCAACAGAATGTCTCTAATCCACCCAGAGAGTAGCCACTCGCAGCTGGGCACTTCAAAGTCAGATATACCTCTAGCCAGAGGTATAGCAGCTGACAATATGATCCGGAAACTTGCAAAGTCTCTGACACAACTTGAGCTTACAACAGAAGGTGAAAAGGAACCTTTCGCACGGTACCTGGAACTTTATCTGTCTCCTTGACAGTACTGTGGAAATGTGGATTCTGTAGTGTCCATGCAACTCAGCTTCCAGGCTCTTACTGAGATGCCAGCTTGTTGGCCCTCCTCCGAAGAGTCCTCCCCCAGTCACTTGAATGAGCTGTGGTGCCCCTCCAATACTGAGAGCACACCCGGACGCCTTGAATCCTTCTTTAGTTACTGGGCCTCGGGCTAACCGGCTCTGAGACTCGGGAACAGATGGATCCTTGCCCTAGACCAAGCGGGTCTATGGGGCTAGTCAGACTGACCATGTTTGCGGGACGGCAAACTCTCCTAGGCCCGGGACCCCTCGCGGGGCTACCCCGGTCCAGAACCACGAAGCTGGACTGCGGCCGAACCCCGAACGCGTGACTTCAGCACCTTAAGTACCCTTCCCCAGACTACACAGTGGGGCCAGACGCACCCACTGATTGGCTCCGGGGAAGACTGATACCTAAGAGGTCCAACCAGGCCTGGTTCTAAGCCTGTCACGGGCACTTCACTGCACCCATGACCAGGCAGAACCCTAGTACAGCCCAGCCAAACTGATGCCAAAGTTAACCTGTACAATTAACCCTCAGAACCCCATTACTGTTCTGAGGAAAAAATAAATACATTTCCACATATAGCGCACACTTGAACAAGTGTGCCCGCTACACTGCTATAAAACCTATCCTAATAAGAAAATGTAAAAAATCTAATTTCTCCATCAATTTAGGCCAATATGTATTCTGCTACATATTTTTATAAGCATATATTGATTGGTTTGCGCAAACGTTATTTTGTCTACAAGCGATTGGATGTTTTTATTTATTTTTTACTAGTAATGGCAGCCATCAGCGACTTATAGTGGGACTGCAATATTATGGCGGACAAATCGCACACATAACTGACACTTTTGACACTTTTTGGGGCACAGTGACACTAATACAGTGATCAGTGCTAAAAATATACACTGTCACTGTACTAATGACCCTGGCAGGGAAGGGATTATAATCAGGGGCGATCAAAGGGTTAAATGTATGCCTAGGTTGTGCTTACTCACTGTGTGGGAGGGGCTTGTACTAGGGGAAGGCAGAGATCCATGTTCCTGCTTTGCAGAAACACAGGATCAAAGCTTTCGCCGCTGACAGAATGACAATCTGCCTTGTTTACATAGGCAGACCATTGTTCTGCTTGTCTCCTGAATGATCGGCAGGTCCCGGCGGACCTGTTGAATGGCTTCAGCTGTGTCCAATCACAGCGGGAGCGGGTTCCCTGCTGCGTGCAGACACGCACACCCCAGACCCGGAAGTGTCAGATGACGTACTAGGTACGTGATTTGGCACAGAGCGGCCGCCCTGCCGCAGTAAATGTATGTGGGGCAGTCGCTAAGGGGTTAAACTAAACTTAAACTAAAGGCAAAACTGTTTTGGATAGAGTATGGGAGGGTTATAACCCCTATCCGTTTTTTTGCCATTTGTGTCACATTGGGGAGATTTCTCTTCACTTCCTGTCCCATAGCTAAAACAGAAAGTGTGAGGAAATCCCTCCAAAGTGATAGAGTTACCAGAACTATTGCCCCCCACTGCAATATTTTTATTCAATTCCTTTTCTGGTGAAAACCCGAAATTTGGGATTTTCTTTCACTCTGGCTAAGTGAAAATGGTGAACATAACAAATAGAATGGGTGAATCTCCCATGACAGGGACATAGACAGCAATAAAAACCCGACAGGTGTTCTAATCCCTCTCCACCAATCTAAAAACTCCAAAAAAAAATTAAAAATGGCCTTAAAGTGGAGGGACACCCTGAAAACAAAAACTTTCAAAAATGTTAGTAACAATTTCAAATGAAAAAAAAATAAATGGCTGTTGCTAGGCAGATTGTCCTAATCGGCCTCCTCCAGCACCGCGGTGATCTTCTCTCCTTCCGTCTTCTAGTGAATGGGGCGCAGTGTGTTATGGGAACTGTGTCCCACAACACATTGCGTTCCCCATTCACAAATCCCACTCGCGCATGCTCAGTAGGCCGCGCCGCCGACTCGCGCATGCGCAGTAGGCCGCGCAAAGCCGCTGCCCTTACTGAGGATGGCGGCGCTGGATGAGGAACACAGAGGGACATCTCGGCCTCCACGAACGGCATCGCGGGCGCCCTGGGAGTTTAAGTTTACTTATTAAAAGTCAGCAGCGACTTTTTTTTTAGCTGCTGACTTTTAATTTTTTTTTTTTTGAAGCTGAAACACCGCTTTAAGTTATACTTTAAATAAGTGATATAAGGCCATTTTGTGGCAGCTATATACATCGGTTACAGAATTGCTCTTTGTATTGTTTTTGTTGCCAGGAATAAATGAATTGCAGTCAATAAAATGTCTGTGTCACTGTAATTCCATAGATTTTTAACTCCATTGCTTAGCTATTGACTTTCCGTAGTATTTGGAGCTAGATACAGAATTGCAAGCATCAGTGGTTATTTCTTATTATCCAGTTCAGCAGCTAGAGATCACAATACACCTGAATGCTAGTAGACTTGTTGTCACGCTCACCCATTGCCTGCAGTACTGTCTGAGCCGCTGACCTGTAATAAGTATGCACATCAAGAGTTCTGACTTCAGTCTGACTTTTGTTGCTGCATGTTTGTTCCAGGTCAGTGATTCAATGTATTACAGACTGACACAGCCATTTACCTGGCATTTTCAAAGAAAAGTCATCAATGGCATATTATATATTTCTCCTTTAAATAAAATGAGAGACCTACAGTATGTTGGCTGTCATTTCCAACTTCCCTCTGAAAATGTTAGTTGCCTGGCTGTCTCCTGCTACAATCCTTTGAGTCACTGACCTGGAATAAATATGCAGCAACAAAAGTCAAATTTGTTGCATGCCAGTGACTTAAACAATATTGCAGTTGCCTGACTGGTGTACTGCATCAGTGGCTTCATTATTTTCTAAATCACGTATGTAGCCAGGAGCTGGCTAGTATTTCCTGCATTGTCAGGAGACACTGTGTAGCATTGCAATTGCGATGCTGCTCTCTCCTAGTGTTCAGACTGGACTCTGTGTCATCACATCCTGAAGATAGAGTGACTGAGTTCCAAGAGTGAAGCAGAGCATCTTGGGACATGTAGTCCAGGGAGGCAAGTTTTACATTCAGCTGGACTGTTTTGGACTACAAATACCAGCCAGCTTGAGGAGGAGAACAGGATGCTGGGAGAGGTGATAAAAAGCCTGTGCGAGGACAGGATCATTCTCTTGGGATCCCAACCTGGAACTACAAGCAAGTGACTCTGTTTCAGTGTCTGCTGTGGCCGAGTCACAGCCTATGCTACAGAGGGAGAGAGAGAGTCATCGCATGCAAGTGCAGGAGCATCCACTGTCAGCTACTTCTGACTGTCCAGTGGCAGCCTGGAGGCCGCTCCTCACACGTCCACGGCAGGTCCAGCTGAGCTGCAGCATGGCACGGTGCGTCACAGGGCAGCACTGTCCCTTGAGCCAGGCTCTACAGAGGCCTATCATGGAGCTCCATGCCACTTTTCAATACCGAGAGTCATTGGGACTGGTGAGCGGGCACTTACCCATCCTGATACAACAAGAAACACTGCATGCAAAAAAAACATTGCCTTGTTCTTTTGCCTAAGTCTGTAGGACCTGGCGCTACACTGACTCTTTATGGAGCAGCGACTGCATTCTTCTTTCCACAGGACACCACAAGTATACTTTGAAACACACTGCTTGTTAAGACATCACCAGGCTACTTCACCTCCTTCTGATTACCAGGATATCTCAAGTACATCACTAAAAGGCTAGCTGAAGACACAAAGCCTTCTTTCCTCTGATGGACTACAACATATCCCCCCTCAAAGGGATTGAAGCAGTTAGTGCCCTAAGGGCAAGTATTTTCACCCAGGACTCTATTTGCTAATTGAGCGTGTTTAAATACTCAAAGGTTTAATTATTCACATCAAATTAAGTACAGTGTTATTTTTCTGTCTTTTCTGGGACTGTGGTGTTGAGATACAGAAGGGACTGGTTTGAAATAATAAAGGTCATTCTCCTGCCCTTCGTCTGCCTGTTCGCATAGGTTTCCAACTAAACAGAATATTGTGTGAGCAATCTGTATATCCTGCAATCAGTTACTGTTTCTGTTCTAATGTCTTATATTGTTTTTATCACTTGCCATAGTAAGACTTTATCAATGGCTAAGTTTATGTTGTTAGAATCAGTAAACAAAGCTCAATTGTTTCACTTAAATTTTGTGTGTGTCTCTAAGAGGGCTTTCACACCGAGCCACGGGGGGAATCGGCGGTAAAGCGGCGCTATTTTTACCCCTGCTTTACAGTCGTTTTATCAGCCCTCTTCAGGCGATAGCCAGGTTTTAACCCCCTGCTATCGTCCGAAAAGGGGTTAAAACTGCCCGCAAAACGCCACCGGTATCGCAGCGGTATCGCATCGATGTCCTATTGATTTCAATGGGAAGAAGCGGTGGAGGAGCTCCTTCACCGCCTTCACCGCCCCAAAGAAGCTGCTGGCAGGACTTTTTGTGAAGCCCTGCCAGCGCAACGCTCCAGTGTGAAAGCCCTTTTCAGGCACTATACAGGCGCTATTTTTAGCGCCGTAGCGCCTGAAAAACGCTGGCAGTGTGAAAGGGGTCTAATTATCATGGTCATCACCAAAAATGTCTGAACCCAGGACGTCGGAGGACTTGCAAGGTAAGGACAGCCAGTGGAGTACAGATTCAGTAAGCGGCCCCACTGGGGTAGCGCTACATGTATAATTATCCAATTGGCACTTTGTTCATTGCTATAACTCTTCAGACTCAATCTGTCCAGGTATTAAGCTCACTTGTTGACTTGGCACCATCCACAAGCAGCCTAACTCTTCAATAAGACACAGAAGTTGAATCAAACACAATTTTACTTCAGCTATTTGCAGTACAGGGGATGTTTTTCAAGTCTTTAGAAGTGTAAACAGACAAGGACTTTCAACACTGACTGAAAGAACATAGAAGAAATGGGAGAGGTCTTGCTGGAGCTGAACTAACTAGCAAACAGGAGAGGAGGACACAGGAAGAAACCAAAATCACATTAGTAAACATGTGGTAGTGGCTCTAAACCTCCACCAGATGTCAGCATTACCACAGAGCAATAATAACCGGATGCAGTCCAATAAAATAGAAAAATTACTTGAAAGTGTAACACAAATGGCAAAACAAAAATTGAAAAAAAAAAAAAAAAAAAACATAAAGGGGGTTTAAATCCTTTTCTACTCAACAAAATATTTGGCTCTAGATGTACTTTAAATTCCTCATTTCAGAAAGTAATTTTTGAGCAGGTTAAAAACTGCATTTGCTTCTTATTTACATGAAATTGAATACAGAATAAAGCATTTCTCCTTCCTTCATATTTTTTCCAATCTGCTATCTGCAGTTGGTGCCTCTGGTTTGCTTTATGGATTGAAAACCTGATATATTACCCAATTATGAATGGCTCCAGTTCAGATAATATAATATTTTGCACCAGGTCCCTGTGGTTTTTGTCAAGCTGTCCATGAAAGTTCAAGAGGTTTAAGCACTTTCTACAAATTTTTCTCTAGTACAAACCATAGAGAAATGTACTAAATAATGAAATTTTAATTCTGTATCAACTTAAAATATTATGTAAACTGCCTAATGGCCCCTGTACTGTGTACCATGACGGTAGAGGTTTTATCTCCCATTTTGTTTAAAACATATTTGCAAACACAAGACTTCCCTAGTGGGTGAGGGTAATCTCCTTTTAATTCCTATCCTGTATTGACAGCATTGAGTTTTAAAATACAGTTCCTGGAGAATTACGGAAAATAACGTTTTAATGTAAAACCCTGTGCTGCTTGTGAGTCTTTGTAATACATATGAGAGGTCTTCAACTTCAAGCAAACAACGGTCTCATTAGATAGGGGGATAGCAGGGGGAGGGACAAAGATCCAGAAAGATGAGGCTTCAGTTATATCCTATCATCTTGTAGTGCCCCCTGGAGGCACTTGATAAGCCAGTCCATGCACTAGGGGACCCACTGTAAATCATGGAACCTGAGAGACTGGGCTACCACTGTTCCTGTACTGCTAGTGGACTCGTTGCCAACTTGCTATCACAGGGTCTACCTGGTTGCTCATGGCCAAATGACTCACAGTGAATACAACTTCATGCTCCATGCATGCTCCATTTCTTCATGGACCAGGATCCCTCATTGCATCTCAAAACAGCTGTGGAATCCTCCAAACTCTGTTTCCACCTAGAGGGCCACAGGAAAAGACACCATACACCTGCCTTGATCATGCATCA
Source organism: Lithobates sylvaticus (assembly GCA_028564925.1). Classification (NCBI taxonomy): domain Eukaryota; kingdom Metazoa; phylum Chordata; class Amphibia; order Anura; family Ranidae; genus Lithobates; species Lithobates sylvaticus. Next base: position 519,427,030 of record CM053029.1, on the reverse strand, counting down.
GGCCCACCAGCGTGTGAGAACTAGGGATGAGCCGAACACCCCCGGGTTCGGTTCGCACCAGAACCTTCGAACGGACCGAAAGTTCGTGCAAATTTTCGAACCCTATACGTTATAATGGACGCGAACGTTCGAAATCAAAAGTGCTAATTACAACGGCCAATATGCATGTTAATGTCATAAAACAGGTTTGGGGACCCGGGTCCTGCCCCAGGGGACATATATCAATGCAAAAAGAACTTTTAAAAACTAACGTTTTTTCGGGAGCAGTCATTTTAATGATGCATAAAGTGAAAAAAAAAAAGTGAAATTTTCCTTTAAATATGGTACCTGGGGGGTGTCTAAAGTATGCCTGTGAAGTGGCATGTGTTTCCCGTGTTTAGGACTGTCCTTGCACAAAATGACATTTGTAAAGGAAAAAAAGAAGCCATTTAAAACCACTTGCGGTTTTAGGTTTGTTCTTAAGTAGAATCTGAACAGGTACATTATGAAGTGTAGCTCCATCCCAAAAAAATCTATTTTTAAGCTTTTTGGAGAACATAGGGAGGGGTTATCACCCCTGTAACATTTGCTGTCTTTGCACATCTGTTCAGAACATGTCACCTCACTTTCCGTCCCAATGACAAATGTTTTTGGAAAAGTGGGGTTTTAATTGAAACAAGGATTGGTGATAAAGTATCAGTAGAGAGGAGATACCTTTTTCCCAAATTAAATCTAACAGGATAGAATTTCCCTTCCTAGGGGTAGATTTCCTCTCACTTCCTGTTTTCTCTTTCCATTTGCAAGTAGGAGTCGTTTGTAAGTTGGATGTTTGAAAGTAGGGGCCTGGCGTATATACTCTGCAGAAATTTGCCCTATTAGATGTTGGTGTAGCCACAAGACTGGTGGGCACAGGAATGGGCCCTGCTGTGAGTTAATAGATCAAGATTTGTAATTGCATGCACCTGTTGAACAGGGCAGAAAAATGGGGGGGGGGGGGGGGGGGGGGGGGGGGGGGGGGGGGGGGTGGTGGTGGTGGTGGTGGTGGACGGTGTTGCCACAAGACTGTAAGCTCTCACAGTTACTCTTGGTGGGCGCAGGAATGGGCCCTGCTGTGAGTTATTAGATCAAGATTTGTAATTGCAAGCACCTGATGAACAGGGCAGAAAAATTGGGCCTTTGGCGGTGGTGGTGGACGGTGTTGCCACAAGACTGTAGGCCCTCATAGTTACTCTTGGTGGGCGCAGGAATGGCCCTGCTGTGAACTATTAGATCAAGATTTGTAATTACCCGCCCCTGTTAAACAGGGGCTGAAAAATTGTGCCTTAGGCACTGGTGCTGGTGCCACAACACTGCAACCCCTCACAGATACTGTACTTGGAGCACAGCAGTCACACGTGTTGCGAAGCTTTTTTTTATAAAAATTGTATGTACACGCCCCTGTTAAACAGGGGCTGAAAAATTGTGCCTTAGGCACTGGTGTGGTGGCATGGATCATTGAGGAGGAGGAAGAGGATAGTCAGTGAACATAAGAGGACAGTCACTCAGCATCAGCATAGGCAGTCTTGAAGGGATGTGACATTATAAATTATTCCGTTATATCCGCTTCAGGTGCCTGGTAGCTGGTGGTGATCCAAGACTGATTCATTTTGATGAAGGTCAGTCGATCAACCGAGGCGGTGGACAGGCGCACCCTATGATCGGTGACAAATCCTCCAGCAGCACTGAATGTGCGTTCGGAAAGAACGCTGGAGGCAGGACAGGCCAGTAGCTCAATTGCATACTGTGCAAGCTCTGGCCAGTGATCCATCCTCAGGACCCAGTAAGCCAGAGGATTTTCGGTGGGAAAGGTGTCCAAGTCTGACCTTGCCCCAAGGTATTCCTGCACCATGTATATCAGACGCTGGCGATGGTTGCTGGAACCGATCATACCTTGGGGCTGCGGACTAAGAAATTGTCTGAACGCATCGGTCAGACGTCCACCTTCCCCACCGCTCCTTCTGCTACTGACCGAAGCCTCAGCAACTCGTCGCCCAGGACCAGGAGTTTGTAACCTCCCAGTTTCTGGGAACGCGTTGCACAGACCTTTCTGCAAGGCCTCCCTGAGATGTCTCATCCTCTGCTCCCTCTGCGACGGCAAGATAAGGTCCGCAACCTTACCCTTGTACCGTGGATCAAGGAGAGTGGCCAGCCAGTAATGGTCCCTCTCCTTGATCCGAAGAACACGAGGATCCTTCCGCAGGCTTTGCAGGATCAGGGAGGCCATGCAGCGTAGGTTAGCTGAGGCATTCGGTCCGGAGTCTTCTGGGTCACTGAGGATGACATGATCGCCAGCCACCTCCTCCCAGCCACGTACAAGTCCACTGGTTTGTTGGGACTGTACATCATCCCTAAAAGACTGCTGCTGCTGATGCTGAGTGCCAGGCTCCACCTCCATGCTCACACAATCCCTCCTCCTCCTCCTCCTCCTCATCCTCTTCCTGTGTGATGGGTGGGACAGAAGGAACACTGTCCGGATAAAGGGGGCCTTGAGAGGCAAGGAAGTCCTCCTCTTCCTGCCTCTGTTCTGCCTCAAGTGCCCTGTCCATTATCCCACGCAGCGTATGCTCCAACAGGTGGACAAGAGGTACAGTGTCACTGATGCATGCACTGTCACTGCTCACCATCCTCGTGGCCTCCTCAAATGGTGAGAGGACAGTGCATGCATCCCTGATCATGCTCCACTGACGTGGGGAAAAAAAACAAGCTCCCCTGACCCTGTCCTGGTGCCGTAGTCGCAAAGGTACTCATTGGTGGCCCTCTGCTGCGTGTGCAGTCGCTGCAGCATGGCCAACGTTGAGTTCCACCTGGTGGGCATGTCACATATTAGGCGGTTCTTGGGCAGGTTCAGCTCCTTTTGCAGCTCAGTCAGCCGAGCACTGGCATTATAAGATCGGCGGAAATGCACACAGACTTTCCTGGCCTGCCTCAGGACATCCTGTAAGCCTGGGAACCTGCCCAAGAACCGCTGCACCACCAGGTTGAGGACGTGAGCCATGCAGGGCACATGGGTGAGCTGCCCCTGTCGCAGGGCGGAGAGGAGGTTGGTGCCATTGTCAGAAACGACCATTCCTGGCTTAAGCTGACGTGGCGTCAACCACCTCTCGGCCTGCCCCTGCAGAGCTGCCAGAACCTCTGGCCCAGTGTGGCTCCTGTCCCCCAAACACACCAGCGCAAGCACGGCATGGCATCTTTTTGCCTGCGTACTTGCGTAGCCCCTTGTACGCCTACGGAGCACCGCTGGTTCCAAGGACAGAGCACTGGAGGAAGAAGAAGAGGAGGGGGTGGAGGAGAGAGGTGTGTCACAACCAGTAGCAGTAGTAGCGTTTTGGAGGCGGGGTGGCGGAACAACCTCCAACACTACTGCACCTTGTCCTGCATCCCTCCCAGCTGCCAATAGAGTGACCCAATGGGCCGTGAAAGAAAGGTACCGTCCCTGTCCATGCCTGCTGGACCATGAGTCAGCGGTAATATGCACCTTACCGCCCTGTCCAGCGAGGCCTTCCACATGCCGGTAGAGAGACGGAATCGCCTTCCGTGAGAAAAAGTGGCGTTTGGGAACCTGCCACTGAGGAACCGCACATTGAACAAACTCACGGAAGGGGGCCGAGTCTACCAACTGAAAAGGCAGCAGTTGAAGTGCTAGCAATTTAGCCAAGCTAGCATTCAACCGCTGGGCATGTGGATGGCTGGGAGTGTACTTCTTTCTACGGTCCAGCAGCTGGGGCAGGGAAATTTGCCTGCTGCAATCGGACGTCGGTGTACTGCAAGTACTTGGTTGTGACACACCTAATTCTACACCTTCAGTCCTCTCAGAGCAGCTTTCAGAGAGGACTGAAGGTGTAGTGGGGATGGAGATCCCAGCTGATGAGGAGCAAGGAGAGGTCCGCTTAGTTCTTTGGTGTGGGTCTTTTATGTGTGCCTGCCAACGAGCTGCATGGCAGGTCGACATATGTCTGGTCATGCTTGTGGTGCCCAAGCGGCTGATGTTTTGGCCACGCGAGATACGCTTGAGACAAATATTGCAAATAGCAGTGGTGCGATCTGATGCACTCATCTCAAAAAAGGCCCACACCAAAGAACTTTTCTGATAACGTGCAGAGGCAGCGCCCTGCACAGGCGGAGCTCTGCGGTGTTGTACAGTTGCTGTGCTGGCCTCTAGCTGGCCTCCAGGGGGCATCCTGCCTCGTTGGACATGTGACGCCGCATCCTCCTCCTCCTCGTCCTCCTCCTCATCCTCTCTCCCTTCAGGCACCCACGTGGAGTCAGTGACCTCATCATCCCCTCCCTCTTCACCACTAGAGCAAACCTGGCAGTAAGCTGCAGCTGGTGGAACAGTACTGCCAGATTCTTCAAGCTGGGTATCATCATCCGAGCCTTCGAATCGTTGGGCATCCTCCTGGAGCATGTACCCAACACTGTGCTCAAAGAGTTCGGGGGACTCCTCAGGAGGACATGGTGGGTCTAGGGAAGGGGTGGCTGATGATGCCATTGAGTACGCGTTGGCAGCTGCTCTGCCAGTACCCTGAGCCTGGGTGAGAGAGGATGAGGAGGATGAGGAGGGCTTGGTCATCCATTCTACCAAGCCTTCAGCATGATGCGGCTCCACATGTCCAGCTGCCGAAAACAAAGACGCGCGTGTCCCATGGCCACGTGCTGATGACGATGCACGACCACGTCCACGGCCACGGCCACGTCCACTAGAAACAGAGCCTGCCTGCCCTGTGTTCTTGGCTCTGCACGCTCTGCCTCCCCTTGGCGGTCTTCCAGCCATTGTAGTCGGTAGTCCTGTGGGTGCTGCTGAGAAGAATATATAGGAGCTCTGTGTGATGCCACTAACACACTAGAAGTCCTATGGGTGCTTCTGCAAAGAAAATATAGGAGCTCTGTGTGATGCCACTAACACACTAGAAGTCCTGTGGATGCTGCTGAGAAGAAAATATAGGAGCTCTGTGTGATGCCACTAACACACTAGAAGTCCTATGGGTGCTTCTGCAAAGAAAATAGAGGATCTCTGTGTGATGGGACTAACACACTTCAAGTCCTATAGGTGCTTCTGGGAACAAAATATAGTATCTCTGTGTGATGGGACTAACACACTTCAAGTCCTATAGGTGCTTCTGGGAACAAAATATAGGATCTCTGTGTGATGGGACTAACACACTTCAAGTCCTATAGGTGCTTCTAGGAACAAAATATAGGTCTGTGTGATGGGACTAACACACTTCAAGTCCTATAGGTGCTTCTGGGAACAAAATATAGGATCTCTGTGTGATGGGACTAACACACTTCAAGTCCTATGGGTGCTTCTGGGAAGAAAATATAGGTCTGTGTGATGGGACTAACACACTTCAAGTCCTATAGGTGCTTCTGGGAACAAAATATAGGATCTCTGTGTGATGGGACTAACACACTTCAAGTCCTATAGGTGCTTCTGGGAACAAAATATAGCTCTGTGTGATGGGACTAACACACTACAAGTCCTATGGGTGCTTCTGGGAAGAAAATATAGGTCTGTGTGATGGGACTAACACACTTCAAGTCCTATAGGTGCTTCTGGGAACAAAACATAGGATCTCTGTGTGATGGGACTAACACACTACAAGTCCTATGGGTGCTTCTGGGAAGAAAATATAGGTCTGTGTGATGGGACTAACACACTTCAAGTCCTATAGGTGCTTCTGGGAACAAAATATAGGATCTCTGTGTGATGAGACTAACACACTTCAAGTCCTATAGGTGCTTCTGGGAACAAAATATAGGATCTCTGTGTGATGGGACTAACACACTTCAAGTCCTATAGGTGCTTCTGGGAACAAAATATAGGATCTCTGTGTGTGATGGGACTAACACACTTCAAGTCCTATAGGTGCTTCTGGGAACAAAATATAGCTCTGTGTGATGGGACTAACACACTACAAGTCCTATGGGTGCTTCTGGGAAGAAAATATAGGTCTGTGTGATGGGACTAACACACTTCAAGTCCTATAGGTGCTTCTGGGAACAAAACATAGGATCTCTGTGTGATGGGACTAACACACTACAAGTCCTATGGGTGCTTCTGGGAAGAAAATATAGGTCTGTGTGATGGGACTAACACACTTCAAGTCCTATAGGTGCTTCTGGGAACAAAATATAGGATCTCTGTGTGATGAGACTAACACACTTCAAGTCCTATAGGTGCTTCTGGGAACAAAATATAGGATCTCTGTGTGATGGGACTAACACACTTCAAGTCCTATAGGTGCTTCTGGGAACAAAATATAGGATCTCTGTGTGATGGGACTAACACTCTTCAAGTCCTATAGGTGCTTCTGGGAACAAAATATAGGATCTCTGTGTGATGGGACTAACACACTTCAAGTCCTATGGGTGCTTCTGGGAAGAAAATATAGGTCTGTGTGATGGGACTAACACACTTCAAGTCCTATAGGTGCTTCTGGGAACAAAATATAGGATCTCTGTGTGATGGGACTAACACACTTCAAGTCCTATAGGTGCTTCTGGGAACAAAATATAGCTCTGTGTGATGGGACTAACACACTACAAGTCCTATGGGTGCTTCTGGGAAGAAAATATAGGTCTGTGTGATGGGACTAACACACTTCAAGTCCTATAGGTGCTTCTGGGAACAAAATATAGGATCTCTGTGTGATGGGACTAACACACTTCAAGTCCTATGGGTGCTTCTGGGAAGAAAATATAGGTCTGTGTGATGGGACTAACACACTTCAAGTCCTATAGGTGCTTCTGGGAACAAAATATAGGATCTCTGTGTGATGGGACTAACACACTACAAGTCCTATGGGTGCTTCTGGGAAGAAAATATAGGTCTGTGTGATGGGACTAACACACTTCAAGTCCTATAGGTGCTTCTGGGAACAAAATATAGGATCTCTGTGTGATGGGACTAACACACTACAAGTCCTATGGGTGCTTCTGGGAAGAAAATATAGGTCTGTGTGATGGGACTAACACACTTCAAGTCCTATAGGTGCTTCTGGGAACAAAATATATGATCTCTGTGTGATGGGACTAACACACTACAAGTCCTATGGGTGCTTCTGGGAAGAAAATATAGGTCTGTGTGATGGGACTAACACACTTCAAGTCCTATAGGTGCTTCTGGGAACAAAATATAGGATCTCTGTGTGATGGGACTAACACACTTCAAGTCCTATAGGTGCTTCTGGGAACAAAATATAGGTCTGTGTGATGGGACTAACACACTTCAAGTCCTATAGGTGCTTCTGGGAACAAAATATAGGATCTCTGTGTGATGGGACTAACACACTACAAGTCCTATGGGTGCTTCTGGGAAGAAAATATAGGTCTGTGTGATGGGACTAACACACTTCAAGTCCTATAGGTGCTTCTGGGAACAAAATATAGGATCTCTGTGTGATGGGACTAACACACTTCAAGTCCTATAGGTGCTTCTGGGAAGAAAATATAGCTCTGTGTGATGGGACTAACACACTTCAAGTCCTATAGGTGCTTCTGGGAACAAAATATATGATCTCTGTGTGATGGGACTAACACACTACAAGTCCTATAGGTGCTTCTGGGAAGAAAATATAGCTCTGTGTGATGGGACTAACACACTTCAAGTCCTATAGGTGCTTCTGGGAACAAAATATATGATCTCTGTGTGATGGGACTAACACACTACAAGTCCTATAGGTGCTTCTGGGAAGAAAATATAGGAGCTCTGTTTGCTGCCACTGCCTGCCTGCCACGAAACACACTACAAGTCCTATAGGTGCTTCTGGGAACAAAATATAGGAGCTCTGTTTGCTGCCACTGCCTGCCAGTGCCTGCCTGCCACGAACACACTACAAGCCCCTCTTTCTAAATGAATCTTTCTAAATGAATCTTTCTAACTAAATCTCTCTAACTAAATCTTTCTAACTGAATCTAGCAGAGTGACACAGAATGATCCTGCTCTCTCTAACGCCGGAACGCATGTGACCGGCGCCGACGGCGTGGCGGCCTTTTATAAGAGGGGGCGTGTACTAAAGCCCTGAGCTGTAATTGGCTACAGGCGTCCTGCCTGTAGCCAATTATGGCTCTTCGAGTTTCCGGCGCTGTGATTGGCCAAGCATGCGGGGTCACAGTGCATGCTTGGCCAATCATCAGCCAGCAATGCACTGCGCCGGCCGCGCCGGCCGCAATGCATTGCGGGGCCGCTCGCATCACACGAACGTGATGCGAGCGGCCAAAATAGTTCTGGGCTCGCCGAGCGAGCGAACACCCGGTGCTCGATGCGAACATGGGTTCGCATCGAGCACCGGGCCCATCCCTAGTGAGAACCCTCCACGCCATGTTAGGAGGTTTATACATCCCAGATTGCTTATTAACAGAATATCAAGTCATGGAACTTGCTTTTCTGAATGCTTTTCTTGATAATAACAGATATCACAAAGTACAAATAAATGGTATAACAGTCCTATCCATAAAAACACACAGTCCTGCAGAGAGTTATTGGGTGCCAGTATTCAGTGTCTGAGTACTTGCACCGGCTACTGTCACAGACCATTACCGCTGAACCAGGCCCAAGCTAGGGATCTCTGAGGGGGGAGCACGTGGCTATCATACTGCCATTGAATGGGGTTCTTCATGGCCAGCTCTTCCAATGCACCAACCCACCTAGCAGGTCCACTCGCCACTTTATTTGCCCTAGCCAGGGAGAGGAAGGCAAACCCAGTTTGGTTGGAGAAAGGGCAGAGACCACCCTAAATGGGAAACCTTGCAAGCTAGCTCTATTTAGATGTACAAAGGAAGGGGGTGTATAGTAAATGTAACTTCAAGCCTGCTCTTACTCTTTTTTTTTTTGTTATTTATTAAATTCAGCTTAATCTACTTATCTGCCTCTGGCACATTTCACTAGACCATCAATAGTGACAAAGCAATAGGAACAGGGCCGGGATAAGGGGTGGTCAGAAAGGGCAGCTTCCCTGGGCACTGTGGTATTATGTGAGGTGGGGGGCGCCTCAAGGAGATTAAGGGGAGGGGGAATTTGTGCTGGGAGGGGAAATTTGGAGGGTGACAGGAGATAAGAATTGTTCTAGGAGGGGAAACTAGGGGTGCGCTGGGAATGGTAATTGGGAGGGAATTTGTGTTAGGATGGGATTTTTTTTTTTTGACGGGGGGGGGGGGGGGGGGGGGGGGGGGACGGGTGGGGTGGGTCGAATATGCGCTAGTATGTTTGGGAAGTATTTGTGTAAGGAGGGGAAATTTGAGGGGGGGGGGGGTTGTACTAGGAGGGGTTATTGGGGGAGAATTTGTGCTGGGAGGGGGGATTTGGAGTGGGGGGGATTTTTGGAGTGGGGGGGATTTGTGCTCAGAGGGGAAATTTGAAGGGTAGAGGATTTGTGCTAGGTGGGGTGATTTTTTCTGGGTGCCCCCCCCCCCAAATTGTGCTTAGGGATTTGGAGAGAGAGAGGATTAAATCTTTTTGGTGGGGTGGGAGGGGGGGCGCAAATATTTGTGCTGGCAGGGGGGATTTCAGCAGCAGATTTTATGCTTAGGAGGTAAGCATGCAGATTAGTGCTTGATTTTGTTTTGGGGGGGGGGGGGGTTTGCTAATACATTATGCTCATACATCTTGGGGCGGTGCAGTTTAGTATATTTGCCCTGGGCTTTAGATGACCTTGCCCCAGCACTGAATAAGAATCTGTGTGGTGGTGGATGGCAGGTGGGGAGGTGACAGCATGTTCAACACTACTCAGTAGTGTCAGGACTTTGCTTGTCAGGATGGCCTGGCATTTGACTATGTTTGCCATGCTTACTCCAGGTCAGTACACCAGAAAATTCAGAAGCCCCTGCGCTGGCAAGACAACTGGCTTTATTTTATTATTTTGCTACAGAATCCCTTTAATTATGTGCCATGGCTAAAATGAATTGCCTGAGAGACTGTAAATTTGCACTGTGGACTGTATATAAAGCTATTGGTAAGGCCAACATCTGGTCTAATGCGTCTATTCTAAGCTTTTTCCAAGTTTTCAGATGAAATCACCCATGAGATTTAAAAACTCTTGTACCAGGCAGCTTAGCAAAACTGATAAGTTTCCTCTCAAAAGTTATTACAGCTTACAAAGCCCTGTACAATACAACCTTTTCTTTTACTTTCTGAAATTTTGCTATCAAAAACAGTTTTTTCTAAAAATTCATTCATCATAGTCCATGTCTGCTTATATTTTTCTGGCACTTCATAAGGACCACCATGACGCTTAATACATTTTAACACCCATCTGTTAACTTTATCAGAACTGAAATAGTTATTTTTCTATTTTACTCACCGCATTAATTACTTCTTCAGCTTCCAGCTCACGTCTTCTGGTACACGATGTAGTCCTTTTTCTTCGTTTCCAGTTTCCAGAGAATAATTCTGGGGTTCCAAACTTGTTTGATTTTGTAGATCAGACTCTCTTATGTCACAACCAGACGTTAGAGTCACAAAGCTGCAAGACAATTTTATTGACTTCCAAACCGAACAGTCTTACAGATGACAAAAAATCCAACAGAGTCCATATCACGACAGTGCTAGTAATATTTGGAGCCCCATGGAACCATGTGACTCTTGGGTGCCTTCGTAAGAACACACACTTCTAAACAGATTGAACGTCCTGTTATATCCCCCCCACAAACTGAATGTCTGAGCAATTTGATTAGGCAGCCCGTTATCTTTTATCATATAATATAAATTTATAAAAGTATATATATAATATATTATATATTATGTATAAATATATATATATTGTGATAATCAAAAGTTTTACAAAGCAAAGAAAAAAAAAAAAAAAAAAAAAAAAAAAAAAAACAAAGCAAAGCTGCAAGGCCCGTTATCTTTATCCTGACACATAAAATGCTCATTAATTAGTAGACGGAAGTTACAATTTTTCTTTCACTTCATCCTCTGTTTCTCATAAAAATGCTAAAGTGGATTAGACATATCAATTGCAAATGACTTTAAACATATATTATGCAGTGAAGCCTGACCTTTACACCCCTTACAGTAAGAGTGGTACAGGTCTGTGCATTGCACATTAAGGTTACACTCTTTCCTTATCTCATCCTTAGACAGTCTGACACACTTAATAAATATACTGCAGCTTTCACCTTGGTCTTTACATCTGAGGCAGCTTACAGCAATGTCAGAGTAATAAGATTTTTTTTTTTTAAAGCATTATTCCATATGTGCAGTATATACTCTTTAATTTTTTCTTCTTAACGTTAAGCAAGAAAGAGACATAGAAAAATAATCCTCTAATGGTATCCATTAAAATTAGCCTTCTGATCTGAATTACATAATAATTTAGAGCCACCAAACTTTTCACTATAGACCGTAGCCTGCTAATGGACATACAATGTTAAACACACCATCCTTGTCATACCATAATATAAAACCATTGAAAAAAATCCAGCTATAGAGTATGGAAACTGAAGTTTACCACAAAAAAAAAAACAGCTGGATCCTGGAGGAATTTTCACTGCAGGATGCCTGTCCTCTTCCTGACTCTGAACTTCTGGAGCTGCAATGGTTAACAGCTTTGGGTCTTCAAGCAGAACAGCAGTAAAGATTGTCCAACAGAAAGACACTAGACAACCCTCCCCTCCCCACCAACACCTTATCCTTCTACTCTATTGAGATAAGTTCTTTCACAGATCATGTTATAAAGTGTAATCAATGAAAAAGCTTTTCGCAGTGAAGGAGGAGGGGTGACATTGTCCCTGTCTGTACTGCAAACTGCAATATATTACATTTTTGGTTTTGGGTTTTTGATACACTTTAAAACGGACCTTCAGTAATTTTTTCATCTTTCCGTCTATTAAATCTTTACATCACAGCCCCCTTTACAGAGCTGTTCCCTTTACATTAATGTAAAGGGGCACTGTGATGTAAAGGGGGCTGTGATGTAAAGGGGACTGCACTGTAAAGGGGACTGCTCTGTAAAAGGGGCAGCGGTGATGTAAAGGGGGGCTGTGATGTAAAGGGGACTGCACTGTAAAGGGGCTGCTCTCTAAAGGGGGCTCTGTGATGTAAAGGGGGGCTATGATGTTAAAAGGACTGCACTGTAAATGCTGTAAAGGGGCACTGTAATGTATAGGGGGCTGTGATGTGAAGGGAAACTGAGAACACTGGTATAAAGGGGAGACTGTGCTGTAAAAGGGGGTTGTGGTGTGAAGGGGGGCTGAGGACAGACTCTGTGAATATCCCATCCCCCGACCCGTCCACCAAACACCCCCCCCGATCCCTGGGAAAATTGGCTGCCATGAAACCAGTCCCTGGTGCCAAACAAGTTGGGGACTTCTGTTTATAATGGTAAAAGTGTCCCGATTAAATTTTTCACTAGGGTCCTTCTATAAAAAAAAGGCTTTAACATGGTATTTAACTCAAAAGCAAACATTTAATATATTACAGCTAATGTGAATTGTAATCTTTCTGTTTTTTTAAGAATAGCAAACCCAAAATTTGAAGCTGCCCACAAATTGTCCCTTAACATTCGTATTTCCCTCATGATCCCATGCCTAAAATGTGTGTCTTTCCCTACATCTAGCTAGTTTGCTAAAGCTCCAAAACACACTGTGTGTCAACATGTGCTAGCTCCCATCATGGGCTATCAATGGATGTGTTTCGGGGGTGCAACCACTGCAACCACTTCCTCTGACCTACTTTAGTAAGGAGGAAGAGGTTGCATCCAAAAAATGCATCCATTGATACCCCATGATGGGAGATAGCACATGTTGACACTCTATGTGATTTGTGGGTTTCTAAAATAACATGTTTGGAACTACACACATTTTTGTTAGGGGATCATAAGGGACATTTAATAGTTATGTCTCTACGTGGCTTCAAACTTTGGCTTTGAGAGGGGTGAGATCACCCCATCTGAGGAAGGCAAAATCCACACAGTTTTGGGATACCAATGTCTCATTTGGCCTTCACTTTACCAAAATCGAACTTTGTAAGTTCCTGAGTTGGGGATTTGTATCTTATGTTTTCGAACATGCCTGTTTAGCCACAAAAAAGGCAATATAATGGCAAACATACATGTTATACACCAAGATGTTGGTTTGTTTTAAAACCTTAAAACGCACATGTGAATTTGCTTTGAGTAAAATGTTTTTTACTAAACAATGTGTGGCTTATTATTTCATTGCTCAATACCAGTGTATTTGTTAAGTTGTAGTTACAGTGACAATGTGCTCTTAAATGTGGCCAACAAAAAATTAAAGGAGTTGAAAAGCCATAATGTTTTTGAAATTCATGTATTAGATCCATTAAGAACAAAAACATTGTGTGTGTGTAGCAGACCCCCAGCATACCATAATAGTTAGCTGATGAAAAGCAGATGTGACACAAACATGCTTGGCCAACATAAGTATAAAACTTAAATGAGTATTTAAAGACAAAAGTGGTAGGTCAACTTATCTGATTCCTCACCCCCTCTGGTGGCCAATTCTAAAAAGGTTATGGTGGGGGGAGGTAATGGTTAGATGTTTTGGACAGGTAACCCTCTCCACTTCCATGAGAGCTGTTTGCATAAATAATGTGTTATACTTTGGCCAGCCCCTCCTTACTTACATTATTGGCAGCCCAGTGGACAGGTAAGAGGTGTCATAATCCAAAAATATGGATACACACTGTCCAAAGTTCAGCACATTTTGACATTCAGAAATAACCAAGATAATAGGAGACAAAAACTTTCTACATAATCAGGCAAGCCCTTGCACTACATGCTTTTGTGAATTCATCCAGAAATATGACCACAAAAGAGGGATAGCGTGTATGGGTTTTGCAAGGTCAGCAGATAGAGTAATTATATGTTGACTTAGCATTTTTTTTTTTTGGGGGGGGGGGTTACAAATGAGTTTGGGCCCCATAAAATGGCCTTTTGCACTCTGCCTGAATTGAAGGACAACAATAATATTTGGGTGCATTTTAGGGGGTGTTTAGGATAAGCACAAAAATGTAGCTGTCAAAAAACATTGTTAAGTTACTAGGCTAGGTGTGTATGGGCCCAAGATAGCATGCCGGGGGGGGGGGGGGGGGGGGTTAGTGAAGGAAAATATGCATGTAGGCCAAACAAGGAACAGGAAAAGCTTACAGCATGCATGAAAACAAAGAGGACATTCACAGCATATTTCATTAATGTTAATTATGGAATCAAGAAATTAATACAATACATCAGCAAACATTAAATACATAGAATGTGATGTTAAAGGTAAAAAACTTACCTGAATATAGTCCTTCTGCAGCTATGAGCCCTTGCTCAGGAGTAATGACAAGCCTCATGCATGTGTCCTGCTTCTTAATATAGGGGGTCAACAATGCCAAGAGTTGGTGAAAACAGGGGTCCGCCATTCCGGAGATAATTCCGAAAAACATCCAGATTATTCTCCAGGAGCTCCCGCAGCAAAGGCATATGACATAATTGGTCACGATTAAGCAACCAATTTTTGGTCCAATAAATCCTCCTCCTCCTGTTCCTGGACTGGATTTGGTTCAAAGCAATAACTCCAAGGCCAATAATAGCACCTCCTCTGATTCCGCAACATAGCTGGTTGACGAACTGAAAAGCACAAACTGAAAAGCGCGAATCAGCACTCGCCAAACTTCTACTAACACGAAATTAGCAGAAGGAGCCCAAAAGGGGGCGCCTGACAATTGAACTTCCTCTTTATCGGCTCATAGTACGTCTAGTACGTCCCCATGTTTGTTTTTGTTGGCCGACAATTGTGTACCGTTTGTATGCAAAACAAGTTCCTGGCACACGCCCTTCAGACAAAAGTTTGACGCTCTGTTGGCCAACAATCGGATTATGTGTATGAGGATTAAGGCCTCTGTAAAGCAAATCTGCTTACTTAGCAGGGGATCTCTCCACTGATCTCCACTAAACAGGTGGATGACAGGTCCGTGTCCGCTCTGCATAGCGCTGGTATCTATGGATTGGTTGGATGGAAAATGACCACCTGTCTGTTTTCATTTGACTGTCATCAGATTCGATCCACCAGACAGACGAGGAATGGATCCCCTATCCGTCTGTTTTTGGCAGACAGGATCAGATCAGATGTCAGCAGGTGACAGCGGACACTGCTGCTCCATAGAGAACAATGAATAATCCGATCAGGTCTGCCTGAAAAACTGACAGGCGAACCTGATTGGATTGCCCGTGTGAAACAAGCCTAAAGCCTCGTACACATGATCAGATTGTTGGCCAACCAAGCGTCTGTTTTTTGTCCAAAGTATGCCAGGAACTTGTCTTGCATACTAACGGTACACATTTGTTGGCCTACAAACACGAACTTAGTGACGTACTACGAAGAATTTCAGCTCTTGAGCGCCACCCTTTAGGCCCCTTCTGCTAATTTCGTGTTTGGTGAGCATTGATTCCGAGCATGCGTGTTTGTACTTTCGACTTTTGTGTGACGGTCTTGTGCACTGACCATCAGAAAATCTGACAACAGACCATTGTCCGCCGAAAATTTACTAGCATGTCATCCAACATTTGTTGGCAAAAACTTGGACAATAATTGTCAGAAGGAGTGTACTAACGGTCAGATTTTAGACAGTCTGTCAACAGACAATCCCCTGCCAACAATCTGATCGTGTTTACGAGGCTTAAGACCCCATACACACTATTCGATTTTCTGCAGATTTTTGTCCTCAGATTTACCAAAACCATATAATATGAGGTCAAACCTTAAGAGTTTCAATTTGTATGCAATCAGGCAGGCCCTTGCACTACATGGTTTTGGTAAATCTGAAGACAAAAATCTGCAGAAAATCTAATTAAGGCTGACTATATAGTATACGTTTTTCTTGTATACTTTTCCTTTAGATTTACCAAAATCAGATTTTAGGCCAACAGTCTGTTAACAGACAATCCCCTGCCAACAATCTGATCGTGTGGAGGAGGCTTAAGACCCCATAAACACTATTAGATTTTCTGCAGATTTTTGTCTTCAGATTTACCAAAACCACATAATATGAGGTCAAACTTTCAATTTGTGTGCAGTTACAGAGGCGCTTGGACTACATAGTTGAAGTTAAATCTAAAGGAAATGGAATAAGAAAATTGTATAATGCATGGCCAGCTTAAGACAATGTAACAATTTGCACCCGGTTGACCTTTAGAAACTCTTGGAAGCACCTGATCACACAATATATCACATTTTTGGTTATGGGTTTAATACCGCTTTAAATGGGGCTACATAGTCTATTTAGCTGCAGAGATGGCAAAGCTATATGATAGTTGTACTAATCTGTACCCTGGAGAACTGTGCTTTTCTTGAAGATGATCGAGAGAAAATGGGCTCAGTGTACTAGAATCCATACAGATGTAATAAAGACTCAGAAAACCTGTCTTGTTGCTATTTAGTAAAAGATCTGCGAGTCATTAGTGAATCACAATCTCACCCAGCCATAACAGGCTCCCCGCCATACCCCTGTATACTTACACTCCCAAAGTGCTAGTAATCTGTTAATGCCACTTTAATATTTTGCTGATTTATTTTGTTAAATAATTTAGGCCATTAGTGTACAATAGAGATCTGGGATTTTCTTTGAAAACAAAACATAATTGAACTACTGTGACTAAGCTATAATTATTTCTTGTTTTGAAATAATAGCCTTTAAGAAGACAAAATGTACGCAGCGTCATAGTATAGTAGGGCGAAGAATTTGAAAGGCTTTGGCAATACAGCTCTCTGCGTGCATGGCTTGCAGGGACATGCAATTTAAAAACAACTACCTAGTACAATTTATGGCACCTTTTTTTACTTAAAAGTGATTTTTACACTGTCATTCCAACCTGGACTCACTGGAAGTATGATGTGACAGTGAGAGGAGAACCAGGTAAAAAGAAAAATCTTTTTTTTGGACCTCAAACACTAGCTCTGTGCAGGAAGCTGTAACATTTACGATAGCTTCCAAGCACATATACTGTAAAAAATATTGTGCTGGGTCTTAAACTTATTTTTGTCTGACTCATTAGACTTTTCATGCTTTTAACTTAGTTGTTTTAAGTAAAGCCAACCCTTCCGGTTTGCGGTGTCTACTTGCGGTTACGTCCTACGCGTTACGTCACGTTGTATACCTCGTGACTTCCTTACAATTAAATAAGGCATTTCCCTTATGCCTATAAGGTAAGAGCATTGAGAGCTCAAAATTTGGATTGTCACCTCATACCTGATTGTTGGAAACGTGTCACCTAAAAACATCTACATGTTGGACATATCTCATATTGCACTGAATTTTTAGAATTGAAAATATTTTTTTTTGCATTTCTGCATGATTTTTGCACGATTTTATCTGCTCAGGATCTGCACTTTATATGTTAATTGGCCCTTTATATATACAGTGGTTAGCACTGCATATACTTATTGTGTATTCAGTATTTATTTATTGAACAATATTGGACTTCATTGAATTTCACTTTACATATTTAATATATTGCACAGTTATTTTATTTATTTATTGTTGAAGTATTAGATATATGGTTCCAGTATTATTTATTAAGCACTTGTGTGAGATCACTAAGGTTATGCGCATAGTCATTTACATTATTGTACACTTTTTTTTACTGAAGGCTCTTTGACAGAATGACAGAATGTTTTTTTACCTTAAAGCAGATGGTAAACCGCGGACGTTGCAAAAAAAAAAGAAAAAACCTGCAAAGCAATGGCATACTGTGCTAGTATGCATACTAGCACATTCTGAAATACTCACCTTGGAACTCACCGCTGAGAGGGCTGAAATGTTCCCTCTGTCTTTTGTTCTGGGTTTGCACACTCAAGCTATGTGATTGGCCGCAGTCACGATTAAATCATTGCCATGTGCAGGAGCCCTCAGTTCTGGGAGGTTCTGCCAAGGTATGCTGGACATTTAGAGCACATGCGCCGGTGATGTCACTGGCTGCATGCAGGGTGAATATCTCCTAAACACATTTAGGAGATATTCATTCATTATATTCATTTTACCTACAGGTAAGCTTTATTACCTGTAGGTAAAGGTGACCAAGTGGGGTTAACAACTACTTTAATGAATTTAATGCATTAAGGTAAAAAACCTTCTGGATACAGCTTCCCCAGCACCACTCTTTATACTTACATGAGCCTCATCTTGATCCAGCGATGTGCATGAGAGCAGCAGCTCTCCCTGGTCTTTCTCTATTCTCATTGGCTCCCACTGGCTCCCACTGTTGTGTTTTTTTATTTTATTGTAACCTTGAGAATCACTTTAATTACTTCCTTACTCTCATCCACAAACTGGTGGTATTTATTTTTGAATTTGTTATAGCCATAGCCACAGATTCCAAAACTAGTGGTAATATGAACTACCGGAATCTGTCACATGTGTAGGAACTAGTACCAAAGCTGTTGCAAGGCTCTCCTGAACTAGGCACAGGCCATTTGAAAAGGACCCTACCACTCGAGGTGTTGTAATGCTTTACTAAATCCCCCCCAGTGTCTCCTGGCTACAGCATGTCTTTTCATCTTCTCTCTGTGACAAGAGGTTTGTGCAGCCCCAGCATATGTTCCTCTGAAACGTTTGGTAGCATCACCATGACAGGCAGGTAAAAAGGACTAAAAATCCAATGGGAGTGCTAAACAAACATCCAAGAGTACAGGGTTTTTAATGACAACATTGATTCATAGCAGAGAAATCCATTGCATTTCCAGGGCTAAACACAATCCAATCAAGGATACAAAACAAAGACAAAAGGTCATAAATGTAAAATCGAAGGGTCGTGAAAGGTCATGAATATAAGAATAAAAAAATAATACAAAAGTCAAAGGGTATATACCCAATTGCATATAAATTATACAGTGCCTTGAAAAAGTATTCACTCCCCTTGACATTTTCCACATTTTGTCATGTTACAACAAAAAACATAAATGTATTTTATTGGGATTTTATGTGATAGACCAATACAAAGTGGCACCAATTTGTAAAGTGGAAGAAAAATGATAAATGGTTTTCAACCTTTTTTACAAATAAATATGTGAAAAATGTGGCGTGCATTTGTATTCAGCCCCCTTTACTCTGATACCCCTAACTAAAATATAGTGGAATCCATTACCTTCAGAAGTCACCTAATTAGTAAATAGAGTCCCCCTGTGGGTAATTTATTCTCAGTATAAATCTCGTTCTGTGAAGCCCTCAGAGGTTTGCTAGAGAACCTTAGTGAACACACAGCATCGTGAAGGCCAAGGAACACACCAGACAGTTCAGGGATAAAGTTATGGAGAAGTTTAAAGCAGGGTTAGGTTATAAAAAAATATCCCAAGCTTTGAGCATCTCACGGAGCACTGTTCAATCCATCATCTGAAAATGGAAATAGTATGGCACAACTGCAAACCTACTAAGACATGGCCGTCCACCTAAACAAGGAAAGCATTAATCAGAGAAGCAGCCAAGAGGCACATGGTAACTCTGGAGGAGCTGCAGAGATCCACAGCTCAGGTGGGAGAATCTGTCCACAGGATAACTATTAGTCGTGTACTCCACAAATCTGGCTTTTATGGAAGAGTGGCAAGACAAAAGCTATTGTTGAAAGAAAGCCAGAAGTTCCGTTTGCAGTTTGCGAGAAGCCATGTGGGGGACACAACAAACATGTGGAAGATGGTGCTCTGGTCAGATAAGATCACAATTTCTGGCCTAAAAGCAAATAGCTACGTGTGGCAGAAAACTAACACTGCACATCACCCTCAACACACCATCCCCACTGTGAAACATGGTGGTGGCAGCATCATGTTATGGGGATGCTTTTATTCAGCAGGGACAGGGAATCTGGTCAGAGTTGATGGGAAGATAGTTGGAGCCAAATACAGGGCAATCTTAGAAGAAAACCTGTTAGAGTCTGCAAAAGACTTAAGACTGGGGCTGAGGTTCACTTCCCAGCAGGACAACAACCCTACAACAATGACAACAAACATACGGCCAGAGCTACAATGGAATGGTTTAAAATTAAAGCATATTCATGTATTAGAATGGCACAGTCAAAGTCCAGACCTAAATCCAACTGAGAATCTGTGGTAAGACATGGAAATTGCTGTTCACAGATGCTCTCCATCCAATCTGACAGAGCTTGAGCTATTTTGCAAAGAAGAATGGGCAAAAATGTCACTCTTTAGATGTGCAAAGCTGATAGAGACATCTCCAAAAAGATTTGCAGCTGTGATGGCAGCCAAAGGGGGTTCTACAAAGTATTGACTCAGGGGGGCTGAATACAAATGCACTCCACACTTTTCACATATTTATTTGTAAAAAATGTGGAAAACCATTTATAATTTTCTTTGCACTTCACAATTATGTGCCACTTTGTGTTGGTCTATCAAATAAAATCCCAATAAAATACATTTACGTTTTTGGTTGTAACATGACAAAGTGTAGAAAATTTCAAGGAGTATGAATACTTTTTTGAGGCATTGTACAGTATTATATGCAAATAGGTATATACCCTTTGGCTTTTATATTCATGATTTTTTATTTGTATATTTCTTTTTTATATTCCTGAGCCTTCACATTTGTATTTGGGACCTTTGCTATTTGTACCTTTTGGGTTAAGTAAATAAGCTGAGAGCAGAAGTGTGAGGGTGACCGGATGGCGAGATGTATGGGCACACAAATTGAATGTTTAAGTGTACTACACAGTGCAACTTCACTATTGAGAAGATTTGAATAGTAAATGTGAAAGAAAGACACGGCCTGTAAACTTTTAGTAGAATAGTGAAGTTTGTTATAAATTGTGAAAACAAAAATATTTCTGTGACGGGGAAGATTTTAACACACAAAGGCAGTCTACACCAAAATCTGTTATACTAAATTAGTGCATAAATAAATCAAATAGCGTGGCACTAAATTAATATAATGAACACAACATGATAGAAAATATACTGTACTTAATGGGCATAAAAAGCTAATATAAATTAATGATAAAAATCTCAATTCATAAAATGCAAAACTGTGAAATAAATTAAAATTTTAATTTCATAAGAAATACACCAATATAATAAAATTAGTGTGTTGAAAAAACAATATTCAAATCCTATAAACAAATAATAAGTCCCAATTCATGAATTAGAAAATCTAAAAAAAGTAATTTATGTGCAACATCCAAAACAATAATATAAAGGTGTATAGTTCCATATCCATGTGAATGCCGCTCTATATAAATAAATAAATAAATAAATAAATATAAGAAATCCAAGAAATAAAGAGTTATAACCACCAGTGCTGATCACCACAGTGATATCACCCATGATATAAGATAAGGTTGGCTCCTTACAGCGTAATTAAAATAACCAGGATGTCTTCCTGGACCTCCTGATCCCCTTGCTGCAAACTCTCCGAGCAATGTAATGCAAAGCAGGAAAACGACATCTCATAGCGTCCATATGTTTAAAAAAAAATCTGAATCTTTAATAATAGAAGTGCACTTACATCTTTTCCACAGTAAAAGATGTACATAGTGGTTTCCTGAGCAGGCAATCTCCAGACACGGGTTTTCCGGCAGTCAGATAGTGTAAAGGTGTCACGTATAGGCCCTGCCCAGTCAAGTTCCTCCCCCCTAAACTCGCTCATCCATGTCTTTATGGACCTTGCTTTGTGCACTGGTGCGCAGTCATGTTGGAACAGGAAGGGGCCATCCCCAAACTGTTCCCACAACGCTGGGAGCATGAAATTGTCCAAAATGTCTTTGTATGCAGACGCCTTAGGTGTTCCCTTCACTGGAACTAATGGGCCAAGCACCAACCCCTGAAAAACAACCCCACACCATAATCCACCCTCCACCAAATGATTTGGACCAGTGAATAAAGCAAGGTCCATAAAGACATTGATGAGAGAGTTTGGGGTGGAGGAACTTAACTGGCCTGCACAGAGTTCTGACCTCGACCATTATAACACCTTTGGGATGAATTCGAGCGGAGACTGCGATCCAGTAATTCACTTCAAACAGCCCACATACAATGTCTTCGGGCGGGCCGTAGGTAGTTGAAAAACACACGGCACTACAGTACTACTGTACCATGCAATCTGGTGCAGGCAAATACACTGCGTTTGAGACTTGCATTTGGGGGTGTCATTGAGTTAACATTGACACCCGCTGCAGATAGCAGATTGCACTGCGTTCTGGTGTGAACCAGACCTTAGAAAATCTGTATACAGCACCCTGTTGACTCTTGTGTATAGGCAGGAAGAAAGTGGCAAGTAGAATGTTTTGGAATATTTACACTGGATGGAATTCAGCTTGAGCACAAATCCCTTTTTAATTAAATAAAAGAACATAAATCAGTTTACACATGGCCTCTGACATGTTCAATAACTAGAGGGAGGGAACAAAATAAATCCTAATCTCACTTTCTGCAACAGCAGTGTATGATGTGTATAAAGTAACAGTGCAGTCTTGTATCATCAACTGAGAACTGGTGAGAGGTTACATTACATTACCAGGCCTCTGCACCCGTGGGACCCTTACCACTTTACTAGGTCTCCTTCTAGGTAATCCATACTACTTTTGCCAAGCCTAATTTGTCATTGCATTGCTGACCACAGCCCTCTCAAATTGGCAATGCAAATATTAACTTTCCGATAGTTGGAATTTGAATAACCATGGGCATGCCTTCTCCACTTTACAGTATTATTGACTCTTGATAATGCCCTCAAGCATCTGCATTGCATTATTGAATAGAGAAGTCCCAATCATGATTTTTTTTTTATATTTTTTTTATATTTTTTTGATTTAAAGTATCAATATAGTATTTAAATTAATACATGTTTGATGTATGGGTTGTTTTGGCATATTCATGTTATTTTACTTTATTATTTTTTTGTTTACTTCTGAACTTTTTTTGTGCATGTATATAAATATATACTAGGAATGAGCTTCGGGTTCAGGTTTCAACATGAGTTTGACCCGAACCCAGTCTTTTTGCAGTTCGATGAATGGATAAACAAATTAGCCATATCTAGCCAGTTCATTCACCTGAATAAATCTCCATCTGATATAGCTGGAAGTCTGTCCTTCAGTGGTATTATCACTATGGTCTCTAAATGACAGACCCCTGACAGCTTTACTGGCCCTTTTGCTTACAAATATAAGCTGGCTGGGATTTGCCATGTAGAGGTGGCAGTAATACCGTTGCCAAATGACAGATCCCCCGATTTGTTGACAAACAGTGCTGGAAAGGATCTTTTGTAGCAGCTCTACTGCTACCACCCCTGAATGACAGAGGCCACTCTTTGTAAACACAAAATGCCACTTTAAGAATTACTTCATACTGTATCCACAGCTTCATATTTAACTTTAAGATATCCCCCAAGCATGTTATTTAAACAAATTATATAAGGAACAATCAGCGCAAACCTGAAATTAATTAAAACTAACAAATGCAAGCTGAACACAAAAAGGTAAACCACAAAATCCCTCACAGTGTAATATAAAAGAAAAAATGTGCAGCGCAAAAAGTGAAATTAAGATAAAATAACATAACATAAAAGTTCATATCCAACAAATGATGCAAAGTGATGTGGATGAGAACACCCAGTGACTGTCAATCATCAATCGAATATTGCAGTGATAAATCCTCCACCATACGAATAAAATACTCTTACCAGATGTGATAAGTAAAAACGCATGGACCCAATGAGGGATAAAACGTGAGACACCGATCTGGCCAATCCGAGACTCAATCTGGAGCTGTATGCTGATCAGGAACGATCCAAGATGTCCTTAGGTTGAAGATGCAGCTTCAAACAGGATGTAGTCATACAAGTGTGATGCCCAGAAAAAAGAGAGGAATGCGATCTAAGTGCACACTGTCATCTTCATTTATTTAAAAAAATGTAGCAAAATTAAACAGGAACATGCTCTCATAAGAGCAGCGCACTGAAAGTGTATACTAGAAATAGCCAGTCTCTGAAGCTCCAAGAGCGCAAAGAGATACACTGAAGCGCAATGGAAATAAACAAAAAAGATTTGCCAAAAACAGACAAAAAACTTTGTGGTATAAATACACAGCACGGTGTGCAGCCACTGTATGCAGTGATGAGAGGCGGGTGACGCGGTAACTCCTCCCCCGTACGTACGTTACGTCTCCAGACGTAACGTATGTACGGGGGAGGAGTTACCGCGTCACCCGCCTCTCATCACTGCATACAGTGGCTGCACACCGTGCTGTGTATTTATACCACAAAGTTTTTTGTCTGTTTTTGGCAAATCTTTTTTGTTTATTTCCATTGCGCTTCAGTGTATCTCTTTGCGCTCTTGGAGCTTCAGAGACTGGCTATTTCTAGTATACACTTTCAGTGCGCTGCTCTTATGAGAGCATGTTCCTGTTTAATTTTGCTACATTTTTTTAAATAAATGAAGATGACAGTGTGCACTTAGATCGCATTCCTCTCTTTTTTCTGGGCATCACACTTGTATGACTACATCCTGTTTGAAGCTGCATCTTCAACCTAAGGACATCTTGGATCGTTCCTGATCAGCATACAGCTCCAGATTGAGTCTCAGATTGGCCAGATCGGTGTCTCACGTTTTATCCCTCATTGGGTCCATGCGTTTTTACTTATCACATCTGGTAAGAGTATTTTATTCGTATGGTGGAGGATTTATCACTGCAATATTCGATTGATGATTGACAGTCACTGGGTGTTCTCATCCACATCACTTTGCATCATTTGTTGGATATGAACTTTTATGTTATGTTATTTTATCTTAATTTCACTTTTTGCGCTGCACATTTTTTCTTTTATGTTATTTAAACATGTGTGTTTTAAATGCTTACTTTAAATCCTTATTTTAACACCCTCCCTGCGCTGAATGGTATATTTTTATAATTACTTTGACTTTGTACATGCCCCCTTCATGCTGTTAACGTTTTCTATGCACTGGATGTATTATCTTAGCCACTTGCTGTGTGAGTGTTCTCCAGCAGGGTGTGCTAGAGAAGTCATTCTATGATAAGAATGGTTAATACCTGGCCAATTAGCAGGGTTGGGGGCCTGCTGGTGCGTTCTGGGAGTGTTAATAAATATTCCAGGCATCTCCTGTCCATGGTCTTCCCTCCTGGACTTTTTCCCTGTGAGGATACAAATGGTAGTCCTGTCTTGTCCTAGGCCTTAGGGTCTAGAAACCTGGAGTGCTGCAAGGATATTCCCTCCTAGGAGGACAACTTGAGGATACTGTCTGCCATGGAATTCCGTTTTGGGCCTAAAGGAAGCAGACTGCAGGACCTCAAATGTTGGTGGTAAGGCTGCTTTCACACTGGGACGGTTTTCAGGCGGTACAGCGCTAAAAATAGCGCCTGTACACCGCCTGAAAAAACCGGCCCCATTCACTCCAGTGTGAAAGCCGGCGGGCTTTCACACTGGAGCGGTGCGCTAGCAGGACGGTAAAAAAAGTCCTGCTAGCAGCATCTTTGGAGCGGTGAAGGAGCGGTGTATTTACCGCTCCTATACCGCTCCTTCCCATTGAAATCAATGGGAAACCGCGGGGATACCGCCCGCAAACCGCCGCTGCAGCGGCGCTTTGCGGAGGTTTTTAACCCTTTTGCGGCCGCTAGCGGGGGTTAAAACCACCCCGCTAGCGGCCACATACCGCGGGTAAAAACGATGGTAAAGCAGCGCTAAATATAGCGCTGCTTTACCGCACCGCCCCAGTGTGAAAGCAGCCTAAGTGAGTAAAAAAGACACACAGTGGGTGGGGATTGGGGTGGAAAAGTGAAATGTGATTCTTTTCTTCTGTGAATTGTATTTGTTGAAAAATTCTAAATAAAGATTTAAAAAAAAAAAAAAAAAGCCACACAGAAACCTTTCCAAGCTGTACTACCTTGAATTCTAAAACTGAGATACCACTCAGTTACCACTCAGTTAACTGAGAACCTCAGTTATCAAGTTGTCACATTTAACATTACAGTATAACCCTGTAAGAGAGGGATTTGTAAAGTTAGAAGGGTTGTGTTTTAAGCAGAAACCTGCAGGTATCCTATGTTATCTCCAACCTCCTCCCTATTCTCCTTGTACATGCACAATAAAAGCTTCACTCACAGTTACTGGCTCCCAGCATTCTGAAGATCCATATGCATACAGTGCCCCTGCTCTGGGCTGGCTACATTTAGTGTATTTTTGTATCCAATTGCTGCAATTAATTTTTCAGATCTGATCAGGGTTTGCCTAGACTGATTGCTTCTGTTTGCTTCTGGATGAATATTCAAGAAATAGAGTGGGAAGATCAATCACTGGGTTATGATTAGTTCTCTGACCCTAGCCAATTTCTGGGAGGCTGACCAATAAGGTGTGATTGTCGAGAAGATAAATATTTGGGAGGACCTGATCAGAGCTCTCTTTGCCTGGGGCTTCTACCCTTCTATTTGGGAGGACCTGATCAGAGCTCTCTTTGCCTGGGGCTTCTACCCTGGGAGGGGGCCTGTGTGAGTGTGTTCCAGAGAACTACTTCTACTAGGTCTCAGCTTGTGCTATGGGCTGAGGGCCTGAAAGATGCTACCTGTAGAATCTGAGCTGAATAAGGAAACCTTCACTGAAGAGTGTTACAGGGGAGCTGGAAAGGAGTTGCCACCTAGACATTGTGAATAGGACCTTTTGCCCATAGCTCCAGGTACTGAAGTGTTTTTGAGGGCTATATGGCAGAAGTTTCCCCCGGGACTGTGATTGCTTGAATAGGGTCTCAGATTGTCCCTCTTTCTTCAGCATTATTTTTGAGCCTGCTACTGAAGGGCCAAATACTGCTGGAACAGGATTTTTCAGGGAAGCTGTGCTCTAAGAGTTTGTACCTTGAGTATCCTGCAACCCTAAAGCTGTCTCTCCTCATTTGTTCAAGATCTGCAATAGATCTGCAAAAGACACCCCTAGACTGAGCCTGTGTTTGTCGGCGTGCTTCTGAGACTGGAAACAGGGCATTCTATTTCCAGCCATCCATCTGGGGGTAAGCACTATAGAAAATAAACACTCCCTGAGAAAAATGTACCTTGGACACAATGTACAGTATATTGCTAGCGATCTGAGAGTCAATAATTACCCACATCCCCAGGATCTATTCTACCATATTAGAAGTAGGAAAATATGTGCTGAAGTATATGTCAGGAAAAAGGATCAAAAAAAGTGTTACTACAGTTCCCCTAAGAGCAATGGTTAGCAAGATCTGTTACGGTTCTTGTCTCTGAATTGAACACATATAGATCAGGTATGCTGTCAGGGAGAATTTGAACCCGCAACATCTCCTTGTGATTTAACAAGGTGATTTCTAAATGCTGAGTATATATGGCATCGTTCCTAGGTAATCAGAATCATATTTAACAGAACTTCATATTTAACGGTTCTGATTCTGAAAATCATGGTTGTATGCACCTATTAAATCATTTTTATTAATTACCTTATTCCCTAATATCTGTTTTCCATAGTTCATATTACAATGTTATAAATTGTTAATAAACTGTATATCTGCTGCAATTGATAGACCGGAAAAATTGAGTTTTTTTTCTTTTTTCAGGTTGGCGATGGCAGTGAGCATCGTGATTGATGATGGATTTACACAGGGGGAATTTTTTTTTAAAGTAAAAGGACTTGTCAAAAACTACCTACTGACTTTTTTTACACTTCACTTTTTTGAGGGGGTTGAATGAGTATGGGTACTATGTATCCCATAATCATTCACATGGGGGGCTGGAATCTGGGCCCCCCTTGTTAAAGAGGGTTTCCAGATTTTGATAAGCTCCCTGCCCGCAGACACACACAGCCAATGGCCAGGGTTGTGGGGAAGAGGCCCTTGTCCCCAACAACATGGGGGAAAGGTGTTTTGGGGGAAGCCCCCCTGCCCAAAAGCACCCCTCCATGTTGAGGGCATGTGGCCTGGTATGGAAAAAATGTAGCTGCACTGAATTAAATATGTGAACCAAGAAATTAATATGTAAATTGATTACAATACATCAGGCATCATAGAGATGTGATCTCTCCATATAGCTCAATGTAAAAAATCACAATGAAAAGTGCAAAAAATTGTGCAATAAAAAGCTGCAAGAACCCTCCAAATGTCAAATCAACTCCTGTGAGATTTTTGAAGGAGTGTTCCACAAGATTATAGCTCCACAAACAATAGTTCAAAGGATGGCTCCTTAACCCTCTATTCATCAGTGACATAAAACCAATGACACCCAAGAATATATGACAGGGTATGACAGGAAAGATCCTCCACCACTGATATTACTGCCACTTACCAGCTTGCTAGATCTCTGATTAAGGAGATCATAAGTGCCTGTGGCTTTTTCCCCAGCCCCGGGTCTCTGTGCATGGATAGCAATAAATTCCCAGATGGTCCGTTCAGGGTGTCCTCTATGCAAGCTGTATTAACTCCTCTAGCCAGGCGGTGATCAGCCCGCTCTCCCAGGCTCTCACCGGGGCTCCAGTGGCCTGGTATGTTTTAGGAGAGTGGGGGGGCACTCATTCATCCCCTCCCTTTCCTGGCCTGCCAGGCTGCATGCTTGGATAAGGGTCTGGTATGGATTTTGGGGCTGACCCCATGCCATTTTTTTTATTTTGGCGTGAGGGTTCCCATCCTAAATCCATACCAGATCTACATTTTTTACATTTTTTTTTTACATTCAGCTGTCAGCAGCGAACTCCGCTGACAGCTGATGATGCATCCATGGCTTCTTGGCCCGCTCCTTAACAGCCAGTTATTCACTGGTTGTTAAGGACACCAGTGGCCCACTCCTTAATGCTACAGCTACTAAAGATAGCTTAGACTAAACAGTGTTAAAACCAGTAAAAAACACTAAAACATTAGGGTTTTTAGTTCAGCATTTCTAAAGCAGTTTATAGTTTTCTAGTGTGCATAAAGCCTCATATTTTGATTGGTCAAGCACATTCTGTTTATATATTAGGTCTGTCCACATATCACCAGATCACAGAAAAGTATAGCTAAATAATCATCTAGGTAATCATAATGGGAATATTGTAAACAACACATGGGAAAGTTTTTTTTATTTTTTTTTTATTTTTTTACATTTTCTAGGGGAAAGATAAAAGGCATTTTTCTACAGTTGGAAAATAACATTTCTTTAGTTCATTTACTTTAGTCTTGCTATCCATGGTGCTGAAACTTACTATTTTCCATTTATGTTCACTTCACTTGATACTTGTACATAAATATTAGGATATATTCTCTTTTTGATTTGTTTTTAATAATACAAAATGCCAGTTGAAATGTGAAAAGTACTCCCATGTTTACTGTCAAGGCAAGCAGAGAATAAAAAAACAAACACATACTGTAAACGTTACATTTAATTAAACTATACAACTTACAGTGTTTTCCTTCCTATAGGACCATTTTAAAATAATTATGAAAAAGGTTACTCAAGAATATCGAACCACATAAATCATTCCATCACATTCCATCACAGGTCCCACAAATAACAGGATTATTCCTCATTTCAGAACAGTGGACAGAGCCATGAAAAGTATTACTTTATGCCCCATCATAAATTATGGATATTAGGTATTAATATACAATGTATTAAGTACCCAGAACTAATGCTGTACCTTTAACTGGACCCTGATAGGCTCCCTATTTTCTTCTTGTGATTTCCCTGACAATATCTCCCCGCTAGTACTGCCAGCTCTGGGACTCTTCTTTAGAACCCAATCTCCCTCCTTCTGATAAATTCTCCATCTTTGATTATAAGGAAGATGACACCCGACTGAGGACATCTATCAGTAGAACAAAGTACTGCTGATGGAATCTCTGTATTGAAGGTGAATATTTCAGTTGGTTTGGTTAATGTATCTTTTATTGGACTACTCATTTTTATCATGGTATTTTTGGCTGGCACTCTGCTTTAAAGTGGGATGCAGTGACCACATTGCCAAAGAAGCCAATTGATAATTTAAAGCCCAACTTTGGGAAATTGAAAAAAATAGGTTAGCTCCAGGGTCTCAAACTGGTGGCCCTCCAGCTGTTGCGAAACTACAAGTCCCATCATGCCCCTGCCTGTGGGAGTCATGCTTGTACCTGTCAGCCTCGCAATGCCTCATAGGACTTGTAGTTTCGCAACAGCTGGATGGCCGTCAGTTTGAGACCCCTGGGTTAGCTGCTTTTTTGGACTAGGAGGCAAGTGTTTGCACTATGAAATAAAAGGGGGAGTTTGGGACTTTGAGCGAAATTCCGGCCTGGTAAGGTCGTATATTTCCATCCCTATCAAAGTGATATATGCATGAGCACACCGGTCGAAGCCAGTGGGCAACAAGAAGGGGGGTTTTGGGACTTTAAATGAAGCTCATGGTTTGCAACACAGTCATAGGTGGATTAATAAGTCGTTTAATAATTCATATATAACAATGATAACAAAGATATTCATAGTAGCGCTTGACAAAACACTTCGACTAAGTAGTGATACTAAATACAGTAGTCAACATACTAGTTACTAGTGTCATGTAACAAGACAAGTAAAAAGGTAATAACATGAGTAAAAACAACATTTGCTGGATAAATCCAGGGAACCACCACATTGCTGAATAGGTAGACAGATATTGCACGGTAATGCCTGCATGATCTATGGCCTAAAAAACACAGAAGGGGAATAGTTCATATAAAGAGATGTAGTTGGGGATTCATTCAAGTAGCTTGACGCGCTTCGTGGTTCAAGACCACTCATCAGGAGCAGACACGCCATATTTCTGGAATAAAATAAATATGTATATATATATATATCAACATAATAAAGATGGGGACAAGTTGAGTCCTACAAAAAAGTCACGGTACTCACTAAGTATGGGTTGAAGGTGAAAAGTTGGTGTAGAAGGGCCATCCGAGAGACAGTGCAAACGGGGGCTGGGGCGGGCAACCCCACCACGGCGACCGAGCACAGGCGTACACTGGGGAGACGCAGGAACACGGGGCACTCCAGAGAAGCGACAAGACCAATGGGTGTGAAATTGGATGTCTGTAGAAAAGGTGAATGGACATGAATGCAAAAGGAAGGTGAAAAAGGGAGAGGGAGATTGAACCTACCAAGATCAGAAAGAATTATAGTAGTGACCAAAAATAAGAATGAAAATAACTAAAAAGGTGAAAAGGTGGTGGGTGAAAAAATACACGTGAGAAATAAAGGTGAGATCAATCCCCAGTGGCAAAGCGGACATAGGGAAGCAAAAATAAAGGAGAGGTGACTGGTGTAGTGCAAAAACTACCTGATATGGCGTCAGAGGGAATATAGTGCGGTGATATGATCCATCTCTCAGGTGGAGTGTCCCGAGTGCCGCGCCGCCCCAGCATTATAAGGACGCCTGCAAAGGGGCGCCGCCGCGGGAAGGCCCGCCCACGTCACGCGCGCCAAGACTGAAGGCGGGGGAGGAGCCCCGACCAGGTGCCGGCAGTACGCCGGCCGCTGTCTGAGCCACCCCCCGCCATGCCCGCGAGTGTGGAAACAACAGACGCCGCGGGCGCGACCACGCCAAACCAGGCGCAGCGCGTCCGCCGCGGGTGGCATGACGTCGAAGCGCAATGGCGGAGCCCCGCCCCCCCCGGAAGAACCTCCAATCGCCACAACAGAGGGGGGAGGAGCCCGGCAGTGCACATCGCAACCCCCGGGCAATGTAAAAACCGGACAAGCCCAAAAAAGCACCAAGCCAATTCAACATGAAAATAGGGGTAGAACAATGGAATAATAGGAATTAGACCATGTTGGGCAGAGATATGGCGTGTCATCATAGGCAAAATAAAAAACCATAAGATAATAACAAAACAGGCAAGGCTCACAATAGATCGATAAGGGCAGGAAATAGGCATAAACTAGGGTAAACTAATAGAGCAAACCATGAGCTTCCATCCCTGTTCAATATGAAATAAAAGGGGGAGGGGA
This sequence comes from Lithobates sylvaticus, assembly GCA_028564925.1. Classification (NCBI taxonomy): domain Eukaryota; kingdom Metazoa; phylum Chordata; class Amphibia; order Anura; family Ranidae; genus Lithobates; species Lithobates sylvaticus. Next base: position 519,395,131 of record CM053029.1, on the reverse strand, counting down.
GTTTGGGACTTTGAGCGAAATTCCGGCCTGGTAGGGTCGTATATTTCCATCCCTATCAAAGTGATATATGCATGAGCACACCGGTCGAAGCCAGTGGGCAACAAGAAGGGGGGTTTTGGGACTTTAAATGAAGCTCATGGTTTGCAACACAGTCATAGGTGGATTAATAAGTCGTTTAATAATTCATATATAACAATGATAACAAAGATATTCATAGTAGCGCTTGACAGAACACTTCGACTAAGTAGTGATACTAAATACAGTAGTCAACATACTAGTAACTAGTGTCATGTAACAAGACAAGTAAAAAGGTAATAACATGAGTAAAAACAACATTTGCTGGATAAATCCAGGGAACCACCACATTGCTGAATAGGTAGACAGATATTGCACGGTAATGCCTGCATGATCTATGGCCTAAAAAACACAGAAGGGGAATAGTTCATATAAAGAGATGTAGTTGGGGATTCATTCAAGTAGCTTGACGCGTTTCGTGGTTCAAGACCACTCATCAGGAGCAGACACGCCATATTTCTGGAATAAAATAAATATGTATATATATATATCAACATAATAAAGATGGGGACAAGTTGAGTCCTACAAAAAAGTCACGGTACTCACTAAGTATAGGTTGAAGGTGAAAAGTTGGTGTAGAAGGGCCATCCGAGAGACAGTGCAACCGGGGGCTGGGGCGGGCAACCCCACAACGGCGACCGAGCACAGGCGTACACCAGGGAGACGCAGGAACACGGGGCACTCCAGAGAGGCGACAAGACCAATGGGTGTGAAATTGGATGTCTGTAGAAAAGGTGAATGGACATGAATGCAAAAAGAAGGTGGAAAAGGGAGAGGGAGATTGAACCTACCAAGATCAGAAAGAATTATAGTGGTGGCCAAAAATAAGAATAAAAATAACTAAAAAGGTGAAAAGGTGGTGGGTGAAAAAATACACGTGAGAAATAAAGGTGAGATCAATCCCCAGTGGCAAAGCGGACATAGGGAAGCAAAAATAAAAAAGAGGTGACTGGTGTAGTGCAAAAACTACCTGATATGGCGTCAGAGGGAATGTAGTGCGGTGATATGATCCATCTCTCAGGTGGAGTGTCCCGAGTGCCGCGCCGCCCCAGCATTATAAGGACGCCTGCAAAGGGGCGCCGCCGCGGGAAGGCCCGCCCACGTCACGCGCGCCAAGACTGAAGGCGGGGAGGAGCCCCGACCAGGTGCCGGCAGTACGCCGGCCGCTGTCTGAGCCACCCCCCGCCATGCCCGCGAGTGTGGAAACAACAGACGCCGCGGGCGCGACCACGCCAAACCAGGCGCATCGCGTCCGCCGCGGGTGGCATGACGTCGAAGCGCAATGGCGGAGCCCCGCCCCCCCCGGAAGAACCTCCAATCGCCACAACAGAGGGGGGAGGAGCCCGCCAGTGCGCATCGCAACCCCTGGGCAAGCCCAAAAAAGCACCAAGCCAATTCAACATTTAAAGTCCCAAAACCCCCCTTCTTGTTGCCCACTGGCTTCGACCGGTGTGCTCATGCATATATCAAGTGTTTGCACTAGCTTACCTGATCCTCCGCTCCTGTGGCAGATGGTGCTCCCCATGCTCTGGCAATGACTGTCCCTTGTCATCATTATGTCCAAAGAGGGACCCTGCATTGGTCTTATTGATGTCAAGATCTTAGACTATTGAAGCATGAGGGAGAAGATTCTGTGGGGACAATTTTAACAGCACAGAAGTGTGGAGCATCTGGTAAGTGGATCTTTTTGTCTATGACCCCTAGACTGAAACGAGCAATTAACCCTTGCCATTTTGGTGCAGCCCCACTGCAAAGTATAATTTTTGAGTTTTGCAGAGTTGGGGTTTAAACATTAAGTTTAGACATTATTTTGAGTAGACTTCCTCTTTTGTACTTAAAGCGGTGTTCCGGCCGAAATTATACTTTGTAAATAAAAATACCTCTATAATACACAAGCCTAATGTATTCTAGTAAAGTTAGTCTGTAAACTAAGGTCCGTTTTGTTAGTTTATAGCAGTAGTTTGTTATTTTATAAACTTACAGCAGGCCGTGGCCATCTTAAGTGTGGGCATCTGAAGCCAGACTGTATTTCTTCCTGGATCTCATCCTTGCAGATCTCGCACATGCTCAGTGCAGCACAAGCAATGTAATAGGTTTCAGGTCAGGTTTCCATAGCAACGGCAGTATCAGAGGAAGTTGCCACCCCTTCCCAGGAGGCATTGCAAACAGGACATGATGCGATGGGCCACGGCCAGGGAGGAGGAAGTGAAAAATGAATACAGCAGATATACAGTAGGTGCTGAGAAAAAAAATAGAAAAATATCCAATTCGTTTACAGTGCACACTTTGGTGAGGAATTCTGAAGAGTTGTAAAAGTGGGTGGAACTCTACTTTAAGACCTTATTAAATATGCAATATTAGTTTTTTTTTATTTTTTAGAAAATGTGTACAATGGAAAAACATTTACTTTGCCCTCATTAAAAGTTCATTTTATTAATGCACATTTAAACACAAAACACACAAAACAGGCACCTGTTCCAATTTTGCATTAACCACAGTCAGTTTCCCAAAACCTTGCAACCAAAAGAGGTGTGAGAATATGCATCAAACTGTATTCTCACAGCTAATAAAAATATCTTTGCTTTAATTTAATTTTTAATCTATGGAGAAACCCCTTTGTAGAAGCATGCAGAAAGCCAATATCTCAGGTTTTCTAAAAGAAAGAGCCACTAAACATTATTTCTTTATGTTCCAAAATAATATATATATAGTTCATAAATATTATTTAATTACTTTCGAAAAGGTCAACTAAAAATAATTTCATTATTTTCTAAAATAATGAAATAGCCTCAAATATTGCACATTTTATGTACAGTATAAGAAACTTTAATGAGATCAATTGATAAATATACAGGAGTATAGGTATTACCCAAACTGAATATACTTAAAGAGGAGCCCAAGTACATGTGTTTTACAAGTTTGAATAAAGAGGGTAAGAGTGAGAACCTCTACAATGATTTTTGCTAGCACTGAAACAGGGGAAATCTTTCCACCGGGGACATAGGCAGTGATAAACAATATAATAGAGGTTCTTCCCAAACCTATCCAAAGCTAAAAAAATAAAAAAAATAAAAACTTTTGGCTTGAATTTATTTTAATTAATTAACTGATAATATTGTACAGGAAGTTGTTTTTTCACACACCCTGACTGCTTGTTCTACAATTGTATAACCCCATATAAAGAATTTACAAACTGCTTTTACAGTATTAAAGTGATACTAAAGTCTCGTTTTTTTTTTGTTGCTAAAAATAACAAACATGTTATACTTACCTGCTCTGTGCAGTGGTTTTGCACAGAGCAGCCCAGATCCCTATTCGGTGCTCCTGGCCCCTCCCTCCTGTTGAGTTCTCCCACAGTAAGCAACTTGCTTTTGGGCCACCAGAGCTGAGCCGTAGCTCCGTGTGTCCATTCAGACACGGAGCCATGGCCCACCCCATCCCCTCTCTCTCCTCATTGACTCACTGATTTTGATTGACAGCAGCGAAGTGCCAATGGTGCTTCGCTGCTGTATCAGCCAATGCAGAGTTAAAGCAGAGTCTCTCGTGCAATATCGCTGGATCGAGATGGGGCTCAGGTAAGTATTAGGGGGGCTGCTGCACACAGAATGCTTTTTTATCTTAATGCATAGAATGCATTAAGATAAAAAAAAAACCTTCTACCTTTACAACCACTTTAAGCAAAAATATCAAGCCACATAAAAATTTTACAGATACATAAATATCTTATTTTTTTATATACTTGTTTGTGAATGTACTCACAGCACCTTCACATAAAGGAACTTTTTTCATGTAGATTTACTGATCATTTGACATATTGTCCTCTGCTATCTCTCATCTGTCTCAGCCCAACTCTTGCATAGCCCATGAATACTCTTTTATTGAGCATTCCTGTAAAAATTATATTAAGAAATCTTTTCAAAACAAAAACAAGTCTCATGAATTTAAACACAATGCCTATAAAACCCAGCAGCAATATTCAGGACTGTTTGGCAATACCATATATTTCTAGAAACAAAGAAAATGTATGATAAATGCATTCCAACGTCTAAAAGTTCTCAGCAATTCCTCAGCTATAACGCTGGAGAATGGATGAAAAGCATATGAGTATTTTGCATCATAAAGGAGATTAATTGCTATTCTATCCTTTTTTTTTCATTCATGCCAAGCTGAAGAAGTTGAATGTTCCATTTAAATAACTACTTAAAAAAACACTTTAAAGGTAAACATTATTATTTCACTTTCTTTTACAATTATAATTAACAGAATCACATAGATCTAAAAAAAATCTAAATGAAAAAAAAAAAGGAAGAGAATTGTTATTGTACCTAGGGAAAACAGCACAATATTTAAATGTTATGCCCACAGTAAGGCTGGCCATACACTGTGCACATTTCTTTCCTGCAACCATTGGTGATTGATATTTTTACTATTGCCATTTAAATACATTTAAATGTCTGATGAACCAATAGGCAATGGCAAAAATACAATATTTTATAATAAAAGACACGTTTTATAATTACACTAAAGAATCAGTGTTTAGGTAGCTTCCTTTTGGAAGCTGTTTCAAAGTTTTAGTGGACAGGCCTCTCATTGCATAGTATTTTGCTACTATTTGCCATTAAGGCCTCTTTCACATGGGCGGACCATATGTCCGTATTTCATCCATCTGTTTTTGGATGAAATACGGACATACATGCATCCCTATAGGATAGCGGGTGTCAGCGGATGAACATCCGCTGACACCAGATATCGTCCGTCTCCGATGTGGTCCGATTCTGCAGACGGAGGAAAATCCTATTTTTCCATCCGTCTGCAGAGTGGATCGGATGAACACGGACAGAAGGTCTGTGTTCATCCGATCCCCTATAGAGGAGAGCAGAGATCTGACATCTACACAGTGTGCAGGGACCGCCCTGTCATCCGCCAGCTCAGCGGGAATCAATGGAGCGATCCCCGCTGAGCAGCGGATGTTCACAGGGCGGATCATCACGGATCCATCCCGTGTGAAAGAGCCCTTAAGAGTATGTAAACCCAACATTTCATAATGCTGATATGTGGCTGCTGTACCATGTACTTGTATGAAAAAGTATAATTGTCCTCCTTGTTTTGTTTCATTGTGTGAAATCTCTGGTGTTCCTGTCAGTCCCTCTGCTTTCCTATTAAAAATGAACCACACTAAGCAGGAGAACAGTTCTCTAGCTATGCTGGGAGCTCAGCCTGCTCTCCTCCAATGAACAGGCTATATTGTATGTGGTGTTATATAAAACATATATTCAATTTGCAATTGGAAAAATTGTGGAGTACTGCAAATTAGTGGTCGCCAATGTAGAGTACTATACATGGATTCTGGTTCAGTCTTAAACTAACCTTAGCTATAAGGCGCCAATTTGTAAATTGTAACTTTTAGGGAATTGCGCTACCACATAGTAAATATTGGGCATTTTATAGCAGTCTGGCCAAGTATATGATTTGCAACCTCCCTATATAATTGTGTTGTCATATAGGAATGTGTGAGACATACAAAGCTGGTAAGCAATGGAATAGTAAATAGCAGCTACACATTACCATTAATATGGTAAATTGGTTACCATGGAAGCACATGCTAATCTGTCATATGAGAAGAAATGGGCTGAATGAAAGGAATAGCAACCATTTTATTTTAGTTGCTGATTCTGATAATTTTATGTTTTTGATACTCCTCAATTTAATACTGAACTCCAGGCATATAAAAGACACAGATCGATGTAGCTCTGTAATAATAAATACATCATTACATGCATTTTTTTTAATTGCAAGCAGTGCAAGTACCTGAATTCAATCTGGTGTTAGCCTCTTGCAGTCCCTGTGAAGCAGGACTGGAGTGTGAATCAGTTTAGGTGCATGTTTATAGAAAGAGAAGGCAGAGTGATGGAGATAGGAGCTCACTATGCTGCTTCTCTCATTCGCTTCCAGTCACAGGCAGTACCAGGCGATGTCAATTATGACAAAACGCGTCGGATGGAGCTTGTGTCCATGATGTCATTGTGCGCTTTGTTCCAGGACTTTCCCCTTACAATTTCATTGATTGATGTTTTAAACAGCTCTGTGTTTCATCAGACTCTTAAGTTTTTAGTGTATAACAAGAATTTTAGCAATGGTTTTACACTATGTGCAGATGCTTGGTATTCCTTTGCATATATCCATGATATGGGAGGTTTACCTGTGAAGGCAGTGATCCCCACATTGGTCCTATCCAGAAGTGTATGGAGATCTACAAAAAGGCTATACGGCTGGATTGAGTCTTCTAAAGAGTGCCTGGAAAACAGCCTACCTATGGTATATGGGTCCATTCACTTTGGTAAGCGTGCTTGCTGTATTTATGCTGGTGGATCACTGAGTGACTCTGGAGCCACAGATTTATAATTTATATACACAGAAATTTACTTGTCATTTCTCCTTAGACTCACTGTCTATGGGGGTGCGTCACTTTGACGCACACAATTTTTATTGCTGGTGTTTTGGACTCTTTTCTAAAATTTATAATTGTAGAGGTGTCTATTCTCATTTTTTAAACTGCATCTTCACATATCACATTTTTGTGTTTTTACAGATTTTGATTAATTTTACATGTGTATGTGTGTATGTATATATATATATATATATATATATATATATAGTAGTTGTTTCTTAGCGCTGCACGATTTTTTATGTATTTTAGTAGCAGGTCCAGAATGACCTGGGCTCAGAGGAAGTGGGTTGAATGATGCTGACTATCAGGCTAATTATATCTAGTGGCAGAAAAACAGTACTGCAAGAGAATTCTCTGGATTGAAGTGAGTATTTCAGTAAAAAACGGTTTTACTTGTTTATATTTTTGCAAGCTACCTATTTTGTGTTGTATTTTTGGCAGGAATTTTGCTTTAAAAGTTAAAATAGAAGGCAGATCAAGACCTAACTAAGTTTAAATCTATTTCCATCCCAATTCTAAGCCTATTTCTACCCTGCAAAAGAAAAGATGTCTGTACTTGTCTATTATGAAGTTGCACCGGGCCGGTCAACTAACTGGGTCCTAGCACCTGCTTCAGTGTAGAGGCGGTATAGCTAACAGTGGATGCCCCATAGTAACCCTATGGGTGACGTCATGGCAGCCGTTGTTGGAGATCTCTCCTCTACGCTGAACACTGGATCATAGAGATCATTTGACTGGACTGGAGCAACTCCAGAATAGGTAAGTATAGGCATCTTTCCTTTTAAAGGGTAGATAGAATAGACTTAGAATGGGGGTGGGAGTGGATTTAACCACTTCCTGCTAACCACCGTAGCTGTATGTCGGTATTTTGACGTAGAATACCGGGGCTATGGCAGCAGATAGCTGCCATAACCCCAGTATTTTCTGAAACGGCGGGCGGTCCTTCTTTAGGATAAAAGTGGTCTCCGCATCGGATTTGCTGCGAGATCACTTTTATCCCTCCTGCCGGAGAAAAAAAAGTTTTATTGAAAAAAAATAATAAATTTTAAGTGTAAATGGCAGATCTGAGGTCTTTTTGACCCCAGATCTCACATTAACTGTTTGCCGACCAGCCGCCGTCATTATATGGGATAGCCAACGTGCGCGCGGACAGACGGAGGTGCGCGCACATGCCTGCTGCACTACGGGTGTGCCGATGTGCGTGGCCAGCGGTCACGATGACCGCCGGCCACGCGCGATCATGGGCATGAGAGCCAGAACAGGGACGTGTGTGTAAACACACAAATCCTTGTTCTAATTCCATCCTCTATTTTGTAGACGCTATAACTTTTGCGCAAACCAATCAATATATGCCTATTGCGATTTTTATTATCAAAAATATGTAGAAGAATACGTATCGGCCATATCGGCCGAAACTGAGGAAAAAATTTTCTTTTTTAAAAAAAATTGAGGATATTTATTATAGCAAAAATTACTAAATATTGTGTTTTTTTCTAAATTGTCGTTTTTTTTGTTTATAGCGCAAAAAATGAAAACCACAGAGATGATCAAATACCACCAAAAGAAAGCTCTATTTGTAGGGAAAAAAGGGACATCAATTTTGTTTGGGTGCAGCATAGCATGACAGTGCAATTGTCACTTAAAGCGCCACAGTGCCATATCACAAAAAATGGCCTGGCCTTCCGGGGCTGAAGTGGTTAAAGAGGTCATATAATGCTTTTTTTTCTATTACAAGGGGTGTTTACATTCCTTGTAATCGGAATAAAAGTGATCCAAACGATTTTTTTTAAAGGGACAGTGTAAAAATAAAAAATAAAAAGTAAAATAAGAAAAATTAAATAAAAATTGAAGGCGCCCCCCCCCCCCCATGCTTGCTCGCAGAAGCAAACAAATACGTAAGTCGCGTCGGCATATGTAAATGGTGTTCAAACCACCCATGTGAGGTATCGCAGTGATAGTTAGAGCAAGAGCAATAATTGTAGCAAAGGACATCAACTGTAACTCAAAACTGGTAACCTGTAGACATTTTTAAACGTCGCCTATGGAGATTTTTAAGAGTCAAAGTTTGTTGCCATTCCACGAGCGGGCGCAATTTTAAAGCATGACATGTTTGGTATCAATTTACTCTGCATAACATTTTCTTTCATAATATATAAAAAATAACAATTAGGAAAATTTTACAGTTTTCTTATTTTTTTATTCAAAAAAAGTGTATTTTTTCCCAAAAAATTGCATTTGTAAGACCGCTGCAAATACAGTGTGACATAAAGTATTGCAATCAGCCATTTTATTTTCTAGGGTGTCTAAAAAATATATATATAATGTTTGGGGGTTCTAAGTAATTTTTTAGCAAAAAAAAACAGTTTTTTACTTGTAAACAACAGGTTTTGAAAAATAGGCCTGGTCCTTAAGTGGTAAATGTAGTTTTAGGTTTAGGTTTTGACTTGCCGTCTGCTTCAAGTTTTCTATATTTGCTCATGTGGAGGTGGTGGCACTTTAGCTGTTTGATTTGTGGCTAAAATACGTTCATATCAATTGATGATGATAGCGAGAGACCAACAATCAATAGCAAAGCATTGTATCAAATATTTTCCAATTTCTTGACAGCCTGAATGAGCATACACAGCATAACAAAGCCTTGTCTTCAAGAAGGAACTACTGTATATATATTGGCAAATAGAAAATGTGTGAAATAATATAGAACAATTATTTTAAATACGAAGTTAAGGTAGCTACAGGATACCTCATGCTGGCTGAGAGCAGATTGTTTAGCTGCTTTTAGCACAGATAACCAATTAAATGAAAGGCTGTTTGAAACCCCTGTGTAACACTTTCTCAAGCTGTTAATGCTTTTCATGGCCAAAATACTGATGAAGCCATCACAAACAAAGACTTAACATGCTGAAATTTTGGCTATAGATGCATAACAGAACTTTGTAAACAATACATAGAAATTTTGGGCAGATACCAAAAAACACAAACCAATGTAGCTCTGTATTCAGTTATCCATCATTAAATGTATTTTTCTTATGCAGGCAGTGTAAGTATCTAAATTTCACTTGATATCAAGTGCAATCCCCTGTACAACAGGAAGATGAACGTGAGCAGCACAAGGAGCCAATTTCGTTACGCTGCAGTGCTTATATGCTAACAAGGAGCAGGGTAACCGAGAGATGAGCTCATCAGTTTGCTACTTCTTGTTCACTGTCCAATCACAGGCTAGGGACAAGAGCTATAAGTGTTACTTACCTGCCTCAACCTGGCCATAGATAGATACAATTTTGAATGAAAATTTGTAGAAAAAAAATCTTTGGAACATTTGCACGAAAAACATTTGAATATCATTTGATTTGCTTATAAAGTATAATTAAAGGCAAAACTTTTTTTGTAGTTTTCGATAGAGTGGAGAGGAATTAGAACACCTATCAGTTTTTATTGCTGTCAGTGTCCCCGTTAAGGAGTCACCCCCTCTATTTGTCCTGATTACCATTATCTTTGAAAGTAAAGAAAATCCCAAAGTTTGGGTTATACCCTGAAAAGCAACAGAGTGAAAAACTTTCAATGGGGACACTAGTTCTGGTAACCTGGGGTCCCCAAGGAATTCCCATAAAGGATGTCCACCCTAACACTAAAATCACTACATCTACAGATATCCACAATATAAGACTAGTCCATCTAGCCCTATAAAGAAGAAATCAATATACATACCTTTTTTGAAGTTGATCCGGCCTGGTCTCCAGCGATGGAAGCTCTGCAGAGGACACAGCCGACAACGGCTGTGAAATGAATGGGGAGTGACATCACCCATAGACTTACTATGGGGCTTCCATTGTCGGCGGTGTCCTCTGCACCTGCCTCCACAGCGAAGCCACAGCTGTCAGCTCAGCATGGGGTAGCACTGTAGTCGAAAACAAATGTTGGTTTAACCAATCAATGATTGGAAATACAAACTTTCCTAGATACATTTTTTTTCTTAGAATTTTCATTCTAAATTCTACTCATCAATGGCCAGTTTTAGAAGAAAATCAGGTCTCCAAGCTGCCTGGGCAGTGTTGAGTAATCCTCAGAACTGGATGGACCGAAATACAAATCATTTGGCAGGTACTGCAGTTTCAATATAAGTATTTTATTTGTGCATTTAGCTGTTTCCCAAGAGTTCAGCTTTAACCATGTTAACCTGTCATATCACAATGTTAAATTAAATGCTACAGGGTCTATCTGTTACAGTTACAATATCAAGCGCTATCTTTGCTGGGAACCTATTTGCTTAAATAATTTGGGTTACCAGTAACATATAGTGCTTGTTTATTAAAGTAATATTGTCTGCTATGGAATGGTGCTTTTAAGTACATGGTAAATTAGCATTTTCTGTAAATGTTTGCAACTGACAACAGAGGTCTGTTAAGGCACTATTTAAATGTACTGTAGTGAACTTTTTTTGTGGCTGAAGAAGAATTACTGGTAGCTCATTTGGTGTTGCACAGAGTGGTGAAGGAATAGAATCTCTTTCAGGTTTTATTTGTAGTCTGTATCTCTTTTGGGGAAATCTCTCCAATGGGAACATAAGTAGAAGGGGCTAACTGGATTGGTACTGGACTGAAAAAGAGTGTGTGTGTGTGTGTGTGCTTAATCCAAAAGAGCTTGTAATAGTATTGAAATGGGCCTAAAGCCTAAACAACTTGAAATTATTTTTTTTATTTTTAAAGCAGATCTTCTCCTTTAATATCACTATAACTATTAACAAGCTGGCCCAAACAAACTGTTTTCTACACTAACATATGCCCCCATCTCAGCTACATAAATTAAATAGCTCTATGTTCCAGTAGTGGGATGTGAACCTCCCATTCCACAACCAGTACAAAATTGAGCTGGGCTGAGCACTGCTCAGCAATTCATAAGCAGTTGTGTATTCTCTGAATGAATGCAAAGTTTCCTCTGTTTGGCTGAGATGGAGTTGTTGCCACAACACTGTAAGCCCTCACAGTTACTCTTGGTGGGCACAGGAATGGGCCCTGCTGTGAATTATTAGATCAAGAATTGTAATTGCATGCACCTGTTGAACAGGGGCAGAAAAATTGGGCCTTTGAATGAATGAATGAATGAATAACTTGTATAGCGCTACAATGCGAACTGAATCGCCTCAAGGCGCTGTATTGGCATTTGGTTGTCGAGCTTCTAGAAGAGGTGGGTCTTGAGTTTCCTCCTGAAGGCCTGATGGTTTTCTTCCATGCGAATGTCGGATGGTAGAGCGTTCCATAGCCGTGGACCCTGGACAGCGAATCTCCGTTCCCCCTTTGATTTGTAGCGGGATTTAGGAATGAGGAGAAGATTTTGATTAGCCGATCGAAGACTGCGATTCGGTGTGTAGTGTTTTATTTTCTCGCAAAGGTATTGCGGGGCGTTTCCATGTGCGCATTTGTGGGTGAGGCAGAGGGTCTTGAATGCGACCCGACTCCTTACATTTAGCCAATGTAGGTTCCTCAGGGAAGGGGAGAGGGATTCCCAGGGTTTTTTTCCTGTTATCAGCCTTGTCGCTGTGTTTTGGATAAGTTGTAAGCGCGCAAGTTGATATTGGGGTAATCCTATGTAAAGGGAGTTAGCATAGTCGAGTCGAGAATTGATGATCGTTCCAACTACCACTGCTTTGTCCTCTTTTGGAATAAAGGGGAGGAGTCTGCGTAGCAGATGGTGAGAACCACTGACCACTGCTCCTATTTGGGCATCCATTGACATTTCTGAGTCAAAAATGACTCCGAGACTCTTAGCCTTGGTCCTTGGGGCGATGGTCTGTCCAAAGATGGTAGGAGGTGTCCAAGGGATCTTGGTTCGGGGGTTATGATTTGCATGTAGAATAAGAAGTTCTGTTTTTGATTCATTAAGTTTGAGGGAGCTAGTAGTCATCCAGTCGTCTATCATAGTGAGGCATTTTCCTAATTGCTGATGATGGTCTTTTTGTCCGGTGATACGAAAATATAATTGAGTGTCGTCGGCGTATGAGTGGAAGCAGAGGTCTGATCTTCTGATGATTTTGAGGAGTGGGCGAATGTAGATGTTGAAGAGCACTGGCGACAAGGGGGATCCTTGAGGGACTCCACAGGAGATTGCCCGGGTTTCAGAGGTGAAAGCTCCTAGTTTCACTGTCTGAGAGCGATTTCCTAGGAAGGATGCGAACCATTGCAGATCTGAGCCAGTGACTCCTGCTACTTCTGTGAGGCGGATGAGTAGAGTATTGTGGTCCACAGTATCAAACGCTGCACTGAGGTCCAATAGTACCAGGAGACATGAATCTCCGTCATCCGCTGCTTCGAGGGCGTCGTCCCATATCTTCAGGAGTGCGGTTTCTGTCCCATGGCCTGGGCGGAATCCTGATTGTAACGGGTCCAGGAGTGTGTGTGTGTCCAGGTGGCGTTGTATCTGTTGTACTACTGCTTTCTCCATAATCTTGGAGATGTTGTTCAAGCTTGTAATTGGTCTGCGATGGTTGGGGTCCCGTGGGTCGAGGTTGGGTTTCTTTAGCAGGGGTTTGATGATGCCTTGTTTGAGGGCGCCTGGAACAATCCCTTCTTTGAACGATTGATTTATGAGGTGCGTTATGGTGGGAGCCAGGATGTCGGAGCATTCTTTCAGGAGTTTTGTGGGGATGATGTCAATGGAGGATGTGCTGTCTCTGAGATTTTTGATGATGTTTTTAGTAGTATCCGTGGTAATTGGGATCAGAGAAAACTTTGGTGGTTGTGGGATGTTTGTGTCGATATCGACTTTTTGCTCTGGTTGACTGTCGTTGGATGTCTTTTTCTGACCAATTGTTTTCCTGATGTTGTCGATTTTATTGATGAAAAAATCTGATAATTCATTGCAGAAATCTTGGGTTTCATTAGCGGGGGGCTCTAAGCATGCCGGGTTCATCGACTGAGCGACTATTTTAAAAAGTTCCCGGGGGCGGTTTAAGGCCGCTGAGATGGTATTTGAGAAATGGTCTTTTTTTGCTTTGAAGATTGCCTTCTGATAATTCTGTGTGAGTCCTTTGTATTTTGTGTGATTTCCATTGGTGGGATTTATTCTCCATGCTCTTTCGGCTCTTCTGCGTTCTTGCTTGAGTAGCGTGAGCGAGCTATTGAACCATCCTGCGTTTTTCCTCTTGATGAGTGTTCTGCGTTTTGGAGCCACTGAGTCTGCTGATTGTAGTAATGCATTGTTTAGGGAGCTGAGAGTTTGCTCCGATGAGTGGGTTAAATTCAGAGTTGCTATTTTGTTTGATAAGATGGTTTTGAAGGAATCGGAGTGCAGTTTTTTCTGCGATCTGGTCCAATGAGTTGTTGTTGCAGGTTTCTGTTTTTGGTGGGTGGTGTTGGTGGAGATTTTGAATTTGATGGCGTGGTGGTCCGTCCATGGTAGTGGTATGTTGTCTACTGTGTTGATGTCCAGATTTTGGTTGAAGATGAGGTCCAGAGTATGTCCTGACCCGTGTGTGGGGGTCTTTATCAGTTGCTGGAGACCCAGTTCTTCCAGTTGGCTGATGCAGGCGGTCGCGATCGGGTCTTTGGTTGAGTTTGCCCAGAGGTTGAAGTCTCCAAGTACCAGCAGGTTTTTGGATTTCAGTGTGTGTATTGAGATAAACTCTGTGAGGGGTGTAAGCAGATTGGTCTTAGGTCCTGGTGGTCTGTAGCAAAGTAGAATGTGGGTGGTGTCATGGGGTGTTGATTGAAGATGTAGCGTCAGTGTCTCCATAAAAGGCACTGGGTTCTGTAAGATTGGTTTGGTGAGTGCCAAGTGCGATTTAAAAATCACTGCTAGGCCTCCTCCTTTTTTTTCCTATCCGATGTTCCGTTAGGATCCTGTAGTTCTCCGGCACCAATTCGGTGAGGATGGTGTTGCAGTCGGGTGTTAGCCAGCTTTCCGTGATGAAGAGGCAGTCTATATTGTTTTGGGTGATGAAGTTGTGTACTTCTAGTCTGTGTTTGGCTGCAGCTCTGGTGTTGATCATGGCGCATGCTAATTGTTGTGGTTGGGTAGGTATCTTCCTGTTTTTGCAGGTTGATTGTAGGTCGGTCTTTAATAGATGTTCTTTTCGTAGAATTTTTTGAATGGGAGCTGGCAATGTTGCGGTGGTATTTCTTAGTCTGTGGAGGACTTCAGCTGAATATTTAAGGTAGCACATGGCCAGAGGATGAAGTTAATGGTCCTGGGATGACTGAGCTGATGATCCGGATCCGGGTTTGTCTTGTTATCAGTCTAAGTATCAGACTTGCCGCCGCGTAGACTAAAGCCAGCAAGTTGATCGTGTGGTGCCCTATGTGTGAGGATGCTGATCCTGATCCGGGTTTGTCCAGTTATAAGTCTAGGTATCAGACTTGCCGCCGCGTAGACTAAAGCCAGCAAGTTGATCGTGTGCCCTGTGTGTGAGGACTTGGTTTGGTTTAGTAGTAGTTTCCTGGCTGTTCCGGCTGCCTCTGCTTGTCGCAAGGAATCCTGGACCAGAAGAATGCTGCAGGTGACAGCTGCGGTGTGTTGCTTAATTGGAGCGAGTAGTTCCTGTAGGGGAGATGGGGGCCTGTTGAACCTACCGCCCTCTCGTTGATCCAGAGGAAGGCGAAAAAACCCCTAACTGTGCTGGCCAATTGCTCAGTGGGGGGAAAAAATTCCTTCCTGACCCCGAGAGGCGGTCGGACCAAATGCCCTGGATCAACTACTGGTGGGGGGGTGGGGGGGGATCCCGAGAGCTTACCTGTTTGGAGATAGTCCCTGAAGCGCTTGCTGTGTTGCCTGATGCTTCTGCGATGAAGTCCGGTTGCTGGGTAGGGGTGTGCTGAAGGAGGTGGGCACGCCGGCCTGCAGAAAGGAGGAAAGGATAAGCTGGGGGGTGGGATGAGGTGGGATGAGTCTAATCCGCAGCCGGTTCCTTCCTTGTCTATGAAGCTAGAGCCGGGCGATGGTGGCTGCGGATGTTGCCCCACCTGGGGGACTGACCTGAGGTGGATGGAGTGCCCGTGGTGTCTGCTGGGGGGTCCTGGAGGTCCTGGGGATGTCCTGTGGTGGCTGGGTGGAGAGGGTGCACCAAGATGGCCGCCGGAGCAGGCCGGAGCCACAGGCCTGCCTGGTCTCGGCTCCCTTGGGTGATGATGGAGGTGCTGGTGTGGGGGGGGGGGGAACGGTGAGAGGGGTGTCCGGCCGCGTGGGTGCCTGGATGGGGGGGACCTGACGCTGATAGGGCCGGAGATCCGGCGCCGGCCGGACTAGGCCGGAGCCGGGGAGTTTCCTAAGACCGGCCTGCCCGGAAAGGCGGGTGGGAGGCGGCTGGTGACGGCGGTGGTAGGGGGTGGCTAGCTCGGTTGTCAGGGGCTGGGGGGGACTCGACCTGGTCCCCGAGGCTAGGAGGGAGGGGAGGGGGGCCTTGAGAGCCCGAAAAGGGCTGCTGAGATCCGGGAGGCAGGGGGGAGGCAGGGGGCCTGCAGAAGCCGGAGCTTCTCACGGAGCTGCTGACAGCACGTCCACACGTCAGCACCTCAGCGCTGACACTGACACTGTGGTGGTGGTGGTGGTGGACGGTGTTGCCACAACACTGTAAGCCCTCACAGTTACTCTTGGTGGGCACAGGAATGGGCCCTGCTGTGAATTATTAGATCAAGAATTGCAATTGCATGCACCTGTTGAACAGGGGCAGAAAAATTGGGCCTTTGGTGGTGGTGGATGGTGTTGCCGCAACACTGTAAGCCCTCACAGTTACTCTTGGTGGGCACAGGAATGGGCCCTGCTGTAAATTATTAGATCAAGAATTGTAATTGCATGCACCTGTTGAACAGGGGTAGAAAAATTGGGCCTTTGGTGGTGGTGGTGGTGGATGGTGTTGCCACAACACTGTAAGCCCTCACAGTTACTCTTGGTGGGTGCAGGAATGGGCCCTGCTGTGAATTATTAGATTAAGATTTGTAATTACACGCCCCTGTTAAACAGGGGCTGAAAAATTGGGCCTTATGCACTGGTGCTGGTGCCACAACACTGCAACCCCTCACAGATACTGTACTTGGAGCACAGCAATGAGACCTGTTGCAAAGCATTGCATAAAAAATTGTAATTTCACGCCCCTGTTAAACAGGGGCTGAAAAATTGGGCCTTAGGCACTGGTGCTGGTGCCACAACACTGCAACCCCTCACAGATACTGTACTTGGAGCACAGCAATGAGACCTGTTGCAAAGCATTGCATAAATTTTTTTAAATACACGCCCCTGTTAAACAGGGGCTGACAAATTGGGCCTTAGCCACTGGTGGTGGCACCCAGAAACAAAAATGTTCTTCCAAGCTATCATCAGGATCATTGAGGAGGAGGAGGATAGTCAGTCAACATAACAGGACAGTCACTCAGCATCAGCATAGGCAGTCTTGAAGGGATGTGACATTTCAAAATAAATTAATTATTCTATTATATCAGCTTCAGGTGCCTGATAGTTGGTGGTGATCCAAGACTGATTCATCTTTATGAAGGTCAGTCAATCAACCGAGTCGGTGGACAGGCGCACCCTGTGATCAGTGACAAATCCTCCAGCAGCACTGAATGTGCGTTCCGAAAGAACGCTGGATGCAGGACAGCCAGTAGCTCAATTGCATACTGTGCAAGCTCTGGTCAGTGATCCATCCTCAAGACCCAGTAAGCCAGAGGATTTTCGGTGGGAAAGGTGTCCAAGTCTGACCTTGCCCTTAGGTATTCCGGCACCATGTATATCAGACGCTGGCGATGGTTGCTGGAACCGATCATACCTTGGGGCTGCGGACTAAAAAATTGTCTGAACGCATCGGTCAGACGTCCACCTTTCCCACCGCTCCTTCTGCTACTGACCGAAGCCTCAGAAACTCGTCGTCCAGGACCAGGAGTTTGTAACCTCCCAGTCTCTGGGAACGCGTTGCACAGACCTTTCTGCAAGGCCTCCCGGAGATGTCTCATCCTCTGCTTCCTCTGCGACGGCAAGATAAGGTCTGCAACCTTACCCTTGTACCGTGGATCAAGGAGAGTGGCCAGCCAGTAATGGTCCCTCTCCTTGATCCGAAGAATACGAGGATCCTTCCGCAGGCTTTGCAGGATCAGGGAGGCCATGCAACTTAGGTTAGCTGAGGCATTCAGTCCGGAGTCTTCTGGGTCACTGAGGACGACATGATCCGCAGCCACCTCTTCCCAGTCCACCGGTTTAATGGGACTGTAAATCATCCCTAAAAGACTGCTGATGCTGAGTGCCAGGCTCCACCTCCATGCTGACACAATCCTCCTCCCTCCTCCTCCTCCTCCTCCTCATCCTCTTCCTGTGTGATGGGTGGGAGAGAAGGAACACTGTCTGGATAAAGGGGGCCTTGAGAGGCAAGGAAGTCCTTCTCTTCCGGCCTCTGTTCTGCCTCAAGTGCCCTGTCCATTATTTCACGCAGCGTATGCTCCAACAGGTGGACAATAGGTACAGTGTCACTGATGCATGCACTGTCACTGCTCACCATCCTTGTGGCCTCCTCAAATGGTGACAGGACAGTGCATGCATCCCTGATCATGCTCCACTGGCATGGTGAAAAAAATCCGAGCTCCCCTGACCCTGTCATGGTGCCGTAGTCGCACAGGTACTCATTGATGGCCCTCTGCTGCGTGTGCAGTCGCTGCAGCATGGCCAACGTTGAGTTCCACCTGGTGGGCATGTCACATATAAGGCGGTTCTTGGGCAGGTTCAACTCCTTTTGCAGCTCAGCCAGTCGAGCACTGGCATTATATGATCGGCAGAAATGCACACAGACTTTCCTGGCCTGCCTCAGGACATCCTGTAAGCCTGGGTACCTGCCCAAGAACCGCTGCACCACCAGGCTAAGGACGTGAGCCATACAGGGCACATGGGTCAGCTGTCCCTGTCGCAGGGCGGAGAGGAGGTTGGTGCCATTGTCACAAACCACCATTCCTGGCTTAAGCTGGGGTGGCATCAACCACCTCTTGGCCTGCCCCTGCAGAGCTGACAGAACCTCTGCCCCAGTGTGGCTCCTGTCCCCCAAACACACCAGCGCAAGCACGGCATGGCATCTTTTTGCCTGCGTACTTGCGTAGCCCCTTGGACGCCTACGGAGCACCACTGGTTCCGAGGACCGAGCACTCGAAGAGGCCATGGAGGAAGAAGAAGAGGAGTGGTGGAGGAGAGAGGTGTGTCACAACCAGTAGTAGCATTTTGATGGCGCGGTGGCTGAACAACCTCCAACACTACTGCACCTTGTCCTGCATCCTTCCCAGCTGCCAAAAGAGTGGCCCAATGGGCCGTGAAAGATAGGTAACGATCCTGTCCATGCCTGCTGGACCATGAGTCAGCGGTAATATGCACCTTACCGCTGACCGCCCTGTCCAGCGAGGCCAAGACATTGCCTTCCACATGCCGGTAGAGAGCCGGAATCGCCTTCCGTGAGAAAAAGTGGCGTTTGGGAACCTGCCACTGAGGAACCGCACATTGCACAAACTCACGGAAGGGGGCCGAGTCTACCAACTGAAAAGGCAGCAGTTGAAGTGCTAGCAATTTAGCCAAGCTAGCATTCAACCGCTGGGCATGTGGATGGCTGGGAGTGAACTTCTTTCGACGGTCCAGCAGCTGGGGCAGGGAAATTTGCCTGGTACAATCGGACGTCGGTGTATTGCTAGCAGAGTGCCCGCAAGTACTTGGCTGTGACACACCTCATTCTACACCTTCATTCCTCTCAGTGCAGCTTTCAGAGAGGACTGAAGGTATAGTGGGGTTGGAGATATCAGCTGATCAAGCAAGGAGAGGTCCGTTTTGTTCTTTGGTGTGGGTCTTTAAGGTGCGCTTGCTAACGAGCTGCATGCCAGGTCAACATATGTCTGGTCATGCTTGTGGTGCCCAAGCGGCTGATGTTTTGGCCACGCGAGATACGCTTGAGACATATGTTGCAAATAGCAGTGGTGCGATCTGATGCACTCGTCTCAAAAAGGGCCCACACCAAAGAAATTTTGTAATAACGCGCAGAGGCCGCGCCCTGCACAGGCGGAGCTCTGCGGTGTGATTCAGTGGGTGTGCTACCCTCAAGCTGGCCCCCGGAGGGCATCCTGCCTCGTTGGAGATGTGCCTCCGCCTCCTCCTCCTCCTCTCTCCGTTCAGGCAGCCACGTGGAGTCAGTGACCTAATCATCCCCTCCCTCTTCACCACTGGAGCAAACCTGGCAGTAAGCTGCAGGTGGTGGAACATGACATCCAGATTGCTGTCCTTGAGCATCCCCTCTCTCTGCGCTCATGCTACTGCCTTCCTCTAGCTGGGTATCATCATCGGAGCCTTCAAAACGCTGGGCATCCTCCTGGAAAATGTACCTAACACTGTGCTCAAACAGTTAGGGGGACTCCTCAGGAGGACATGGTGGGTCTAGGGAAGGGGTGACTGAGTATGCGTTGGCAGCTGCTTTGCCAGTACCCTGAGCCTGGGTGAGAGAGGATAAGGAGGATGAGGAGGGCTTGGTCATCCACTCTACCAAGCCTTCGGCATGATGTGGCTCAACATGTCCAGCTGCCGAAAATAAGGACAAGCGTGTCCCATGGCCACGTGCTGATGACGATGCACCGCGTCCACGACCAGCACTGTTGTCTCTAGACACAGAGCCTGCTTGCCCTGTTTTCTTGGCTCATGACTGTCTGTCTCTCCTTGTTGGCCTTCCAAACATTGTAATGGCCTGCAGGGAGATGGTAAAAACAGCTATTGGGTAGTGTATATTGTGCTGGAGTCACACAACACACACACTAAATCCTGCAGATGGCTGGATTAATGGAGAACTGCACAAAATGGTAGATACAGGTGCAGGTTTATACTGTGCTGTGCTGTGCTGGCTGGACTCACACAGCACACACACTAACTCCTGCAGATGGCTGTATTTATAGAGAACAGCACTTTCCCCACACGCAGATGCCTGAGAAGAACACACTATCCCTGCCTATTTTTCCTCTTTCCCTACACTTTCCCCACACAGAAATTAATGATCAATAGTTCACAGTTCACACTATCCCTGCCTAATCAATCCTCTTTCCCTGCACTTTGCCCACACAGAAATGAATGATCAATAGTTCACAGTTCCACTGTCCCTGCCTATCAATCCTCTTTCCCTGCACTTTGCCCATACAGAAATCAATGATCAATAGTTCACAGTTCCACTGTCCCTGCCTATCAATCCTCTTTCCCTGCACTCTGCCCACACAGAAATCAATGATCAATAGTTCACAGTTCCACTGTTCCTGCCTATCAATCCACTTTCCCTGCACTTTTCCCACACAGAAATCAATGATCAATAGTTTACAGTTCCACTGTCCCTGCCTATCAATCCTCTTTCCCTGAGCGCCGCAACACACTACACAAGGTCGCCGGCGCGGCGGCCTTATATAGTGTGGGGCGTGTACTAAACCCCCTGAGCTATAATTGGCCACAGGCATCCTGCCTGTGGCCAATTATTGCTCTCCTCGCTGCTGGCGCTATGATTGGCCAAGAATGCGGGGTCACAGTGCATGCTTGGCCAATCATCAGCCAGCAATGCACTGCGACTGGTGCAGTGCATTGCGGGCCGTTCGCATCACACGAATTTGATGCGAACGGCCCGCAGAGTTCTGGACTCGACGAGCGGACGAACGGCCGATGTTCGATTTGAACATGGGTTCGAATCGAACATCGGGCCCATCCCTACTCAGCAGGTGCACCTGTCAGTCTAGAAAATAATTTGTTTGGGCCTGCTTGCCCCAAACAAAGCAGTTAAAGTGACAGTAAAGGTGGAGAATCAGATTTAAATTGAGAGAGCATTAGAACTTCTGATAGTTTCTTTGTTGTTGTGTGTCCCAATAACAAGTGTCAGAGTACCATTTTTAGAATGTGAAACCTCTTTGAGATTTGTATTATTGGCTTTGGGTCTTCCTGTTCTAGTCATGCACATTCATCTAATTTGTTGGCAAGTTGGCAGAAAAAAAATCACAGAAGGGGTCATGGGTATTTATCATGGTCAATACCAGGGGCGGCGCCCATGTGCCCCTATGCATGCGTCCGCCCCCTTGCAGGATGCCGGGCGCATGAGTTATAATAGCGGGTGTGTTTTTTTGAAGCACTGATTAGAGCCAAAGGCTCTAATAGGCTTCAATAAAGGGTGGACTCGTGCACAGAGAATGTGCTCACAGCCCACCCAGGTGTGTTACAATAGCAAATGAATATTCACTATTCTAACACTAATCCTCCTCCCGGACAATCAGGAAGCGGGTCTAAGACCCATCACCTGATTGGCTAAAAGGATAGGCAATCCTATTGGATGCCTAGGAGAAGGAGACGCACAGCCGCCGTGATGGAGGAAAGGGACACAGGAGCCGCTGCCCGATGCTTGCTGCCTGCTGCTCGATGCCTGCTGCCCGCTGCTCGATGTCTGCTGCCTGCTGCTCGATGCCTGCTGCCCGTTGCCCAGATGGTGTAAGTGCCAGAACTACCGGTAGACGGGAGGGGGGTGTTTGTATTCTTCCCCCCCAAAAAAAAACACCAGCCGCCGCTGGTCAGTACTGAATTATGACATTTAAAAAAATTGTTTTGTAGTTGGTTACCTCATGCTTTATAATGCCTTTGTTTACAGGGCTCAATACCTCAAGCTGACATTTGCAGACATACAAGTGAACGAGTTAAAGGATTGACCTAACCCTTAATTTCAGCTCCAACCAAGGTTTCAGTCAGAGAATTTTAAAAGTTGACAACTGCTCTTTTAAAAAGCCCATAGTGTTATTTTTTCATGTGAGATTTATTTTCACTTCCTATCTCAGAGATGCAACAGGAAATAGGGTAAATCTCTAAAGGGAGGACAACAACAGGTGTACCCATTGGAAGATTTTGTTTTCTGTTTCTGTCCTGGTGACAGATTTAAAATTTTACTTTCTCCATCACTTTCTGTCTCATTAACAATGATCACATGACAAACAGAATAGGTGAATCTTCCCGAGTTTTAAGGTTTAAAGTGGTAGGAAACTCAACATTCTGACTTTCCTCCATTAAAATCATTTATAAACCATGTACATGGAATTGTGTTTGCATTCTTTGAACCTTTGCTGTTCCGTAGAAATCAAGCCAGGTGCAATTTCATGACATCACTGGCGCATGCACAAATTTGAGGCAATTCACTGTGTGCCGTCGGTCTATTCTGAGGGATTCCGTGCCTATAGGTCATTCACACTCAGCATTGCATTGCAATCCAATGAGAGTATGACCCATTGACAGCTTCCTGAAACACCCCAATGCGCATGCATGAGATTCCGGCCACTACTACAAGAAAGGGTGGAAGTTATCTAAATGCGAAAAACAACAGTAAACATGGTGTTGGCTTCAGACAAAAAGCAAAGAAAAAAAGACTGTCTGCAAAAAAGTAATAAAAAAATAGAGGAAGATAATAAATGAGGCAGAATGGTGTGAAAAGCATTGGTGTACTGGTTGTGATGAATTTCAGGAATTGAAAGGCAGAGTTTACTACCGCTTTAAGTGTAGTCGGATTACTGATGCATTCATTTTAATATGTGATATGAACCTTACTCCTTTCCTTAATGGAATACAACTACTATAGTAAACAACTAAAGAAAACAAACCATTTTTTAAATAATGGCAAAATGATTACAATTCAAATACAAAAACTAGTCCCTTTTTGATCCCAATACATGAACCCAGGCCTATTATTACAGATTCCGATTTGTATAAGGATTCATTTAGGGCAGAATCTAGCAATCGAAAGTGCTTAGTACTGTGAAATCAATATGATATCACCACGAAGATGCAAACTAATAGGTGCAGGAGTTTTTATACAGTGATTCCACAATAAATAAGAAAAAAGGAATTAATATAATTTATTTAAATCACTTTTTATAGTATTTATTATTGTGTCTTTGCGCTTTATGGCAGGTGCTAAAAAGAAACTAATTTATATTCTTCTACTGACATTTTTGAAAATGGGTTATATTTTAGAGTATTCCGATTTTTTTTAAGGACTATTTACTATTTTTTAAGAGTTATCACAGTTCAGAATTCAGTATATTAAAGAAATGAGTAGTAATAAATCTGACAGTGTTTAGTAAACTAAGTTGTGTAATGTGTTAGCCATTAATTGAAAGTGCAAATTCTGTTTTTCAGTTATGCATATTAAAACATTTATTCAGGCTTACCTTTGAAATAGGATTTAGCTTTGTAAGTATAGTATATCACTCGCTGTTAAATTGCTCTTCTGCAGAGTTCTATTTTAAATGACCAATTATCCAGCATTGCATTCTGGTTGGTTAATTCATCTTCCAAATGCCTATTAAATCTTCAAGTGACAAGTAGTGGACATCTGACTAAAGGTGGCCACACAATGGTAATCTGATTATACAACTTTTTTTTAATAACCACTATGTTGTGCAAGAGCTTATCCAATTGAATATTGATTGGATGGATTGTTAGGTAAGTCCTCATATCGTTGTTGGTAAAACTTAAAGTGGATTGTATAGAGATACATAGATTGCATCCATGGCCACCTGAGGTTATGTGCTGACATCGCCATTACTGCGTGCTCCCAGCATACTGACAGAGCTGTCACCGACAGCCCTCATTAGGATTTCTAATTGTGAGCCAGTGAGATGGGCTCCTGATCATGTGACTGCTGTGAAAACTAACTAAAGCAGTCATGTGATACAAAAGTCATGCTGCCCACCCGGGCATTAAAGGCCCAAAAAAAGGGCCTCCAGAAGGTGGTTTAATGAGTTAGCAAAAGCTGAGGAGCAGCTTTTATTTTATGGCATCAAAATATATAGTAAGCATTTCACCCTGCCTTGGTTTTTACCCTTGGTCCATGTTTATTTTATATACGTTTTTGATGGCTTATAGAAAGCAATATGGAATGCCTATATAATGGCATGCTAATTTTCCAGATATAAATAGATTTGATGATGGACTGAAGGCATGCTTACAGATGCATACAGCAGTTTTCTTATGGTCATATTTATCGTGAGATTGCCTACATCACTTAAAGGCTAACTCCACCTTTTACAAAAAAAAAAATGAAATGCACATATATTTGCAGTTGTATATTTATTATTTGTTTGTAAATCTGCCTGCAAAGCATTGGAACTGCAGTCAGTGGATTGCAGGTGCAAAGCCAGGCTCCTGCAGACACTTCCTCAAGCTACCAATCCATATGGAGGTACAGACTGTCAGTTGGGGAGCTGGAAGTGGTGATCCAATGTATTCCATTGAGAACTGCAAGGCTTTCTGCCGTGGTGGCAGACAGGACTAATTCAATTATTTAAAGATCTCTGGCCATGCACAGCCACACGGCAATTTCAAAAGTGATGGCAACTGCAGGAGAGGAGAACTCCAGCATGCTGTCATGGGGGATGGTTGTTTGCGAGTCGGGGGTCCCATTGGCACCATGTTACATGGTATCCCTTAAATACGGGTGTAAGATGGTGCAAAATGTGGAGTTAGAATAACTTTTTGACCTAAAGGGTGCTTTTTCTGTCTGGTGAAAACAATATCATGTTACAAACCGTTAAACCCTAATACATTTGCGCCTATCATATTTAAAGGACAAGTTTAATTTTTAATTCACACTGTTACCTAAATAAATAATGACAGAAAAAATATATATTTTCAGGAAGTGGGCTGTGAATGACAGATTAAGCCTGGGTTTGCTGAATTTTTTCAAAATATATCTCTTTGTTTATGCTGAAATTTAGGGGGTAATTCCCAGCTACAATAGTGAAGTGAAGTGTCTTTATGGCTTTATTTGTATGTGAAATGTATGTGTTTGAGAAAAATGGGGCATTCCGCGGGGATGCCACAGAATAATGCAAAGGGTGCTGTGTTTCTGCCCCTTCCCATATTTTTTCTAGGTTGTTATTGCAAGTTCTCCCACAGCAAAAGCTTGAATAGATTCAGTGGGTAAAGTCTCTGCATGCTGCTGTCTATATATAACTCTACAGTTCTTGCTCTGTCAGTCAGTATGAAGAGGACTGGCCCATGGCTACCTATACTTCACCTCTTGTGGCTCCCCTGTTTACCTCGCAAACATCTTCTGATTGAGAAGGTGGAGAATGCCATAGGCAAAAAGTGAATAAGGCGTTGTCTGGAGGAAGACTCCCCTGCTGCCTTAACACCACAACGACCCCAGTTCAGACTTCCAGCAGGCTCCAGCTACCAAACAGGAGGAGGAAGACGTTGAGAAGGGACTAATCTTCTTCATAACCTGTCAGAGCCATCAATGATAATAGGAGGTCACACTGTGGGCACACCTCAGACAGCTTCTGTGGATAACCCAGTCAATTAGTGAGGTGGACCCTAGTCCTGGTGAGACCTTAACCATTTCTTCACTTAGGGATTTGAGTAAAGTGGTTGCAAAAGTAGGATCGAATAAAAGCAGCAAATCACTGCTTTGTACAACTGATGTACCAAGGATGGTGATAAGTATCAGGGGTTCTGTGTGTGCCATGTGGTGGAGAAGATACTGAGCAACCCTTTTGTAATACACTTATGCCGCGTACACACGATTGCACATTCTGACAACAAAATCCATGGGAATTTTTCCGACGGATGTTGGCTTAAACTTGTCTTGCATACAAACGGTCACATAATGTTGTCAGAAATCCCTAACATCAAGAGCGCAGTGACGTACAACGCGTACGAAGAGCCGGGAAAATTGAAGTTCAATAGCCAGTGCAGCTATTTTGCTCGATTCCGAGCATGCATGGAACTTTGTGCGTCAGAATTGTGTACACACGATCGGAATTTCCGACAATGGAGTTTGTTGTATCCAGATCTCAAATTTTGTGTGTCGGAAATTCGATGGAAAATGTCTGATGGAACCTACACACAGTCAGAATTTCCGACAAACAGCTACCATCGAACATTTTCCATCGAAAATCCGACCGTATGTACATGGAATTAGTTACAGTTTTGTAATTATTTAAAAAAAACACTATATCTAATAATATCAAAGGTTCTGAGCAGCACCGTTGTTGTATTGCGGTTTAACAATGATAAAGCAATGTTGACATTTTTTTAAAGGTTCAGGAGGAGCAGACCATTGTGAAA
Source organism: Lithobates sylvaticus (assembly GCA_028564925.1). Lineage (NCBI taxonomy): Eukaryota > Metazoa > Chordata > Amphibia > Anura > Ranidae > Lithobates > Lithobates sylvaticus. Next base: position 519,368,538 of record CM053029.1, on the reverse strand, counting down.
ACATGTTGATACAATGCTTTAATGCAGCCTTTCTCAACTTTTTTTTTAACATGGAGGAACCCTTGAAATAATTTCCCGATCTCAGAAAACCCCTGCTAATAATTACTATAGCTACAGCTCAGGGTACATTAGCATAATGGTCATTGGAAAGAATGCTCCTAACATTTGTGGTCATTGGCAAGAATCCCCCCTTTACAGGTTGATTTAAAAAAAAAAATGTTGTCAGTGGTTACCTGTCTGAAGGGTAGGAACTTTTAATTACTCAAGGAACCCCTATCAACCTCTGGAGGAACTCTAGGGATCTACAGAACCCTGGTTGAGAAAGGCTGCTTTAATATGACAAAATCCCTCCAGAATGACTTGTGAACAGGGCAGATTAAAGGGACAAATGTTACCCCCAATGCCAAAGCTGACAGAAAATTCGGGAGTAAAGTGACATGTGAACCACCTTGTGCAAATTGATCAATTTGGGTAAAACTACACAAACCTGGTGAGGGGGAATTGATTTGCACATCTATAATAGGCTGTTTTAGATTTTCACTCCAGTACAATAAGTAACAATTGTATCCTACAGTTAGTTACAGGCTGGGAGCTGACCTCAAGGTATTTGAATCATAAATTAAAACAAAAAAGGAATTTACCCTTCAATATACTATTTTTTAGCATGCAAATGTATACCTTAAATGTTGGAGTTTGTGAATTCACACATTTTCCTCTCCCATTTGTTTATTCATTTGTATAAATAAAGCCTTATAGCCAAACATAGTATAACATTTAGATTATATCTTATCTATACTCTCTATTCATTATTTTGACATGTGTTAATAATATAACTGAATAATGACATGGTCAGCTGCCTGGATGGTATCCATCTTCTGTCTGTAGTATTTTATGAACTGCAGGATACAAGATTGATTATTTGGACCAGTCTCAATTAGCAAACTCTATACTGTCAGCTTCCAGCTGCATTTGTAAATCATTAGACTTCCTATTAATGTAAAGTGATGTAACAGTGGTCATAAACATTTTTTCTGATTTGCAGGTAAAGTCACATGACATGGAATAACTATGCTAATGAATAAGCATAATTTCTTTGAAGACAATAAAACCATTACAGAAGCTTTCTAGTTAGAACTAGCCTTCAAAGCTGCCAAGTCAACATGTTTATTCAAAATGTTATAGAGTTGCTTTTATTAGTGGTGTACGATTGTGTGTGTTTTGGCTGGTGTGTGTGTGTTTACATCTGTTAATAAAATACATATTTAAAATATAATACCTCTGATAATAAAATAAATTTTAGAAACAATAATTTTGGTAGCTAATACATGCATTTTCTGTTCCATATTTTTTTTTTTTTTATATTTGGTTATGTTTTACTTATTATGTTTAAATTTTTCTGCTTTTTATATGAATGGAAGCTGTCATGGAAGAAGGACCACAGTAATATGTCCAGCATCCATGTGGTCATCTATCTAATTCCATAGTGCTCATCATTATTTGCAAAAAAGTAAATAAAAATGTGTTAAACGGGTTAGCTTGCCAATAGATATTTAATTCTGTGTAGTTAGTATTGTGACACCACTGCCTGGCAGCTATATATGATATAATTCAGCCTTTTTTAACAATATTTTTTAATTGAGTTTCAGGCAAATACAAAGGGCTGATGTAGTACACATTTTTACAAAGTAAGTAAAAAGACACGTTTTCCAAAATAAAACAGCCATATTGAGAAAAGTATACATATTCAGAATAGTAATAATTCACACATCTGTGACTAATGCAGAAATACGATATCAGTCCATGTAACAATCAAAGGTGCTTGGGGGTAAATTAAATTGGAGGGGAATAAAACAAGGTATCCCCACAGTTCTAACAGGGAGTGAAGGCTGCAAATTCAGTCTACCCAATTGTCCTAAGCAATTTTTAACTATACTATCAAAGAATGTTTTTAAAGTCAAACGTTGTCAGCCACGGATCCCAGTCTTTTTTTTAAAGCTAGCCCCCTTCCGTTGTCTAAGCATTTTTTTATATGGAGGAACCCTTAATATAGCTTTCAGATTTCAAGGAACCACTGCTAATAATCACTATAATTGCAGCTCATAGCACATGAACAGTAAGCTGAGATGAAAGAATAAATAGCAGAATAAGGAATGGAGTAGTTAGCATTTTCAACACCCAGACTGCTCTTTACTAAGGATGAGTTTCATATTCATCACTACCATGGGTTTGAATTGAACCCAGCATGTTCAAGGTAATATACATATTTCCAGCCCACCAGGGATGTTTAAATTGATGTCCAAATGTTTATTTAATGTGAAAGGTGCAACATTCCAGGGCCATGGAAGACCTCTCCTGTGCTCATGCCCAATGAAGGTGTCCAGCATGGCCCGAAATGCTTCAACTTTCTACAGTGATGTGATTCCCTTAAATCAATGTTTGCAAGTTCTTTTTTTTTTCTTTTGGGAAGAAAGTTTACATGAATAAATGAATGGTGATCATTGTAAACACCCTTGTCAGTGTTAATAGGGAAATATGTTTTTTTTTTTTGCCCATCATACTTACCTAGGTGGAATGCAGCATCAGAACGATGCTGCATCTGTCCCCCGGCACCTCTACAATGAAAACCCCAGTAAAGAGCCTGTCAGTCAGCAGCTCTCTGCTCTGCCCCCCCCGTGTTCAGGGGAGCACTGAGCTGTGGAGGGGCGGGGAGCGGCCATCCCAGGCTCTCAGCGGCTCCCTGAGAGGCTGAGACGGCTATCAGTCCTGGACCTGGCGTATCCAGGCTTCCATTGTCAAGATGATGCGGTGCCTGGACTGATTCCAGTGAGCTCTCTGCTGAAAACAAGTCTTTTTTATTGCAATTTTTATTTTTAATAATAAATAATTTAATAAATTAATAATTTTTAGCCTCTTCTCTCACACTTATATTATCGCTTAACCAAGCGTTTTACATATTGTCCAACCTTTGAACAATATTTGTGGCTACTGTCTCTCAGATAATAAACTCTAATATTTACCTCAAGATAAAATCTGCCTCATCTTTCTATCTTATATTTCTGCCTAACTAAGCTACTTACATATTGTCCAGCCACTGAGCAATCCTTGAGGCTATTGTCTCTTAATAGCTTCATAGTACACCTTCATTTTTAATGCAAGATAAAACCTGCCTCGTCTCTTTCCATATGCTGCCTAATCAAGTGCAATTGGCCTGAAGCTAGACAATGTTTAATAGACATATACTTAAAGTCTTTAGTTTGAATATTTGGTATTGGGAATATGGGGAAATGGGTTTAGGGAATGTGGGGTTGTGGTTTTGAAGTGTTTTGACACTTTAATAAACTTTCAAGATTATTCAGTGTGGTACTGCAAAAAAGAACCTTATTTTATTTATTTATGGTTTATACTATTAAACTGTTTTGCTCTTGGCCAATTTGTATGCAGGTAAGGACTTTAGCTTGGTTAAAGAGTAAACTTTCCTATCGATTTTAAACCTTTTTTTTGTTGCTACTTTACTGGTCAATTCAAGCATATTACTGCTTGATAATAAAAAATAAGATGTCACATCCAAATACACCACAAAAGTATTTTTTTCCAAGTTGAAATGAATCAGATTAGGGGGTTGCTGTTGTATTTAATCTAAACAGAATGTAAAAGTTACAAAATCATTTACACACCTAAAATAATTGATGCCAGAATCAGTGGCAGCTGGTGACAAACATTTTTTGGGGGGTGCAAACAAACCCCTCCAGGTCCTTAAATGCAAACAGAGCCTCCATCGCTGTCACGGCTCCCCTGATACCCAGCGGCTTCCTTGTTCCAAATCTTCAGCCTCTTGATTGGCAAGGTAACACGCGTGGCAAGTGACGCGTGGCAAATTTTTGATTTGCTAAAGTCAAAAGTGCGTGAGCACAACGTTAAACAAGCCAATTAGAGCCTCAGGCTCTAATCAATGCTTAAACATTGACAGACCTATTAGACTTCTATTAGTCCGGCGCCCATTTAAATTTAAGATATATTTAATTTTATGTATAAATCGCTTTCCTATTGGTTAAAACTTGGGGGGGCGACCCTGCACCTTTTATGGACCGGTCCACCACTGGCCAGAATAAAGTGTTGCTGACGCTGTTTGTGAAAATGATCCTGTTCTGTAAAACCACATACAGCTTGTTCTGTAAAGCCACATACAGCTTGTTCTGTAAAGCCACATACAGCTTAAAGGCATTTCTAAAGCATGCTATTTAAAGGGTTGGTGTCAGGGAACAAGTAACTATAACCCCTTCGCTCCGACCCTACGCAAATTTGCCAATCGTGGCGATTTAAAAAAAAAATTATAGCATTAAAAAATCTGAATACTTTTAAATGCAAAGGAGGGATTTGGTGTCTTTTAGACCCCCCATCCCTCCATAAAGAGTACCTGTCACCCCCTATTACTGTCACAAGGGATGTTTACATTCTTTGTGACAGCAATAAAAGTGATCAGAAGGGACAATGTAACCGTGTGCTTGCGTAGCAAAGAAAATGCATAAGTAAGTCGCGCCCCAAATGTAAACGGTGTTCAAATCACACGTGTGGTATAGCCGCGATCATCAGAGTGAGAGCAATAATTCTAGCAAAAGACCTCCACTGTAACTCTAACCTGGTAACTGTGAATCTCTTTTAAAACGTTGCCTATGGATATTTTTAGGTACCGTAGTTTGTCGCCATTCCATGAGTGTGCGCAATTTCAAAGCATGACATGTTAGGTATCTTTTTATCGGCATAACATCATCTTTCACATTATACAAAAAAATTGGCTAACTTTACTGTTTAGTTTTTTTAATTCATGAAAGTGTGTTTTCCCCAAAATAAATTGCGTTTGAAAGACCGCTGCGCAAATATCGAGTGACATAAAATATTCCATTGCCATTGCCATTTTATTCTCTAGGGTCTCTGCTAAAAAAAATGATGTATATATTTGAGGTGCGGTCAGTTACCAACTGTTGCAGAGACAGTTGCGGCCAGCTGTTCCTTTTTGATAGCAACAATGGAAGAAATATATTGCCCCCTCGTGTAAGCCTTAAAGTGGATGTAAACCCGATTTTTTTTTTTTTTTGATTTCCTTTCATTTGAGCCCAGTCTTGCCACACAGATTTATTTGAGGCCTGAGCAATCCTCTTTTATTGTTCAGTTAGAGAAATCTTGACAAAGTCTTGAAAACGCCCCCTTGCTGTGAGTGACAGGTGATTTGCATATCTCATGCACTGAGACAGGCTATCATCAGATCACTGCATGTTCTACTCTGCCCAGCTCTGACTACATACATGTCCCCTAAATCACTTGTCTGTCTATAGTCTGCTGACTGTTCACTGCATCCCATGATGAGAAACATCCAGTCAAAACACAGTAAAGGCAGCCAATCCTGGGAGAGCTGGAGGGGAGGGGGATGTGAATTGTGAACTTTTTACACAGGATGTGCCTGTCTCAGGCTAGTGCATGAGAAATGTAAATCACCTGTCACTCACAGCAAGGGGGCGTTTTTGACAACGTTTTTAAGACTTTGTCAAGATTTCTCTAACTGAACAATAAAAGAGGATTGCTCAGGCCTCAAGTAAATCTGTGTGACAAGACTAGGCTAAAATGAAAGGAAATCTTATTCTCTACATTTTGAAAAAAAAATACAGTCAATAAAGGCGGAATTTTGTCTGCGAGGTGTGGATGGAAGACCCATTGTGAACTGCCACAGTGCTGTGTTACAAGAGGCAGGGGAACGAAGCACTATGGCTAGAGGGCAATGATCATATAAGCCACTTGGCAAGTATGATGCCTCATTTACATCTGCAAAAAAAGAGTGATTGGAAAAGACTAAATTGATGCGGGATGCAGTTTTATACGAGGCAGAGAAACAGGAGTAGGACCTAGTATAAGGGTGTTTCCACTTCCATATCTCCGTGAGACCCGCCGCCTGAGCCCAGGCAGAGAGATCTCTAGAATAGTTTTTGGAGTGGATGGGTCTATCTAGATCAGGTGACATTGTAGAATTTAAATCATCCATGGCCAGCATTTTTGCAGGGCAAAAGGGGGTGATCATTTCTAGAACAGCTTATAAAACAGTAGGTGAGAAGGTTGGATACATATTAACCACTATATATCTTTGAGACCATAATGCAAAAACTAACACCACAAATTTACCCTGGGGATCAATACGTAACTCTTCAATCAGACATGGAAAATTTTTATGCTCTAGAACCGAAACACCTCTGGCAAATGCAGAGTAAGTGGCATTGAATGCCTTTTGTATCCGTGGCGTTTTTAACGTTAGGATTTTACTGCCCATGAGGTGAGTCTTCTGTAAAAGGATAAGCTGGGGTGAGTGGGATTTCAGATATTGAAACAAAAGGAATTTTTTGAACTTGGATTTGAGGCCCCTGACGTTCCATGATAGCACAGAAAAGGAGTTAACGTCACGGTAGCCATAATAATAACAACCATGGTAGGTCAGGATACAGGAATAGGAATATCAGAGGGCAACTCATAAGCAGTACAATCAGCGTAAAGCCCCACCAAAAACTGTTAGCACTTAAACAGGTAAAGAATGAAGAAAACAAAAACATATAAATCACACATGAACAACCCAAGTACGATGTGCTTATCCTACCATTACCCAGAGCCCTCCAAAAACGCAAGAAGGGGGCCGAGAAATAATTTTTACCCAAAACAAAAACCAAAGCTTATGTTATGAACCAGAGAACGCAAGTCACTTTAGTGGGGACCTGAAACTGTCTAAAAAGGGAGACCAGAAAAAAAAGAAAAAACAATCTCAGCTGCTTCACTGGAAACCGAAACTAAAGAAAAACATATCTGATGTACAGCTTTCACTCAAAACCTAACCAAACCAGAAGGAGGGGGGGGGTTAAACTGTATTTCTGAGTATCAGCTGTTCTGTTGTTGTCACGAAGAACCTCAGTGGGAGACTCCGCAAATCAGACAGGCAAAAGTTAACAGGGCCCCATCCCTGATCCCCAGAGAAAAACCAAAACCAAAGGGTAAGACACCAGGTGGTAGAGCAAGTAAGGGTAGTCATAAGGCATATGGTTAGACTCTGGAACACGATTTGCAGCAGACAGCAATCAAGGATAATTCTCGGTAGATAGCCGTAATTGGATCTCAGATTGACCTTTCTTCTGACTAATGCCTTGGTACCTTGCTGCCTGCCTGCTACCGAACCCGGCTATCCTAGTGACCTCGCTCCTGTTACCTGCTTGGCTCAACACTGCCATCCGAGTGTCTGCGACTACGGTCCTGCGACGAGCTGCGACTTCCTGCTGCAAGCTGCCAGAAACTCTACATCGCCTGATGTCCCAGTCCCGCAGTCTGAGCAGAGTAGCTCTTTAAACTCTTTAAACCAAAAACATGGGGCCCTCCATAAAGGAGACATAAATGATGTCTCCTTTATGGAGGATGCCATGTTTTTGGTTATTTTCCGGTAATAAATATCATTCACTTTATTTGTTTCAGTTATTTTCTTTAAACCTCACATAGTTTTTAGACGATTTTTTTTTTTTTGTTACCTATTACTACCTTCGCTAATATTGATGCAGTTTTGCCAGTGGTCGTTTTAGATCTCTGTTTCACTGACGGCGGTGAAATTTTTTTGGTTAATTTAGCCCTGCTATTCAGATCCATGTCACTTCCTCTTCCTGTTCATCAGAACAAGGCTTGACATGCAATAGGTGGCACCATCTTGGCTGTACCAGGGAATTATGACAGAGCTGATGATCATTAAAGGGGGTATGTATTTTATTATATAAAGACAGTAAATTCAGTGGAACAGCACCCCAGATGATGCCTGTTGAGGTAAAACGCGTCAGTAGTCTAGCAGATTCTGCTGTTACTGTCTTACAAGCGCTGTTTTTATCTTTGGAAATGTGAGTGTAACCTTTAGATTTTCTGATTAAATTTCATTTATTACATATGGAATTACGCTATGTGCCCTCCTTTTTCTTTCCATATCTAATGGTTGGGCTGTCTGCCCTATATATTGTCCTGTCTGCTGATATCCACTGGTCTGAACACCCCCTGGAGATTGAGCCTTTGCTGTGAGCCTGAACCATCCCTGGTACCTCACAAAAGCCTGATTGCTCATTAGGTGTACACCTATCTTAGTTCAATCGTTCCGGTAAGCGATTGGTGACTTTGATGGTGGATCTTCTATCAATTTTCACTAATTATGTGATACTTACAGTCTGATATATTATTGTTTCGATACACCTGGATTGTTTTTTTCATGTCACTGGACTACTTTTTGGTTTATCACTTAGGACCTACATTGGTCCCCATATTTTCACAATTTTATTCAAAAGAATTGTACTCATATTTAAGCGCTGCACTTTACTTTTACATATTTATCTCTGCATTTTGAATCACTGCTGTGCTGGCTGCTATCCTTGCACTTTTAGACAGCGCGGTATACGTTTGTATATTCACAATACTGGAATGGTGCCCGTGATTCCAGAATTGCAAAAAAAAACACGGGACTCGTTTGCGATGCCAATATTTCTTAATAGCACCCCAAATGCAAGTGTGACAAAACACGCTAAAATGACGGCAAAAATAGCAACGCCAAATGATCCTCGCTCTGTGCCAAGATTTGGTACATCAACTTCTTTGGAGCGTTTTTGGAGTGGAGGGAGGCCTATTTAAATGAATGGTGCTGCTCCAAAAACACACCACAAAAAAACCTACAAAAAAGCGAAAAAAGCAGTGCAGCCGCTGTCGCTATGAAAAGAACAAAAGAGTAGGACTTGGAGTAACATGTGAAAATAAATAAATGGGAACACGATATGGGTACAAAACTAGAGGAAACACAAATGATAGATGCAGTATACAACTACACAATGGACATAACCACGATAGAGTCAAATTACAAGTGCATGGTACGCTGGCACTTGACCCCAGCTAGAATTAATAAATTCCATCCAAACAATCCCCCCCAGTGTTGGAGGAATTGTAATCAAATAGGAACAACAATGCATATATGGTGGGATTGCCCGTGGATAAGAGAATACTGGCAGGAAATACTAACATATATACAGTGGTGTGAAAAAGTGTTTGTCCCCTTCCTCATTTCCTGTTCCTTTGCATGTTTGTCACACTTAAGTGTTTCGGAACATCAAACCAATTTAAACAATAGTCAAGGACAACACAAGTAAACACAAAATGCAATTTGTAAATGAAGATGTTTATTATTAAAGGTGAAAAAAAATCCAAACCATCATGGCCCTGTGTGAAAAAGTGATTGCCCCCCTTGTTAAAACATACTATAACTGTGGTTGTCCACACCTGAGTTCAATTTATCTAGCCACACCCAGGCCTGATTAATGCCACACCTGTTCACAATCAAGGCATCACTTAAATAGGAGCTGCTTGACACAGTAAGGTCCACCAGAAGATCCTTAAAAGCTACACATCATGCCAAGACCCAAAGAAATTCAGGAACAATTGAGAAAGAAAGTAATTGAGTTCTATCAGTCTGGAAAGGGTTATAAAGCCATTTCCAAAGCTTTGGGAATCCAGCGAACCACAGTGAGAGCCATTATCCACAAATGGCGAAGACATGGAACAGTGGTGAACCTTCCCAGGAGTGTCCGGCCGCCCAAAATTACCCCAAGAGCGCAGCGACGACTCATCCAAGAGGTCACAAAAGACCCCACAACAACGTCCAAGGAACTGCAGGCCTCACTTGCCTCAGTTAAGGTCAGCGTTCATGCCTCCACCATCAGGAAAAGACTGGGCAAAAATGGCCTGCATGGCAGAGTTCCAAGGAGAAAACCACTGCTGAGCAAAAAGAACATCAAAGCTCGTCTCAATTTCTCCACAACACATCTTGATGATCCCCAAGACTTTTGGGACAACATTCTGTGGACCGATGAGACAAAAGTGGAACTCTTTGGAAGGTGTGTGTCCAAGTATATCTGGCGTAGAAGGAACACTGCATTTCAGAAAAAGAACATTATACCAACAGTAAAATATGGTGGTGGTAGTGTGATGGTCTGGGGCTGTTTTGCTGCTTCAGGACCTGGAAGACTTGCCGTGATAAAAGGAACTATGAATTCTGCTGTCTACCAAGAGATCCTGAAGGAGAATGTCCGACCATCTGTTCGTGTACTCAAGCTGAAACGAACTTGGGTTCTGCAGCAGGACAATGATCCTAAACACACCAGCAAGTCCACCACCGAATGGCTGAAGAAAAACAAAATGAACACTTTGGAGTGGCCTAGCCAAAGTCCAGACCTGAATCCTATTGAGATGTTGTGGTATGACCTTAAAAAGGCCGTTCATGCTCAAAAACCCTCTAATGTAACTGAATTAGGACAATTCTGCAAAGATGAGTGGGCAAAATTCCTCCAGGACGCTGTAAAAGCCTCATTGCACGTTATCGCAAACGCTTGGTTGCAGTTGTTGCTGCTAAGGGTGGCCCAACCAGTTATTAGGTTTAGGGGGCAATCACTTTTTCACACAGGGCCATGATGGTTTGGATTTTTTTTCACCTTTAATAATAAACACCTTCATTTACAAATTGCATTTTGTGTTTACTTGTGTTGTCCTTGACTATTGTTTAAATTGGTTTGATGTTCCGAAACACTTAAGTGTGACAAACATGCAAAGGAACAGGAAATGAGGAAGGTGGCAAACACTTTTTCACACCACTGTAGAGAAGATAACAGGGGAAAAGATCCCGCAACATCCCTGGACCTGCTTGTTTCATGGGACAACTAAAACAATGATACAAAATAGGAAAACGCTGGTTCCGTTCTTGCTTAACGTCGCAAAGGGACTTATCCCTAAAAAATGGCTGTGTACTAGGAAACCAGCCATAAAAGAGTGGTTACAGAGAGTGGAATATATAAGTAATATGGAGGACCTTTGCGGAGCTGACCATGGACGGATCGAAGCCTATAGAGCTACCTGGATGAAATGGAATGTATTTAAAACGTCTGAAATATATGCGCAGGGATTGCTAGATACAGGCTAAATTAGAAGGGTAATAAATATAAGAAGAATTTCGCGCAATATATAGCTAAAAATAAAGTGCAATAAGGAATAATCCAATAGTATAAATATAATAGTAATATCAATACTACTGGTGAGATATAATAAATAATACAATACTAATAAACATCAATGTCTACATAAAGTAGTAAATAAAGTGACGGGTGCATATGTGCAAAACCATTAAAGGTACCATATAAAGTGCTGTGGGATGCAAATAAAAATAAATTCAAACAATCAAATAAATTCAGACAATCACAGTGCATTCAAGTGATATGCAATTAAAGTGCTGTGCCATTAGATGGTTAATATGAAACGTCAAATAATGGATGAGTAATCAATGACAGATGAATGGTTATCAGATGCTAGTGGAAAAAATATTAAACAAATAAATAAATAAAAAATAAATAAATAAATATATATAGTCCCAGGTTGGATAAAATATATATGAATGGGCAGTGTCCAAGTTAATCCATCCGGTCCTGATAGTGTATTTAGTCAGGTACCGTATTCGCTTTAATTAAGCAGTAATTATATATTCCATTCATTCAGGTTATCAGCATTAGCTGCATGATATAGATATTAAATCCTGTATGTTTTCTGCAGCGGGTACTTGGTCCTGATTTTCATAAAATTCAATCCAATCACTAGTCTCTCAAAACTCTCACCTCAAATCAGAAAGATTGTAGCTTTTCGGGCATATCCTATAGCCCCATGGATTGTGGATACAAGTTGTTCAGCATAAAACTGGTAAGAGTAAAAAACTTCTCCTTTAAGAGCGTTTAAAATCTTGATTCCTGCAGTGCTCAGTGTCAAGGCAAGACAAAGGGCAAAGAAACAAGAAAGGGAAGCCTCCACTAGTGTAGTATCTTGGTTAAATATGGGCAAGTTTATTTAAGTACAAACTATACTACCACAGAAACCAAATATAATTTACACTAGAGCCCCCACTATCAGGGACCTAGTAGTAAAATCGGTAGTAGAACCGCCACCAAAACCAACTTTTACATTTTTTTCAGGGAAGGGATTCTATCCTTGTCGCAACTGTTATGCCTGTAGACATACACAAAAACCCCAAAAGAAGAGAATGGACTTTACAGCCACCAACACGGGACAAACTCATAAAATAAGAGATTTTATAGGCTGCAATACAGAGGGAGTCGTGTATGTACTACAATGCAGTTGCAATCTCCAATATGTGGGAAGAACAAAAAGGGCACTAAAAGTAAGAATAGAGGAACATGTGCGAAATATCAGACGCGGGTTCCCTAAACATAACGTGTCAAAACACTTTGCTTTAAAACACAATAAAGACCCATCTTCCCTGCAATTCTGGGGAATAGAGAAATATAACAAAGCATGGAGAGGCAGCCACAAAATACGAACAATCAGCCAAAAAGAATCGAGATGGATTCACACCATGCGTACTCTCACCCCTGGAGGACTCAATGTCGAGTTCGATCTGAACTGTTTTTTAAGCAACTTCTGAACAACTCTGGAACATGCACTCTGAAAGAAGGAGCTAGTATTCATATACCCACACTAATACATACAAGAAGTCAGTGGATGAAACAATATCCCAAAAATATGCCTCCACATAAACCTACTATAGCACTTATATTTTATCTATTTTATTGCACGATCCATCATAACATTTTATATATGCATATAGCCTATAGAGAGGCCGATCTGTTTTTGTTTCACTATATACATTGATCAAATATGATGGATTGTTTTTATATGTACTATATTTTTAATTGAAGGTACCTCAAGGCTTTCTCTCACTCAAACATCCTAGACCTTATATCTAGATATTATTCTACATATGTACTCAGGGTACATCTGGTAGAATATCACACATCTTTGATGGGACATTTTATGTATCTTAATTATTTATATATTTTTATTGTACCATAATTTTGGCATTTGTAGTATCCATACTATGTCCGATGACATGGCAATATCAGTATCCAAGTATTGGTTATAAATAGACCCTTCATATACAGAATATTATCCAGTATTGAATTACCAACCCAACTTTAGGAATATCAGTATCTACATACTGGGACTAAATAGATCATTTACATATAGGATATTATCCATTTTAAAATTATTAATCTATTTATAGTAATTATTTTCCTTAAGGTCTATTTATGGCAACTTAATAAGCACACCACCACTAGGAGTAATTTATATGCATCTTAGATGTGTATTATTACATATATGGAACATATGTGGCCTTTATTAACATATATATACTCTACCCAGGTGGGGACAGTATAATATGACCATGACACTATCAAGTCCCGGGACGCAATAATACTACACTATAACATTCCCGGTAGATAATTTCAACCACCAACTTATCTATAAGATAATGGCCGCTATAATGGTGGAACGCAGAGGTGGAACGCATTGTTGAAAACATACTCGTTTTAACAATCCACAAATCTACAGGATAATGGCTGCCATAACGGTGGAACGCAGAGGTGGAACGCACTGTTTAAAACATATCCGCCCTAATAACTAAACCACCGGTAAAATGGCCGCCGCCTAGTAGACACTTGACCACAACCAAGATGGCCGAATACCAACTTCCGGTTATACGTAATATAAACAAAGCCCAATTAGCCAATTCGGTTCCCCAGATGAAGACACGTGACGTGTCGTAACGCGTAGGGAGTGGCCGCAGGCAGAGGAGACGTGAGACGTGAGAAGGCGCTGAGAACGCCTAGGAGTTATTTACTTCTATATATGTCTATGCCGTTTTTTGCTTTTAAACCTTGATTTTAATGTAAGAGTCCACCCACTGTACTTAAATAAACTTGCCCATATTTAACCAAGATACTACACTAGTGGAGGCTTCCCTTTCTTGTTTCTTTGCCCTTTGTCTTGCCTTGACACTGAGCACTGCAGGAATCAAGATTTTAAACGCTCTTAAAGGAGAAGTTTTTTACTCTTACCAGTTTTATGCTGAACAACTTGTATCCACAATCCATGGGGCTATAGGATATGCCCGAAAAGCTACAATCTTTCTGATTTGAGGTGAGAGTTTTGAGAGACTAGTGATTGGATTGAATTTTATGAAAATCAGGACCAAGTACCCGCTGCAGAAAACATACAGGATTTAATATCTATATCATGCAGCTAATGCTGATAACCTGAATGAATGGAATATATAATTACTGCTTAATTAAAGCGAATACGGTACCTGACTAAATACACTATCAGGACCGGATGGATTAACTTGGACACTGCCCATTCATATATATTTTATCCAACCTGGGACTATATATATTTATTTATTTATTTTTTATTTATTTATTTGTTTAATATTTTTTCCACTAGCATCTGATAACCATTCATCTGTCATTGATTACTCATCCATTATTTGACGTTTCATATTAACCATCTAATGGCACAGCACTTTAATTGCATATCACTTGAATGCACTGTGATTGTCTGAATTTATTTGATTGTTTGAATTTATTTTTATTTGCATCCCACAGCACTTTATATGGTACCTTTAATGGTTTTGCACATATGCACCCGTCACTTTATTTACTACTTTATGTAGACATTGATGTTTATTAGTATTGTATTATTTATTATATCTCACCAGTAGTATTGATATTACTATTATATTTATACTATTGGATTATTCCTTATTGCACTTTATTTTTAGCTATATATTGCGCGAAATTCTTCTTATATTTATTACTATTTTGTGTATTTGTGAACACACCACATTTTGCAGCAGAGCACCACTTATTTATTTACTTTGACTACTATATATACTCCAAGTAGCGCGAGGGACACATATTCACATAAATTAGAAGGGTAACAGGGAAAACAGATCCGGGGGGGAGGGAGCGGGGAGGAGGTAAGGGGGATAACACGATATGAGATAGATATAAGTTAAAGATGTTGATAAATATTTTGTACACTATTACCATGTATATGCACAATATTTTTGTAAGATTAATTACAGCGACGTAAAGTCTATGCATATGTTGGTTCAGCAGTCCAGCGAACTTCACACGAGTGGTGATAGTTGACTGATTATAGACCCAAGACGGACGTGTGTTACGTCTGTTGGAATCATTGTATCTTGCTGGCTGCTTACTGATGCATAAAAAAATAAAAAACATGTGAAGGAAGACCAGGGTATCAATAAAAAGTGTTTACAATATTTTAGTAGTTAAATAAGTGAAAAAACTGAAACTTTGACAAAATGACATTAAAAAAATGATTACAGCAAGAAAGTTAATAGGTTGTGTTATTTGAAGTCATGAGACTGTAGGATTTCAATGACAGGAATTATTTGTGCCTATTTTTAGGTATTTAGAAAATATTTAATGTTGTAGCTAACAAATGGTTCTCTTTGGGTATTGTTGGCAATTGGTAATTTAAAGGGGTTGTATACCCTTGTGTTTTTTCACCTTATCCACTTCACCCCCGGACCAATTGGCAGCCAAAGGACCAGGCCCCTTTTTGCGATTTGGCACTGCGTTGCTTTAACTGACAATTGCGCGGTCGTGCGACGTGGCTCCAAAACAAAATTGGCGTCCTTTTTTTCCCACAAATAGAGCTTTCTTTTGGTGGTATTTGATCGCCCCTGCGGTTTTTATTTTTTGCGCTATAAACAAAAATAGAGCGACAATTTTGAAAAAAAATGCAATATTTTTTGCTTTTTGCTATAATAAATATCCCCAAAAAATATATAAAAAAACATTTTTTTTTCCTCAGTTTCGGCCGATACGTATTCTTCTAAATATTTTTGGTAAAAAAAAATCGCAATTAGCGATTATTGATTGGTTTGCGCAAAAGTTATAGCATTTACAATATAGGGGATAGTTTTATAGCATTTTTATTAATATTTTTTTTTTTACTAGTAATGGAGGCGATCAGCGATTTTTATTGTGACTGCGACATTATGGCGGACACATCGGACATTTTTGACACATTTTTGGGACCATTGTCATTTATACAGCAATCAATGCTATTTAAATGCACTGATTCTTGTATAAATGACAGTTGTAGTGACGGGGTTAACCACTTGGGGGAGGGGTGGGGCTATGGGCTGTGACGTGTGTGTGTTTTTTTACATTAGGGAAAGGGGGCTGACGTCTGACGTCATTGATTGGCTTTCCCGATGACCGGGAACAGCCAATCAATGACAGGCAGAGTAGGAAGCGCGGGGAGAGGTTTGTTTACACATACCTCTCCCCGTTCTTCAGCTCCGTGACCCGATCGCGGGACACCAGCGGCGATTGGGTCCGCTGGTCCCGCGGCCGGGGTCACGGAGCTCCCGACCGTACAGGTACAGGATTTTGCCTGCCCGTGCCATTCTGCACATGTATATGTGCATGAGGCGGTCGGGAAGCGGTTAATGCATCCTATGCATTAAGGTGAAAAAACACCTGGCAGTCACCCCCCCTGTTTTACTTACCTGAGCCCCTTCATCTCCACGGCAGGGACGCGATGTCCCTCTCTCCACGGGGTCCCGGCTCTTGATTGGATAGATTGATAGCAGCGCAGCCATTGGCTCCCGCTGCTGCCAATCAAATCCAATGAGGCGGGCGCCGGGGGCAGGCCGAGTTCGGCATTCGTGTCTGGGTGAACGCAAATGCTTGACTCGGGAGCACGCCTGCAAGGTAACCCCCCATGAGAGCGCTTCTCCTAGGGTGTTATCTGATGTGGGTAGGAGTCGCGAGAGCCGCCAGGGGACCCCAGAAGAGCAGGTTCGGGGCCACTCTGTGCAAAACGAGCTGCACAGTGGAGGTAAGTATGACATGTTTGTTATTTAACAAAAAAAAAAAAAAAACAACCCTTTACAATCATTTAAGCTTTACCCTTTAAATTCTTTATTTTTTGCCTACAAGTAGTCTTCCTAATTAATAGTGTGGCTATGTATGTATTGATATTGCTTGATGGAGCTCTTAAAAACGATACAAATAGGGTACATAAATTACCTGGTCATGTACAAAGAAGGCAGACATGTAATTAGCCCTTTGTATTGCTTTGGGGCTTCGTGGAGCCTGCTTCATTAGTAGAACATGAGGAAGGGCTCTTTAAATACAATTTGGAGCTCATTATACTGCAGCTATGTTTGCGTTAACATACAAACCTATATGTATTTTTTTTTTCTTGAAACAGCAGTATTATACAGACTTTCCTTTTTTTTTTTTCTATTGTGTTGTTTTGGGAGATTCTTTTTGTTCAATTTGTATTATTTGATTTAAAATCCCACACTCCAGCCGTGTTCTATTTCCACTGCTGTCACTTTTGACATCTCGAGTGCTTAAAACGCTCAGGCAGAACATGTACAAAATGTGGCTCAGTGGTGGCTCTCAGGGACAAAAGCACTAGTTAATTTACAGGTTATAAAATATAATGTATTATCACATCAGGAAAATGTACAAGAGCAAGCAAACATAGAACACTGCTGGGTTACTGTAGGATGGAAGGCTGCCACCTGCAGGTTAATAGTTAAATGTCACACAAAACTATATACCCTAAACTATTGTATGAAAACAAACTGTATAGTGAGCAATACAACAGTCTGCCATAAACAACAATTGTTCTCATCTTTCAAAAGTAATATTGATTTTATAGGTATACAGAAGCAGCAGGGACATGCATGTACAATATATATATATATATATATATATATATATATATACACACACACACACACAGTATATATATATATATATAATCTAAAAAAAAATAGATGAAACCTACACCTACACCTATCAAGCCCCCAACCCACCAACCCAAACACCAACCCCCACCAGTCCCTGGCCGTGGGTCATGAGCTGTCAGTGCCCACACAGCTGGTGTAGTGGTTTGGGGACTGGAAATCCCTGCTATTTTTCCCTTTCTTTATGTAGGGCTTCCAGGACAGATCAGAGTGATTATGATTTGTCTCCACCAGCACATGGCCGATCTGACCACATAAAATTTTTGTTTTTGGATTTTGTTCAGGTTTTTATTAAAGGTAAAATCCAAGACACATGTAATGCAGAACTGTATATTTATTGCATGAAGGGGTGAAGGATATTGCTAGCTCAATAGATGGAGAGGAATGTGAACAGCTTCAGTCTTGAACGCCTCCTAAGCCACATGCCTCTGATGCATTTCATCCCGCTCACTGGGGCTTATAATTATTAACACATACCTAATAGTATTTTTTTTTAAATGCTAACTGTGTAAGTTCCTAAAGTAAACCCAATATCATTCTCTTGCAATCCCCAGTACAGGAGATCCCAGACTGGGAGAGGTAAAAGCGGAAAAGTAGCTGGTCACTTATGCGCTTTTGCGCTAACAAGGGTCAGGCTTACAGGGGGAGAGAGCAGAGTGACAGGGCAGAGGAGGGAGACAAGCTCCTTAGTCTTATTCTTCTCAATTAATTGTCTAGTCACAGGCTGTGGGAGGAATACAACCTGTAAGTATTGCATGGCTGCAACAGAGAGAAATCAGGACCCCCTTCCCTGCTAGACAGGGTAAGATGTGTAGCTATTTAAATCTCAAAACTGTATGGAAATTTTTTTATTTGTTTGCAGGAGCTTCTATGTGTATAATTCATCTGTGTATTCAGCCTTTTGCCTGAAGATCTGCTTTAATCTTGGGATGTATCCCAGAGCATAGTGTTGTTTTGGGAAAGAAGGTGGTGTACAGGTGTACCTTTATGGGGACAGCAAGGAGAATGAGTGTAGAAAACTGCTGATAAGGAATTTTTCAGCGACAGCCACCATTAAACAATTTTGGTTGGTGCACATGCTAACATTTAAAGTGGTTGTAAAGGTTTTTTTTTTTTTTTTAAATAACAAATATGTCTATACTTACCTGCTCTGTCCAATTGAATTGCACAGAGTGGCCCAAATCGTCCTCTTCTCCAGTCCCCCGTCAGTGCTCCTGGCACCTCCTCTCTTGCTGGTGCCTCCAAAAGGGCACTGATTATCATGGGGGCACTCATGTGGGCTTGCTCCCGAGCCCCCCTGCTGCATCCATTGACACAGACAGCAGGACTCTGGTGTTGATTGACAGGAGCGGAAACCAATGGCTCCCGCTGCTATCGATCTGCCTAGGGAGGAGGGACAAAGCCAGGAGAACTGCAGCTATCATGCAGAGTGCTGGATTGTGATGGGGTTCAGGTATAAGGGGGGTGAGGGGACTAGTCTGTGACACAGAAGGTTTTTTACTTTATGCATAGAATGCAATACTATTGTTATTAATATTATTATAATACAGGATTTATATAGCGCTAACAGTTTGCACACCGCTTTACAAGTTTACAGTTACAATACAATATCAAAGCTGAATTCCAGGAAACATGACAATTCTCCCGCAAAGGTTAACTGCTTGTTTTGGTCTAAAGAGCATGGAAAAGTAGATCTACTTACTTGATCCTCCACTGCTCTGCAGACTGGTCCCTGCAGCCTCTTCTCTCCCATGCTCCAACAGTCCTGATGTCATTAAAGGAGTTGTAAAGGCAGAAGGTGTTTTTATCTTAATGCATTTTATGCATTAAGATTAAAAACCTTCTGTGTGTAGCAGCCCCCCCCTAATTACCTACTCAAGGCCCTTCTCTCTTCAGCGATGTCCACGATCCCCTTAGCCGTCCAGGACACTCCATCTGATTGGCAGAGACAGAGCAGTGGCGCCATTGGCTCCCGCGGCTGTCAATCAAAGTCAGTCAGCCAATCAGGGAGAGAGAGGGGGTGGGGCCAGCCCGGGGCTCCGTATTTGAATGGATACACGGAGCTCTGACTCGCTTGGGTGCCCCCTGTAGTATGCTTCTGGTTGAGGGGCACTCAAAGGAGGAAGGGGCCAGGAGCAGCAAAGATGGACCCGAGAAGAGGAAGATCCAGGCTGCTCTGTGCAAAACCAACTGCACACATGAGGTAAGTATAACAGGTTTGTTATTTATAAAAGCCTTTACAATCACTTTAAGCCCAATGCAGGGTTTATAGTTCTGTGACGTGAAGATACCAAGGGACAGTCCACGCAAAAGCATGGGGGGAGTGGAGGATTGGGTATGTAAAAGCACTTTTCATGTCCCTTAGACCAAATAAGCAGGTTACCCTTGCAGTACAGGTGCAGCCCCAATGCAAGGCAGCATGGGGAGATTGTAGAGAACGATTCTTTGGTGATATTTTGAGATGAGGTTGATGACGTAGCTTGGTGCAGAGTAGTCGATGGCCTTGTATGCTGTTAATATTTAGAATTGTATTTATCAGGTGGGTGAAAGCTAGTGGAGGGATAGGCAAAGAGGGGTAGACACTGAGTGGTTGCATGAGTCTGGCAACAGACTCGCCGTTCATTATGGGGCGTTCCGCGGGCGCTCGAATTTCCAGCGAACGCCCCTTAATGTTCTAAATTCAGCGAACAGGCGAACACCTGATGTTATAGTCGAACTTATGTTTGTCTCGAACATCAGGCTCATCCCTATACAGAAATTATAAAGTGCTAACAGTTTGTGTAGCATTTTACAAAATAAAGGCAGACAGTACACTTACAACACAATTTAATACATGAGGAATCAGAGGGCCCTGTTCGTTAGAGCTTACAATTTAAAAAGGAGGGTCAAGTGATATAAAAGGTAGGAGGTCTTGTTAGGACCAAAGAGAATGGTTTGGTTGGTATTTCAAGGCAAGGTTAGGCAAGGCAAGGTTAGCGATGTAGTTGGGGGCAAAGATGTGGATGGCTTTGTAAGTTATTGTTAGCATTTTGAATTTTACTTGTTGGGTGAGCGGAAGCCAATAGAGGGAGCGGCAGAGAGGGGAATGATTCATTCAGTGTGTATGCAGTCATCAGTATGTGATGCAAGGCCTCATTCTGTTTGAAGGTGGGACAATGGAAAACAAGATAGCAAAGAGGTTTGGAGGTTTCGGTGCGTTTTGTTTTAGGTTATGTAATGCCGTGTACAAACGACCAGACTTTTCAACGGACTAGGTCCAACGGTCTTCCCAACGGACTTTCGGCGGAGTTCCGACAGACTTTCCAAAGGAAGGGACTTGGCCACACACAATCACACCAAAGTCCGACGGATTCGAACGTGATGACGTACGACGGGACTAGAATAAGGAAGTTCATAGCCAGTAGCCAATAGCTGCCCTAGCGTTGGTTTTTGTCTGTCGGACTAGCATACACACGAACGGATTTCTCGATAGGAACTGGGTCCGGCAGAGTTCCGGCTGAAACATTTGAAACATGTTCTATTTCTAAAGTCCGTCAGATTTTTGGACAGCAATGGTCCGATGGAGCCCACACATGATCCAATTGTCCGACGGATTCGTTCCGTAGGACCTTTGCTGTCGAAAAGTCCAGTCGTGTGTACGCGGCATCACTCTTGAACACCAAAAGTAATTTTAGGTGTAAGACAAACCCATTTTAATATGCACCTTACTGCATATAATCTACACAACACTTTGTACAGTTGTTTATGATATCAAATTTAAGGTTCAAGACTTCAACATACATTCATACAATACATTGATGAATTTTTGTATGTTATAATTTAAAAACCCCTATAACATTTTTGAGAAAACAAAAGTAATAAAAGAGAAAGGCTTTTATTTCTGTTCTGTATGGAATGAAACAGCTAAGAATGGATCTGTTCCATATCATATAACTTAAGCTTTTAGCCAAAAAGGCCATAAATTGGTGATTGTAAATCAAGAACTAGATGTATAAAACAGAAATGACATGTTCAAAGCAAATTAATAGAATAAATGCACTCTTAGCTGCTTTGGATAACTATATACCATGACATTTAAAAAATAAACTATAAATATAAGAAAGGAAAATCCTGAGGTGTATAGGAAATGCGCAGAAAAATAAAAGCAACAAGTAATACCTAAAGTACATGCTGTGTGACAGTCTAAAATGCCACAAAATACAGTTACTATGTGCTAGATATACCTCACAGAATTAAAAAAAACTTCCTTTACGTCTTTGAGTGAACTAAAATCTTCATTCCTATTAATGGGGCTGTACTCAGCTGTATAGCCATACATAGGAGTATAGCCCTATTCTTAAGAATAGATAGGACAAGTGTGGTGCCTTCGCAATGATTGTATGGCCTGTCCAGCACTATTTCCAATGTAAGGGTTTGGCTCATTGATCAAGGCTGCACAGTCAAAATCTGTGGAGCAGGGCTAAAGTTAAGGCTGTATTAAACTCAAAAGCTTTTTATTATATTGCAGCTTACCAATTCTCAGATGTGATGACTTCATTTGTTTTGATTTTTTTTTGGTCTTCCTTTCCTTTATTTTCCCCTAGTGATCCTGCTAGTAAAGCCCAGTACACACGTACTGAATGTCGGCCGGTACAGCAGGAACCAGATGACTTAGTACATGTGTACTTCTGTCTCTTCATCAGAATCCAGTCTAATGATCAGCATTCCAAAAGGAAGAATACTCTTATGGTAACTGCTTATAAAGCATCAGCTGGAGCTTGACTTCAGTTAGTGCATCTAAATCTGCTAGTACATCTAACAATCCCCTCGCCCTAGACTGACAATGCCTCTGTCCAAAGGTATCTCTGTTGCTCCTTCATCCAGAGCGGAAGCACTGTAATACAGGAGGTGTTACTGGCCAGACCACTAGTTGAAAACAGAGAGCAAAAGCCTAAAAAATGAAAACTAATGCAACTACCACATCTGATGATTGGTAGGCTGCCATATATTACAATTTTGGGTTTAATGCCGATTTAAGTATTGAGCACTGCTGGATACACTGTGGTGGGGGCTAAAGGGAGGGCTTCGCTTAAAATTGTACTGCAGGTATGATCTTTATTGTAGCTTGGACCAATGTGGCATGCATATTTCATACTTAAGGGACTTCCCGAAATGCTAGAAATCAAAGTATTAGTCTTCGCTATTACAGTGATTGCAAAAATCTTCCAGGTCCTGTACCAAGTGGCTGCCCCATTGCATACTGGCAAAAGGGACTGGTAACTTGGCCCCTCTACCATTCACAGAATGCCTTTTATTTTTTAGTGGATACAAGACGCACTTTGATTGGACCAGTTGGAGATCGTTACATACAGCTGCAAGTCTTTTTGGTGATGTCTCTACCAGCTTTGCACATCTAGAGGGTGACATTTTTGCCCATTCTTCTTTGTAAAATAGCTCAAGCTCTGTCAGATTGGATGGAGAGTGTATGTGAACAACAATTTTAAAGTCTTGCCACAGATTCTCAGTTGGATTTAGGTCTGGACGTTGACTCAGCCATTCTAACACATGAATATGCTTTGATCTAAACCATTCCATTGTAGCTCTGGTTTTATGTTTAAGGTTGTTGTCCTGCTGGAAGGTGAACCTCCGCCCCAGTCTCAAGTCTTTTGCAGACTCTAACAGGTTTTCTTCTAAGATTGTCCTGTATTTGGCTCCATTCATCTTCCCATCAACTCTGACCAGCTTCTCTGCCCTTGCTGAAGAAAAGCATCCCCACAACATGATGCTGCCACCACCAAGTTTCACAGTGGTGATGGTGTGTTCAGGGTGATGCGCAGTGTTAGTTTTCCGCCACAGATAGCATTTTGCTTTTAGGCCAAAAAGTAACATTTTGGTCTAATCTGACCAGAGCACCCTCTTCCACATGCTTGCTGTGTCCCCCACATGGCTTCTCAAAACTGAAAATGGGACTTCTTTTGGCTTTCTTTCAACAATGGCTTCCTTCTTGCCACTCTTCCATAAAGGCCAGGTTTGTGGAGTGCACGACTAATAGTTGCCCTGTGGATAAATTCTCCCACCTGAGCTGTGGATCTCTGCAGCTCCTCCAGAGTTATCATGGGCCTCTTCGCTGCTTCTTTGATTAATGCTCTCCTTGCCCAGCCTGTAAGTTTAGGTGGATGGCCATGTCTTGGTAGGTTTGCAGTTGTGCCATACTCTTTCCATTTTAGGATGAAAAATTGAACAGTGCTCCGTGGCATGTTCAAAGCTTGGGATATTTTTTTATAACCTAACCTTGCTTTAAACTTGGCCTTAATAATACAGTTTGTTCACTAAGGTTCTCTAACAAACCTCTGAGGGCTCCACAGAACAGCTGTATTTATATTGAGATTAAATTACACACAGGTGGACTCTAAATACTAATTAGTTGACTTCTGAAGGCCCTTGGTTCCACTTGTTTTTAGTTAGGGGTATCAGAGTAAAGGGGTCTGACTATAAATGCACGCCACACTATTCAGATATTTATTTGTAAAACAAATTGAAAACCATTTATCAATTTCCTTCCACAATTTTGTGCCACTTTGTGTTGGTCTATCACATAAAATCCCAATAAAATACCTTTACATTTTTGGTTGTAACATGAAAAATATGGAAAATTTAAAGGGGTATGAGTACTTTTTCAAGGCACTGTATGAAATGTGCATACTTATTTTAGTCCAAGCTGGACTAACTGCAATTAAGATGGTATTTGGAGTTCAGTTTTAAAGTGAAGTTGTCTTTTAAATAATGTTGTGCAGATTTAGGAAGCTGTACATTGTATTTGCACTAACATGAGCAAAAGCAGTGGCACTGCGTAGTGTCCATGATACTGAGAATCAGACCAACCATAAAGAAACAATGCAGAATACATTGACACATATACTTGGATATGACACAGCAACAAGAGAAACGGGAACAAGCCAAGTGCTATTAAGTAGCACCCATCCATACATAATAAGGACAGATACCGAGGATGAGTGCTGGAAATTCAGAACAAAAGAAGTGCTACTGTGCAGCTTTCACACATACAGGAAAGAACAAGGGCCGTGATACCACGCAGTGGCCATAATTATAGAACAAGAATAAAATTCTAAGAAATTTGCCATCGTAAAGGAAGATGTTTACTAATGAAACAATGAAATGGGTATTGGGCGTCCATCAAGCAATTATGTGGGAAGCATGCTCAGCATGTATTCATAAGCTGCCACCTGAACTGCCCTAATTATAGTCTGCCATCGCATTAGATATTTACTTCATTTAATTATAATGCAATACTGAGAGTGAATAAATGATTGTTGTGCCTTACAGCATGCCAATGTGTTTCCTTGTTATTAAAGTTAGACCCTCTGTGCCCCCTGCTGACTGTGTTTTGATAAATCAGATGTCTGATTATCATTACTGTGAAAGAAATGATTACAGTAGCGGTATACTGGCAATCCAATTGGCAGGGAGCCAACAAGGCTCTCCTTTTGTGCCAAGTATTCCTTCAATCAAACTATTAAGTTACAATGTCCTTTGCTTCTTGTTTTCACTCAGTAATAAATGATACTTGATGTGAACAAAAAATGTGGATATGCACCATATTGAGATACTAAATAAAGTTCAAGCTATGTACTCCCTGAAGATGAATACCAGGTATAGATGTTTTATACATAGTCATATTGGTTCACCTTGGACCAATGTAGACATGCATATGCCATACCTGACAAATGTCTCTGGAAGCTGGAAATCACTAAAGTAAACTATTCCAGTGATCTCCACTTGCTTCTGGGTCCCAGGCCGAGTGGATGGCCTGCTGCATGACGAATGACCTCTCCCTCCCCGAATACCAAAAGTATCAATTTCTAGTAAAGACATTCAACGCCGGAGCTTGGTATATAATTGGCCACGGCACGTTTATTGGTATAATATTTAAATAAATTAAAATCCATTTAATAATTTTTATTAATACATACAATTCTTAACTTGTAAATAATAAGTACAAAACAGCTCAGTCTTCAGGACTCTCGCAATACCCCATATCAATAAACACAAGTCCCCCCCTTTAAATGTAAAGGGTGACCACAACCACATAACGTGCCTGTGACAAGGTTGGGGTGGGGTGGGGAGCTTGTTGTTGACTTCTGAACAACAGTGGAATATTCCTGTGGTGGGCCGCTTTATATAGAGAGCCCCCTTTCTAGAACATTCTAACTGATCATATGACCCTCTGGGAATTTCCCCGGTGGTCATGTGACATTCCGGGAAATTCCCCAATGTTCCATGTCCCGTTTTTCCCGCCTAAGTATCAAATAAATTTTTCATAAAGTGACCCTTTTTTAAAAAAAAAATTATAACAAACAAATTGGAAGGGGGGTGGCCACATGCCCATGCTGTTCAGGCTTAAATACTTAAGCCCTCTCAGTCCATTCTGAAGACGGGAGGTCAGCCACTTGGCATGGGGGCTTTTCAGAGAATGCTTTGCATTTTTTAAATGAATGCAAAGCATTCTCTGATTGGATGAGGTGGCGAGCATGATGTCGCTGCCCTGCTTCTCCAGCTCATCCAATTAGAGAATGCTTTGTATTCATTTAGAAAATGCAAAGCATTCTCTGAGTGGTGCCTGTGCTGAGTGGCGGCCAACCTCCTGTGTTCATAATGCAGCAGGGTAGCTGCTTGGTGAGGGACTCATAAGCAAGTGGAGATCACTGGAGGAGCTGTGTCTATATCAGTGATTTCCAGTTTCCAGGGACATCGGGCAGATATAGTATTTACATATAAACAAATGGCAACCACCACAAGCAAGGAGTACATGGAAGGGAGACGCACATCAAAAACAAACAATAATTCCCAGCTCACTTACTAGCCAGCCGGCAACAAAACCGAATCGACCCTGTCTGACAGTTCATATTAAAAACATGGGGTTTAGTCACACACATTTGCAAATATATGTGTAAGCTGCAGTGCCAGTGGTCATGTCGTGGAACTACAGTGTACTGCAGTCCTAACTCTATAATTTTGAGAGTCTCCCAAATTAGAGCACATATAGCAATCATATATTAAAGGGCAGATGTACCTTGAGGGAGCTCATCCCTCCTTAACCACTTCAGCCCCAAAAGGATTTACCCACCTTCTGACCAGGCCATTTTTTGCGATACGGCACTGCATTACTTCAACTGACTATTGCGCGGTCGGGCAACGCTGTACCCAAATAAAATAGAAGTCCTTTTTTTTCCCACAAATAGAGCTTTCTTTTGGTGGTATTTGATCACCTCTGTGATTTTTATTTTTTGCGCTATAAAAAAAGGCCGACAATTAACTTTCTGTTATAATACATATCCCAACAAAAATATAAAAAACTAAATGTATTCATCAGTTTAGGCCAATATGTATTCTGCTGCATATTTTTCATAAAAAATCGCAATAAGCGTATATTGATTGGTTTGCGCAAAAGTTATAGCGTCTACAAAATAGGGGAAAGATTTAAGGACTTATTTTTTTTAACAGTTTTTACTCGTAATGGCGATTTTTAGCGGGACTGCGACATTGTGCCAGACAAATCTGACTCTAAGTGACACTTTTTGGTGACCAGTGACACCAATACAGTGATCAGTGCTATAAAAATGCACTGATCACTGTATAAATGGCACTGACAGGAAAGGGGTTAACACTAGTGGTGATCAAAGGGTTAAGTATTCCCTAGGGAGTTGCTTTCTAACTTTCAGGGGGATCAGCTCACTGGGAGTAGAGAGAGATCGCTGTTCTTGTTCAATAGGAACAGCTGATCTCTCTCTCCTCCCTTGTCAGAATGGGGATCCGCCTTGTTTACAAAGGCAGATCCCTGTTCTGCCACTTTCCCGCGATCGTGGGTGTCCCCGGCACCCTGCGGACGAGCTCCCATGATGCACGGCAAGCGCGCACCTGCAAAAGCCAGCACACGAACCAACGTACCGGTACGTAGTTTCAGTGCAGCTGAGCCACCTTGCCGCAGTATAACTGCGGTGGCTGGTCGGCAACTGGTTAAAGGTACAGGGATGCATGGGACACCCAGCAAGGGCACAATGGCAGCTGAAGATATCCCGTGCGTCCCTGCACCAATTCACCAACTATACAAACAATGGCAACCACCCCAACCTATAACTAGACTTTGCAGCAAGGAGCACATGGAAGGGCAATGTGCATCAATAACAAACAAAAATTCCCAGCTCACTTACCAGCCAGTCTGCAACAAAACTGAATTGACCCTAACAGTTCAAGTTAAAAACAAGGGGTTTAGTCACACACATTTGCAAATATATTTGTAACCTGCAGTGGACACATCAAGTACACCCCTGTCTACTGCAGTCCTAACTCTATAATTCTGAGAGTCTCCCAAATGGGAGCACATATAGCAGTGGATAGATTAAGGGCAAGTGTGCCTGGAGGGAGCCCACCCCTCCATAAAGGTACAGGGATGCACAGCACAAAATGATAGAGTTAGGACTGCAGTACACTGGGGTGTGTTGACGTGGCCACTGCAGCTTACACATATATTTACATATAGTAATATAGTGTGCAACTAAACCTTTTTAGTGTGAACTGTTAGACAGGGTCAATTCGGTTTGGTTGCAGGCTGGCAAGTGACCTGGGAATTTTTGTTTGCTTTTAAAGTGTGTTGCCCTTCCATGTGCATAGTTATAGCTTGGTGTGGTTGCCATATGTTTGTATAATTGGTAAATTGGTTCAGGGACATACAGGATACCGTCAACTGCCATTGTGCCCTTGTTGGGTGTCCCGTGCATCCCTGTACCTTTAAGGAGGGATGGGCTCCCTCCAGGCACACCTGCCCTTAAAGAGGAGTTCCACCCAAAAATGGAACTCCAGCTTATCTGGTTCCTCCCCCGCTCCGGTGTCACATTTGGCATCCAAGGGGCTAGAGGTCCATGCTGGGATTATCAGAGGCTAACACCATGGTAACACAAATAATTGATCCTAATTATCAATTTTTAAAGGCAGTTGGACTAGAGAAGTGATATTACAGAAAAGTGATAAATAGTAATAAATTGGTAAAATTGGTAACACTATATAACTACCCGTTTGACCTATTAGCAGGTATTTTGGCATAGTATTTTCATCTGTATCATAAGATCCATCAAGGAGTCAAAGGGAAGCCCTCTATATAGGACTTGTCCTACAAAGGAAGAATGTACCATAAGTTAATACAGTAAATGGTATACGGACAATGTAAAGCTATACTAACTCAATGCATTTAAGTAAATGATTAAAACATAATTTTTTTTAACTATTTCAAAGAATTCCCATGATTATCCATGAATAGACATCCCCCTATCATCCCTACATAATACAATCAAATTACGGTAGTAGCGTAGTGCATCAATTGTTGATCATATGTCTGTGTGTTTTAATGGATATTGAAATAAACTCCTAGTATAGTTTGCATATGTACTAATAATTCCTACTGGCAATTGGATGCTTCCTGGACCATCTTTGTACCATTATATACTGTATACTGGTTGTTGCTTATTCTCATATCATATGTACAAAACAATAAACAAATTTGACAAGGATATGGAAATTGACATTTTAGGATTTTCTAGCTAGTCTGTGTGGTGCCTTAAAAAAAAAAAAAAAAAGAAAATCCACATTTCTCCTTTTATATTAAATCTCATCACTAAGGTTGAAAAACGAATGTCGATTGAACCCCACTAACTAGTAGAAAATTGTATGAGCATTGTGAAAATTAACATTTTTATCCGATGTTCTACTAATGTAGGACCGGCTTATGTCTCAGATCTTTTTTTTTTATAATAGCAAATGACATCAAACACTGAGACAAATATCAGCAGCCTCATGTTACAAAGCCGTTTGTTTTGTTTACCAGAATTAGGTAAAGTGTTCTTTTAGGTTCTGACATTTAAATCAACAGCTGCTCTGCATAATAGGTTGGTGCAATTTAAATCAAAGGCAACCATATTTTCTTATCTTGCATCTTCTGGCGCTTTCAAATATATGCTTTGCTCTACTTCATATATAGAAACTTTAGTCTTTCTTGTCTTTACTGTTTGAATTTAATGAGTCTTAATTAGATTCAGACGATATGACAGCCAGGTCTCTGAGAGACTTACCCCTTTCTTCACAGTGTTAACATGCACAAGACCACCGACACGTCTGGCTTTTCAGATGGATCCTCTGGGCCTGGCATGAAAAGATTGCATCTTAATTTAATATAATTAGACGTATAGAACTATGTGTGTTTTATAGCACAGACTACATATCTGTGTACACATTTTGGAACTCCCTGGGTACAGCCGGGTCACTTAGAAGAATTAATAACTGCACATGTAAGGCATCAACACATTATTAATTTAAATGCCCTCATCCTTTTATAATCACACATGACTGTGAGAAGACAATATACTAAAACAAAAAAGTGTCTACACCAAGTAGATTTGTCTTTCCTATCTGAGCCCAGGCTACTGAATATTTGTCTGAAACAGATTACCCAGGGGCCATAAGGCTGGCCACACATTATACAATTTTCTAGTACAAATTTTCTTTTAGATTTACCAAAACCACATAATATGAGTTCACACCTAAACACTTTACATTTCTTTGCAATCAAGCAGGCCCTTGCACTACATAGTTGAAGGTAAATATAAAGGAAACTGAACAAGGACGGTCTATTAAGGGCACACCGTCCATCGCCGCCTCCCCTATCCATGTGTCCGACTCCTTTCAGGACACTGGCGCATGAATTCCAACAGGGAGGGGCTGTTTTTTTGAAGCACCGATTAGAGCCAGAGGCTCTACTATGCTGTCATAAACCATGAATCAGGCCGAGACAGAAGTACAGTTAAATCACACTTGTTTAATAATAAAAGTAAAAAGGGGTATTTATAAAGTTTTTTTTATATCTATACAAAAATGTTTTACCTTTCATTTATATTTTAAACTGAATGGGTTGTTTTACAAGGTGATCATTTACAATCAATTTAAGGGAGCTGGGAGCAGTAAACTTCCCCTGGTTTCTATGTTTTTTACATATCTTTCTTAAAGTGGTATTAAACCCAGAAGAAACCATTGGTTATGTTGCAGCTTACCATGCAATGACTGCATTTGTTTTCTTTTTTTAGGCATTCTTCCTTTTATTTTTAATATTGCCTTTAGTATGTAACACTGCTGGATTAACTGAGGTACACTGCGGTGGGGGCTAAGGCAGGTAAGATATAAATTGCAGCTTGAACCATTGTAGAAAACCAGAATACAATCAGTGCAACCCAACAATATTTATACAAATTATCCCCACCAAATAAAAATAATATAAATGATGCTCAAACATCCTCTATGATTCTAATGTAACATGAAATAATGTAGCGCCAACATACATTTCATACACAGATAATGTACTGCACATATTAAAAAATAATATACATTTAAATCAGTCCCATAGGACTCTAAAGCCCCATACACACGGTCGGATTTTCCGATGGATTCTGTCCTATCAGACAATGTTGTCGGAAATTCCGACCGTGTGTAGGCACCATCGGACAGTTTCCATCGGATTGTCCGACGGACAAAGTCCTATCTCCTGCTGGATAGATTTTTTGACAACAAAGTCCGATCACACCAAATCCGATCGTGTGTAGCGAATTCCGACGGACAAAGTGCTACGCATGCTCAGATCACATTACAAGACCAAAGCTATTGGCTACTAGCCTCTACGTAGTCCCGTCGTAGGCAACAAACGTCACCACGTTCAGAATGATCGGATTTTCCGACAACTTTGTCCGACCGTGTGTACGCAAAACCAACATCGGACAAAGTACGACGGACATGATCCGACGGACCTGGTCCTCGGATAATCCGAGCGTGTGTATGGGGCTTAAGGCTGTATTGACACCTATGCATTTTTAGTGCTTTTTGCATTTTGCAGATTTGCACTACAGAACGTGTTTCCATAGGAAACCAAAATCTGCAAAATTCAAAAAGCACTAAAAATTCATAATAATAGCCTAAGGGAGTTATTTACTAAAACTGCATGGTGGAAAATCTTGTGCAGCTCTGCATAGAAACCAATCAGCTTCCAGGTTTTATTTTCAAAGCTTAATTGAGCAAGCTGAATCTAGAAGCTGATTGACTACCATGCACAGCGGCACCAGATTCTGAGTGCACCAGATTCTGAGTGCACCAGTTTTAGTAAGCCCCCCCCCCCCCAGTGTCAAATAAGTCCCAAATTAACTGTGACAATATTAATAACACCACTGTGTGATTGGTGACTTATCGATCTTATCTTATCTATATTTAAACCGCGGTTAAAACGACGGTAAAGCAGCGCTAAATATAGCGCTGCTTTACCGTCACCGCGGCTTCCCGCCCCAGTGTGAAAGGGGCCTAATATAGGAGGACAGGAGGTGTGTTACTGGCCAGGTCACCAGGTGAAAACAGAAAAAAAAAGACCAGAAAAAAAAAAAAAGAAAACAACTGCAGCCACCACATTTAATGATTGATAAGGTGCAATATATTAAATTTTTGGTTTTGGGTTTAATACCGCTCTATTGTCACCTGTAAACATTGTGTATATCTATCCCTATTGCAGAACAGATGTTATACTTCTCATTCAGTGTTTCCCACCACCTTCCACAGGGATTCTCTCTCTCTGTAATAGGAGTGTATGTCCCCCTCCGAATCTCTTCCTATACAAATCCTTAGCACCTCGGATCAAGAAGCATGTGCCCCTCTGTCTGTCACACTGAAATGGAAGTGAGGAAGACGGGGAGTGAAGGAGTCCCCTGATGTACAATGCACAGCAGATCAGTGCGGTAACTGGGAGCGTCATCAGGGACAGCGAGAGGATTAAATGAGACAGGGTCACTGTGATATTATTACGGTACTAGGCAACGGGAAGACAAACCTTTTCACTGCCAGTGACATGAACAACGAATTAATCAACTTATTTCATTGCATTACCTTTCTTTAGCCGCAGCGGCTGTATTGCGCTTGCAGACACAAATAATGTATTAATCAAATCTGCTTTGGTGCGCTGTAATATACATGTGTAAGCGAGTAATACACCTTTGTATCTGTGGAATCTCCACCTCCAGGGGTGAGCGCCACACATCTATTGTATATATGTGCTACTGTATATATTATATATATATATATATATATATTTATATTTTTATATATTTTCTATATACTTTTCTAAATAAATATTTTTGAAACTTTACAAACAATAAAATCTTTTGTAATATATCGTGCCTTAAAAGTCCACCACAAGGGGCTTTTTCTCTTTTACCCTGCTACTGTATATACGTATATATATTATATTATATATTCATTTTCGTCCGAATTCATTTTCATCCGAATTTCGAGTATTTTTGTTATCGTTTTAACAAACAATAACGAACATGCAGAATCCGAAAACCCAAAGATCCGGCATAAACAAATGCTTTATTTTTATTTTCGTTGTGACAACAGTTCGATATAGATAGGAGATTCGTCATGACGCTGACAATAGCGATCTGTGTCCATCGAACCTGTGGTCGAATGTGCCTAACCTTAAAGCGGGGTTTCACCCAAATTTTTTACTTAATCTAATTCCATGCAGTTAATGTCACACATGCTCAAATGCCACACTAAAAAAATGATATCGCCGTAATTACTTTTATATTTTAATTTGTAGATGGACTTCCTGTCTCTCCTCCCGTGGGAGTAGGCATGTTTATTGCCTTTCCCTGGCTCGCACTGTCTCCTGGGAGCTTAGTGTCAGGCTTCCCAAGATACAGTGCGGAACGCCGTCATGCTAAAATCACGTGATGAGGGCGTGTCTGAAATAGCCATTTCCTTGGTTATCTTGTTTGGTTACCATCACAACAGGGCGGGAACTTCCGACGACGCCGCCCGTTGTGATGGCAACCCGGAATTTGACGGCGCTGCTAACTGTTATCAATGAGCATGCGCGGGAACAAGCAGTGAATGCTGGGAGCATAGCATTCACCGTGTCACGGAAATAAATGCTTGTGGGCTTCAAGTGCCCCCAAGCGAGATGGAAACTGCCTGCATCAGATTATATATGTTTTTATTGTGGACGAAATCATAAAGATGCTGACATTATTATATATTTTCATTAGTACAGTTTATCAATGAATTAAATGTGCCTAACCTAACTCTATTAGTCCAAGATTATTCGACATAGAGAGAAAAGATTCAACATGAAGATTCGATGAAGCAGTCGCCGCGAGCGGACATTTATGGTCAAATTCTCCGCCCATAGGCTATAGAAGAATTCTAATCTCGGTTGACTAGTAATAATAATTAATAAATATAATTATTACTAGTGTCTTTCAACATTAGAATTCTACTATAGCCTGTAGGCAGAACATTCGACCGGAAATGTACGATTGCGGCGACTGCTTCGTCGAATCTTCATGTCGAATCTTTTCTCTCTATGTCGAATAATCTTGGACTAATAGAGTTAGGTTAGGCATATTCAACCTTTTTTGCTATTGTCTCTATAATGTCGAATCTTTTCTCTCTATGTCGAATCAGTTTAGTTGCTCCGTCGAATCTTCTTAGAACATCCGACAGACACCATAAGCCTTCAATGACAGATTCAATCTTAATTATTTCGGATTTTCGGACGAATGCATTTTATAACGAAACAAAATAAATAAAAACAAATTTCGGGGAGTAACTAAATAAATACATTTCTCGGATGAAAATGAAATTCCAAAACAAAATATTTCAGTGTGCACATGTCTAATAATATATATATATATATATATATATATATATATATATATATATATATATATATATATATAAATTATTAATTTTTATTAATTTTTTTCAGCTTCAAAGACAGTAAGTACATCACTACTTACAATATTCAAGAATTGTCCTGTGTGCTGGTGGCTGCTATGTTTGGTAAATTCCTCAGACCTCTAAACACCACCCAAACATCCCTACATCTGTGATTTTCCAGTGCTGCGGAGGTTAATACGAGCAGCTGGACCTGTCACTAGCACTCATCAAAAGGGCAGACTATAGCCCCATACACACTATTAGATTTTCTGCAGATTTTTGTCTTCACATTTATCAAAACCATGTAGTGCAAGGGCCTGCCTGATTGGATACAAATTGAAACTCTTAAAAGGGGTTGTAAAGGTTCATGCTTTTTCACCTTAATACACCCCATGCATCACCAGAAGATCACAGCTGTGGGGGTATCTGGGGAGGAGGGGGGCAGAGGACTGAAGATAATTGTAAGTACCATCTCTGATGCTGATTTAACCACCTAATACAGGGCCCTACACCCCCAAGTGCCCAGGCTATTTTTTAGCTTTCAGCGCTGTCACACTTTGAATGACAATTGCACGGTCATGCTACACTGTAACCTTGGGAAATTTTTATCATTTTCTTCACACAATTAGAACTTTCTTTTGGTGCCATTTAATCACTTCAGTTTTTTTTTATTTTTTCCTAAAAATAAAAAAAAAGACAGAAAATTTTGAAAAAAAAAAGTTTTTCTCCTTCACTGATGGCCGCTGATGAGGCAGCACTGATGCGCACTGATGAGGTGGCACTTAGGAGGAAGCCCGTTTATCTACAAGTAGTTCTAAGTACTTATGGGCACTGATGAGGTGGCACTGATGAGGAGGCACTAATATGCCACACTTGTGGGCACTGATAGGTGTCACTGGTGGGTGCAGATAGGTGGCATTGATGTGCACAAACAGGTGGCATGGATAGGTGGCACTGATGGGCATTGATGGGTGGCATTAATGGGCATTGGTGGACAACAGTGATGGGAATTGATAGCCAGCACTGACTGGCATCACTTGTGGGCACTGATTGCTGGCACTTGTGGGCACTGATTTCTGGCACTTGTGGGAACTGATTGCTGGCACTTGTGGGCAAAGGTTGGCACTGATTGCTGGCAGTGGTGGGCCCTCATTTCTGGCAGTGGTGGGCACTTAATTGTAATCAGGGCACTGATGATCAGTACCCTGATTACATCCCTAGATGTCCTCTGTGAGGAGATGCCGCTGATTGTCTCTCCTCTCCTCACACTCTGCCAGTGTGAGGTGAGGAACGCCGATTACTGGCATTTCCGTGTTCTTTACAGAGATTGGGGGCACGCCGTATCCTAGCAACATGGTGCTGCCACGATCGCTGTGCTGCCTGCCCCCGCGTGGTCGCGAGCGGTCAATCTGGGAAGCCGTCATATGATGGCTGGGCGGGCGGCAAGTGGTTAAACAAAAATCACAAAATTTCAGCTTTAGAGCAGTATTAAACCCAAAACCAAAATTGTAATATATTGCAGTTTACCAATCATTAGATGTGGTGGCTACTATAGTTTTCTTTTTTTAGGCTCTTTTCCTTCTGTTTTCACCTGGTGATCTGGCCAGTGGCCAGTAACATCTCTCTTGTATTAGAGTGCCTCCACTCTGGATGTCAGTGGTAAATGGCTTGTCTCAACACCAGTGGCAGCTGGTGGGTTGTTTGACACCTCCCCTCCCCCCACTGTCTGCCGCTCAGTTCGGCACTTACCCCATCTAGGCGGGTGTCCTCTCCTCCATCACGGTGGCTTCCAGCGTGAGGCTCCTCCCCTCCTCCTAGGCGTGCAATAGGATTGCATATCGTTTCAGTCAATTGGGTGACGGATCTCAAAACCCGCTTCCTGATTGGTCAGGAGGTAGATCAGTGTTACAATAGAGATTATCAAATATTAATTTGTTGTTGTAACACACCTGGGTGGGCTCTGTATGCATTCTCTGCACCCTGAGCCCACCCTATTTTGAAGCCTATTAGAGCCTCTGACTCTAAGCAGGCGTTTAAAGAAAACAGACCCGCCATTGTAATTCATGCAACTGGTGTCCTGCAAGGGGATGAACGCATGAATGGGGGGCGGCAATGGATAGGGGGGAGGATGGATAGGGGGGGGTGGTGCCCGTGCGCCCTTAATAGATGGGCCACCCCTGCTCAAACACTCTAACTGCTACATTTTGCAAGACAGCTTGTTCTGTTGAAAAACAACAGACATACTGGCCAGATCACCAGGTGAAAATAAAGGACAGAAAACCGATGCGTACACACGATCGGAAACTCCGCCAGCAAAAGACCGATGTGAGCTTTTGGCCGGAAAATGCGACCGTGTGTAAGCTCCATCGAACTTTTGATGGCGGAATTTCGGCCAGCAAAAGATTGAGAGCAGGTTCTCAATTTTTCCGACGGAAAAAGTTTCAATCGGAAATTCCGATCGTCTGTGGCAATTCTGACGCGCAAAATTCCGACGCATGCTCGGAAACAATTCGACCCATGCTCGGAAGCATTGAACTTAATTTTCACGGCTCGTCGTAGTGTTGTACGTCACCGCGTTCTTGACGGTCGGAATTTTTTGTGACCGTGTGTAGGCAACACAAGCTTGAGCGGAATTCCGTTGGAAAAAACATCCAAGGCTTTTCCGACGAGAATTCCGATCGTGTGTACGCGGCATAAGAATTGGTAAGCTGCAAAAGTTTGCTTTTGGGTTTAATACTGCTTTAAGTCACTGACCTAGTTATATTGGCAGAGGTATCTGGATCACAAAACTGGCTGGACTTTAAATTACAAATGTTTAGCCAAGTAAAACAATCCACCTGTGAATTTTAACATTGCATTTATCTGTCTGCATGTAGCTGAGATTTAAGTGTTTGATGAATTGTAAAGAGTAGAGATGGGTAACTACATAAAAATTCACCCCCTATCCCCCAGCAGCAGACAGGTGCAGAACAGACTGATATTTCATGTCTAATTCCAGGTGTCTCTATTTTAAGTAAGCCCATTAACCTAGAAGCAGCTCGCATTTATGAAAATAATAAGC
This sequence comes from Lithobates sylvaticus, assembly GCA_028564925.1. Taxonomy (NCBI): domain Eukaryota; kingdom Metazoa; phylum Chordata; class Amphibia; order Anura; family Ranidae; genus Lithobates; species Lithobates sylvaticus. Next base: position 519,330,946 of record CM053029.1, on the reverse strand, counting down.
TATTGCTTAGTGCAAAAACTGACTTTTGGGAGAAAACAGGAACCTTAACTAGTGTGCATTACTCTGAAATATAGTCACATTACACTGTTAATAAATTATAATAAAATAAACAGCATTATATTATACAGAGTTCTTTCTCGACTTAAACAAGCCAATAGATTTTAGGAATGTGTGTAAATATTTAGAAGACTTCATCTGTTCTGCAAACTAGTAATTTCATCTTTGTATTAACATCCCGTTGGAAATGTGCCCAAGAATTTATACACTAATCGTAAAGCAGTCTGTAATAATAGCAGTCAGCAATGTAATCTGATGGCGGAATTAAATAAACATAAATGTGTTTCATTCGGCTCCTGAATGACCTTGGTCATACGATAACAGCCCAGGTTCCTGTATCTGCCATTTGATATGCCAGACTCGTTTCCATTCCATTTCCATCATTTTGAAACAAAAATTTACTCTATACAATTAATGACCTCATGTAAAAATACGGGAGGCCTGTATTTTAATTAACCTATGATGTAAGATGTGAAATGAGATACACATGTGCCCTATAAAGATGTTGAAGGGCTCAAAGGCAAAATTGGACTCACTACATTTTGGTTGATAAAGTGCAAATAATTTTATATAATTACAGATCTGAAAACATGTTTGAATAAAACAGGTGAAGGAAGTTTAAAAATAGTGATTTTTTATTGAAACATTTTTATTTTTCTGGGAAATTAAAAAAAAAAACACAGTACATTATAATTTGTCTTATTCCGTAAGCTAAAAACTCTGATTGTAGAAGGATGGTCAAGTGAAATTCAAAGCAACACTAAACAAATTCCTTATTCGCCTATACACTTCAACTATTGAAAGTGGAATACAATACTAATAATGCTATATACCAGCATTGTGGGAAATGCTATATACCAAGCTTTGTGAGAAATGCTATATACCAGGATTTGTGAGAAATGCTATATATCAGGATTTGTGAGAAATGCTATATACCAGGATTTGTGAGAAATGCTATATACCAGGATTTGTGAGAAATGCTATATACCACGCTTTGTGAGAAATGCTATATACCACGCTTTGTGAGAAATGCTATATACCAGGATTTGTGAGAAATGCTATATACCAGGCTTTGTGAGAAATGCTATATACCAGGATTTGTGAGAAATGCTATATACCAGGCCTTGAGGTGTGATTGGGAAGGAATTGGGACTGATCTGAGGTGTAAAGGTGCAGGAATTGGGACTGGCATATACATTTCAACTTTACCAGAGTTACCTTGCAGTATATATTACTATTATTCAAATTGTTTTCAGAAATTACGTTATAAAATTTCCTTTGCATGATTGAGCATGTGAAGTTGACATTTTGTTTTATGTAGCCAGCACTCAGTTTCTTCAAAAAATATTTTAAGCACACTCCGCTCAAAAGGTTGCCTACCCCTACATCAGCCGCTTGCCGACCAGCCGCCATCATTATACTGCGGCAGGTCGGCACAAAAATTAGCTTTTTAAAAGAAAAAAAATTGTATGTTTATTATAGCAAAAAGTACAAAATATTGTGTTTTTTTCAAAACTGTTGCTCTTTTTTTGTTTATAGCGCAAAAAAAAAAACTGCAGAGATGATCAAATACCACCAAAAGCAAGCTCTATTTGTGGAGAAAAAAGGACATCAATTTTGTTTGGGTGCAACGTCGTACGACCACACAATTGTCAGTAAAAGCGACGCAGTGCCGAATCGCAAAAAATGGCCTGGTCATTCAGCAGCCAAATCTTCCGGGGTTGAAGTGATTAGAGGGTTCTGCCATTATTGTGTTATTGATTAGTAAGTTACAAGCAGTTTAAATAAGGGGGATCAAGCAGCACTCACAAATTGTGAGTACATCTGTCCTGTGTAGTGTATACAGCTATATACACCCACCTTCTTCCTTCCTGTATATAGAGACCTTCCTCCATGCAGATATACATCATCTGTCCTGTTACTGTATATATAGCTGTATACAGGACAGATAATGTATATCTGCAGTCAGTGATGATGGAGGAAGATCTCTATATACAGGAAGGAAGGTGGGTGTATATAGCTAGCTGTATACAGGACAGATGATGTATACCTGCATACCATGATCTGTAAGGCTGAGCTATATACCCTGATATGTAATGCCGAGCTGTATATCCTGATCTGTGAGGCTGAGCTGTATACTCTGTCCTGTGATTCTGGGGCTGTATACTCTGTCTTGTGATGCTGAGCTGTATATTCCTGACACTATGGGTAGAAGCAAGTGGAATATAGGAGACGGAGTGGGTGGATTATATAAGGGGTGAGGCTTATGAGAAGTGGGAGGGGTAAAAAAGGAAGTGCAGGGTCTGGCGCCCCCTATCCTAAAACTTCACCAGCCGCCACTGCCCCACTGTCAGAATACAATATCACAGCCGGGAGGATTCCCCCATCTACCTCGACTGTGTGAATTCTATTCATTTTTTTATAAGCCGTCTGATAAAAAAAAAAAAAAACAATACATGTATGGCAAACTGTACACAGAGTAGCTGGAGCTGCTGGACCACGTGACCGGACTGGATTCAAAAACATTAAGTACAAAGATCTTTTTTATACAGGGTATGTAGGATATGTCAGGGGAAGGTGGAGGGAACTTTTTTAAAAAAAGTTATATTTATCCTTTTACTAACACTTTAGTGGCCCTGTTTTCTATTTTTCATTTCTTACTGTGTTTTTTCTGCCTCCTTGTAACACCCTCAGTGAGCTCCCAAACCTCTCCTTTTACCACTATGTCCCTCCTTAAGTTAAAGTGTTTCTAAAGGCTAAAGGTTTTTACCGTAAATACTTGCCTACCGGGCCAATTCTGACACTTGTCCTACATGTAAAAATCATAATGGCGGGAACTGGTTAATGTATTCTCTGCACTGCGCAGTCAGTTTCCCCCCCTGTATACTTACCTGAACCTGATCTCGATCCAGTGCTGTGCACAAGACCAGCGGCTCTCTCCCTCCTCATAGGCTCAGAGACAGCAGCAGGAGCCATTGGCTCTCACTTTTGTCAATCACAGAAAGAGAGGAGAGAGCATGGAGCTAGTTCGAGCTTTGCTCTGTGTGTCCAAAGAGCACATATGGATGCCCCCATAGCGAATGACTTGCTTTTGGGCATTGAGCGGGGAGGAGGAGCCAGAAGCACCGGTGGGCAACATGAGAACAGAAGGTTTGGGGCTGCTCTAAACAACAACAAAAAAAAAGTAAGGGTTTACAATCATTTTAAGAATACATACTTGTATAGAATCTTTTTTCCCACAGAGTTTGTATGTTTTCACATCAGAAGATTGAATCTCGAAGGAAAACTTATCTTTTATCAAAGTTTTTACAAGTTTGCTAGAGGCTTATATAAAAATTGACTGTATATCATATATAACTGATACAAATCAATAAGCAATTTCACAAGTCTGCGGTAAACACAGACTGAAAAAGCCCCTGTCCAAAAAAAAGTTAAAAAATTAAATCTAAATCACCCCCTTTGATGCAGTTGCTCTCTATATGAACTTGCCATTTTTCCATGATGCCACCTGGCCAATCTGTTATTATCAGGAACTTAAAAGGCACCAACAGTATGCCATGTTTGCAAGAGCAGCTGCCCCTTTTTATGTCTAGTTTTTGCAATACAACATTATTGACTACAATATTCGCCCCAGCTAATCAAACACTGACATCACCAAAATCACTGCTATACATTTCTATAAGGTTATAAGCACCAGTAGACAGAATCACATGACCCGAGGTTTACACTACCTGCCAAAGAGTTTACTGATCTGTTCAGCTAGTCTTATCATTCAAGAATCTATGCAACACCAAGTCAGTCAGGTAAAACAGTAAACTATTATTTTATATGTCAGTTTTGTTGCTTGTTGAGAGACCTGCTTGCTCAATAGATGATGAATTAGCATCAGGACAATTCATCATCCAATAGGCCTAGAGCCAAGTAAACCTTCATGTAGAAATTGACTTCATCTAGTCTCCTCTCATGCCATGTCCCCCTAACGCATTTCACCCTCCCATAAGCTTAATTGTAAAGGCACCATTAAGCCTGTGGGCTGGTAGAGGGGCGTGGCATGGGAGGAGACTAGCTGAAGCTAATTTCCACATGAAGGTTTATTTGGCTGACAGTTGGTGAGCAGCTTGGTTCTTCTGTCCGATGGTATAGATCAGGGGTGGGCAACCTTTGAGAGGTGGAGATCTACCCGGACAACATGGAAGAGATTGAAGATCACCGGTTGCCATGCCCTTTAACCACTTCAATACCCGCGTATAGTCATATGACGCCCACAAGGTGGATCTACCATCCTGGGTGGGCGTCATATGACGTCCTCGGATTCCCGGCCGCCTGGGGGGCGCGCGCGCGCGCCCGCGGCATTGCTCGGGACCCGGTGCGAGTGCCCGGCGGCCGCGATGTCCGCCGGGCACCCGCGATTGCCCGTTAAAACAACGGGACCGGGCGGGACCGTGGAGCTGTGTGTGTAAACACACAGCTCCACGTCCTGTCAGCGGGGAGGAGACCGATCATGTGTTCCCAGTACGGAGGAACACCGATCGGTCTCCTCCCCTTGAGTCCCCTCCCCCTACAGTTAGAATCACTCCTATCAGGGAACACATTAACCCCTCCAGCGCCCTCTAGTGTTAACCCCTCCCTGCCAGTCACATTTACACAGTAATCATTGCAATTTTATAGCAACGATCGCTGTGTAAATGTGAATGGTTCCAAAAATGTGTCAAAAGTGTCCGAAGTGTCCGCCGCAATGTCGCAGTCACGAAAAAAAAAATCGCAGATCGTCGCCATTACTAGTAAAAAAAAAAAAAAAAAAATTCAATAAATCTATCCCCTATTTTGTAGACGCTATAACTTTTGCGCAAACCGATCAATATACGCTTATTGCGATTTTTTTTACCAAAAATATGTAGAAGAATACGTATCGGCCTAAACTGAGGAAAAAAATTGTTTTTTTTTTTAAAAATGGTATATTTATTATAGCAAAAAGTAAAAAATATTGTGTTTTTTTTTCAAAATTGTCGCTCTTCTTTTGTTTATAGCGCAAAAAATAAAAACCGCAGGGGCGATCAAATACCACCAAAAGAAAGCTCTATTTGTGGGAAAAAAGGACGTCAATTCTGTTTGGGTGTAACGTCGCACGACCGCGCAATTGTTAGTTAAAGCGACGCAGTGCCGAATCGCAAAAAGTGCTCTGGTAAGGAAGGGTGTTTAAAAGCCCTGTATTGAAGTGGTTAAAAAAAAAGAAAGAAATTAACTAGTAACCCCCCCCCCCCCCCCCCAATGAAAAGTAAAGACGGCATAAAGAAACTTAGAACAATCTTATAAAATGAATGCCACTGTAGAAATATAAACTTAGCCTACCTTATTTAGCTTCAGTGAGAAACTCTGCATTCACTATTTTTGTTTCCTGTCTGGGGAGTAATTGGTCACCCCCACAAGGCTGATGCTAAAGTTCATCATAAAAACAGAACATCTGGTACTGCAGGCTGATTTATTCGACTAGTTTCAGGCCTCTGTACTATGTATGGCAATGTACAGGGGTTAGTAGGATGTAGGGCAGTGTACATGGGTCAGTAGTATGTAGGGCAGTGTACAGGGGTCAGTAGGATGTAGGGCAGTGTACAGGGGTCAGTAGTATGTAGGGCAGTGTACATGGGTCAGTAGGATGTAGGGCAGTGTACAGGGGTCAGTAGTATGTAGGGCAGTGTACAGGGGTCACTACTATGTACAGCAGTGTACAGGGGTCAGTGGTATGTACAGCAGTGTACAGGGGTCAGTAGTATGTAGGGCAGTGTACAGGGGCCAGTAGGATGTAGGGCAGTGTGCAGAGGTCAGTAGTATGTAGGGCAGTGTACAGGGGTCAGTACTATGTACAGCAGTGTACAAGGGTCAGTAGGATGTAGGGCAGTGTACAGGGGTCAGTAGGATGTAGGGCAGTGTACAGGGGTCAGTAGGATGTAGGGCAGTGTACAGAGGTCAGTAGTATGCAGGGCAGTGTACAGGGGTCAGTACTATGTACTGCAGTGTACAGGGGTCAGTGGTATATAGGGCAGTGTACAGAGGTCAGTAGTATGTAGGGCAGTGTACAGGGGTCAGTACTATGTATTGCAGTGTACAGGGGTCAGTGGTATATAGGGCAGTGTACAGGGGTCAGTAGTATGTAGGGCAGTGTACAGGGGTCAGTACTATGTACTGCAGTGTACAGGGGTCAGTGGTATGTAGGGCAGTGTACAGGGGTCAGTAGTATATAGGGCAGTGTACAGGGGTCAGTAGGATGTAGGGCAGTGTACAGGGGTCAGTAGTATATAGGGCAGTGTACATGGGTCAGTAGGATGTAGGGCAGTGTACAGGGGTCAGTAGTATGTAGGGAAGTGTACAGGGGTCAGTTGTATGTAGGACAATGTACATGGGTCAGTAGTATGTGTGGTAGTGTACAGGGGTCAGTAGTATGTAGGGCAGTGTACAGAGATCAGTAGTATGTAGGGCAGTGTACAGGGGTCAGTAATAGAATTTATTGTGGTAATCCGGTAGGTCGGTGCTTCTCCTTTTTCTTGTCAAGGCTATAAGGATAACTATTGTCCTGAGGGGGCAGCAAGGCCATAGGCACTGAGGAAGAATCTTTTCACCATACACCCCTCAGCTCAGCTCTTAAAGCGGTTCTGCACACACTTTTTTTTGTAAATCTCTTTGCCTTCCAAATCTGGCAAACTAAATGGCCGTTTTTTTTTTCTTACCTTGTAATTGCTGCCCGTCTTTCCTCTGTCTCTTCAGGGGTGAGCGGGGTCTGCGCGGGGATCCTCATCATGCCGCACAGTCTCCTGGGATCTGGTGTCATTCATCCCAGGATTCAGTGCGGACATCCGACCCGAAATCTCACGAGATTTTAAGGACGTGAGGCATGCTGGTTCCCATAATGAAAGGGAACAAGGAAGTGAATTCTTGTGGGTTTCAAATGCCCACAAGCAAAATGACATTGCTGCTGTTTTTATTTTAAAAGTGCAGATTTGTCTAAAAAACGGACATGGATACCGGACGGACACCAAAAAAGTGAGTTTATTGTAAGACTCAAAATACTTTTAACATGACATGAAAAAATAAAAAATTAGTGTGGGCAGAACCGCTTTAAGCACAGGAGAGTAACTTGTGAATAACTTGAGATGCATCCATTGGGGAAACATACTGTATATATAAACAACGGGTCTGCCTGAGCAAATCTGAGACAGTTGGTAAGTTTGACATACCGTATGCTAATTTTTTTTACATACTACTTTGCTTGACCCATGTGCATTTTATTGGTTTTGCAAGCAGGTCACATTAGTTCTAATTATTTATATTCAAGAACATATTTAGCACACTAATTTTTTGGTGCACCTTACTGTACCAGAAAATGTAAAAACAGCATTATTAGGATGTTCAACATGTACAAACCAGGGATGCATTGCAATTTTCTGGAAAGATTCAAGGATTGCACTCGCTATGTGTGCCATTACCCCTGCTCTTGTTTATTTAGTGAAACAGGCAGTGGCGGCCTGCTCATTAGGGCGCAGAGGCATCGCCCCCTTAATCCATGCCCCCAGCCCCAATGTTTTCTTTTTTTTTTAGAAGCACACGATTAGAGCCCGAGGCTTGTATGATGTGTGCAGCAGTGGATGGAGTGGATAAGCAGTGCAGAAGAGGAGTAGAGGAGTGGAGGAGGATGCGGGGGAGCTGGCGGCAGCCAATGAGCGTGCAGAGTTGCCATGCAGCCTGAGCTGGGAGAAGAAAGATGTCTGTCGTTGGAGCATGCTGCAGCCTGACTCTGTCCACCTGGCTGTTCTCCTACTGCTTCGTCCATCTGCTGTGCATGGACTTCATGGTGTCTGAGAAGGAGGGGAAGTCGTGACCATGGATGGGGTAAGTGCGGACCCAGTGGTGCAGGGGGGTTTGTTTGTCGCCCCCCCCCCCCCAAAAAAAAATGGAGCACTAGCCATCACTGTAATCAGGTCCAGTATCTCAATTAAAATGAAAGATTCATTCACACCAGTGTTTTGCAGAACTGAGTGCAAAACTGCACGCTTTCTGGCAACGCATAAAAATATGCTGCTCCTTTGTAAATGTGCAGCAGTGCCATTATTTGTTATAGCTGTACCATGCAGTTTAATGCAGGCCCCTTTTTGGTAAATTTCTCATGCATAGAGCAACCTGTTGAAAATAATGGGCTACACTAAATGCGATGCATAAGAACTCGCAGAAATGCAAAAGAAAAAGGGTGGGCTCGGTCGCACTTCCTGGTGTGAATAGAGCCTATATTCTTATTACAGGGGAAGTTGAAAAAGTTGGTTTGTATCATAGTGCTTAGTCATAGTCAGGAAGACAACCACACAAGCATACATTTCTGAGAACATTTCGTCTCAAGGTTGTCATAGTGAATGGAAGTAATGTTTAAATTTTGTGACAGTTTATGGAAATTGCTGCAGGTACAGATTGAAATGCAAAAGTAATTTTTTTAACATTAAAGCAAACTCTCAGAAAAATATGAATATGTATTTGATTCCTGGCTGTCATTTTAACTTGGTGGCTACAACATTTTAGGCCACTGATGCAGAATAAGTACGCAGATAAACAGGGCTGTCTGCCCTTCGATGGATGACGTCTAATGTGGCCATTTTTTTCACCCCTCCCACCCAGTGCCATCTTAAGAGCATTATAGGCCCCCTGGCAATACAGTGCACTGGGGCCCTGTCTACACAATTGCGCACGAGAATAAAAATGCAAATTACCAATAAGGCTATATTTATTGGTACTTTCAACAAAATCAGTGTTTAAACATTAACACAACATTTGGAATATATAACACGAGCTTGAAAAGCAAGAAATTGAAAAACAAGAAATTACAGATTGAAATGGGACAGTACAAAAGCACTAATTATGTGTAAGCGTGTAAGGGGGAGATATTTGTAATCTGGCGCTGCTGGGGACTTCTGGTCACCCTAGGCTAGTGGCCAGCAGGGCCCACAGGTCAGTGGCCAGCAGGACCCACAGGTCAGTGGCCATGGTCTGTGGGTCCTGCAGGGAGCCGACCATGGCATGTGGGTCCTGCTAGCCTGTAGGCCGTGGGCAGTTCCCAGCAGGATTTACAGACCATGGGCAAGGTAAATGAGGTGTATGGGGGCAGATCAATGAGATGATTGATCCTGTGGGGGTGTCAGGGTCTCTCACCTCAGCTTGCTCGGCAGACTCAGTGCTCAGCAGCAGCAGAATGAATGTTAAATGATCAGCAGCAGCAGGACAGGTCCTCTCTTCCTCCTTCTCCATGGCTTCCTCCAGTCCTGGGGGGTGGATGATGATGTTGCTCCTGGCCGGGGGTCACATCTACCCCACAGTACTGCACCACCAGCTAGCAGCGGCGCGCCAAAGCCAGCCACGTCACGTGGTGTTTATACACAGTGTCCAGCCAAACAGAGGCACTGGGGCAGGCAAAATATCCTGGATTCCGATCGCGGCGATGGGAGTTGTAGCACGCGGTAGAATGACTCCACCCCCGGGAGCAGGGAGCTTGAGCACGCAGTTGCCGCCACGGACTACAACTCCTATAAACAACAGCGGTGGCCGGCAGCCATTACGTGACGTCACCTGACAGACTGCCACTCAGTAATGAGGCGGTCAGCAGGTGGATACTCGGACAGCGGCGCCGGCCGGCGGCCATTGTTTCGGTTATACAAAAACAGTACAGCACTTAATTTGGGGGGCACGTGGGGGTGCACAGAGTAAAATTGGGGGGTCCTGGCCCCATCAGGCCCCACGCTGGCTCCTGGGCAACTGCCCAACGTGCCCATGCAAAAAGACGGCCCTACCCCCACCTTGTTGGTGCTGCATGTTGGTGGCCCCATAGCCTCATTGGTTGTTAGAACTCTTGCAAATGGACTGTACAGCGTCATTGATTGTTGTGGTGCAGATGGCAAAATGACAACCAATGGTGCTGTGTAGACATGTGCATGATGAAAAAACCTGTTTTGTTTAGATTCGTTAATTATTCGGTTGATTCATTCAATTCATATTCGGAATTAGTTTTATGTCATTTTCAAATTTTCTTAGAATTTACAGATTTTTTTTAAATTATAAATGTTTCAAACGATACATTTGGAATCAGCCAAATCTAAAACTTTAAAAAAATGTTTTCGATTAGAATGTGGCAAAGGGAACAAACAAAAGAAAAATCTTCATCAAATGATTACAATGACTCTCTTTAAATCACCTTTGGCTTAACTAAAACAGTATTTTTTCAAAATGGTACTCTAATAACACACACAGGGGGTCATTTACTAAGATGAATTTGCTGCGCCGGTTCATACCCTAATTGGTGCGCCGGATAAATCATTAATTGAGCGTGTGAACCGGCGAAAGGCATAACCGCAACAGCAATAATAATATGCCATTGATAATAGCGCACGCCGTATCATTAAGAGTCCATTCACACAGGGGCAACATGACTTCCAGCGCGACTTTGGGAGGCAACTTAGACACGCCTTGAGTATGAATCACAGCGTGACTTGGGGGGACTTCAACAAGACTTGGGGCGACTTACAACATGACTTTAAGTCACCCCTAGGCCAGACGACTTTAATTTTCAATAAAAAAATGGCATGGGTTCCCCTCCAAGAGCATACCGGCCCTTAAGTCTGGTATGGATATTAAGGGGGGGAAATGGCGTGGGGTCCCCCTCAAAATCCATTCCAGACCCTTATTCAAGCACGCAACCTAGCAGGCCGCAGGAAAAGAGGGGGGAAGAGAGAGCGCCCCCCCTCCTGAACCGTACCAGGCCACATGCCCTCAACATTGGGAGGGTGCTTTGGGGGTAGCCACCTTGTCCCCATGTTTATGGGGACACGGGCCTCATCCCCATAACCCTTGCCCAGTGGTTGTGGGGGTCTGCGGGTGGGGGTTCTTATCGGAATCTGGAAGCCACCTTTAACAAGGGGACCCCCAGATCCCGCCCCCCCCCCCCTGTTTGAAATGGTAAGAGGGTACAAAAGTACCCCTACCATTTCACAAAAAAAGGGTCAGCAATTTTAAAAAGGACAAGAGACCGTTTTTGACAATTCCTTTATTTAAAGTCTTCTTCTTTTAATCTTCTTCGGGTCTAGTTCCTTCTTCCTTCCTTCATCCTTCGGTTTCTTCCTCCATCTTCTTCTTCTTCTGCTTCTTCCTCCGATCCTTTGCTTCTTGCTCTGGTGTTCTCCTCCGGCATCTTCCTCCATGGCGTCTTCTTCTACACTTTGTTCTTGGGCCGCTCCGCATCAATGGGAGGCTCCCTCTGTGTGACACTTCTCTTCTTCTGACACTTATATAACGGAACCGCGCATCAGATGGGGCGGGGTCACCGGGTGGCCCCGCCCTCCGTTATATAAGAACTGTCAGAAGAAGAGAAGTGTCCAGCTTCCAGCTTCTTTAAATTTTGAGTTGAAGATGCCGTGTCTATAGTGGCGCACCGATCGCCGCCTCCCGTGCGCAGAGAATACAATAGTAAATGGGGAATTGCGCTGTGTTACAGGCGTAAGTGTTTTGTAAATACGAAAGCGTCTGTTGCGCATCGGGGTGCGCCGCAACTCATGGCGCAAACCGTTTGTAAATCAGCCCCACAATCTTTAATTTCAGAAACATGTTTACGGTTTGAATTCAACTGGAATTCAATGTAAAAATCAATTCAAATTTTGGAAATTCTGACGAATTTCACTTCATTATTCAGAGCATTTGATAAACTTCGTTTTTTACTGTAATTCGAGTATTCGGATATATCCGAATCTCCGAATAATGAAACATTTGTCCAAATATTTATTTGGAACGAAATGAACGGCACATGTCTAGTGCTGTGCGGTTCAGGGGCTGAACATAAACAGGGCTAAACATCCAGACATATAGACAACCTGTCCTCAGTGCCACCTCCCCTCCCCCACCATGCCTCCATAAGTCGCAACTGAGACAGCCACGTCAATGGGCCTAATGGGCAGCAGGGCCTTGCAGATGCAGATAAGGCCTTATGATTTTTTCTCTGGCTTTCCATATTGGCATACTTCTTTTAGGGCAAAGAAAGCATTAATGTTAGTGTGCCAGGACCACATCCAAACTACTAGAATTATCATAAGTACATCAGCTGCCCTATATTTTTCACAACAAGTTTTCTGTCAATTGCTATGTGGCTTTTATAGCAATTATATATTTTGCATACTTTTAGTTTACTTTTAAAAATGAGCTTTTCTGGAGGAAAGAAATGGATAATAATAAAGAGGAATCAAGTGTGCTACTGAAATAACTGTGGAGTGAAATAATCTCATGGAGGATCTAAACATGTTTTTTAAATATGTGTATGATACAAATATTAACATTGCTTCAGAATAGTAAGTAGCATATTTATTAAGTAGAGAATGAGCCACTGAAAGCCCATTAGAATGTTCTCTGTAATTTTAAAATACATTCACTGCCCACAAGCTCATTGGATTGAGCCTTGCACATCTGGATTCCCTATTCTTCAATGTGAAACCAGATCTCAGTGACATTCACCTATTTTTAATATGGTTTTAATAGAGACCCACCTGGTGATGCATTGCCCATGAAGCACTAACAGCCCCGGTAATGTGCGCTTTTATTTGAAAAGGTGGAACTTTCCTCTTCAAACCATAAGCTTGAATAATTACCTGCTGAATCCACTTAGCAATAGTAGATTTTGATGCTGCCGGTCCTTTTTTAGGACCTTCAGGCAACACAAACAAAACAATACCGACAAGGCAGAGACCTGGCACTTGATAGTACTCAAGGCCAGCTTCATCTCTAACCCCATTTGCATAAAAGCAAGGATTCTACCTAAGACATACTTTGTGGGATGCCAACCCCTGGATTCACACCAGGAGACATATGCCTTCCAGACTCTATAATAAGTGACTCCGGAAGCTGGCTTCCTTGCATCAAGGTAGAAATTACTGAGCCTGAAATCCCACGATTCTTCAGAATGTGGGTTTCAATAGCCAAACCGTTAAATTTAGCATTTGTAAGGTAGGATGGAACACTGGTCCCCGCGATAGCAGGTCTGGACGTGGTGGTAGGGTCCATGGGGGCCCTACCGCCATCTTTACTATTTCTGCATACCAAGATCTTCTGGGCCTCGCTGGGGCCACCAGAAGCACTGAAAGAAGTCGTGGTACCAGCAGAATAGGAGGGAATGCATAAATCAGTGAGAACTGATCCCACAGAGTCACCAACGCATCTGTCCCGCATGCAAGTGGATCCCTTGTTCTATCCCTGGAATAAATATTGCCGATATGCACGGCACATGCTTTTCTGCCCCGATTAGGATCTGGTTTACCTCTCCCTGGGCTGCACAACTCCTGGTGCCCTCTTCCTGATTGATATAAGCCACTGCTGTGGCATTGTCGGATTGGATCCTGACAGGACAACCCTGCAACCTGAATGTCCAGGCCTTTAGGGCTAGGTACGCCACCCGAATCTCTAGAATGTTGATGGGTAAGGTCCTCTTGGTTTTGGACCATTTCCTTTGGACAGTTGTCTCTTCCAGAACTGCTCCCCAACCCGAAAGGCTGGCATCTGTTGTTACCACTTTCCAGGTAACTGGTAAAAAGGATTTCCCTTTCCGCATATTCTCGGGTACCAACCACCAACTGAGGCTCTGACGCACTATTGGCGACAAGCGCATCGGAAAATCTAGCGTGTGGACTTTCTTGTTCCAGGCAGACAGGATACTGGTTTGCAGCAGTCTTGAATGAAACTGAGCATAGGGCACCGCTTCTAATGAAGCCACCATCTTTCCCAACAACCTCATACAAAGGCGAATAGAAGGACCCTTCTTTGCCCTGACTAGTGACTACCTGAACCAGCTCCTTTATGGCACAGATTTTTGCCTGGGGTAAAAACACCCTCTTCTGGGTTGTACCTATAACCAGGCCCAAGTACTCTAGTCTTCTTACTGGTTTTAGAGAAGACTTCTCTAGGTTGAGGACCCAACCTATTTATTCTAGGTAGTTGATTGTGGTGACCAAGCTTTGGTCTAAGCAGGCTATCAACCAGTCTATTAAGAGCAGGTTGTCTAGGTATGCTATAATCGTTATACCCTGGGCCCTTAATCTGGGCAGAGGAGGAGCCAGGACCTTTGTAAACACCCGAGGTCCAGTAGCTAGACTGAACGGTAGAGCTACAAACTGAAAATTACGTTTTCTACTTCGAAACACAGATATTTCTGATGAACGGGGAAAATAGGTACATGCAAGTATGCATCCTTGATGTCTATTGATGCCAGAAGTTCTCCTCCTTGTAGAATGGAGACTACTGATCGGATTGATTCCATGCAAAAAGACTTTTGCAACAAAAGTCACTTCAATGCTTGAAAGAGAGACTTCTTTTTCTCTGGGTCTTTGGGAACATTTGATCTGAGGAAACAAGGAGATGGGAATTCTTGGAACTCTAGTTTGTAACCTAGAGTTATTGTGGAGACCACCCATCTGTTCTGAAAACCCTCCTGCCAGACCCTTGAGAACTGTAGCAGTCTTTCCCCCACTCGAACGAGCGGGGGCGCCCCTTCATTAAGAGGCTTTAGCGTTCTGTCCCTGGGGTTGACTCTGAGTTTTACCTCTTGAACCTGGCGGTGGAGGCCGTTGCGACTGCCTGGAGGTTGATACCCCTTTTCTTAACTGGCAAAAGGGTACTTTTCCCACAAGATTCTACACATATGCATCAACCCAATTGTAAGGCGAGAGGTCTGAAGGATAGAATCTCTGATTGCGTCAACTGTAAAATACAAAGCCGCTGGCAGGTTGGCTAACTCCCGGGCTTGCTGTTCAGGGAAAACCTTGAGCACCTGCTTCAAGTAATCGTTGTGTTATTCCATTTAGAATAAATAAGCTTCTCCAGCAAGAAATGAACAGGAAAATCATGCACAGCTTGAGGAGGCTTCAGTGAACCCAAAGAAGAAGTGGGCTTTTCAACCGACTCAGAGAGATTGCACCAGTAATTTCTCAGCCTGTGAAGCTGAACAGGGTCCTTCCCTACTTGATTCCTCAGAAGAGGAGTCATCAGCCTCATTCCGGTCCATTGAGGGGGATTTGTCTCCCCTTTCCTCGAGTTCCTCTGTTTGAGGGTCCTGGGTAGTAGAAGGGGACCTAATGCGTTTTCTTCCACTTTGTGAAGATGCGATTAAGGCCATTATTCTTTCCTCTAATCCACTTATGGTTGAGGAAAAAACAGGGGCTGAAATGCCAGAAGCAGTTGCAGCCCCTGACCCCGATGGCTCACTCTGACCAGCCTCCCTAGGTCCTTCAGGGGGAGATGGCGTTGCAGAGGGGGGTCCTTTAGAGCCTGAGGGAGATCCCTTTGAGCCGCTATTTTTTGGGGTATTTGTACCTCCCCAACTGCCACTGCTATCAAGGCTCAGTCTGATGCTAAGTAAATGTTGCCTGGGAATGCCTGTGTCACCCACACTCACATGCCATCCATCTGCTCTGTGTGCACCTGCAAAAAAGTGCACCTTTATAGCCTTGTATAGCCCGCGTTGTCAGCGTTAAACCACGACAACATTGCGCTAATTCTCTGCCCCCCTCCTCCGACCACCCCTTCCGCCCCCCGTCTTTTTAAAAGAAAAGACCGCTTTTCCCGCACGAGCCGAGGGCTCCGATCCGATCGAAACGCACATGGAGGGGAAGCTGGGGCGGAGGAGAGAGGAGGGCCGGTGGATGAAGAGCCGCCGTAATGGCGGCGGCGGGAGGCGCTGCGGCATACCGCCGACTAACACATGGCCTCTAGCCTGAAGGAAGCTGTGGGGGGATATTCCTGGAAAGAAAAAAAAACCCTTCCCACATCCTACCTGGAGCATGGGCTCGGAGGAAGCGTGCGGCTTTTGACACAGAGACGAGACTGACAAGCATGGAATCAGGTATGTGCTCTTGGCAGTCGGTGGCGACTTTTAGGCATATCAACATTTACTTAAAGGAGAAAACCCACAAGAATTAGAAAAATTCCTTAGGAATCTCTCTTACCTTATCCAGCTGCAGGGTTCTGTGGTAAAACAGGCCCAATCTTCCCTGCTCACGATGGGCTCCGTTAAAAAAACCTTCAGGAACTGGGGCCCCTTGTTATCGGGGGATCCACACTCCTGGGCCTGTAAAGCACCCCGCCAGGAAAATATGGCTGAAAAAAACAAACACTGGATCCCGGGGTCCAGCTCTCTAAAAAGAGAAGCGTTACAGGCAAAACTTTGTTTCTTCAGACACAAGGCCCAGGTACAATTCAATTCGGCCTGGAAAAGGCACTTTGAATGGATCCAGTTGCATGGCTTCCCCCAGCAAAGATTTCTCCAGCGGAGCTCAGCACAGCACATCTTTACTCGTGACCAACACCTAAGACACAGGCGAAAAAACTGAGGTACTCCCAGTAAGGGGAGGGGTTATATAGGGGGCTAAACCTTCTGTCTAGGGTGTGCCATAGTCCATCACCTAGTGGTGCCTATATAACCCATTCAGTAAATACTGTGCCTCTGTGTCCCGTGATGTACTCGAAGAAAAAGATTTTACAGGTAAGCTATTCTAAAAATCCTATTTTTGATTGTTTTGGATAGAGCAGTGAAGGGTTAGAACCCCTGTAGATTTTTTTTATTTATTTCTCTCTGTGTCCTTTCACAAGAGATTCACCCTTTCTGATAATCCTGATAGTCATTGTCACTGAGACTGAAAGTAAAGGAAAATCCAAAATTTTGGGTGGTCACTGAGAAAAACAGAAGAAGGAAGGAAGAAAAGAAGAAAAAGGAAGGAAGGATGCAAGGAAGAATGGTAAAGGGGAAGGGTACGAAGGAAGGGACATCTAATACTCTTGTAATCATTGTCGTTTGCCCTTTTGCAACAGTCAAAAGCAAGATTCACCTGTTTGAAAAAAAAATGCCCCTAGAATTCACTACCATTGCACTCTGCTGCTATAATTTGAGGCTTGTTTGTTTGTCAATTTGTAATAAAATGGCAAACCCTTTGAAGTAACATCTAAAGATTGTAAGAGAGGCTTAAAATAACATCTTGTTCAAACCTTAAAAAGAAGCAACTTGCAGTGCTGTGTTTAGGTGGATACTTAGCACTGGCTTGTCAGAGAGGATTAATGAAACACAGAAAATAGAGGTTTAAAGGAGCACAGAGATCGCGATGGTGGAACACAGAGAGTTGACGAAACTCAAAGAGTAGAGGGTTAATGGAACTCAGAGAGTGGAGGGTTAATGGAGCTCAGAGAGTGGAGGGTTAAGGGAATACAGACAGTAGGAGAATTACTGGAACATATACAGTAGAGGGTTAATGGAACTGTAAGGAAGGCACTAGCCATAATACAGATGAAGCCTCGAGTCAAGATGTACATGGGTGTGCAGATTTTCTGTGCATAACCATTCACACGCGCCCACCACTAATGTTAGCGCCAATGGGACTATTTAAACTGCAGCAGTTTGATCAGCCCATTGCTGTCTGATCTACAGCTATTACCTGTGTTCCTGTGTCTGTTCCTGTGTTTGACTTCTGTTTTACTGCGCTAAACCAAAATTCTAAAAAAGCAGCTACATAAAAATGTGACAAACATGGAAAGTAAAAATAATAAATAATGTAGCACTAACTAGTCAGCACAAATATAGAAATATATGTGAAATAATGCAATACAATGATAAAAACATGTGAAAAATCAAAAGTCCATCTATAAAGCAAAACGGTGTCACCAAAATGCACAGAACACTCTAACCAACAATGGAACATGAATCCAGTGGTGAGTGAAGTGTGAAATTGTGTCCAACATATGCAAAAATAGAGAAAAACCAAGTGAAACGTCCAACACCGGGTGATTGGGAAATCACAGAGGATAAAGATGAAGATGAAGCACTGTTCAGTGAAGAAACATCAAAGATGGTATATCATCAACAACAATAAGAGATGTGTATGCCCTTCCTGGAACAGATGGACTCCAATGTCAGCCACACAGAGTCAAACGAGCGGAATGCCACAAATGGCAGATGTATAGACCTCAGGGTAATGGAATACCTCCAGGACGCAATCCAAGGACACTAAAAGCAACCTCCAAATGGATCTCCAATCAAGCAAGCATCAAAACTGGATCATGCTGGTGGGTTCAACTGGATAGTGGAGCCACTCACTTCCAGATGGAAAAAGAAATGGCTTCCACAAAGTGTAGGTCAAAAAGGTATTTTATTTCTAAAAACCAGCATGTAACAATAAAAAGTGATCACAAATAAAAAATGCCAGGCAATGTGGAGCTGATGAGCCTAGCCCAAAGCTAGGCTCATTAGCTCCACATTGCCTGACAATGGCTTCCACAATAGCTTCCACATAGTGTAGGTCAAAAAGGTCAAAAAAACAGCATGTAACAATAAAAAGTGATCACAAATAAAAACGGTCAGGCAATGTGGAGCTGGTGAGCCTAGCTTTGGGCCATTTCTTTTTCCACATATAGTCTGGAAGGCGAGTGGCTCCACTATCCAGTTGAACCCACCATCAGGATCCAGTTTTGATGCTTGCTTGATTGGAGATCCGTTTGGAGGTCGCTTTTGGTGTCCTTGGATTCCGTCCTGGAGGTATTCCATTACCCTAAGGTCTATACATCTGCCATTTGTGACATTTCGCTCATTTGACTCCATGTCAGTAAACATTGGAGTCAATCTGTTCCGGAAAGGGCATACATACATTGCATATGTTGGACACTATATTCACACTTCACTCACCACTGGATTAATTTCCCATTGTTGGTTAGAGTGTTCTGTGCATTTTGGTGACACCATTTTGCTTTATAGATGGACTTTTGAATGTTCACATGTTATTATCATTGTATTGCATTATTTCACATATATTTCTATATTTGTGCTGACTAGTTAGCGCTACATTATTTTGACTTCTGTTATTGACCTGGGTCTGCCTCTGCATTTGCTCTGCCTCCTGCTCATCTGCCTGATTCTATGTTGCTGACCTCTGCTTGTATCCTGACCACTCATGCCTGTATCTGACCGTCTGTTGCTGACCTGGTTCATCTCCAGTTATCCACCTGCCCTGCATGCTACCTGGTCCCTGCTGATCCTTCACCTGCTGAGTGCTGTCAGTCTTTCTGTACCTGCTACCTGCCAGCTGCCTGTCAAGCACCTGCTGCCCAGTCCTGGGTCTTCTGTCTCTGCTGCCATCTGCTGTTCCAGTGATCTGACCTGTCCCTAGCGACGCACCTAGGAGAAATGAAACAGATCGTTGTTTCAGGTGAGTATAATAATCCAGCAAAAAGGAACGGCTAGGTGCTAGCTCCAGCTCGCAGCCGTGAACATGTAGACCAAGTGAGAAAAATTAACCAACATCCATCCAACAGGTTTATTGAAAGACTGCCACCAGGACTAAAACAACGGACCAAGGAGTGATGACTTCTCACACATACATTGTGCTTCTTCAAAACCCAAAGGAAGTTTGACCTACCGAACCTCTATGTATAGGACACTCCCACCCAACAAAGGTGTAGGGTGGTGTAATCAGCTCTCCCCTTATTTTGATAAGAAAAACTAAAAACATTCTGAACGAATGTGTGTAAAGCCAAAGTAACCACATTTAAAAAACCGACACCACAGAAAAAGTACATACAAAAGTGAATAAAAATGTTTGTATGGAGGACACCAAAACACATGCGTTTCCTAAAGTGATAACAACAAATTGCAGAGACGCATGTGATATATAGTATCCACCAAACGTCAGCACAATACAAAAAGGAAATAGGCAGGAATGTACTATGCGGGGATTAATAAATCTCAATGGCAGACCTGAATATAGCAAGTACTGGGCTAAATAACAACCTAATAAAACCATATTCTAAATAGTTCCCTGAACCTACCTAATTGCAACCCCTGACATACAGGTAAGTATATGTAGGCGAATAGCCAAAGGGCTCCTGGGGGCCAAAATGAGTGGGGAGACACCATATTATATATGCTACTTCTTAGTTACAAAAGTGGCTTATATCCAACTCAAAATTTAAGCCAGAGGGAATGCGGGTCTGGAGCAAAAAAATCCAGAACACCTCCCTGCGGCATAAAATGCGGAAAATATTCCTACCTCTCTCGGGAGTGCCGCTCATTTCAACAACCTGAACCTTTATAGCAGAGGTATCACCAGTATGAGATTCCCTGAAATGTCTCGCTACATTGGTATTTTTATTTTTGTGAACACTATACACATGTTCGTAAAAAAGGTCCCTCAACCTGCTTGTGGTTCTACCCATGTATTGTATGTGGTACAGATCACACGTGATCAGGTAAACCTCATATTTGGTGTTACAGTTGTAAAAAGATGAGATGTCAAATTGTTTCTGAGTAGTTGTGGCCTGAAAAGTATTGCCCCCCCCCCCCCCCCCGAATATGGCTACAACACGGGCAGTCATGGGCTAAACATTTAAAATTTTCTTTAAATTGCAGCCACGTGATTGACTGCAAGGATTGAAAAAACTTGGAGATAATGACTGACCTAACTTTGGTGCTCTTCTGGATACAATGTTGACCCCCTGTTTAAGAATGTCTGCACAGGTTGTATCGACATTCAGGATGGGTAAATACTTATAAATAATATACCTAACCTGGGCAAATTCCACACTAAAGGTGGTAGAAAGGGCCAGTTTACCATTACAAGGCTCCACCCTGTTCTTCTTCTGACCTAACCAGTCTTCCCTCTTTTTGCTCCTTGCTATTGCCATCGGGGGTATCCCCTATCTAGGAAATGCTTGAAATTAAAACAGCCTCTGTCTCAAATTTCAAATCGCTACTGCAAATAATTCTAACGCACAGAAACTTTCCTACAGGGACACTCCGGTGGTATGCTTGGGATGACCTTATTGGGCAATGTATTGCCTGACAGGGGTTTCCTATAGAGGGCGGTCTCAACACATAGCACTTAACCAGTAAGATGCACGTCTATATAACAGATCTCTCTGTTATCAGCCGTGCTTGAAAACTGTGTGGGGTGGGAGTGTCCTCTACTTAGAGGTTCGGTAGATCAGTCTTCCTTTGGGTTTTTAAGAAGCACAATGTATGTGTGAATCGTTGGCACCCCCTGGTCTGCTGTTTTAGTCCTGGTGGCAGTCTTTCAATAAACCTGTTGGATGGATGTCGGTGTTCAGCTAATTTTTCTATTTTGGTCTAGAGACACACCTGCTACCCTCTGTCGTGGCTGATGGAACATCTTATGTGTGCTCATACCTCGCTGCGCTCTCACAGCCACTGTCACAAAATCAGTGGTATCAGAGCTGGGGCTCTATGAGAGGCCTCCTTCCCTCCCTCATAGATAGCAGAGGGTTAATAGAACATAGAGAGTAGAGGGTTAGCGTTCTTAAGATAATAGAGGATTAATGGAACACAGATAGTAGTGAGTCAATGGAACACAGGTAGAGTATTGATGGAACACAGATAGTAGAAGGTTAATGTAACACAGATAGTAGAAGGTTAATGTAACACAGATAGTAGCGGATTAATAGAACACATAGTAGAGTGTTAATGGAACACAGATAGTACAGGGTTAATGGAATACAGATAGTAGAGGGTTAATGGAACACAACTAGTACAGGGCTAATGGAACACAGATGGTAGTGGGTTAATGGAACACAGATAGTAGAGGGTTAATAGAACACAGATAGTAGAGGGTTAATGGAACACAGATAGTAGAGGGTTAATGGAACACAGATGGTAGAGCATTAATGGAACACAGATAGTAGAGGGTTAATGGAACACAGATAGTAGATGGTTAATAGAACACAGATAGTAGAGGGTTAATGGAACACAGATAGTACGGGGTTAATGGAACACAGATAGTATAGAGTTAATGGAACACAGATAGTACAAGGTTAATGGAACACAGATAGTAGAGGGTAGCTGGTTAATAGAACACAGATAGTAGAGGGTTAATAGAACACAGATAGTAGAGGGTAGAGGGTTAATAGAACACAGATAGTAGAGGGTTAATAGAACACAGATAGTAGAGGGTAGAGGGTTAATAGAACACAGATAGTAGAGGGTTAATAGAACACAGATAGTAGAGGGTTAATAGAACACAGATAGTAGAGGGTTAATGGAACACAGATAGTAGAGGGTTAATGGAACACCGATAGTAGAGGGTTAATGGAACACAGATAGTAGAGGGTTAATGGAACACAGATAGTAGAGGGTTAATGGAACACAGATAGTAGAGGGTTAATAGAACACAGATAGTAGAGGGTAGCTGGTTAATAGAACACAGATAGTAGAGGGTTAATAGAACACAGATAGTAGAGGGTTAATGGAACACAGATAGTAGAGGGTTAATAGAACACAGATAGTAGAGGGTAGCTGGTTAATAGAACACAGATAGTAGAGGGTTAATAGAACACAGATAGTAGAGGGTAGCTGGTTAATAGAACACAGATAGTAGAGGGTTAATAGAACACAGATATTAGAGGGTTAATAGAACACAGATAGTAGAGGGTAGAGGGTTAATAGAACACAGATAGTAGAGGGTTAATAGAACACAGATAGTAGAGGGTTAATGGAACGCAGATAGTAGAGGGTTATTGGAACACAGATAGTAGAGGGTTAATAGAACACAAATAGTAGAGGGTTAATGGAACACCGATAGTAGAGGGTTAATGGAACACAGATAGTAGAGGGTTAATAGAACACAGATAGTAGAGGGTTAATAGAACACAGATAGTAGAGGGTTAATGGAACACAGATAGTAGAGGGTTAATAGAACACAGATAGTAGAGGGTATCTGGTTAATAGAACACAGATAGTAGAGGGTTAATAGAACACAGATAGTAGAGGGTTAATAGAACACAGATAGTAGAGGGTTAATAGAACACAGATAGTAGAGGGTTAATGGAAGACAGATAGTAGAGGGTTAATAGAACACAGATAGTAGAGGATTAATAGAACACAGATAGTAGAGGGTTAATGGAACACAGATAGTAGAGGGTTAATAGAACACAGATAGTAGAGGGTAGCTGGTTAATAGAACACAGATAGTAGAGGGTTAATAGAACACAGATAGTAGAGGGTAGAGGGTTAATAGAACACAGATAGTAGAGGGTTAATAGAACACAGATAGTAGAGGGTTAATGGAACGCAGATAGTAGAGGGTTAATGGAACACAGATAGTAGAGGGTTAATGGAACACAGATAGTAGAGGGTTAATAGAACACAGATAGTAGAGGGTTAATAGAACACAGATAGTAGAGGGTTAATGGAACACCGATAGTAGAGGGTTAATGGAACACAGATAGTAGAGGGTTAATAGAACACAGATAGTAGAGGGTTAATGGAACACAGATAGTAGAGGGTTAATGGAACACAGATAGTAGAGGGTTAATGGAACACAGATAGTAGAGGGTTAATGGAACACAGATAGTACGGGGTAGAGGGTTAATAGAACACAGATAGTAGAGGGTTAATAGAACATAGATAGTAGAGGGTTAATAGAACACAGATAGTAGAGGGTTAATAGAACACAGATAGTAGAGGGTTAATAGAGCACAGATATTAGAGGGTTAATAGAACACAGATAGTAGAGGGTTAATTGAACACAGATAGTAGAGGGTTAATAGAACACAGATAGTAGATGGTTAATAGAACACAGATAGTAGAGGGTTAATGGAACACAGATAGTAGAGGGTTATTGGAACACAGATGGTAGAGCATTAATGGAACACAGATAGTAGAGGGTTAATGGAACACAGATAGTAGATGGTTAATAGAACACAGATAGTAGAGGGTTAATGGAACACAGATAGTACGGGGTTAATGGAACACAGATAGTACAGAGTTAATGGAACACAGATAGTACAAGGTTAATGGAACACAGATAGTAGAGGGTAGCTGGTTAATAGAACACAGATAGTAGAGGGTTAATAGAACACAGATAGTAGAGGGTAGAGGGTTAATAGAACACAGATAGTAGAGGGTTAATAGAACACAGATAGTAGAGGGTAGAGGGTTAATAGAACACAGATAGTAGAGGGTTAATAGAACACAGATAGTAGAGGGTTAATAGAACACAGATAGTAGAGGGTTAATGGAACACCGATAGTAGAGGGTTAATGGAACACAGATAGTAGAGGGTTAATAGAACACAGATAGTAGAGGGTTAATGGAACACAGATAGTAGAGGGTTAATAGAACACAGATAGTAGAGGGTAGCTGGTTAATAGAACACAGATAGTAGAGGGTTAATAGAACACAGATAGTAGAGGGTTAATGGAACACAGATAGTAGAGGGTTAATAGAACACAGATAGTAGAGGGTAGCTGGTTAATAGAACACAGATAGTAGAGGGTTAATAGAACACAGATAGTAGAGGGTTAATAGAACACAGATAGTAGAGGGTAGCTGGTTAATAGAACACAGATAGTAGAGGGTTAATAGAACACAGATATTAGAGGGTTAATAGAACACAGATAGTAGAGGGTAGAGGGTTAATAGAGCACAGATAGTAGAGGGTTAATAGAACACAGATAGTAGAGGGTTAATGGAACGCAGATAGTAGAGGGTTAATAGAACACAGATAGTAGAGGGTTAATAGAACACAAATAGTAGAGGGTTAATGGAACACCGATAGTAGAGGGTTAATGGAACACAGATAGTAGAGGGTTAATAGAACACAGATAGTAGAGGGTTAATAGAACACAGATAGTAGAGGGTTAATGGAACACAGATAGTAGAGGGTTAATAGAACACAGATAGTAGAGGGTATCGGGTTAATAGAACACAGATAGTAGAGGGTTAATAGAACACAGATAGTAGAGGGTTAATAGAACACAGATAGTAGAGGGTTAATAGAACACAGATAGTAGAGGGTTAATGGAAGACAGATAGTAGAGGGTTAATAGAACACAGATAGTAGATGATTAATAGAACACAGATAGTAGAGGGTTAATGGAAAACAGATAGTAGAGGGTTAATAGAACACAGATAGTAGAGGGTAGCTGGTTAATAGAACACAGATAGTAGAGGGTTAATAGAACACAGATAGTAGAGGGTAGAGGGTTAATAGAACACAGATAGTAGAGGGTTAATAGAACACAGATAGTAGAGGGTTAATGGAACGCAGATAGTAGAGGGTTAATGGAACACAGATAGTAGAGGGTTAATGGAACACAGATAGTGGAGGGTTAATAGAACACAGATAGTAGAGGGTTAATAGAACACAGATAGTAGAGGGTTAATGGAACACCGATAGTAGAGGGTTAATGGAACACAGATAGTAGAGGGTTAATAGAACACAGATAGTAGAGGGTTAATGGAACACAGATAGTAGAGGGTTAATGGAACACAGATAGTAGAGGGTTAATGGAACACAGATAGTAGAGGGTTAATGGAACACAGATAGTAGAGGGTTAATAGAACACAGATAGTAGAGGGTTAATAGAACACAGATAGTAGAGGGTTAATAGAACACAGATAGTAGAGGGTTAATAGAACACAGATAGTAGAGGGTTAATGGAACACAGATAGTAGAGGGTTAATGGAAGACAGATAGTAGAGGGTTAATAGAACACAGATAGTAGAGGGTTAATAGAACACAGATAGTAGAGGGTTAATAGAACACAGATAGTAGAGGGTTAATAGAACACAGATAGTAGAGGGTTAATAGAACACAGATAGTAGAGGGTTAATAGAACACAGATAGTAGAGGGTTAATGGAACACAGATAGTAGAGGGTTAATGGAAGACAGATAGTAGAGGGTTAATAGAACACAGATAGTAGAGGATTAATAGAACACAGATAGTAGAGGGTTAATGGAACACAGATAGTAGAGGGTTAATAGAACACAGATAGTAGAGGGTTGATAGAACACAGATAGTAGAGGGTTAATGGAAGACAGATAGTAGAGGGTTAATAGAACACAGATAGTAGAGGATTAATAGAACACAGATAGTAGAGGGTTAATAGAACACAGATAGTAGAGGGTTAATGGAACACAGATAGTAGAGGGTTAATGGAACACAGATAGTAGAGGGTTAATAGAACACAGATAGTAGAGGGTTAATGGAACACAGATAGTAGAGGGTTAATAGAACACAGATAGTAGAGGGTTAATAGAACACAGATAGTAGAGGATTGATGGAAGACAGATAGTAGAGGGTTAATGGAACACAGATAGTAGAGGGTTAATAGAACACAGATAGTAGAGGTGTAGAAGGGGAAGTCTAGCTGCAAGGGTTATTAGTGAGGGAGGAGTTGGCGGCGATGAGTAGTACATGTTAGTATCATACACACTGTTTGGAGAGGGATGATCGGCTGTATGAATGATAGGTGAATGGTAGGTTGTAGGTTGGTGGTCTCAGGGTCGGGGTGTTGGGTGTATGATGGAGGGGTGATCAGGACACAGACATTGTAGGGACCAGTAGCGGAGCACAGCTGGGATCCGGCACGGAATGGAAGGTGCTATTATTATCCTGATCCCCCTCCCCTCCTGACAGTACACTGGAGGAGTTGCATTCATTTGCAGAACAAGTCTGGCGTTGGCTATCACCAGGGAAAGGACTGATATACAGGAGGACTTGCAGTCATCTCATTCAGCAGCCAGATCAGAGCTGAGACATCGCACATCACTGTCCTCCAGCTTCACCTCCCCAGATCTTCCCAATACAAGGCTGAATGTGTGCCTGACATCCGGGCTCTGATCTTGGGGGGTTCTCAGGAGAGCTGAATGTCTAACTTGCCCTTGAGTTGCGTTTTCCTTCCTTCTGCTAGGGGTGGACGGGTCTCCAGGAGACAAGGGTTGTCTATGGAAGGGATCTGACCATGATCAGAAGATCGGATGAGGAGCAGCACATGGAGCTGTCTGTGTTTAAAGACCGGCTGCTCAGTGAATTCTACTCTTGATTGATACACTAGGAAGGCTCTGCTCTATACTCTGGAAAGTGACTGTGTGGAGCTGACTTCCCTCTAGAGATTACTGTCCGCTACATCCGTCGCCTTGGACACTCTAGAGATCACTGACCACAATCCTCACCCTGACCTCTGCAACCCTTACCTTGGATCCCCTGGATATCCCTGACTTCTAGGTACAGAGAGATCACGCATCACCACAACCTTGGACCCCTCTGTGATCACTGACCGCTACATCCATCATCTTGGACCACTGACCACTATAATCCTCACCCTGACCTCTAGAATCTTCACCTTGGATCTTCTGGAGATCACTAGGTACATCCCTGGAGATCACTCATCGCTACGTCCACAACCTTGGACCCTCTGGAGATCACTGACTGCTTGGTTCATCACCTTGGACCCTCTGGAGATACCTGGCATCTAGGTACATCATATTGTACCCTTTGGAGACCACTCGTCGCTATGTCCACAACCTTGGACCTTTCAGGTGATCACTGACCATTACATCCTTTACCTTGGACCCCTCTGGAGATCACTGACCACTACACTCCTCTTCTTAAATCCTTCTGTAAATCCTTGACCTCTACAACCATCGCCTTAAAACATTTGGAAATCATTGACCGCTAGGTCCATCACCTTGGACACTCTAGAGATCACTGATCGCTAGATCCATCATTTTGGACCCTCTGGAGATCACTGATCGCTAGATCTATCACTTTGGACCCTCTGGAGATCATTGATCGCTAGATCCATCACCTTGGACCTTTCTGGAGCTCGCTTGCTGCTAGGTCCCTCCTTGTGGACTCTCTGGAGACCACTGACCTCTACATTCCTCACCTTGGACCCCTGTGCTCCATAGGAGCAGACACAGCTACCTTTAACTTTTCCAGTATAAAAGCTGATCGTTCACAGGGCATTTTATCCAAGAACCTCTACCCTCTGCCTGAACTTGGAATCTGTACATTAACCTTGATCAGATTCGCTCTAGATTTATATCACCATTTGAGTATCACTTTTCTTCTTCAGCTTATCTAGAGGAACAACGATTTCTGTAAGGACATTGTTGGCGTTGATTGTCCATGATGCCCCTAAATGCCCTTCCTGGTAGCCGCTCCTTGAGCCCCGCTGCTCTGTCCAGGAGCCTGTCTCGCCTGCGGGAATATCGCACCCGCTCCAGGATCATGCTGTCTCTAGGGGTGTCACAGATGGTGCTCGGGTGTCTCATCGTGGCTGTCAGCTTCGCAGCTTTGGCTCTCACAACGTCTGCCAGGGTTAGGCACTCTTGCCCTTTCTGGGCTGGCTTTTCTGTGAGTAAATCATGGTTTTCTATTACTATACTGTATGTGTACTAGTTGAATGTCTGCTCACAATGATTGGATCTGCTCATCTCTCATATGTCCTGTTATGCCTGGCATAGCAGGTGGGTGGCTTGCTTGGTGATGCTAGAGAAGTGGTATCAGACTTGTTTTGTGATTCCCCCAAGTAGGGGCACCTAAGGCTGATGCCTTTTGCTAACCTTCTATATTTGTACACATGTGCAGAGTGGTAGAAAGAGATACTTGCTCATACTGCCAGCCTGCCTTTTATCATACCAGCTATCTGATTATATTCATTGCTCGGTCCTACAGACCTTTTCCAGTTTATACATTGTTTCATTTATTGTTCACTATTCACATGGAGACATTGATGATGTTTATTTTATTTCTGGGACAGTTGCAAATAATATGGACACCTATTACACTTCTTTTTCTGCTGTTTTATTAAAGGTAGCTACATTTTGGTAGATTGTGTGATCATCTATTCATGTATAGAGGGTATCCATAGACACTGCTGGTGGCCAAGCTTGATGACCATAGATTTGCAGCCACTGGTTTGGTTGTGCAGACCAAGAGGAAATCGAACATTTTACTGAGGTGCTAAATGATGTGAAAACATTATTTCCTGGTATCGTGCTATAAGAATGTGTGTGTGTGTGATTATAATAATAATAATAATAATAATAATAATAATAATAATAATAATAATAATAATATAAATATATATTTATTATTATTATTTATTTGTATATATATATATATATATATATATACAAATAAATAATAATAATAATAATAAATATATATATATATATATATATATATATATATATATATATATATATATATATATAATATTTTTTTTTTTTATATATATTATTGTGCACAATGGGTAGTTTAGTTATTATGGAAGGGGGGGGGTGTTGGGACAAAAAGATCATTTGTATGATGTGAAAGACCCACCCCCCCAAAAAAAAAATCTAATTGCAGCAACTCATTTTTCTGAATAAGTAGATCTGTTGTGATAATTTACTAAAAATTATGAGATATACAACCAATCAATCCAAAACTGTATGTTTATTAAAATTGACACCTTATCTTTTAGGTTAACCACATTGCTGACCACATGGACACTTTTCTATTTTTTTTTTTTTCAGCTAGCTGTAAATCACAAAATGATTGGGCATTTAAAAATAAACCCTTATTGAGAGAAATGGGCGAGGTGCCATTGCTATCTTTTTCCTCAACATGCTGCTTGCCTGGCTGTCATCCTGGTATTTTTAGTGTTCTGTTTTCTTGGCAAAGATGTGCAGCTAAACTATAGGGCAAATCTATCAACATCCTTGCCATATCCTTGCCATATGATTACTATATATAGATATAGAATATGTTGATGATAGATTTCCTTGATTCATTGCATCACTTTTGCGATTTTAAGCCAATTGAAAGAGCCAGAAAATGTCACTGTGTATGGTCAGTTTGGAGTATATCAATGTTGAGTGCGCCATTTGAATACATTTGAAAAAAAAAAAAAACACATGTGAATCTATGCTTTCCTTTTTTTTGCTAGCATATTA
Organism: Lithobates sylvaticus; assembly: GCA_028564925.1. Taxonomy (NCBI): domain Eukaryota; kingdom Metazoa; phylum Chordata; class Amphibia; order Anura; family Ranidae; genus Lithobates; species Lithobates sylvaticus. The sequence goes on along the minus strand of CM053029.1, from coordinate 519,301,108 downwards.
CTGCTGTAGTTCCTCAGTTATAAATTGAGCTTTTATTGTGTTGTTTAGTAGTGTGAATTTACATCTTTATAGAGTTACTTGAATCAATTGCCATTTGAGTGATTTTTTTTTTTTCCTTTTTTCAAAGCAACATTCTTTTATTTTGAATGTAAGATGTCATGTGTCACTACAACAAAAGTCGTTACAATACCAGTCCCTACAGAGCAAGTTATTATCTACTGGTCACATCATTTGGGCAAAATAAAAAATATGTGTAATGATGGAGTCAGTCAATTGCATTAACACTGCAGTCTTTATTTTCCAAATCCCATCTGTAACATTTTTATTACCTGTTGATCCTGCCAGTAGGTCTGTTTTTTTTTTTTTTTTTTAACTTCCTTTAACAGACTAAGCTGTCCAGAAAAAAATGGCAGTTTTAAAGGATCTATTGTGGCCCTACTTCTCATATGGATCACAGGATGTTAGGTCTGCACTCCTGTGATCCGTTTTCAGCCAACAGTGGTTTAAAGTCTGCTAAAGTCACTCAGCTGATCCAGGCTCTCTATTGATCTTGACTTTAATGTCAGGATCCACCCAGATGCTTGGACCGGTGTTCTGCCTCGAATAGTGTACGCCCCATACTGCACAGGCGCAGTGCTTGCGCAGTAGGGAGGACAAGGAGACGCCAAAAGTCTCCGAAGATGAATTGCACCTGCGCACTTGATAGTACCTTCTGCCCGGAATCCAGTTTCAAGCCCCACCATGTAAGTGGACATACGGTAGATGATGTAAAACAGCACTTAGTAACAGGGCTCCTCGCCACGCTTCAGGCATGGCCTCTTTGCGCTCGGCAAATTTTTGTTCTAACTCTATGTCCACTTGGTTGGTGGGGCTTGAACCTGGACTCAGTGCGCAGGCGCAGTTCATCTTCGGAGACTTTTGGCCTCTCCTTGTCCTCCGTACTGCGCAAGCACTGCGCCTGTGCAGTATGGGGCGTACACTATTCGATGGGGGAACAGTTATCGACAGAACACCGGTCCAAGCATCTGGGTGGATCCTGACCTTAAAGTCAAGATCGATAGAGAGCCTGGATCAGCTGAGTGACTTCAGCAGACTTTAGACCACTGTTGGCTGAAAACGGATCACAGGAGTGCAGACCTAACTGCCATCCTGTGATCCATATGAGAAGTAGGGCCACAATAGATCCTTTTCAAACTGCCAATTTTTCTGGACAGCTTAGTCTTTTAAGCGCAAGTGCAGTGCAGTACAGGGCGGACACTATCCGATGGGGGACAGTATTCGACAGGACACCGGCAGCTGGCTCAGCCTCTCAGCAAGCAGCTGGGAGACTGAGCCAGCCACTCCCAACCCCTGCACAGTCCAGTGTTCAAGTGAGTGCTGGAGGGGCAGAGCAGAGAGCATGTGATTGAAAGACATCACTCTTTTTTAAGAGTGCAGAGGAGAACTGAGCAATCAGCTGTATTTGATCGCTCAGGTCTCAGTGCAGAGCCAACAGTGGACAGATGCAGCATCAGATAAATGCTGCATCCACCAGGGTATTATTTCTTTTTTTTTTAAGGCTTCTCTTTTAAGGCTGAGACCATCCTTTTAACCATGACAGGGGTGCCTATAATTGTCAGTTTATATTCATATAGTTAAAACCTTTATACCAGAAGGAAAGAAAATACTTTCTGTAACTGCTTAAAGTGTCAGCTGAAGTTGGGCTTTAACCACTTGCCGACCAGCCGCCGCAGTTGTACTGCGGCAGAATGGCATGGGCAGGCAAATCTGCGTTATGTTGCGTCGCTTCCTCTGGTGGCCACTAGGGGTGTGTGTGTGCCCGCAGCTCACCCCCGGAGCCGATGCGAGTGCATGGCGGTCTCAATAACCCGCCGGGCTCCCGTGATCACTCATAACACGGCGAGAACCAGGATCTCTGTGTGTAATCACAGAGATCCCGGTTCTCGGAGGGGAGAAGTGACAGATCGTCTGTTCATACAAAGTATGAACAGTGATCTGTGATCTCCCCTAGTTAGTCCCCTCCCCCCTTCAGTTAGAACACACGCTAGGTAACACAATTAACCCCTTGATCGCCACCTAGTGTTAACCCCTTCACTGCCAATGAAATTTTTCCAGTAATCAATGCATTTTTATAGCATTGATAGCTGTATTATTGCCAATGGTCCTAAAAATGTGTCAAAATTGCCCGCTGTGTCCGCCATAATGTCGCAGTCACCATAAAAATTGCAGATTGCTGCCGCCATTACTAGTAAAAAAAACATGCTATAAATCTATCCCCTATTTTGTAGATGCAATAACTTTTGCGCAAACCAATTAATATACGCTTATTGCGATTTTTATTACCAAAAATATGTAGAAGAATACATATCGGCCTAAACTGTGAAAAAAATAACTTTTTAAGAAAAAAATGGGGATATTTATTGTAGCAAAAGTACAAAATATTGTGTTTTTTTTTATTTTTCAAAATTGTCGCTCTTTTTTTTGTTTATAGCGCAAAAAATAAAAACCGCAGAGATGATCAAATACCAAAAGAAAGCTCTATTTTGGGAAAAATAGGACGTCAATTTTGTTTGGGTACAATGTGACACGACCGCGCAATTGTAAGTTAAAGCGACACAGTGCTGAATCGCAGCACTAAAACTTACTGTGTGTAAAGTCCATCTAAATCTTCAAAAGTCAACATTTCTGCTCTCCAAAGGTGGTATGTTATTCCTCCATAGATATAGTGGCGGAGTGAGTGTAGCCATCCTAAAACTGAAAGAATGTTATTGGGTTACCAGGTGAAAATAAAGTGGTGAAAAAGAAAACCTAAAGTCGGTCATACATGGATCAAATTTGTCAGGTTTGGCAGAGACTGGCCGAATCTCAATCCATGTATGGGCAGGCTGGTTGTACACAAGTTGAACTGTAAATTGACTTGTGTAAAACCAGCCTGTCTGGGTGTTCCTAAATGATCAGTGCCACCGGCTATAGCCGGAAACACTGATCACTGTATTCTGATGACAGGGAAGACTCCCCAATGTCAGAATACAATACCACAGCTGGAGAAATTCCCCCATCCACATTGAATGTGTGGGTAGGGAATCAAGGCATCTTCTTTCGTTGAACCCACTAGTTCAGGGATGTCAAACTTGACTTCTTTGCGGGCGGCATCAGTATTATGGTTGCCCTCAAAGGGCTGGTTGTATCTGTAAGACTAGATGTCCAGAGCCACCATCAGAAGTCGAGTCCCCCACCTTCCCTCACATCACAGTGCACACCCCTTACCTTGTGCTGCCGGGAAGAAGCTGGGGGGGGGGGGGGTTGGGAAGCAGAAAGTGAAGGGTCTGGAGGAGGACCAGTGGAGAGCAGGAGTCAGTTGTCGGAGTATGCTGAGACCAGGGAGGCAGAGACGAGGGGGTGCTCTACTGCACAGAGAGGTGCAGGATCTGTAGGAGGAGTCCTGTTCTTCTCTGCTCCCAACTGCTGAGATGGTGGTGGGGGGAGGGGGGTTGTAGAGACAAGCCTCTCCGCGGCTGCAGGTAGAAGCACAGGATCTGGCAGAGGAGTTTTGTGCTCCTCTCTGCTGCCGACTGCTGAGATAAGGTGGAGACAGGGAAGAGGGGGGTGCCACCACTGCAGGAGAGGTGCATGAAATGAAATGGCATGGAGGGCCAAATTCAGACCATGGGCATTGTGTATGACACATGCTCTAGTTGAACAAAAAAAAAAAAAATGCACAATGTATGGGCTGCCTAATGCAGCCACAAGATCTAAGGATTGGTAAGATCCTAAATATTACATTTTTGTTTTTGGGTTTAGATCCTCTTTAATTTGAACAGCAAACATATTTTTTCCCAATGTTTTATCATATGTCACCATTTGCTTTAGTACATATAGAAAACCGGCTTTGTGCCTAACAAGTAAGTGTCTTTATGATACCAAAACAGAAGTGCAACTTTTATCTTCAGATCAGAATTATGTTACTATTGGTTTGTGCTTAATCTATTCACTGTATAAGTTTCAGTAGAAAGTTTTTACTCAGTCTATAGTATCTTCTTTGACTGTAGATGGGTAAAGTGTGAAGTGTGATATTGTTTCCATTGTTATAGTAATGATACCTTCTTTTGTGGAATAATTTATTGTGAGCATTTATGTGTTCCACGATAGTAATATTAACTAATCTTGAGTGTATTTTATGTTCAGTAAATTGTATCTGTAACCATAAGATAGAGTAACTTGCCCCGAGGGTAGATCCTGACTTTTAAGTACAACTAACCTATCAGGGTGTTTCATTTTCTGTCATATTTCCTAATCTTTTAAGCCAACAGATGTCCTGATGGATACATGCAGTTTTAGGGTTCCTCTCTTTTGAATTGGATCTGAAGACAATCTCATATCTCTAAGGTCTAAGCAAACACCAGCTGATAGCAGTCAGAGAAATGGTCATTGGTCAGATTAGAAAACACTGTTCTTGCTTTTTTGTCCTTAGCCGCACTGCTGTTTATAATATAGGCATAGGAAACTTTGAAAGCAGTCAGGCTTTTTATTAGATGCGTGTTATGTACCTTCTGCAATAAGTCAAACTTGTAGATAGAAAGAATTACAGCGCTAAACTCAAAAAAACACACAATAAAGTGTAGCAGCAGCACTAGAATAAGACAAGTATTCAATAAACGATGGAGGAAGGAAAGTGCAGCGCTAAAAAATGAATGGTAGTACCACCATTCAGCTGTGTAGATGAGTGGCGGAAATACCTTTCGGCTCCTCAACTGATGATTGAGAGAGTAAAAGTATAAACCTGCATAGACGTGACAGATATCTATTCCTCAGTGACAACTATAGGAAATAAACCTGTAAAAACTGCAAACAGTGGTGGTGATGCATAGAGTGAGAATCACCAATGACATATATTCCTATGTGATAATTAAAGGAAATAATGTAAACCTAAAACAAAAGCACAGCACGAATGATAATATTTCAAGTGCACACATTAAAGTCCCAAGAAAGAATCCTCAATATTAGTTGGGGAACAGATTCCTAGAGACAAAACTATCATATCAAATAGTGATAAAACAACAAAAAGTCCAAAGTGATGAACTATGGATGACTTCAGGCCCCGATAGTCCTAAACCGAATCTTCGGATGTATACACTTAGATGTGGAAAAGTAAAGATGTAAGCTTACCGGAACTGGTGGACTCCCTGTCAGCAACAGGGAGTCAAACGGGCATAAAGAGGCTCTAGGTAGCCTACAATCTCGATATCCCAAGCAGACAGATGAACTGTGTAGAATCCCTCACAGCTGCGCCAACAGGATGCGGTCAATCGAGATGAGGGCAACTGTCATAGAATCTGGATATCCCTGGATGGAATGGAAATTCCTGGACGGCCACTTGATGAATGGAAAATGGAACGAGCGGATGGTGAACGCTCGCTCATGGATGGAGCGAGAATTAGCTTGGAATGCTCTCCCAATAGGTGTCCAACCATATAGAGAGAAAATGATAAAAAAACAATCGGAGGAGACTCCAATAGTATAGATCAATAGAGTAGGTTTTTATTTAAAAAAACCATTTACAAAAATAAATAATAAGATAAAAGTGATCACATTTAAAAGCAGTGTGGGTGTAGGTATATCCTACTTTTAAATAAAAACCTACTCTATTGATCTATACTATTGGAGTCTCCTCCGATTGTTTTTTTATCATTTTCTCTCTATATGGTTGGACACCTATTGGGAGAGCATTCCAAGCTAATTCTCGCCCCATCCGTGAGCGAGCGTTCACCATCCGCTCGTTCCATTTTCCATTCATCAAGTGGCCGTCCAGGAATTTCCATTCCATCCAGGGATATCCAGATTCTATGACAGTTGCCCTCATCTCGATTGACCGCATCCTGTTGGCGCAGCTGTGAGGGATTCTACACAGTTCATCTGTCTGCTTGGGATATCGAGATTGTAGGCTACCTAGAGCCTCTTTATGCCCGTTTGACTCCCTGTTGCTGACAGGGAGTCCACCAGTTCCGGTAAGCTTACATCTTTACTTTTCCACATCTAAGTGTATACATCCGAAGATTCGGTTTAGGACTATCGGGGCCTGAAGTCATCCATAGTTCATCACTTTGGACTTTTTGTTGTTTTATCACTATTTGATATGATAGTTTTGTCTCTAGGAATCTGTTCCCCAACTAATATTGAGGATTCTTTCTTGGGACTTTAATGTGTGCACTTGAAATATTATCATTCGTGCTGTGCTTTTGTTTTAGGTTTACATTATTTCCTTTAATTATCACATAGGAATATATGTCATTGGTGATTCTCACTCTATGCATCACCACCACTGTTTGCAGTTTTTACAGGTTTATTTCCTATAGTTGTCACTGAGGAATAGATATCTGTCACGTCTATGCAGGTTTATACTTTTACTCTCTCAATCATCAGTTGAGGAGCCGAAAGGTATTTCCGCCACTCATCTACACAGCTGAATGGTGGTACTACCATTCATTTTTTAGCGCTGCACTTTCCTTCCTCCAATAAGTCAAACTTGCCTACCTGTTTGCAGTCTCGTTTAGAAAGTACACTGCGTTTTGAAATATACGCTGGAAATATGTCATCTAGACGTGTGCAATTCGTTTCTGTCCGAATAGAAATTCGGACAAATTCGAATACATCCGAATCTCGGAATGAAACAATAACAAATTTAATGGAAATTCATTAAAATTTGTTTAGGTTATTCGTCTCCATTACATGGGGACAAGGTGCTTTGGAGTGGGGGGCACAGAGCTCCCCCTGCCCCAAAGCACCCACCCCCCATGTTGAGGGTATGTGGCCTGGTATGGTTCCGGAGGGGGGGAGCGCTCGCTTGCCCCCCTTTTCTGACCTGCTGGGCTGCATGCTCAGATAAGGGTCTGGTATGGATTTTTGGGGGTACCCTACACTGTTTTAAAAAAATAAAGAAAATTGGCCTGAACTTGACCTGAACTTGGGGGCGGAGGCAGGGGGGGGTGATGGGGCAGTGGTGGACCCTACGCCATTGTTAAACATTTTTCTATTGCCGGGCAATTGCCGACATTCTTTATCTCTACATTCATCTGTCAGTGAGGAAGCCTGCTGATAGATGATGACTCATAGTTGTTAAGGACGCGGGTGGCCGGCTTCCTGGCCTGCTGCTTAACAACCAGCTATTTCTTCACACAGAATTGGAATCGGTCAATTTGTTTTTCGACCAATCCGAATTCTAATAATTCTGAAAAGTTGTGATTCGTTAGAAAATTTATGTATGAAACGATATTTAAGGACAACGAAATTACATAGTTACATACAAGTTGAGGTTGAAAAAAGTCCATCAAGTCCAACCTAAGTGTGTGATTAGATGTCAGTATTACATTGTATATCCCTGTATGTTGTGGTCGTTCAGGTGCTTATCCAATCATTTTTTTGAAACTATCGATACCCCCGCTGTGACCACCGCCTGTGGAAGGGAATTCCACATCCTGGCCGCTCTTGAGTGAATAAGCACTGTTAAGTGTGAAACGCGTCAGCTCGTTTGTCCCATTTTCTGGTGTAGCTTGTATTTTTTATTTTTTTTATAATAAAGGCTATATTCTGGAGTGCGGCTGTCCAGAACTTTCCCTTACCTCATTTGCTATATGCTTAGCCTGCACCTGGTATTCCAATTCTGAGGAGAGTCTTTCATCCACATATCCACCTGGAGCGGTGATCCCTCCCTCCCCATCCTGGCCGCTCTTATGGTAAAGAACCCTCTACATAGTTTTTTTGTTAAACCTCTTTTCTTCTAATTTTAATGAGTGGCCACTTGTCTTGTTAAACTCCCTTCCGCAAAAAAAGTTTTATCCCTATTGTGGGGTCACCAGTACAGTATTTATAAATTGAAATCATATCCCCCCTCTCAAGCGTCTCTTCTCCAGAGATAATAAGTTCAGTGCTCGCAACCTTTCCTCATAACTAACATCCTCCAGACCCTTTGATTATCTTTGTTGCTCCATTTCCAGTACATCCTTCCTGAGGACAGGTGCCCAGAACTGGACAGCATACTCTAGGTGCGGCCAGACCAGAGTCTTGTACTGTGGCAGAATTATCGCTTTATCCCTGGAGTTAATCCCTTTTTTAATGCATGCCAATATTCTGTTTGCTTTGTTAGCAGCAGCTTGGCATTGCATGCCATTGCTGAGCCTATCATCTACTAGGACCCCCAGGTCCTTTTTTCATCCTAGATTCCCCCAGAGGTTATCCCCCTAGTGTATAGATTGCATTCATATTTTTCCCACCCAAATGCATTATTTTACATTTTTCTACATTAAACCTCATTTGCCATGTAGTTGCCCACCCCATTAATTTGTTCAAATCAAGGTTTCCACATCCTGCAGAGAAGTTATTTCCCTGCTTAAATTAGTATTGTCTGCAAATACAGAGATTGAACGGTTTACCCCCATCCTCTGAGTCATTTATGAATAATTTAAATAGGATTGGTCCCAGCACAGAACCCTGTGGGACCCCACTTTCCACTCTGACCATTCCGAGTATTCCCCATTTATCATAACCCTCTGAACTCGCCCTTGTAGCCAGGTTTCAATCCATGTACTCACCCTATGGTCCATGCCAATGGATCTTTTTTTGTACAGTAAACGTTTATAGGGAACTGTGTCAAATGCTTTTGCAAAATCCAGATACACCTCGTCTACGGGCCTTCCTTTATCTAGATGGCAACACAGTTCCTCATAGAAGGTTAATAAAGTTGGTTTGGCAAGAACGATTCGTCATGAATCCATGCTGATTACTGCTAATGATATCATTTTCATTACTAAAATCTTGTATATAGTCCCTTATCATCCCCTCCAAGAGCTTGCATACTATTGATGTTAGGCTAACTGGTCTGTAATTCCCAGGGATGTGTTTAAATATTAGTGCTACATTGGCTTTTCTCCAATCCGCTGGTACCATTCCAGTCAGTAGACTGTCAGTAAAAATGGTCTGGCAATTACTTGTCTGAGTTCCCTAAGTACCCTTGGGTGCAAGCCATCCGGTCCCGGTGATTTTTTAATGTTAACCACTTCAGCACCGGGCGATTTTACCCCCCTTCCTTACCAGAGCACTTTTTGCGATTCGGCACTGCGTCGCTTTAACTAACAATTGCGCGGTCGTGCGACGTTACACCCAAACAAAATTTATGTCCTTTTTTTCCCACAAATAGAGCCTTCTTTTGGTGGTATTTGATCACCTCTGCGTTTTTTATTTTTTGCGCTATAAACAAAAGAAGAGCGACAATTTAGAAAAAAACACAATATTTTTTACTTTTTGCTATAATAAATATCCCATTTTTAAAAAAAATGTAATATTTTTTTACTCAGTTTAGGCCGATACGTATTCTTCTACATATTTTTGGTAAAAAAAAAACGCAATAAGCATATATAGATCGGTTTGCGCAAAAGTTATAGCGTCTACAAAATAGGGGATAGATTTATTGCATTTTTTTTTTTACTAGTAATGGCGGCGATCTGCGATACCATTCACATTTACACAGCGATGGTTGCTATAAAATTGCAGTGATTACTGTGTAAATGTGACTGGCAGGGAAGGGGTTAACACTAGGGGGCGCTGCAGGGGTTAATGTGTTCCCTAAGGTAGTGATTCTAACTGTGGGGGGAGGGGACTCAAAAGGGGAGGAGACCGATCAGTGTTCCTCCGTACTGGGAACACATGATCGGTCTCCTCGCCACTGACAAGACGTGGAGCTGTGTGTTTACACACACAACTCCACGGTCCCGCACGGTCCCACTGTTTTCACGGGCAATCGCGGGTGCCCGGCGGACATCGCGGCCGCCGAGAACGCGCACCGGGTCCCGAGCGACGCCACAGGCGCGCGCGCACCCCCTAGGCGGCCGGGAATGGTAGGACGTCATATGACGCCCACCCAGGATGGGAGATCCACCTTGTGGGCGTCATATGACTATGGGCGGTAGGGAAGTGGTTAAGTTTCCAAAGTCGAATTCTGTACTCTGTTAACCATGAGGGTGCTTCCTGTGATGTGTCATGAGGATAAACACTGCCGTTTTGGTTACTAAAGCCCCCCGATTCCCTCGTGAAGACTGAGGAGAAGAATAAATTCAATACCTTCGCCATCTCCCCATCTTTGTAACCAGATGTCCTTCCTCATTCTTTATGGGGCCAATATGGTCTGTCCTCCCTTTTTTACTGTTTTATTTTGCTCTGTCTTTCGAAATAAAACTAAACGAATTCCAAAACCAAACTAAACAAATTCCATAACAAAACTAAATTAGTAACATAAGGAATCTTTCCAAAACGAAACACATTGTTCCTTTCTGCACATGTCTAATGTCATCCCCACACATGCATGGAAGTTATATTATCTCTTGCTGACCAGTTAAGATTACTGAAGACCTGGCACCCAAATGTTTTTCATGTGGGCACTTTTTTTGAACATTTTTTTTTTTAATTTCTGACAATTATTGTTTTTCTGATTTGTTCTGCTTTGGTATGCAATATAATGTCACTCATGCTACATCAGAATCTATGTACTTTATGAACTTTATTTGGGTCCTTTTCCTTGTAATTCCCAATGATTTTATGTCATACATTTTCCATGTGAGATGCACTCACACTGGAGTTTTTAGCCACTGCCCCCACTCCTACCCCCCATAGACTTTGATATTTTGCATTTTCTTTTTTGCGAATGCACATATATTTTCTAATTTGAATGTGCATGCACCAACTTGGCAGCTGATTGTCAGGATTCCCTGAATCCCATGAAGGAAGCAATGCAAAGAGAACAGGATACTTTTTAATACAAGTTCATGGTACAACAGACACATATAAGGAATATGAAATGTTGGGGTAACATATTCTTTAAGGAGCAGTTAGCCAGCTGTATAACACATGTTTTTTGCTTGTGGTTTCTTAAAAAACCCTTCGACTTTGCACAAATCGACAGTTCTCTTACTTTTACTGGTTTCAGATCAAGTATTGCTTAATTTATGGAGAGAAGAAAATGAGCTGTGATTCTGTTCTTCCCCCGAGGGAACCCCCAGAGCAGCCGGCAAATCTGCTGCAAATGTTTCAAGGACAAGGGCATTTTACTCCTAGAAACACAGCAATCTGAACTTTTCCCCTGACAGGTTGAGGGAATGTGGACTATTTGTCTTCTCGGTTCACACAGCTATCTCAGACATCTGTAGAGGTGTTAGTGCACTGTATAGTTCTTATGGGGAAAGTTCTGTAACTTTCATCATCTACCCCAGGTCTGTGGGTCAGACTTGTACTTCTGTTATCCTTTTCGCACCAGTAAAACTTTATAGACTGTGCAGTTCTGTATTTGAGAAGCAAAGATTGAAAAGAAGATGAAGCAAAACAGGTGTACCAGTACTGTAACTGACTTATGAGCCTTAATCCATTAAAGCACTTTAGAGCACGTTCTAGGGTGAATTTTTCTTATGAAAAGCTTTAGTTATGTGAATCACTTTCTGTTATTATATCTTTCTTTTACATATACAAATACATGGCATATGTAGCTGAGCACAAACCAAATTTCATTTTTTAAAGCTACTGCTTGACATTATAAATTAGCTAAATTCCAGCACCCCTATAAGTTAGCTAAATTCCAGCACCCCTATGCACCGATATAGCATTTATGTTCTTTTTTTGCAAAAATATCATAGCTTTCTTTTAAATCTACAGTCACTTACTTTTCTTGTCCTAATCCATGTTTCCAGACGTTTCTATTAGTAATGTCTTTCTTCCTGATCAGACTTTAGGTCATGACACAGGAAGGAGTTGACAAGCTGGCCTCATAAGCACACACCCTGCATCATCCACCCACCCATTCCCAGCTGCACATTTTTATAGCTTTCTTTTAAATCTACAGTCACTTACTTTTCTTGTCCTAATCCATGTTTCCAGACGTTTCTATTAGTAATGTCTTTCTTCCTGATCAGACTTTAGGTCATGGCACAGGAAGGAGTTGACAAGCTGGCCTCATTAGCACACACCCTGCATCATCCACCCACCCATTCCCAGCTGCACATTTTTATAGCTTTCTTTTAAATCTACAGTCACTTACTTTTCTTGTCCTAATCCATGTTTCCAGACGTTTCTATTAGTAATGTCTTTCTTCCTGATCAGACTTTAGGTCATGACACAGGAAGGAGTTGACAAGCTGGCCTCATTAGCACACACCCTGCATCATCCACCCACCCATTCCCAGCTGCACATTTTTTAAATGAAATGCAATCAATCAGTGATCACTCTTCTCATCAAATACACAATCAGATTTGCATAGTGTATGGCCATCTTTATACAAGTACATAGGAGGCAGGGGACAGCTGTCAAGCTTTGTTCACAACTCTGCATAACGGGACCACATGCGTTTTTATTTTTTTTTGTGAGGTGGGGAAGCGTTTTGGAGCATCCACCTGAATGGGCTGCCCTACACACAGCAATCAACCCAAAGAAGCTTCAGTACTTTTTTTTATAGTAGAGCTTGGTGTGTTTTTTACTGCGATTTTTGATGCAGCGCATTTCTGAAATGCAAGGAAACGCACAGATGTAAATAGAGCCTCATTGTTCTTGTGTTACTGCACCAATTTCACTTTCAGCCCCCATAAAGAGACAATCAAGAAACCATCTCATCTCAGCCTTATATTGGGAAACAGCAAAAATGATCCTTGACATTTACCATGCATATTTGTTGATGCCTGTTTTTCAATCCAGTTCAATTTGGATATTTGTATCCAGATATAATAAAGGACCAATAAATCTAAGGACAATAGATACTTTGGGTGGAATATCTGTTAATTTGTTTGAATTAATGTGAAAAATCACATATATCTACAAAGAATGCTGTATATAGAGGGGCATGAGAGAGACTGAGTTTCCATAAAGATAAAAGAAAATAAGAAAGGGGTGGTTGGACAACATTGGGTGGACTAACAATATACAGTGTCTGCAATTTGAGATCATGGTTCAAGACCAAAAGTGTTACCTGCTAAATTCAGTAAATACCTAGCAGCAAGTAAACATGAAGATTTTAATCAATATCTTAATGAACATTATCTTCCAAAATTTTTATAGAACATTTGTTTAGCTCCTGAAAGTAAGGTTAATAATATAACTTGGATGACAAAATCTTCAGTTTTACTCAAATTAGTTGATGCAAAAATGAATACACCCCACAACAAAAACTACTAATCTGAATCTCGTATTTTGTATGACAGCCACGATTTGTAAGGACAGCACCAAGTCTTCTAGGCATGAAATGAACAAGTTGGCGACATATTGCAACATCTATCTTTCCGTTCTTCAAGCAGCTCCCCGATACCAGCAGCACTCGTGCAGCCCCACAGAAGGGCACTGCCACCACCATGTTTCACTGTAGGCACCATGCATTTTTCTTTGTAATGCAGCCATCAGTTCCAAAAACATTTATCTTGGTCTCATTACTCCTGAGTACAGTAGTACAGTACAGTACAGTACATTACTCCTGAGTACAGAGTCCCAGTAGTCTTCTTCTTTTTCAGCCTGGACCCTGGCAAGTTCTAGGTGTGTTTTGGGGATGGTGTGTTCAGGGTGATGTGCAGTGTTAGTATTCTGCCACGTATAGCGTTTTGCTTTTAAGTCAAAAAGTTCCATTTTGGTCTCATCTGTCCAGAGTACCTTCTTCCACATGTTTGCTGTGTCCCCCACGTGGCTTCTCGCAAACTGCAAACCGGACTTTTTATGGATTTCTTTCAACAGTGGCTTTCTTCTTGCCACTCTTCCATAAAGGCCAGATTTGTGAAGTCCACAGCTAATAGTTGTCCTATTAGTTGGCCTGTCTGTTTAGGTGAATACTCATATCTTGGTAGGGTTGCAGTTGTGCCATACTCCATTTTTGGATGATGGATTGAACAGCGCTCCGTGAGATATTCAAAGCTTTGGATATTTTTTTTATAACCTAACCCTACTTTAAACTTCTCCACAACTTTATCCCTGACCTGTCTGGTATGTCCCTTGGCCTTCATAACGCTGTTTGTTCTGTAAGGTTTTCTAACAAACCTCCTGAGGGCTTCACAGAACAGCTGCATTTTTACTGAGATTAATTTACACACAGGTAGACTATTTAGTATTTCTAATTAGGTGTCTTCTGAAGGCAATTGGTTCCACTAGATTTTAGTTAGGGGTATCAGAGTAAAGGGGTCTAAATACAAATGCACCCCACACTTTTTACATATTTATTTGTAAAACACTTGAAAATTATTTTCCTTCCACTTCACAATTATGTGCCACTTTGTGTTGGTCCATAACTTAAAATTTCAATAAAATACATTTATTTTTTTGGTTGTAACATGACAAAATGTGGAAAATTTAAAGGGGTATGAATACTTTTTCAAGGCACTGTACATTGATGTGTTTTGGCTATGAAGCCTTCATCAAAGCGCTTCATAGTCAAATTGCATCATCGTATACTGTGTACCTGTACCCATGTAGCAAAGTACTTTTATTCAAGAGCATCCGAGTTGCCAGTCCTTCCTGATTCAAGATTATCTATCTGTGGGAGCTGAGCGCCCTGGCTAGAACACCGGACTCCAGTTCATGGACATCCATATCAAGCAGTAGGTAGCTAGGGTAACATTTTGTCTTTTCTTATGAAATCAAGACACATCAGACCAGGAAAAGTTTTTTCCAATATTCTATTGTCCAAACTTGGTGAGCCTGTGCGAATTGTAGCCTCGGTTTCCTGTTCTTAGCTGACAGGAGTGGCATTCAGGCATTCTGCTGCTGTAGCCCATCTGCTTCAAGGTTCGATGTGTAGTGTATTCAGAGATGGTATTCTGCATACCTTGGTTGTAATGAGTCATTATTTGAGTTACTGTTTCCTTTCTATCATCTTGAACCAGTCTGCCCAATCTACTCTGACATCAACAAGGCATTTTCATCCACACAACTGACTTCATTGGAAATTTCCTCTTTTTTTTTTTTTTTTGACCATTCTCTATAAACCCTAGAGATGGTTGTGCATGATAATCCCAGTAGATCAGCAGTTTGTGAAATACTCAGACCATGCCACATTCAAAGTCCCTTTAAATCCCCTTTCTTCCCCGTTCTAATGCTCGGTTTGAACTAATGTCTAGATGCCTAATTGCAAGGAGTTTCTGCCATGTGATTGGCAAGTGTATAATATTAAAATGTGTGGGTGTAAAACAAGATAAAAAGATAAGATAAATAGATAAGATAAACAGATAAGATAAACAGATAAAACAGATGAACAGATAAAACAAAACACTTCCCACTGTATATTTAACAGACCCAAAAGGAGCAAATAAGAGAAGTTCATTGCTTGCGGTCATATAGACTTGAAGTTAACACAGGCTGAAAGCCTGACTCCATAATGCAGATTGCATATATTATTTTTTCCCGGTAAGTACCGGTATGTAATTTTTTTTTATCTTTTCACTTTATAATATCCAGATATTTTGTAAGCAAAATTACAGACAAAATGGAAGAGTTTTGCTAAAGCCCTGTTTCCAGTTTGCTCTACTTTATATCCAACCCCGACAGTGTATTAACATAATGTTATGTCATCTACTGTTTCAATGTAAATTTGAAAATAACCTAGAAACAACTAAAAATAAAAATATTACTTTATAAACAAGATATATCCTAACCTCTGCAATTGTGCTAAATTACTGAGAGGTTTTCCTGAAGAATAATTACTATACTGCCAGATTTGAATTCACACCAGTGCTGCCAGGCAGAAATTGAATATTTTTTTGCTGTACCTAAAACTATGTAGAGACTGAGAACTATCCAAGATGATTAATCAGAAACAAAATGCAGTCAGGGCACAAAAAGGGCTGTGCCACTGATGGCTCACTTTCCTTGCATAAAAAATGAATAAATTGATTAAAGTATTTGGCAAACTATTTTTTTAATCATTGTAATGCATTGCGTCTATCTATTAAGTTCTTGTGGTAAAACCAAGGAAGCTTAGACTTCTGAAGTGTATCAATGCTTTACTGAACAGGGAAAAATCTGCACATACAAACTGTAGGATGAACAATACAACACAACTTATAGCTTACAAAATATATGCCTAAACATATATGTACACATTAAGTAAACTAAACAATTACTCAACTTAGGGGTCAAGATGTCCTCCATGGTCCTTTGCTCAGTCCAACCCACAAAGTTCTCCAGATTCCGGGTGCCATGTCTCCTCTTTGTCCTCCCAAAACACCTCTCTCCCCCTGTCCCAAACACATGTTTTTCCAAACACTCCCCAAGCCCCTCCCACCCATTTCCTGCATACACCAACTTAACATCCTGCCTCAGTTATTTACATACCAATGGAGGGGGAAGGGCCTCTGTAAACATATGCTGTTACTAAATCGAACTCTATATTATTGCAATAAAGTCACTATGCAAATGGCCATAGCAACACAATCATTAATGCACGTGACCTTGTCAGATATGAGATACATCTAAGGCAGGCCGAAGACAGTGCAAATTTCCTTCCTGCAACCCTTGTCTTCAAGAAAGAAAGAAAGAAATTTGCCTGATTTCCCTATCAACACAGACAGTGCTGACAGGGCAATCCCTCCTACTGAGCAATTGTTTGCTCCCAATGGGAAAGGCAGGCAGGAGAAGACAGTGATTATTGCTAGTGGCTATATCAGCCGCTAGCGATCATCACAAGTGAATCCAACAGGCTGGTTCTACCCAAGTTGATCAATTGATAAACTTGGTATATTCAGCCTGCCCACACACGGTTCAAATCTCGGCTGGTTTCTGCTGAACCGGCTGAGATTTGAACCATCTTTGGCTGGCCTAAAACACCTAATGCCCCGTACACACGAGCCGATTTTCCGTCAGAAAAATCTTGGATGGTTTTTCCGACGGAATTCCGCTAAGGCTTGGCTTTCATACACACGGTCGCACAACAGTGAACTTTTGACCGTCAAGAACGCAGTGACATACAACACTACGATGAGCCGAGAAAATGAAGTTCAGTGCTTCCGAGCATGCGTCAAATTGTTAGGAATTTTGCGTCGATTGAAACTTTTTCCGACCAAAAAATTGAGAACCTGCTTTCAATCTTTTGCTGGCTGGAATTCGGCCAGCAAAAGTCTGATGGAGCATACACACAGTCGCATTTTCTGACCAAAAGCTCTCATCAGTCTTTTGCTGGCCAAATTTCCGATCGTGTGTATGTGGCATTAGGTGGGGGTGTGTAGATAGGTGCTGTAGTATGTTCTCTGACCTGAAGGTGGCACAGTGCTGCTCCATCATGTTGAGAGGTGTCCCAGGGTTCCGTAGTTGGATGTCAGATATAAATGGATAGTTGCCATTTGGGAAACTGTCCTTTTAGTGTTCCGTGTACACTGACTCTGTAAGTAATATTTTATTTCATCAATAAAAGTGTTGTTACTGTGCAAGGAGAAGCTCTCTTCTTTACTTTAAGTAAAAATTGAACCCTCTGAGTAAAGATGGAACCCTATTTTGTCTGCAGCCACCATAAAGACTTGGAACACCACCTAGAATCTCAACGTGAGTTATAGCAGAAAGGGTATAGAGAATAAGCCTGAGAAAGTGAACTGTAGACATAGGTCGGACTGCAGGCTCTGACCAACTTTACAGTGTAGGAAACCAAATGGGATTGTATGCTAATGAACCTCTTAGGCAATTACACATCATAACGATATAATGGAGCAATGCCTGGCACATGTAAGGAGGTATGTTTGATTGGGTAAAATGTTTGAGAAGCTGCATCTGACACTTATAATAAATCACATGTGGTGGATGCTAAATTGATCCTACTATTGGCTGTGAAACCTTTTTTAGGGTTGAAAATGTTTTTATTGGTAGTATAAACAGCATGACAGGAATATGATTGATACATCAAATAAAACAAAGCGACAACGAGCTGGCCAAATGGCTATTGCCTACAGCAGTGCTTGCACCTGAAATTTTCATAAATACATATGTCAAGCGATGAATGATCAGGTCGAGAAAGGAAGGAAAAAGCAGTATAGGAAAAGAAAAGATTGGGAGAGAAGGAGGGGGGAAGGGTGGTGGAGGGAAGGAGTCTGCTGGAAGAGCCTGCGGTGGAAAGGCAATAACTTGACTATTGAGAATCATCGTCATACATTTGAGGGAAAATCATAACAAAGGTTGAGCTGAGCTCGAAGGGACGGGGAGCATGCCAGCTACGGTATCTGAGGAGGAGAAGCGCAGCCAAACAGACCCCAAAACTTTATGTTTGTCATAGGTGTTATTGTCAAGCACCAACATCTCCTCCATTCTAATGATGTCATTCATTGTGGAGACCCAAATAGATAATGGGGGGGTAGTGGTGGTTTTCCAAAAAAGCGGGATAAGTTGTTGGGCCGCAGACAGAAAGAAACATAGGAGACATCATTTCTGGGAGGCTATCGATCCCGGCAACATGGAGAGAAGGGTGATCTCAGGGGTTAGCTGTAAATATTCCTCATATATAGCATTATATACCTGAAATACCTGTTTCCAGAAGGGTCGTATCCATTCACACTCCCACCAGACATGAAGATAGCTGCCCGTGGCTGCATTGCATCACCAGCAGGAGGACGATGTAGATGGAAACATTTTGTGTAGTGTAGCGGGGTCCCTGTACCATCTGGAAAGGATCTTGAAGTTTTTCTCTTGTGAGTAACAGGAGATAGAGGATTTGTGTGCGAAGTGGAACGCAGTCTGCCAATCTGCTCTGGAGAGGTTTTTTCCCAGGTCTGCCGACCACATCCTAGTGTACGTGGGTAGGTCATCCTGGGTGAGGGCTTGGATTAAGCTATAAATGTGGGAGCGTAGATGTCTGGGCATCTCCTGAAGGGAGCTTAAACGTTCGAATTCCAAGAGGGGACCATGTATTTGAGATGAGAGGAATAGATGTTTTGCAAAGGAGGTCATGTGTAGGGATGTGAGCCAATCCATTCATCCCATCAGGGACGTTCGGGTTCCCGTGTCCCGGGTGGATGAAAGTGAGGGCCTGAAGCCAGGATGAGAGGTGGAATGAGCCCAGTGCATGGGCCCTGATGCCCTGGGGAAAGGCTGGATTGTCAAATAGGGAGCATAAGGGGGAGGAATCCAAGGAAAGAACCTTGCATAGCCCTCTCCGATACCAAAGTGTAAGGACAGCTGTAGTTAGAGGCGAGGCACAGGATAGGTAAGAGAAGCTACCTTTGTAACCCCAGAGGAGAGCATGTAAGTCAACTGGAGCCAGGTCCTGCTCGACCATTACCGAGGCCTTTTGAAAAGGGCATGGGAACCACTCAAGGGTGCGCGCCATGAGAGTAGCTTTGTAGTAAAGCTCATAATCAGGGAGTCCCGTGCCTTCCTGTAGTTTCGGGAATGTGAGTAGTTTGTGCCCTATTCAAGATAAAACAAATGGAGAGGGAACGCAGGGCAGAAAAGAAGGATTTAGGGATTAATACCGATACGGTTTGGAAGAGATACAATAATTTGGGTAGAGTGTCCATCTTGAGGGTGTTAATGCGACCAAACCAGGGTGGGGCCGTGCCCCCCCAGGAAGCTAAGTCTTTCCAGAGACGGGAGAGGAGAAGGATGTAGTTTAGTATAAAGATGTTAAAAAGGTTGACAGGTATCGTTATGCCCAGATAGGAGATGCCCTTGGTCTGCCATTGAATAGAATAGTTGGAGCGAAGTAAAGACAGTTGGAGTGAAGTGAGGACATTGTGGATGAGGGTAGTGAAACATTGAGGGCCTATGTTTTGGAGATTTGAGCTTAAAATTACTTAACAAGCCAAAGCGCTTAAATTCAGAGAAGAGTGAGGGGAGAGTCATATGGGGTTGCCGAGCATATATCAATAAATCATCCACGTAAAGGGATAGTTTATGGTGTTCGGAGGATGTTTGGATTCTTTGTATGGAGGCATTTTGGCTAATGGCACACGCCAGGTGCTCAATTACAATAACAAATAGGAACAGAGAAACGGGGGCAACCTTGACGGGTGCCATTTGATATATCGAACGCCTCTGATGATGTGTCATTCACCAAGACCAAGACGAGTAAAGAAACATGATTCTGGCGATGAGGGGGGATGCAAGGCCTATTTGTTCTAGGGAAAGTCGCAGAACGCGCCAGTTGACCCTGTCAAATGCCTTTTCGGCATCAAAAGACAGGAGGCATGCCTGCAGGCGGTGACGGAGATGAGGTGTATTGTTTTAGTCGTGTTGTCCCGGGCTTCCCTGCCCAGGACAAAACCGACCTGGTCTCTGTGAATAATCCCTGGCAATAGTGGCGTAGACCTTTTGCAAATAACTTTAGGTCTATATTTATTAAGGATATGGGGCGGTAGCTACTGCATTGTGAGGGATCCTTTCCGGGCTTCAGGAGAATAGATACATTGGCTGACAGGAGGTCTCTAGAGGGAAGGGTAGTATTATCGATCGCGTTGAAGGCCCGGGCCAGAAATGGCGTTAGCAGGGATGCAAATGTTTTTTAGAATCGTGGGGTATAGCCATCCGGGCCCGAACATTTGCCCAGTTTTAGACCCTTGATGGCACCGAAAAATTCTGGTTCCATCAAGGGTCTGTCTAGGTCCGAGGACTCCTGGGGGTCAATTGTGGGCAAGGCAGTTTTACGTTATGTAGGCCTGTATCTGTGAAACCTTTTAAAGTGAACTACACTGCATCTGAGCATCACAAACCAAAAACACTATTTAATTGTTAGGATTCAAAGCAAACTCCCCCATCCATCCATGTCTCCATGCTTTAGTTTACTGAGAAATTACTTTGAAAATCAGCCCCCTAGCAATTCTGGTCATGGCCATCTTAAGTAAGTGCAGATTAATTATGTAGTATTTACTTCCTGGAATCCACCTGCCCTTAGCTCAGGCATGCAGGCAGGAGGGTGTGCTTGGCTAAGAAGACCCCTCCTCCGCTCCTGAAGACTTATGAGATACATGACATCATTTGCCTAGGCCTGGAAACCAGCAAGCAACTAAAGAAATGTAAAAAAAAATATTAAAACAAGTAAATATGATATATTTTCCTATGCATTTACTAATGTTAGCAGCATACAGATTAAAAATACTCAATATTGGTTGAGAGAGTGAAGTTGCGCTTTAATAACTACATATGTCTCTATGGTTGGTTGAACTTGTATTGTAATTTTATATGTTTTTAAATGGAACTTGCACTGCAATTGCAGATTATTGCACAATACCTGACACATATACAGGAGTATTTGTGATTGGGCAAAGGTACTGGAGAGATCATGTCTGCCATTGAGAGTTTATTACCTGTGGAGAAGATAATAACTGATCATACTGATGGCAGTGGAGCTTTTTTTAATAACAACCTATTATGTCTCCATGATTGGCTTAACCTTTATTGCGATTTATGTGATCTTGAATGGAACGTTGTAGAAAAGAGATGAGAAGAAGCCCAGGCATATTTTAATTGATTTATATGTTTTAGATGTCTATTATTGTGACTGCATTGTAAATAATTTTTCTTAGTTCATTCATTATTCTTTTCATTCTTTCATTTAGATATACAATTCAACGATGCTGAACCACTCTATGGTGACATACAGGCCTGTTTTATAATCAAGATTTTCCTTCCAACTACTCTACTTGATGGTATTTGAAATCAAAGTAGACAATTATCCATAATAAACATAGTTGGATAGTAATCCTCTAATAACGAGGTGCTTAATGTACCAGATAGTCTGTTTGAAAACCTGGGCATTGGATAATTAGCTCTATTGTCTTTTAAAAGTGTTTTAAGCAATTCCATTAACTGTTTATTAAAATGCTCCACTTACAAACTAGTGAGGCACAGAACTCAAGGTATTAAAAGAAAAAAAAAAACACATAGACTTACTTGCATGTAATCTAATAAAATACAGTTAAATCTAAAATATTAATACAAAAATCAAACATTCATTACTAGACATTCTTAGTATTGTGGCTTAGGATTATGGTCTTGTAGTGCTGCATCGTGGGTTCATTTGCCTGGATTTTGTATGTTCGCTACATGTTTTCTTCTGAGAACTCCTCTCACACTTTTTAAATGTGTTTTTTTTTTTGCAGCTTAAAATGGTATTAAATTCATATTTTTTAGAAATTGCTGACAGGTAGGCCGCACTTTGCAAGGGAATTATTCTCAGAGCTTAGTGAATGAGGCTGTGTGGCTGACTACCATCATCCAATTACATGCAAGCAAAAAGCTTCTGTACAATTTATTTCCATCTTCATCTGGCAGAGAATGGCTAAAGTTTATCTAAACCCAAAAACAAAAACATTACATATTGCTGCTTATCAGTCAATAGATGATGTTGCTGTATTCTTGAATTTTTCCTAGAGCTCTATCAATAACACGCTTCCTATCCCTTCATGTCAATGCTCATGTCTACATTGTATCTATGGGGGAGCCATGGTTATCACATAGTGGGATTTTACCATGTCTGCTTTGGTGGTCAGATTGATGGAACTAGTACAGTAGTTAAAATCTAACTCCATCTTTCTGTTACTTTTAAATCAAGCTGGTCCAAAGGAACACCCGCAGTAGAAACTGTGCAGTGCCTTGAAAAAGTATTTATACCCCTTGACATTTTACACATTTTGTCATGTTACAACCAAAAACGTAAATGTATTTTATTTAGATTTTTTTGTGATAGACCAACACAACACACATTACTCTGATACCCCTAATTAAAATCTAGTGGAACCAATTGCCTTCAGAAGTCACCTAATTGGTAAATAGAGTCCACCTGTGTTTAAATTAATCTCAGTATAAAAAATAGCGGTTCTGTGAAGAGAACCTTAGTGAACAAACAGCATCACGAAGGCCAAGGAACACACCACACAACTCAGGGATACAGTTATGGAGAAGTTTAAAGCAGGATTAGGTTATAAAAAAATATGGCAAGCTTTTGAACATTTCATGTTAAAGCCATCATTCGAAAATGGAAAGAGAATGGCACAACTGCAAACCTACCAAGAAATGGCCGTTTACCTAAACTGACACACCGGGCAAGGAGCTGCAGAGATCCACAGTTCAGGTGGGAGAATCTGTCCACGGGTTAATTATTAGTCACGCACTCCACAAATCTGGCCATTATGGAAGTGGCAAGAAGAAAACCATTGTTGAAAGAAAGCCATATGAAGTCCTGTTTGCAGTTTGTAAGAAGCCATGTGGGGGACACAGCAAACATGTGGAAGAAGGTGCTCTGGTCAGATGAGGCCAACTTTTTTTTGTGTGTGTGTGGAATTTTTTGTGTGTGTGTGGAAAAATAAACTGCACATCACCCTGAACACACCATCCCCATCCTAAAACATGGTGGTGATAGCATCATGTTGTGGGGATGCTTTTGTTCAGCAGGGACAGGTAAGCTGGTCAGAGTTGATGGGAAGATTGATGGAGCCAAATATAGGAAAATACTAGAAGAAAACCTGTTTAGAGTCTGCAAAAGACTTGAGACTGGGGTGGAGGTTCACTTTCCAGTAGGACAACAACCCTAAAATACAGCCAGGGCTACAATGGAATGTGTTAGAATGGCCCAGTCAAATCCAGACCTGGGTCCAACTAAAAATCTGTTGGAAATTGCTGTTCATAGACACTCTTCATCTAACCTAACAGCACGAGCTATTTTGCAGAAAAGAATGGGCAAAAATGTCACTCTATAGCTGTGCAAAACTGGTGGAGACATACCCAAAAAGACTTGCAGCTTTAATTGCAGAGAAAGGTGGTTCTACAATGTATTAACTCAGGAGAGCTGACTACAAAAACCCTCCACACTTTTCAGCTATTTATTTGTAAAAAAATCTTTTTATCATTTTCCTTCTACTTCACAATTTTGTGCCACTTTGTGTTGGTCTATCACATAAAATTCCAATAAATAAAATTTCTGTTTTTGGTTGTAACATGACAAAATGTGGAAAAGGTCAAGGGGTATGATTGTTCAAGGCACCGTATGTATCATCAGCTGTATACAGTATACAGTGCTATGTTTTCCAGTCATGAAACAAAATTGAGTCGAGTTGAGGGTTGCTCAGCCATTCACAGGAAGCCTTGTATTTTCTATGACGGCATCCACCCACCTTTCCACCTTCTGCCCATCAGAGAAAGCCTTGTACTCATTCGGAAAATACAAAGCTTAATGTGAATGGCTGAGCAGTGTTCAACTTGACTCAATATTGTTCCAGGAGCCCACAGGAAGTCCCCATACTACTGCTGAAACACAGTGCCGATACTACATACAGTTTAGACAGCGTTTCCAATGGGCACAGCTGTTATTGAAGGTAACAGTTTGTTTGAACCAGGAAATGCAGCCGCCACATCTACACACAATCGGACTCTCCGACCAACAAAACCGTGGATTTTTGTTCGAAGCAAGCTGGCTCCAACTTGTCTTGCATACATGCGGTCAACAATTACGAACGTGGGAGCGTACAAGACATTCGCCGAGCCGAGAAAAAGGAAGTTCAATAGCCAGTATGGCTCCTCTGCTTGATTCCGAGCATGCATGAACTTTTGTGCGTCGGACTTGTGTACACACTATCATAAATTCCGACAGTTTTGTTGGCGGAAAATTCGAGAACCTGCTAGCCAACATTTGTTGGCTGAAAGTCCAACAAAAAATGTTTGATGGAGCATACACATGGTCGGACTTTCAGCCAACAACCTTACATACAACAATTATTGTCGAAAAATCCAATCATGTGTACGGGGCATAAGGATTGGTGAACTGCAACATGATACATTTTTGTTTTTTGGGGTTTAGGTATGCTCCAGGGAAACTAAAAATTGTTTTTTTTATTTTTTTTTTAAATTGCAGCTTCTCCCAGTCTATAGCTGGGATTATATGATGCATATGAAAGCAACAGATAATGGTGAACACCAGTGAAATAAAAAAGCTTTATATCCAAGACAGTAGAATGCTGGATGAATTTTGATTTCACAGCAGTGATAAACCTAGCAACATATTTATATATTTGTACTTGAATTTGGTTTTCATATGTAATTTGCATTATCTTAGGTGATTTCAAACAGCGATTTACAAGCAGATGAAACATTCTAAACTCACTTTCAAAACTAGGCAAGCTGCCTAAAAACTGAAACTCGCAGACCTTAAATTTCATCTTTATATTTTATCCAGCAGCAGTAAAACTGCGTATATAATTGGTTGTGCACTCAGTTCCATTACTCACATTACAGTCAGTCTGGAAAGTCCACCTTCCCCACCAGAAGGTGCCATCTTGACATACTCATTCATGCACTTGACTGTACAAATCGGTTAACGTTGCAGAAATAAGTATGTTAAGTCAGATAAGAAGCAAGTACAGCATTCGATGTGTCTCTGCAATATTTCACCTTTATAAATGACCCATACAGGGTTTTTCTTCATTTCCGAAAGACATGGAAAGCATCCATTGTAGGTCAGTGGGCCCACAGAGAGGAGAGTGTCTCTTCAAAAGTCACTTACTTATTCCTGTGTAATTACAACTCTATTTCAAACTCATTTGTAAAGTCTCAGGCTGGTAATGACTAGATGTTGCCTGTGCAGTTTATCAAACTGCAGTGGCAGATCTGTTAAGGTTCCTCAGTTTGGTCAGTTGCCTTTGGCAATTCATCACTTTGTAATATTATAGGCAATCACAGTGATGGGGCTGCTTCTCGTTCTCTCATGTACACTTGGGTTTTGTCTTTGCAGAACACCGTTCAAAATGTAATAAGTGACAAG
The DNA here is from genome assembly GCA_028564925.1 of Lithobates sylvaticus. Lineage (NCBI taxonomy): Eukaryota > Metazoa > Chordata > Amphibia > Anura > Ranidae > Lithobates > Lithobates sylvaticus. The sequence continues at coordinate 519,275,376 of CM053029.1, read as the reverse complement.
CTGTGGCAGCAAATGTGAGGCTATACAGCCATCCACACATATACACACAATCTCTAACACATTGGGGTTGATTTACAAAAAGCAAATATAGGGAAGTTGCATTTTGAAAGGGAATTTGCCCCAGAGCTGAGTGCATGGGATTAAAGTGGATGTAAACCCGATTTCTTTTTTTTTTTTTTATGTCATAATGCAGAGTATACAATTTCCTATCGTTTGAGCCTAGTCTTTCCACAAAGAGTTATTTCAGCTCTGAGCAATCCTCTTTTATTGTTCAGTGAGATAAATCTTAACAAACAGAGAAAAACTTTGTCAAATCCTCCCCCTTGCTGTGAGTGACAGGTGATTTACATATCTCGTGCACTAGCCTAAGAGACATACATTTGTTTTTTAATTCCCTCCCACTCCTTTCTTCTGCTGCTCTGCC